>OY796883.1:36561998-37274145 GCA_963680785.1 Diplosoma virens
GGGCTACTGCTCACTTTATCAGGTGCAATGGAATGAAAATTTTGTATGACAATAGAATATGAAATGACAATAGAATGAAAATTTTGTATAAAACTTTAAAAGAGAAGTTACTTTTTTGTACCATAAAATTGGTATGAAAAGCAGCCGTATTGGATTTAGCATTTCTGATTTTGTTTATTATTGCCATCTATATATCTACATTATTACAATAAGAAAAAAGAAGACAAAAGAAAACAAGCGTTCATGGCTAACTTAAGCTATCATCAGGTTTCATAATAAATGATTTTTCACGATGCTTTCAAATATGTTTAGTAAAAAGATAGAACCACTAGCATACAATAGACAATTTAAATTAGGATTAAGCTTTCTTATCACTAGCGTATTTAGGGGGGCATTGTGCCATGGCTACTCCCTGGAGATCATCAATACTTTTTGGGCAGAACCACGCCAGAAAACGAAGACAGAGACCCATATGCGGGCCTCTTCCGTTTCGTTTTTATCAGAAATCATTAGTCTACAGAAATTCATAAAATCCGGGACCTATTCAAAGTGAAGACCTTCTTTTTAGCTAGCACTTAAATAAATTTTTCCACTAAGCATATTTGATTGTGGTCGTATGTCCCCCATTTTCAAAAATCCTCGGTACGCCACTGTTTCTAATTGATAAAGCTTCGCATATTTTAGTGAGAGATTTTGATTTGCATTTGCGCATGCAAAAATCTTTTAAAATCAAATTAATTCAATTCAATTCAATTTTATTTGCAATCAAGGTATTACGTTTCGAAGTTCTTGTTGAAAAAGTGATTGCGAAATAGGAAACAGCGGCTAAACGATATACGTTATTACACGCACAACGTCAATTGTGCGTGGTCGCCGTACCTTAATAATAATAATAATAATAATAATAACAATGTATTTATATACCGCTCTATACTTAAAATGGGTCGTATAGTCTCAGAGCGGTTGAGGATAATAATAAACATCACAAATACAACAACAAAAACAACATGAAAAAAGATTAATACAAGATAATAATTATGATTAAAATGATTAACACAAGCATCATAACTACAACACCAAAAACAACAGAAAAACAAAGAAAAAATAGTAAAGCCCAGATTAGCTATAGATTTAAAAGCACTTATTCAATATAAAGATTAAAGTTAAAGAGCAATTATTCAGACAAATTATTAAAGTATTGTTAAAGTATACTTTTCGGGAAAGTATTGTTAACGACCAAACTCTTAAGTTGCAGGGATTTTTTACTACTGCAACCCTACTGAGTTTTCGCCAATTTGACTTCTGACGTTTAAATAGGCCAAAAACAAACTTAAACAGTTACTTCCTTTTGTTAACATAAACAATCTGCTTCGGTAAATGAGATTAAAAATCTTTCATTACCTGGTAAACATTAAGTAAACATAGTTATACTGAGTCAGCCATTCAATCAATCAAATTGAAATAAATAAACAGCTGTAACTTTGCTTTTTGTTGCTTTTTGCGTTTGCTGAAATAATTGAAAAACGAATTGTCCTAATTTAAGTTTTAATTTTGGCCTCCTCCTTCAAATTTAATAGAGTGCAAAATGTTCGGAAAAAAACATTTTTTAAATTTCTTTGTTTTCCTATGGCATATTGCACAACAACTCTAACAAATAATGCAAAAAAAATAAAAACATCTTTAAAAAAAACTCTTGTTCATTGTCATTGAATGCCTACGTCCTATTCCAATAGACAAATTACCAATTCTTTCAGGCATTCAGTCAGCTGAGCTTTGCTTGTGAGAAGTGACACTCTCTTTGGCTAACCAACACTTTCGACCCTTACCATATACTGCAAGGTTTTTTAAGTCGGTTCTCAAATGCATTTTAAAAGAAACTTTGATCTAGATGCCCTGCTCTTAACAGATATTGAAATGAGTTAACACACATTTTTTGAAATCAATTTTTACATTTTAACACACCCTAATATGTAAATTATTATGCTTTACAATAATACTGAGCAAAAAACTTCCAATATTGTTGTTCAAAGATTGCAGTAACAATATTGTATCATTTCAGCAAAGGATTCTGCAATTTTATCAATGATTTGGTTTTTGTTTGATTTAATTTTTATTGCAATGTCTCTTTCAACAGCAATCAGCATAAGTAACTCCAAGTTATTCTGGGTGAGTGAAAACTCCAGCCTTGTGTTTCAACAGTCTTAGTATAGAAAAAGATCTTTCACATGTGCATTGTGTGATGCTTAGTGTTACAATGAATTTATATGTTGCATATTATTTTTCATATGCAGTTACTCTGATAGCAATGTGAAAGCACATAAGAAACAATTCTTACATGTTGTCTTCTCAGATGATTTAGCAACTTCTGTATACTCTTTCTCTGACTTCAACATGTCGGAATCATTTTAATTGTCATTCATATTCTCTAGCAGTCCCTTCTTTAGGTGTTTGTAGCTCGATGAAATGAAATCAGTTCATCCTGTAGTACCACTCTGTAAGTTTCTGGTGCTGCATTAGCATTCAAACTTAGCTCGACGTTTTGTGGAGATGCCAAGATTTCAGAAAGCCTGTTTTGATTAAAGCAGGATATCTGCTTATAGAGTTTCTAATGAGACAAAAATCTAGCTCGCATGCTGGAGAGCACAGCATCAGTTACTGCATTATGGTACGAAAACTCAAAATTTTTCTTCTGCTCTGTGATACCTTCTGGTGCTGAGCGACTAGATCTGATAACGAGAAGCTCTTAGGGACAGAAATTTTCACCTCTTTTAATTTAAAATTTGCATGAACAACAAAATTAGATGTTGTTTCAAAAAATGTCACTAAAATCTCCTGAAATTTTTTCAACATTTTCAATGGCTTTGTTAACAATATGCTAAGCTTGCATGATATTCAGGCCTGATTTATGCAGATAATCTGACACTGGTATGGTAATATCAAAAATTAGGATGAATGTAAATACTATTATTCAGATAGTTTCAAATTCAAATTTAAGGTGCAGTGAGCATGCAGATAAAAATATCGTTTGTTATATCAGTACAATGTATTGTTTACATGTCCTATAACGTATATCGTTTTTCACTGATTCCTTTTTGTCAACTTTTAATGTTCTTTTGTCCTTGATTTGTGCTGTTGCGGCTGAGAAATATAAAAACATACATACATACAAATTTGCGCAAGTTTTTACTTAATTTCTGTGCTTCATAGCAAACTGATCCTTTGAGATCAGGTATTTACTTACTTGCTGAAGGATGATCAGAAGGACTGAATAAAATTTTGATGACTGATTTGTGTAGCTGCCAAACAATTTTGAAAGTGCTCTACCTCTACTTGACCACCTAGTTTGACCAATGCGCTCTAGTCTAAGGGGTTTCTTCTTTCCTGGTTTTAGTCTGCATATGCTCTTTCCAGACCTTCATCCTTTTGCAGAAATCATTGAAAAATGTAGATAGCTCAGTAAGCAGACCAAAAAGACTAACTGCTGCAACACATACACTTCTTGCATGACTGATCACCAGATTCAAAACATGTTCATACAGTGATGGCTTTACAAGAAGGGAGATCCGGTCCAAGAAAAGTAGGGGGTCACTTTTTAGTGTTCCAAAGCAAAGCGGCAAAGCGATCTCTAAAAAAGGTTATTGTTTTAAGGGGCCACTTTTCAGTGTATTAAATAAAGTGATCTCTAAAAAAAATCTTTATTTTAGGGATGCCACCGTCCTGGTGCTACTATGAAGAAATAGAGCAATATCTTGCCCAAGAGGGATCAATTTTTGATGTTTTTTAGTAACTCCTACTAAAGCAATCACTGTGTGCATAGCACCAAATATGGATGTAATTTGAGCAAGTTGTTTTCATAAGTGCTTAAAAAACAGAGTAAACACTACTCAAAATAGCTGCTCGATCAAATGAATCTCCAATAGACTGTTCTATTGATAGTATCAGGCCTATCTCTGCAAGTGAATTTTGTAGCAAGGTATTCAAGCATTTTCCACTTGAGTTATCCACATTTACCAGGCGAACTAGTCTTTTCTTGGCTCTTTCCCCAACAAATTGTCTAAGGACAGTGGCACACTGATCATTGGAAGAAATATCTTGACTTCGATTGCACGGGAACTATTGTTCGGAACATGGTATACAGCTGAGTAGAGGGTTGAGTCTAGACAGAAAAACTAGTTGGTGCATGGAAAATCAGTGAAAGGTAGAATAAAACGTCGGCATTTAATTAATGCCTCAAAGCATTTTTAAAAAGGATTGCTGCTCATGAGCAATATGTCGGTTGCGCAGGAGTAAATTCGTTTAACCAATGCTTAAGAAGTTTTTCCTCATTAATGAAAAAGAATGAAATGTGATAGTAGAATCTTTTTTTCTCTGGAATAACCAGAGCGACAGTTAATGACTGCACATTTGTTAACCATTGTGCATGAACCATTGATTCACGCTAATAAATAATAATGATATCAATAATAAACTAATAATAATAACTGTAATATTTTAACAAAAATTGAGTTAGATTATCTAATAAGCATATATTTGACCTAGTTTTTAGATTAAGAAAACTCTGGGTTAATTTATAGCAATTAAAAAAAACTCTTCTACGTTATTTTTACGTTATAAACACTTGCACATTACTTGAAAAAAATGCTTCAACTTTTCCTATCAATTTTCTAGTTTTGAATTGAATAGAACACGATAGTTTTGAACAGTAATACTTTTGTAATATACTTTACTGTTAACTGGAATACTGTAAAAAGAGAATAATTTTTTACTTGATTTCCAACTATTTTTGTAAAAATACCGATTTACTTTTAACAGCATTTTATTTCACTCAGTTATTTGCCTCTGCTGCAACTCTTCGTACACTAAATGACTTAACTGCTGCAGCTGCTTTCTAAATCGCGATTGTTCGTATTGTGCTTTGTTTGTCGACGGCTGTCGCGATCGCGCTTTCTTTTTTCTAGGCCTCATGTTGGTCGGCGATAGCTGCGATTTTCGCTTCGTTTCCAGTCCAGATACTATTATTTAGAAGTCCATGGCTGACGTCAAAAGTTTTAATAATGAGGCAAGACGAACTAAAGCGGACGCACAAAAGCCTTTCACACTGCAAGTAGGAATTTTGTTAGCTGAATTTTCAAAATGGCGCAAATCGTACAACGATTAATTATGCTACGGTCTCTCTTGTAGCAGAGCTGCCATTAAGCAGTCAGTTGGCATTGCTTCGCGACTTTTTTCGATAGAAATGCGAGAAGCCGTAGAACACGTACTTCTTATTCCGGATGATACGACACTTAAACCGGACGAAGTGTTAGATAAAATCAAAAATTACATCCGGAGTCAAAGAAATATAGCGTTAGACTGCGTCGCGTTTGAAGAGAGAAAGTAAGCGGCTGGCGAAAATTTTGATTTATTTTTAATCGCTATTAAAACTTTGAAGAGAGACGTAGACTTGTGCAATGAATGTTTAAATCGTCGTTTAATCGCAAAAATCATGTCGGGAATAAATAACAAAGAGACTCGAACAAAGCTCCTAGTCATATCCCCATTACCTGATCTTCAGACGGTTACTGATTTATGCAGATCGGAAGAGTCAGCAAAGCTAGACGACGCACGAATAAGCCGACAAATGAATGAGAAAAGAGCGTACCAAAGCAAATTTTATCGAAATTTCTCTAAATCTAAAGAGCACCATAAAAAGGTGTGTACAAAATGCGGTAAAAAGGCCTGCCCACCAAAAGGTCAAACCCACTGTCCCGCAAAGGATACAGAGTGTTCAATATGTTGCAAAAAAGTTCACTTTTCATTAGTGTGCTTTTATAACAAACCTGGGTTTAACAGACGCGAAGAAACGAAGAGAAAGTTAACGGGACAAATAAAGCGTAGATGCAATGCTAACGCAAATTTTGCTAACTCCGCGGCTCCCAAAATAACTCTTAATCTTTTTTCTCTTAAACATCGTGACCGGTTAGGTTCCACAGAAGCTACACCAGATACAGGTGCCAAAGCAAGTCTTGTTGGGGTAAACATCATTCAACGGCTCGGAATAGACCTTGATAATTTAATGCCGCCAAGTCAAGACACTCTTAGTGCAGTAAATCGGCAGACCGTAACGTGTGTGGGGACTTTCCCGTGTATCATCGCATATTGCGGCCGATTTCTGGAAAAAACCATTTACGTCTGTTCTGAGGTAGAAGATTTTTTGCTTGCTTGGTACGTATGTCAACAGGTTAATATTTTACCAGATACGTATTCTAAACCTATAAATTTGTCAAAAACACCTAGAAAATTAGCAAGCATATAAAAGCAGAAAACACAAGATTCATTATATCAGAGAACACAACTGAAGCAGAAATTAGTCAAATTGAAAACAAGTTTTTAAAATCTTACAGCAATGTGTTTTCTGAAAACACAACATTACGGGAAATGAACAGTAAACCCATGAAAATTTTCTTAAAAGATGAAGCTGTTCCATTTCCTTTACCTATTCCACGCCAAATACCTTTAGCTTTCAGAAGAAAGGTGAAGACAGAGCTTGACCAACTTGTACAAGCCGGAGTCATTGCACCAGTTACAGAAGCAACTGATTGGGTGCACCCTATGGTCGTTGTACCAAAAACGAATGGTGAAATACGTCTCTGTGTTTATTTGCAGAAATTAAACAAATATGTACGCCGTCCATATTACCCATCTAAATCACCAGCTGAAGCTGTTTCGAATATTTCTTCTTCTAAAATTTTTCTCAACATTAGACGCTACTAAAGAATACTGGCAAGTACCTTTAGAAAAAGAAATTCAAGACTTTACCACATTCACTATGCCCTTCGGAAGATTTAAATTCCTTTGAGCTCCGATGGGACTAGCTTCTTCTCAAGACGAATATTGCGCAAGAGACGATGAAGCTCTGCAAGGCATTGAACAAGTCGGTAGAGTGGTAGATGATATTCTTACTCATGGCGAAACCGCACAGAACACCGTAGTGGCTGTACTAAACAGATGTCGAGAACACAGTGTTACTCTTAATTCGGAGAAAGTGCAGTTACTGCAAAGTACTGTCAGATATGTCGGATATATAGTGAGCAGAGACGGTATTAAAGCAGAAACCACAAAAATTCAAGTAATCTCTGAATTCCCTGCTCCAACAAATATAACCGAATTACGATCTTTTATGAGTATGGCAAATCAACTGGGTGAATTTACTCACCTACTCAGTGAAGCAGCAGGCCCGCTTCGGGACTTGTTCAAACGAATAAATGCTTTTCTTTGATCACCCCAGCATGAAGAAGCATTTACAAAGACAAAAGAAATTCTTTGTAGCCCCCCTATTTTGGTTGCATTCGACCCCAATCTGCAAACGATGCTACAAACAGATGCATCTCGATTGAAAGGTTTAGGTTTTGCACTTTTGCAAAAACATCAACACGCATGGAAATTGGTTCAAGCAGGATCACGTTTTATAACTGAGACTGAGTCAAACTATGCTATGGTTCAACTGGAATTGCTCGCTTTAGTTTGGGCTATGCGGAAATGCCAAATATATCTGCAAGGTACCCAGTTTCAAGTTGATAGTAGATCATAAGCCATAAGAGTCAATCCTGAATACCCAGACACTCGATATGGTGGATAATCCCAGGATTTAGAGATTTAAAGAAAAACTCAGTGCTTTTATATTCCACACCACCTCGAGAAAAGGTAAAGACCATGTGATCCCAGATGCGTTGTCACGAGCACCGTGCCGCGACCCAGAACCAAAAGATATCATAAACGTAGACACAACCAGAATGATCCACAAAAACGTTTCTGCTATTTTGAGAGGAAAAGACCCATAAGTTACGGAAGAAACATTCATCGATCCAATGGTAAAAGACTTAAAAGAAAGTACTCAGCAGGACGAAGCAGCACAACAATAAATCACTGCCATTAAAAGCAACATTTCAAAAGGAGACAAATGCCCATTAGCTCAACCTTTTAAAAAGCTCAAAGATCAGCTTACGTTTGAAGATGGATTAATTCTCCTTAACAGCCATTGTATTGTGGTGCCCGTACAGAAAAGAAAAGAAATATTGACAAAGCTACACGCCTCACGTCAAAGGATGAAAAGAACAAAACAAAGAGCGCGTCAAATAGTGTACTGGCCAGGCATAAATAGTGATATCAAAAATATGGTTGAAGCCTGCACGAAATACCAAGAGCACCAGCCAAGCTTGCAATAGGAACCATTACAACGCGATCCCCTTCCAGCAAGACCTTTTGAAGACGTATCTGCAGATTTATTTTATTATGCCGGTAACACATACCTGTTTTATGTAGACCGTCTGTCGGGATGAATTAAGGTCAGCGAGTTCTCTCAGGACCCTAGTTCACATCAGATAATTAGCACCATAAGAAAATTTTTTGTGGATACAGGTGTACCAGTACGAATTAGAACTGATGTAGGACCGAAATTCAAATCAAGCAAAATTTCTACAGTTTTTCAAGAAATGGGGAGTAACTTCCACCATAAGTACTCCATATTACCCACAGTCAAATGGACATGCCGAAGCAGCAGTGAAGGCCATGAAGCACCTTGTTGCCAAAACTGCTGAGCATGGAAGTCTCGACTGTGATGAATTTAGCAGCGGCCTAATCGAATGAGTTAACACACCCAAGGCCCACGGATTATCACCAGCCGAAATTTTGTACGGCGCCCCGCTACGTTCAATCGTCCCAGCTAAACTAAAATATTTCAAGCAAGATTGGCAAAACAAATTCGACAAGTGGGACGCAGCTTTATCAAATATACAAGTGGCTGCAGAAACTGAATATAATGAAGGAGCAAAACATCTCAACCCACTAAAAATTGGACAAGATGTTCAAATTCAAGACCATATTACAAAAAAGTGGTTGCGATCGGGACTCATCATTGGCGCCGGGAAAAACCGCGACTATCACATAAAACTACCTAGCGGTCGAGTCTGTTAGCGCAATAGACGTTTTATTCGCCCCATTCCCACCGAAGGGGGAGATCCCAAACAGAAAATGATGACATCAGACGAACGTCACGTCCATTTTGAAGATGAAGTTTTTCCGCCATCTCCAACATCGCGACGAATTGTGAGACAAAAGCGCTTTCCTAATCATTTAAGGAATTTTGTATGAGGGAGCGTAAACTCATAACGCTTGTGCCGTATTGTATATAGTTTGTGCACGTTTATTGATCGGGCTTATACAATGTACTAATATTTTTCTTAGACAACCTTTTTGCTAAAAAGCTTCTTAAAAGGGGGTTTGTTATATTATGTGACGTCATAGTGCCCGGCTTTACTGCCTTCCTCTCTTGGTTTGATAAGCGTTGTTAACTGTGTGATAAACATTCATTGTTACGTATAAACTACTACTGTAGTTGTTAGTATCATATTGGAATAAGATTCAGTCTTATAACTATCGTGTAAGTTCGTTTAAATAAAAGTGCTAACTTCAGATACTATATACTGAAACTTATAACACCTAGCTATAAACCTTTAAAGATAAATACTTATACATTAACATTCGATCCGCAACAGCGCATGTTTAATCGTTGATGACTGTTGTGATGAAAAAATCAAGTAAATAAACACGGCAGTAAAATTATGGCCATCTAGAATTATGCATGGTTTTTTTATGTATATCCAGCATTAATGTAATTGGATATAAACGGAAGATTAATTTTTGTTTTTTACAAGTCTGGATAACACTAGACAACAAATTTTTTGACAAATTGTGTTTATCACAATATTATGATGTTTTTTTATGTTTTTCGGGGCGCTGATTTCAAAAATGTCATTAAAAATTTCGTAATGTCAATGATTTTGCTGCTATTTAAAATTTTATGAAATTACGATTTCAAGTTTGTATAATACACATAATGGTTTAGTAATTTGAAATATTACACGCAAAATTTTAAAAAATTACATATGAGCAAGTCAAAAAAGCACTGTAAGGACATTTATTAAAAATGAACATTTGAATAACTTTTTCGCTTGTATATGATGTTACATTTCCGCACCAAATTCCATACATAGTCTCCCATCATGGCTTCGTCCCACCTCCCTTGATAGCGCTTTTCCATCACTTGGATGTCTTGGTGAAACCTTTCACCATGCTCTTCGCTTGCATTCCCCAAGTTGTCCCGAAAGAAATCCAAATGAGAACGCAAAAAAATGCAACTTTAAGGACATACGGCAACCAAGCTTTTTATAACTTTCAATCAAATTTGACACCACCATTGCATAGTCGTCTCTTCGATGATTTCCAAGAAATCCTTCCACAATCATTCTAAAAGCTTGCCAAGCATTTCTCACCAAATCAAACATTTGTTTCTCGAGCTCTTCAGATGCCAACGTTCTTTTTATTTGTGGCCCCACAAATATACCACTTCTAACTTTTGCTTCAGATATGCTCGGGAACAGCTGTCTAATATGGCGAAAGGCACGGCTTGTCGGTTTCAAACTCTTAACAAACTGCTTGGCCAGTCCGAGTTTAATATGCAATGGAGGAGTAAAATTTTGCTCCTTTCAATAAGAGGTGAGTTTAGAACATTGTGGGAGCCTGGTGTGAGATCTTTGCGAGCTGGCCAGTTTTTGACCAAGTAATGCTGCTCATCCGCTCTACTATTCCACAAACAAAGAAAACAAGAATGCTTTGTATAACCTCCTTGCAATCCCAAAAGAAATGCGATCATTTTAAAATCTCCACATACGTCCCAATTGTGATCATTGTATTGAATTAATTCCAGTAATATTTTTACGGATTCACGATCTTCCTTCATCTGAACAGAATGTGCTATTGGAATGGATGGATACACATTACCATTATGCAGAAGGACTGCTTTCAAGCTTCGTTTAGAACTGTCAATGAATAAGCGCCAATTCGAAGCTGAGTAGGCAACACCAATCTCCTAAAACAAGCCCTGTATATTAGTACAATAATAAAGTGAAAAATGATCAGAATCAGAGGACATTGCATAGAAATTTGCAAAGGCCACATGTCGTTTTCTTGGCTTGTAAATTTTGCACGAAGGAGCAAGCAAATTCCATTCCTTAAGACGAGAAAAAAGTATCTCTGCTTTTGCCTTTGCCATCTCTGCTTTTCCAAAATGAATTGGATGATTTAACTAGACCAGAGTCTCTAGTTAAATCATCCAATTCCTTTTGATTCGGAAAATGAGGATCTTTGCTGGAACTCTGAGTGTCAACCTTAAAATCAACATCGTCATCTTCCGATGGGGTTAATGATATAACATGCGTTGTTGGGTTGTTGGAGGTTGAGGAATAGGCAGTTCTGGGCCATGGTTGACAGGCGCAATGGATGAAGGAATACTTGGATAAACAATCTTTTTTCTGTCCTTTGTCTTTTTGTATGTGGAAATGTCCACCATGCAGAAATAACAGTCATCATGATGATTGGTAGGTTCTCTCCAGATTCGGGGAATGGCAAATGGCATACATTTACGACTTTTGCGCATCCATCCTTCTAATGTCGATCTGCAACTTCCACAGCAAAAATGCGGGGCCCAAGATTTATCTTGATCACCCATCTTCATGCCAAAATATGCCTCATAGGCTATGAAGAATTTGGTTTCTGGTATAACTTTGTGCTTCTTTTGCCGTTGACTGATGTAATAGCCGCAAACATAGCAGAAAAAGTCAGAAGAAACTTTGCAAGGTCTTTTGACACTCATATTTACTGAAGTATTGAAAATATTAATAGCATTAAATTTAACCTGCAAAAACGAATAAAATATAGCGTATTTCTAAAATAAGCAACATCACTGCAGTAGGCTTAACTCGCAATTTGTCTAACAGCTAAACTAATTACAGTATTGCTATTAGATTCAACAATCCACCTTCCATAAACCAACTCTAAACTGCTAGCACTGGACAAGCTCAGACATGTGCATTAAAACCCCGCCAAGATTGTGTTCATTCACGTGATAGTGAATGACAATTTGCTAATTTACTTCTCTAGCACCATCTAGAGAGTGATGAAAACAATAAAAAAAGTCATAAATGATATAACACAAGATTAAAAAGTAATATAAATGTCACTTAATGCTAAAGTTGAATTATTATTTGGTAAATTACAAATTTTAATTTATTGCAAATATTTTCAAAACCGTTGACGCTATGCAAAAACTAACATCGAAATTGTCATCAGTGACCCCGAAAACATAAAGAAACACTAAAAAAAGGAGATAAACAAAAATTTGTTGCCTAGTGTAATCAACGCAAAAGTTTCAAGTTGTAAACAAACTCTTTTAAAGTTCTTTACGCTTCAAGCTGTTTACATAAAATCATGCAAGCCAGATTTATGCCGCCAAAAATAGTTTGTTTACAACTTGAAACCTTTACGTTGATTACGTGTCGTGACGCTTTTCTCAAACCTCCTATAATCTTTGTTCAGTTTTATTACAAAATCAATTAAATTTTTTTTTCCTTCATTCCGATGTTTTTCTCGTGACGAGTGTCGAACGAAAAGCTTCGAGATGAGTTTTTTGTTGGATATCTCAAAAGTTTAGAGTTACCCACTTTGCAAACCCATGATTACAAAATGGGATCCCCGTTAATGTTCCAAATTTCGTTACTGCTCTTTAAAATGACATTTCTAAAATTGTTATACCATTGTCTTGACTTGAATTGTTTAACTGTTATTTTTAAAGTTCTACATAAAGATTCAATTTGCAGTAGGATGACTTGAACCTCAAACTGCAGGGCAAGGTGATGAAAAACATATATCTTGCTCGCAGTGAGACCTTCAATGTTCAGCTGTAATAAAGTGGGCCTTCGGAACTTTTTGACAATAAGCCCTAAAAAAGGTAGTTTGTGTGTTAGACACGCATCGATTCTCCCTAAAATAAAGCCATTTGCCAATTAGCAGAACCCAGTTGAATATTGGGAAAGGTGGATAATTTTCCATTTTGGTAAAATCGGTTTCAACAACTCATGATTTGAATTCTGTATTGATGATCCGGGCGACGTAAACGCTCTTGCCATGCAGGTCAAAAAAATTTGGAACATTTCACTATTTTGCGTGTCATCCTTGTGCAGAGGCGAGGCTAATCTTCTCTGAATTGTTCCAGTTTTAGTATATTTACTGCTGAAACATGTGCATCATTTCGGCATGCCTTACACACCGGCACCAAAAAGACGCCGTGGGATCTCGAGCACTCCTAGATGACGATATTAGATGCTGGCTCAAGAACATCACTGTCATCATTTGAGTGAAACAACAACAACCGGATGATCCAAACGACGACGACAACGACGACAAAGATTCAATTTTATTTCGATTAAAACAGTTTTTGTGTTTGGAAAATATTATTGCAAGTTCCATTCAATTTCAATTAATTCAACATAAAATGATTTTAAGTAAAAATTAATCAATTTTGATTCTAAAAATAATGTAATAAAAACAACGTCTACCAGTTCAAAACACGAACAGATGTCATAAGGTTATACAAATTATTTCATTTGAAGATAACTATTCAAACTATTCCAATCGGCAGCGTGGTCGAGTGGTTAACGCACCGGACTGATGATCAACATGGTCTCGGTTCAAAACCCACTTGCGCCATTCTGTTGTGTTCTTGAGAAAAACACTTTACGGCGTTTTCCCCTGCTTGGTGGTCTTGACAAGCAGTTCTAAATTACAGTAATATCTCTACTAAATTACAAGCGGACAGCAATATCTTGGCATCTCCGGAAGCAGGTCGGATAATTGCCTACCCTATGTATAGCGCCTCCGTCGCTTTGCTGCGAGTCAGGAGGATAAATATAGAGATTAAAATAAAAAAAATAAAAAATAAAAAAAACCCAGGGGGCAACATATGGCCCTCTATGGCGCTTTATAAAATCAAGACTTTCGATTTTTCGACTGTAAGATAGTAAGAAAACTGTTGCTCAAAGGTCCTTGTTGGCATTTTTGCACTCTTATTTTCAGAGGTGGTCATTTTTTCTTACATTTGGAAAGCGTTTTTTAAATCATGTAAGCCCAGCGCAATAAGCGCAATGTGTTTTTGAAATCATGTAAAGAGCAGTGCAACTTGTGCAATGTAATTTTAAAATCATGTAAAGCACAGTGTAGACTTTTTTAAAATTATATTAAGTACAGCGCAACGTGATTTTTAAATCAATTAAAATGTAATGTACTTTTTTAAATTACAAGCGCACCCCAATCGGTTTTCCAATCGCCTACATTAAAAAACAACCAAAGTAGATTGCACTTTTGCAAAATAGGACTATATAAAGCGCAATTGATTTGTTTAATCTTTGATGCGTAGCGTAATAAAGAGCAAGAAGTCTTTTCATTTCTCGGTGCGCAGCCCAATTAAGGGCAACTTATAATTCTCTAACCAAGAGCGGACCGCAAAGTGCGAAACGCTTCTAAAAAATGTATGAAAGCGCAGCACTTCAAGTTCTGCTCTGTCCAACTCTGCTTATTTTATTACTGATGAACAATACAAAATACAAGGATTTAGTTACTGATGAATACTTGTCTAGTCAATTGAGTTGCCACGTTTTCTGTCAAAGCCGATATTGGCAAGATCATGGCGTACTCTACTACGCCATGACAAGATATACAAAATTTCAGATGTCTCACTAATAGCTTAATGTTCTGTATAAATTGGTTGCGAATGCTTTTATACGTTATGAATATTTTGTATCGTGTATTGCTATAATGCTTGGTCTTTAGCATTATTAACATTGCATGCTATGGCTCATTGCAATAAATAGTTGCTCGTCTCTTGTTTAAGCACTTATCAATTTTACTTTATCGATCATTCTATTTCCTACTATACCAAAGTCACAGATAATGGCCTTTAACTATAGCCATACCTTCCTGGGGGCAGGTACGCAATTCTCCTTTAAGTTTTAAAAATTTGGGCAAAATTAGAATTTTTCGGGCAGCGATAAGAAAAATCAAGAATTTTGTGGCAGTGAAAAGGAATTGCTTGGCAAAAAAAATTTAATGCCCATCAAAAATCAACACTAAATGCAGAAAAAGTTAACGAGTTTAGGTGAAGACCTTTTTTTTGGGACGAGAAATCAACAAAAATCAGACAGATTCAAAGTGAAGACCTGTTTTTCTTTTTTTGTTTTCATCCTAAATTTTAGATAAGTTTTCATTTCATATTCGTAAAGTTCAAAAATATCAAGATTAAAGCAAAACTCTATTGTCCTCCCGATGTACGCTCATAATTGAAAATAACATCAAAGAAAAAAACGATTATATAGTCTACGTTTTTATACCAACCAGATTTATGAAATCCTTTTACCACTTACAAAACAGCCAACTTATTTTGAGGCTTGTAATTGTCCGTAATATGCCCAGAAAAAAATTAAAATATGTCGCCATTGTTGCAATAAAATAGTTCAAAACTTGTAGGTCATAAAACGGAATGAAAACTGTCCATCCTGTCTAGTATACCAGATATGCCCAATATGCGCAGTTTTGCACGACATTATTTTCACAACGTCCGTACCGCAAACTTACTGAAAGGCAAACAACAAAAAAGGTCAAGACCTTTTTTCTCGTTTTAATGTGGTCAAAAAAGGTAAAGACCTTTTTTCTTGTTTGCCTTTCAGTAAGTTTGATTTTTTTGCCGCACTTGGAGGTGTAGTCTAAAAATGTCTTTATCTTTTTGCGTCGTTCACATTGAATGCTTAGGAGGGCGGATTGCACTTTTTTGATGGTGTTTAATATGATAGGGCTCCATATGGTGCTTGCATATTCCAAAATGGGCGAGTGATAGCTTTGAATGTAGAAACGATTAGTTCTTTTTGTTGAACCCATTTGGCAGAAGTGAATGATTTTCGAAGGTTATGCGTTCGATTGCTTTAGTAATGGCGACGTTTATATGTTGTAAAAATGTCAGTTCTGAGTCAAAAGTAATTCCAAGAATGTTTGGGTGCTTTGCTGTTGGTAGTGTTTCATTGTTTAACCGCTTAATAGATTATCCTGAGTATACTCGTGTGTCATGAGCGTATCTTTTTGGAACATCACGAGTATAGTCGGGCAAAATTAATTATTAATTTAAGGGCTCAAACGATTATATTCGGTCAAGGCTGTTTCATTTTAAAAAAAAGCTGTTTAAATTTTATATCATTGAAAAGATAATTTTTCATGAGTACAATGATATAAAATTTGTAAAAATTTGTTCAAAAACAAGTTTGCAATATAAAGAATAAAAGACCCTACTTTTCTTGCAAAAAATCTCTTTTTTCACAATAATTACAACTGGCAGCAAAAACAATCCAAAATTTTAAGTTGCTACATGTCGCTACAGTTCTACTCTATCCCCTGAAGAAAGTTTTGTCGTTCTAGGCCGTCAAATGTAAAAGTTAGGTGTTATAATGGTTCTCAAGGATTTACAGCAACGCCTCATTAGTTAGTAAACCTACTGCTTTTTCAACTTTGTCCGTGCGTGTGAGCTTGCGCGCCATTATTTGAATCTTTGCGCGCTAGACATTGACCCAGAAAAAAGTTTCTGCCTTTTTTTCGTAACAAATCAAAGACTTTGGCCTTGATCAGCAATGAAACGTCGTTACCAGTCACTAAAATGTATCCTTATGTAACATATTTTGATCAAGTAATGTATTTTTGCTAAATCAAGTAATGTAGTATTCTACACCGGTACTATGTTTTAGCAAAAGATTTTCAATTTCCTGATTTGCAATTAGATTAGAATTAGCAAAATATTTTCACTTTAGTAAATAGAAATTTATAAATCAATATTTATGCAAAAACTAATACGCTTTGTCTATGTTCCGTTCTTAAAAATCGCCCCCAGTATGTATATTTGCAATCTCCTGAAAAATCTCTTTGATTTTGCTTTGGTCCGGCTCAAATAGCCAAAGAAATAACGGTTTTATAAGAAATTTTAATATTTTACCTTCATTTACAAGAAAATGGCAACACTGCTTAATTTCGTAATGTTTGGAGTAAATTCTAGATTATCCGCTTGACCTGTTTTGACTATGACGTAATAGTTATTGTTTGTGATTAACTTGATTTGAGTAACTTTCAGAACGTTCGAGATACTCATGACCGACTGATTTAAATAAGGCTCGCTCGGAAGCATTATTATTCTTAAAGTTAGTGATCAGCTACTGATTTGTTGGCTCTGTGAATTCATAGTTTTTGAACGCAAGTCTCTGGTTGCCTACGTTATTGTGAAGAATTAAGCTGTTGAGTTTTACCTGTTTTTGATTGTATACTGTTTGGGGTCCTAAGTGGATTGGGGCATATTTTTTAATAAAGAAGTTATTGTGGTAGTCTGAGCTGTGGTTTAGCAGGACTATACTTTTGCTGTTACTGGTTCCTAGGGCAGGTCCAGTAAGAAGATTTAAGAATTTTATCTTGTGGTAGGCAGCCAAGATTGTGTAATTCGGTGAGCCTTCTTGCAGGCATCGAAAAGTTAGACGATTGAAAAACGTACTGAGTTACTGAATAAAGTTCTACAAAAATTTAAAAAACTATAACAAACTTTCAAAAACTAATTCTGTGGAAGTAACAAAATTTCAAAAACTTTTTACCAGCGGAACAGGGTAATAAACAATAAAACATTTTTCAAACAGAAGGTCACCGTGTATATGGCACACCAAACCTTTATTATTTTATGTGTCGCTTTTATTCTGTGTAATTTTTACTGTTTAGTTTTTTTCTTGTTATGGACCATGAGTCTGAGTTAAACAGAAAAAAAAATTTATTTCAGATTTCCATATTTATCCTCCTAACACAAGAAAAAGCTTTGCAGACGCCATAAATAGAGCAACTGTCAAGCAAGTATTCCGACCTGCTTCCGGAGATTCCAAGATATTGCTGTCCCGCTCAAATTCTATATTTCGGTTTATTAGTCTTTTATTTAGAGATGCGACCAAAATCTAGAGCTGCTTGCCAAGTCCGAGAGTAGTTTTTGAACCGCTACCGTGTCGATCACATTCATTATTAATCACAGCGCTTTTACCCACTCGGTCGCGCTGTTAACTTTTTATAACAAATACGCAATTACAGACACATGATTCAACACTTATAAAGAGAAGGATGATGCAAAGGTGGACGCTAAGGCAGTGTTTCTAAACCATTTTTCGGCCATGCCCATAGCCGTACCTGCCGGGAGGTAGGGGGCAATTGCCATCCAAGTTTCTAAGATTTGGGCAAAATTCAAACTTTTTGGGCAGTGACAAGAAAATAATTTTTTGGGCATTTGCTCGGTATTGTGACGTAACAGAGCGTTTTTCAGGAAGTTTAGCCAAGAAAAACTTTCCGTGTTTGATGGCAAAAATTAAATCAAAAAATATGCTATGAAATGAAATGACGCGTGAAAATAATTGATCCATTAAGGCGGTGGTTTTCAACCTGGGTTCGTTTTGCTTTTTTCTGGAGTTCGCAAGAAGTTTTTTATGCATCAGGAATGTCCAAACAGCGGCTCACTTAAGGTTCTGATGCGGCCCTGCGACAATTTTCAGTTTTTTGGCTATAATGAAAGTTACGGAAAAGAGTTCCACGAGAGTTGAAAGACATTTGGGGCGGAAATCAATAAAAAGGAGGAGATTCTAGAACACCTTTTTTTTAGAGATCATCATAATTTTGAAAGAAAAATACGGAAAAAAGAGATCGATTCGATGTGAAGACCTTTTTTTAAAGAACACTATGATTTTGATGGGAATTAAATTTTGTTGACCGAAGCGGGTCGTTAAGTTATTACCTTGGGTTTGAGTTATTATAGTTATTACCTTGGGTTGAAAAATGGGCCACGGTATGAAAAAGGTTGAAAACCACTGCATTAAGGGGTTAATTCAAATGAAAAAGTTGTGCCATATTCAGGTGGGTCTGGTGTAAAAAGTGTGGTTGTAGTTTTGTTACGTCAGAGGCTTACAGTTTGCGTTTCAAATTATGTCATACTGGGTTTTATTGCATTTTACGAACACAGAAACGCTCGAACTGAGTGTCAAAAAAATGTGTCGACAGTTGGATTTTATATAGCTTCTTTTGCTTAACAGGACTTGAGAACAACGCCGACAAAGGATGGCTAGATATCTTTTGTGTCAATAAAGCTATAGAAGATTGGATGGTCGCAAAGTCAACATGGAAAACACAAATGCAGTTGGAATCTTTTCCCGTGTTTTACCGACGAGCTTGGGTTAAAGTTTTTCTAATACAATAAGCCTACCTGCATTCCAAGCTCTGCGGCAATAGAACGTGTCTTCTCTGTTGGACCCGACATAATAAAACACAAGAAAGCGATCTTATCGTCAGAAAACTTTAAACGATTTGTATTTATCAGAGAAAATGAAAAGTGTGTGACGCGTTTGGTTTTCCCTAAATAATTGATAACATTTTTTTTATATTGTTAAGTTTATCATTTCGCAACGTTTAGGTTGTTTTTGTAAAGTCTGTCATCAAATGAATAAAAAAGGAAAAGCCGTTCAAATCAAAATTGAAAAAAAATGTTCTTTTATTGACTTTGCTTTTATTACCAAAAGCTCTTGTGAGCTATTCATTATTTCCTCAGAAGTGACAGTATAAAAATTTAATGCAATTATGATGTAAGCAGTAGCTCACAAAAATTTGTGTTTATAAAAAGCAAACTTTTACAATAAATATAGTCTTAAATAAAAGCAAACTGCTTTTTTTATTTTTGATTGAAATTTGTAAGTACAAATATCTTTTTGTTTTAAAAGACAATGTTGGGTTGAAAGTTTTTTTTATCTTTTTTTAGTTTTTTATATTTGACATTACTGAAGTTTAGAGTTCAGGTTACACTTCGCTTATGATTTAAAAAAATTGTCACTTCATATGATTTGAAAATCATGCTGCGCTGCGTGCCTATGTTTAACATAGTTTTTTAAACACATCACGTTTCTTGCGCTCCCCTAAACATAATTTTTAAAAGTGCATTGCGCTAGTTACCCTGCGCTTAGCGTGAGTTGAAAAACACCTTGTACTTGTTGTACTGGGTTTCACTAATTTGAAAAACTTTTTGCGTTTTATTGCGCTACGCTTTGCTAATTTAAGAAAAAATGGCCACCTCTGATAAAATGAAAAAAAGGTTGCTGAACATTTAACTTAAATTAACTGACATGAAGAAAAATTAGGCGTTTTACGCTTTTCGAGTTTCTGCATTTCCAAACACATCCATTTTAATTTTTGCCTTGCACTAAATAGAGTCCATGTGTGAAAACTTGAATTACAAAAACAAAGCAGGCATTAAAAGATGATTTCTTTGAGAAAGAACATAATAAATTCAGAATATTCTTTTTAAGGAATTTTTTCACCACACTTTTAACAGGAAACGCAATACGCTATAAACAGGATACGGCCCTAGACTCTACAATAAATTGATTGCAGAGCAAGGGTCGGGAACCTTTTTGGGTAAGAGAGCCATAAAAGCTACATATTTTTAAATGCATTTCCGTGAGAGCCATACAATGTTCGTGTGTGTGTCTGGAAAGAAATTTGTTCGTGAGCAAACTTTGGTCTTTTTTGCGAAGTAAAACCTTTATTATTGACTATTGACTCTGATTTCTCGATTTTCGTCTCAAAATCGTAGTGATTTCTTGAAAAAGAGTCTTCACTTTTGAATTCTTGGGTGCGCAGATCTTTTTTATGTACGCTAGTTTATACTTGTCAACAAAAGAGCCAGATGCCGTTATCAAAAGATCTGGCTCGCGACCCATAGGTTTCCGACCCCTGTTGTAGAGTCTATGATACGGCTCAATCTTTTGTATAAGAGAGAGATCTTGACACAATTATCAAATGCATGTTGTCACGCTTACAGCGATAATAGGTAGTTTTCCTATTATTAAAAGTTTATAAAAATGACCAAAAGGTTAAAAATAGTTGGAAATGAATTCATTTTTTGAAACAATTAAAATGTTAACACTAGAAAACGAATTCACACAGAATAAAAATAATAACTACAGTAGGTTTGAATTTGGTTAGTTTAGTCTACTAAATAATAAAAATGGAAAAAAGGCGAACTTTTTCATTATGAAGCATCCGTTTATTAAACACAAATATCCTATCAATAAAAATTTTGTTTAAAACTTTTAATAAATACTTTAAAATTGACTATGAATAAAAATCAAGGTTGCCAGGAAAAAAAATTGAAAATAGATTTAGCAAAAATCAAGAGTCCTTAAAAAATTTTTTGAAAAATTGACCATAAATAAAACAAAAATCAAGTTTGTCCAGAAAAAAATTGAAGATAGATATCTGAAAATCAAGGTTGCCTAAAGAAAAACTTTTAAAAATTCAATAAAGTTATAACCAAAATCAAGGTTTCCAGAAAAAAAATTGAAGATAGATATCATACAAATAAAAGTTAAGCATAACTAGGAAAATGTTTAAAATTGATTATAGGCACCTAAAAATTAAACTTGTGTAGAAAAAAAACTTTTGAATATAGGTATCTTGTGGATAAAAATGAAAATTGCCTTAGGAAACGTTTAAATGTGCACAAATATTGCTATTGAGATTAAAAGTTAACGAAAAATACATATTAAATGAATTGATTCTTTTTTTGGAAATGGTTAGAGTTTATTTAAGGTCAAACTCTTGCAATCATAAATACGATTCAGCTTTTGAACAGAAAACGACGTTCACGCTTCTCTGCGAAAACATAGGAAATACGTTGTCTTACTTTACCGCATTTATGATAAATTTTATAAAATCGTTTTAAATAAAACTTATCAATGTTAAAGCTGCATGAAACCTTTATCGGGTGAGACTAAAACGTAATTTTTTAAATTTGAAACTAAATAGATTTGAAACAAAAGTAAAAATAAAATTACTAATTTGTGTGACGTCATCAGTGTGCGAACCCTAATCTTCAAACCCTAGGTTTCCCGAAAACATCCTGAGTTCTCGAGAAGTTAAACTTTGAGTCAAAACTTTGGTCTAAAGAAATCCTATCTTCTAATCCGAAGACAGTAATCTTGATTTCCGTTGACTGCGAAAGAACATCCTAGATTGTTAACCGTAAGTCTTGAGTTCCCAAGTTGTTGTCAAACTTGAATACGCTATAAACTGTATATTTTCTAGGCAAGTTTGATGTTCTATCTTGAAACAGTTCATACTAAGACTTTTTTACCATGTAGTAGACCACATTCATTCATTCATTTTAATTTATTATGTCGCAAAAAAAGAAAATAAGTTACACTTAGTCAGAAATAAATACCATTATAATAACTTAAAGATGCGACAAGGTGATTGCGAAGGGACCTTGTATCTATCTTCAATTTTTTTCTGGACAAACTTGATTTTTGTTTTATTTATGGTCAATTTTTCAAAAAATTTTTTAAGGACTCTTGATTTTTGCTAAATCTATTTTCAATTTTTTTTCCTGGCAACCTTGATTTTTATTCATAGTCAATTTTAAAGTATTTATTAAAAGTTTTAAACAAAATTTTTATTGATAGGATATTTGTGTTTAATAAACGGATGCTTCATAATGAAAAAGTTCGCCTTTTTTCCATTTTTATTATTTAGTAGACTAAACTAACCAAATTCAAACCTACTGTAGTTATTATTTTTATTCTGTGTGAATTCGTTTTCTAGTGTTAACATTTTAATTGTTTCAAAAAATGAATTCATTTCCAACTATTTTTAACCTTTTGGTCATTTTTATAAACTTTTAATAATAGGAAAACTACCTATTATCGCTGTAAGCGTGACAACATGCATTTGATAATTGTGTCAAGATCTCTCTCTTATACAAAAGATTGAGCCGTATCATAGACTCTACAACAGGGGTCGGAAACCTATGGGTCGCGAGCCAGATCTTTTGATAACGGCATCTGGCTCTTTTGTTGACAAGTATAAACTAGCGTACATAAAAAAGATCTGCGCACCCAAGAATTCAAAAGTGAAGACTCTTTTTCAAGAAATCACTACGATTTTGAGACGAAAATCGAGAAATCAGAGTCAATAGTCAATAATAAAGGTTTTACTTCGCAAAAAAGACCAAAGTTTGCTCACGAACAAATTTCTTTCCAGACACACACACGAACATTGTATGGCTCTCACGGAAATGCATTTAAAAATATATAGCTTTTATGGCTCTCTTACCCAAAAAGGTTCCCGACCCTTGCTCTGCAATCAATTTATTGTAGAGTCTAGGGCCGTATCCTGTTTATAGCGTATTGCGTTTCCTGTTAAAAGTGTGACATATTCATGATTGGAGTTTGAAAATCGGGTTACCTTAATTTAATTTCCAGTGTAAAAAGAAAGTAAGCGAAAAAAATTTGTATAATGCACCTTGATTTTTATAGTGTTTTAAAAATAATTTGTAGAAAGGAAATTTTATTTTATTTTAAACTTGACCAAAAAAAAAATTGATTTCAAAACACCAACTCAAGCTTAGCTGCTAGTTTAAGTACCATCAAGTGCAACAAATGTTTATGTTAAAATTTTTTACATTTTTTCACTTTACTAACAAAGTTCATCATAAAGCTGAACATTTTAATACATTTTATCATATTAATTTTCTAAAATTAACATTTCTTTAGAATAAGAAGACAAACAAGGCCAACGTAAGTTTAAAAAGTTTTGTATAAGTAAGATCAATTCCAAGGAAAGTCGGTTGCTTTTTGAAAATGTTGTAATAAGATTCATTCCATCAAGTCCTATTGTTACGTCGTTCACGTAAAATATTTGCGGAGTAGGTGTTGGGTACGCGACCTGCCCTTTGTATTAGCGCTGAATAATCAGCGCTACCTTTTAGTGCGTTCTCGCGCGGCTGTAGGGCATCAAGTGATGCCACGTTGTATTGGTAACCCTTTCGACTTGAGCTGGCTGTGACTTGACATTTGCAGAGAATCTTTTAGATTATTGGCTGCTTATTTGTCCGTTTGGACGTTGTCTCCTGTGGTAGAGAATTTAGTAGTTTGGTACTTTCCTTTGATCGTCCGTCCAACATCGTTGGTAAGTTTGTAGACAATGCGTCTACGTATTGAAACTAATTTGTGTTATATTGTTCAGAAAACCGTTTCCCACTAGCGCCGTTATTATCGTTTTGTTCTTAATAAAATAAATAAAATAAAACCGTAAAGTTTTGGTGCAGGTCGCGAATCGCGTTTGTGCGAAGCTGGAAGGATGAGGCAGTTTTGCGACTCAGTCACACCTATCATAATTAGTTTTTATATCTAAATAAAAACAAACCAAACTGAAATCTTCAAAATTATTTAATAGACTTTCTATCTTTGTGACTAGCTCGAAATCTAAAAATAGACCTCTAAAAAAGCAGGATTTTTTTAAAAAATAGCTAAAACTTTGCTTTCAAGACACGCTTTTGCTCGGAATGTAATAAACCAATTACGTTTCTAGCAAAAACGTAATAAACCAACACAAATAAAGTAATAAACCAATAAATTTAGTCTTTTATCTTGAACGTTGCTAACCTCTGAGAAAAGTTTGGACAGTGACCTTGTAAAAGAAACCGACTACGGGTATTAAAAATTAGACTTTTTAACTTTATTTTCCATGTTAATGTTTTGTGTTCAAGTTTTAAGTTATTGTAGAAAAACTTTTAATTTTTTTAACAATTTTCGCAAAAGTCGGAAATGTAAAATACCCAAGAAAAAGCGTAAAACTTCTCAAAGGCTGACTTAATTTTATCTCAAATAGTCAGGTATAAAAACAATACTTTATGATTTAAAACCAAATTCAACATTCCTTTAAAACTATATTTTAATTCATTCTTCTAAAATAAAACTTAATTTATTCCGACGTAACATTGTTCGATTTGTTAAAAAAAGAAATGTGGTTATCTCCAAGAAAAAAATTTAAAAACATTGTAATTACAATTATACAAACAATACTTTAAGATCGCAGTCGTTTTTAAATTCAACAGGCATGCTTGAAACCCAGTAAAAATTATTAAGTAATGCTTTTTGTTTTTGTTACCTGCAGGGGTGTAACCAAGAAAAAAAATTAAGGGGGTCAAAATGTTGTGCGAAGATACCTCAAGAATAAACGAAAATGGACAGATAGCGATCGTAATTTGACCTTAAAAATGGAAACTGTTTCGTCGATGACCAGTAGCCTACGTATTGAGTAATTAGAAGTTAAAGAGTAAAAACAATAACCCTGTAAAACAGCTATGGATATTGAAAATTGGTTTATGAATATATATTTGTAAAGTTTTTTCACCCGGAGATTTTGTGGTAAAGTTCTTAAAATTACTCTATAAAAACTTTAAACCTAATTGTCATTATTAAAAATTCTCTCAAAAGCTTCAAATTTTAGAGTTTTTAGTATGAAAACACTAGATTCCTTCTATGTAAAAAATCCAAAAATTTTAACTTTTTTTGATAAGTCTACCTTTCTTCCAAGTATCTTGTATTTTAAAGTTTTTTAATACGGAAACACTAGCTTGCTTAAATCCAAAAATATTTCTTCTAAGTGTTGCCAAAGTTTGTTAGTTTTTTAGAACAAAATCCTAAAAAATTTTGTTTATTTTAGCTTTTTGCTATTTTTTTTAACGCATAGCAACAATTTAATCTCAAAATTTTTGTCGCAATTGTTTTCTTAATTTCGCGAATGTTGTGATTTTGTCAAACATGGGGAGTTTAATGAACAAACTGGGTTGCAACAATTGTTAAATAATGGTAAATATTCGACTTTTGCACAATTATTTTACTTAGTTTTCAACCAAGACGGTTTCAACTTGAGATGATCTAGTGAAATATCCCCTGAATTGTTTAGAAGCTATCGCTTAACTTTACCCACCAAACTTTTAAAGGTTATTTTAAAAGTAAACTAACAAAAAGTGACTACTCAAGTCTTATTAGACTCATCTCTTCATTAAAAAATGTCAATTTTTTTTAGCCAGTAATTTAACGGTTTTGAACTAATTTCTCAATGGAAAAAGTGTTTAGCATCACAAAATTTCATAAGATTTTCTCAAGTTGAAACCGTCTTGATTGAAAAATAGCAAATTTGGCGTTAAAGATTATTCGATTTGCAAATCAATATCTGTTTTTAGCAACTTTTTATCAAACATGTGACCTAAATGCGATGTTTAATCAATTTTGTGATAAAAAGCAGTTAGCCTTACAAATTTTAACTATTAATAGTTTTTTCAAGTTGAAGCCGCTTGTGTCTCAAAAAATGTGACTTTTTATTAAATTTTTAGCAACTTTTTATTAAACATGTGATCTGAATGCGATGTTTCAAATAAATTTTGTGAGAAAAAGCAGTCACCCTTACAAATTTTAACTACTTTTTTCAACTTAAAACCGCTTGTGTCTCAAAAAATCAAAAACAATACGCTTTAGCATGATTTAATTTTGCAATTCCACAAGCGAACTTCTCCATTTTGGTGAAACAAACCTACATTTTTCTTTGTTCGCGTTTCAATAGGAATTTTAATTAGGATTTTTTTTAATTATTAAATTTTTTATTTTTCGATTTCAAGCCACAACTTGTGTATTTTGATTTATAAACGTCTTCTTTTTCTTCTTCTCCTTTCGGCCTTTCCCTTCAATCAGGGGTAGCCACAACGTATCATCTTTCTTCAAACTATCCTGTCTTCAACGTCCGTTTCCTTAGCACCAATTTCTTCCATATCTTTTTTCACTACATCTAAAAATCTTTTCTTTGGTCGCCCTCTTTTCCTCTTTCCCGGTACCTCCATTTCCATCAGCTTTCTTCCCACATACTGTCTCTCCTTTTACCTTTAGAAAAATTTAGAACCCTAAGCTTTAAATTTTAGAACTTAAAATTTAAAATTTAGAAAATATACCCTAAAATATACCCTAAGTTTTAAAATTTAAAATTTAGAACCCTAACCCTAACCCTAAGCTTTCTAAATCCATTATGCACGTAACTTGTAGAGCATATCAATTTCTATATTTTTAACTGGTCTATTACATTAACATTTCTATTTTAAACAATTCTTTTGACTTTACGTGTTGTTCTCTCTAGTTATAAATAATACAGCATGATTTGTTGAAAAATTTATTTTACCAAGATTCGTTTGATGGTAAAATGTTAGAGAGAATTTATAAAAGAAAAGCAAAATGCAATTTGTAGTCTACAGTTTTGTTTGTTTTATTTCTTTTGAAAGCAAAGTTCAAGCAAAAACCTTGAAAAGTGCAAAAATTGTCATGAAAATATTTATTAAAACCACCGCAGTGATGTCTATATCACCAATTTTTTGTATCATGACAACAATAAACCTATTTCTCAAGTTAAAAATATCAAACGTGAGCTTTCTTTCTAGTTTTTGGTCTAGGTAATCTCGCGCACACCGGTATAATTTTACCTAGATTGAAAAGCGTTTCTTGAGTCATCACACTCGATATATCTCAAGTTTATTATAATTTTTTTTCATTTGTTTTCAGTTTTCGTAAACTAAAAAATGCAAACAGAAAACTTGTATGTTTAAACAGAAATTGGTCCATACAACGAAACTGATTCCTTTTTAAAGTTTAATGCAAGAACGAAAGCAAGTCACTCACAAAAAATAACCAAGTACTTACCGACTTTAACAACTTTTCTTTTTCATGTACCGTCAGACCAAGCCATCTTTTTTAACACCGATGAAATTTTATACAGTATATTAAGTTTTTTTAAGGCACCTTTTAATATATATTGTCCCGAGTGACTATTTGTTGCTTCGTGCGCAAAAACGAACCGAAAAAATTTTAGTTTTCCTCTTTGCATCATATTCACAGATCTTCTTCTTTCTGTTATTCTCATTTTTAACGCTATCTTTGTCAGTTTTGAGAGAATAACAACTCTTGTTATTTTTGTTTATTGTCATCATCACCAGCCCATACAATCTAGTTAATTTTACAACTTTGATTATTTTGTTGACATTCACGTGTCTGCTCTTTTAGATTTTACTTAAAATTATTTCTAATTGTTAAATTTTGGTAAGGTTTGAAAGAGTTCTTGTCAAAAAAATTTTTTTCGAAAATGTGGTAATTTTTAACGGTCAAACATGTAAACTTTTTGACAGTTTTTTTCTTGATAGGTTTGGTAGCACAAATTTCATTTACGTGACAATAAAAAATATTTTAAGTGTTTATAACAATTAATTTCTTAAGTGTTTACAAAACTTGCTGTAAAAAAGTACAAAACTTGTGGTAAAACAAACCAAAATATAGTAAAATAGTTCAATAATCTTTTTAAATGACAGAGAAAAGTTTTAAAGGTGCTTTACCGAAGGAGTATTGTTTAGTGTGTTTTAAAGAAGTCAATTTTATTTTAAGTGACGATGAGGAATTATCATCCGAACTGTTTTATGTATACGTCTTACGTGCGACCTCGTGTGACAAAACGTTTGCCAAAGCTTTCAACTTCGTTACTTGAAGTCTATTCTACGATAAAGAAAATAGATTTTTTGCTAAAAAAACAAAACTAGTTTGATTTAACAAAAAATACAGTTTTAAAGTAAAACAATGGATTTTAAAACAAGTAAAAATAATCTTAAAACAGGTTTAACAAAAAATACAGTTTTAAAGTAAAACAATGGATTTTAAAACAGGATTTATTCTATGCATCAAGATGTTTTTTATAATAGTTTTGTTTAGAGAATTTTTTTACTTAACCAAGCATTTTGGTTTGCATCTTGTAAAAGAAATCCTAACATTCAACTTGATGTCATTCTACATGTTCGACGTCCAGATCGGCAGATTAGCTCAGTTTGACACAACTCTGACTTGCGAGCAGATGGACCCGAGTTCGATGCTCGGTTTACCTGAGTGGCTTCTGCTGTTTTTTTAAAAAGACAATTTACAACGAAAATTTTTACTTTTGATTTTCTTCATTACTAGTTTTTATTCTTAAAAAAAAAATTACATCAATTTGAAAGCAATATCTGGACTTTTTAAAACAAGCAAATTTAATTCTTTAATACAATAAATGCTAAATAAAGCAAATAAAAAGCAAAGTTTGTGACTGCCTAAAACAGGTGAAAAGAACACAGCCCCAAAAACTGATATTGCAAAGCAATCTTGCTTTCAGTAAAACTTTTTTTAAAACTATAAAATGTACGAGTATATACTAAAATTTAAACGTTGTATTTAAGATTTACACTTTAAAAGCATTTTAAACGTTTGATTAACAAATATGTACGTATAAGTGTTTTTGAACATAACAATTTTTGGACTTTTGGTCATTGGGGGTGTATTTTTATATTTGAGGCGAAAATATTTATTAAGTGGTGTGTTTATTTAACACAACTAATTTTAAATAACTTTTGCAAATCTAGTTAACTTTAGTGGTGAGCTAAAGTTTGTTTTGGAAGCTAAGATTGCTGATTGAGTTAGAGTATAAGTTTGAGGCCTAGTTTAACATTTTTTTGTGAAGTAAAAAAAGTTTTGTTCGGGTTAAACTTAGACCAAATTTGTTGATTTTTTTTGGATCGATTAGTTGTGTTATATGATTGTTACAGTGTCATAGTACATTTCTTTTTATTATTATCAATGTAATTCTTAGATATTTAGTTTAGTGTGCAGCTTATAGCAATCCAGGTTAGGTGAATATGGAAAAATTTGTAGTAAAAAAGCGCAATATAGCAGAAAAGCAATCTGAAGAAACGTCTGCAAAAAAACTAAAGAAAGATTATGAAAATGAAGTTGAAACGACAGAAACTTTAAGTTTGGGTCTGAGTGCATAGACTACTCAGATACAATAATCAGCTTGATATGTACTGCACCAACCGACATCTCAACTTCTGGGTGTGATAAACCTACTCAACCACGCCTCAAAGTGTATCCTAAGTATAGTACAGGGAAAAGTTTATACTCGTTCATTTGTAGGTGCTTGGTTCCATAAATATGAATGGGCTGAATATTTTCAGCAACGTGACACAAATGTTTTGCTTTGTTTGTGGACACTTTGCACCAGCTGCTTATGGTAATGCAGACGATGCATTTATAAAAAGTGGCTTCAGGCGTTGGAAAAAGGCACATGGAAAAGATGGCTTCATTGCAAGGCACTTAAACTCACACTGCCACAAGACCCCAATATTTCATGGGCCAATTATCGACTTAATAAATTGGAAAATACATCTATTGTTCAGAACATAAGTAAGGCATACCAGAAAAAAGTACGTACGTGAAAATCGCCATTTCATCAAAAGTCTAGGTGAAAATTTTACTCCTGACAGCAACTCAAGCCATTGCTCAAAGGGGGCGTAGAGAAGGTGATGATAAAAGAAATCCCAGAAATGTTCGTAAGTTTTTATAATTTACCACTAAGCATGACCCTATTATAGCTGATTGTGTCAAAAGTGATCTAAAAAATGAGAAGTACATCTGTTCTGCAATACAAAACGAGATGATTGAGGTATTGGCATCGATGGTAAAAGAAGAAATTACTGAAAATGTAAAATCATATTATTGTTTTTATATTCAGGCCGATGAAGCGAAAGATGTGAGCAAGACTGAACAATTAGCGATAATTATACGATTTTTTGATGAAATCACATAGTATATTCAAGAGTGTTTTATATCATTCCACCAGATGATACAGCTGGATGCTGCGTGTATCAATGATATCATACCGAAAACGTTGGAAAAATTGGGTCTAGATTACAAATCATCTTTCAATTGCTTAGGATTTGATGGAGCTTCAGTAATGAGTGGGGGAATTAGTGGTGTTCAGAAACGTATCCAAGAAAAAGCCCTCTTTGCGTATTATGTACACTGTATGGTCACAGGCTCAATTTAGTTTTGATAAGTGTGGCAAAATATGTTTCCCAAGCATCAGAATTCTTTATTTTGTTCGAAGAGCCTTATGTTTTTGCTATTAACTCGGTGATTCATAAAAAGTTCCTCACTACACAACAAAAAATATTTCCTGGTGAACAAGTACAAAAGTAACAATATCTAAGTGACATTCGCTGGTGGTGCAGAGCTACTTCTTGCGAAAATGCTTTATTTCGTCTAGAACGCATAATACTGTTAAAGGAAACTTCTGCAGATGATACCGGAGCTCGTGCCGTATCTACTAGAGGTTTACTTGGTCAAATAGATGCCAATTTGTTTATTTATTAGACTTTTTTAAAGAAATTTTTGGAAAAATAAATAAAACATCGCAACAGCTTTAAAACCAAATAATGGACTTGGGAAGCATAACAAAACTCATCTCATTATTACAAGAATATTTAGCTGATATGAGAAGCTTAAGTCTGATTAAACATTACTTTACAAAGGTTAATCAACTTTCTGAAAAATGTAACATTCCATCCACAACAACACGGAAACGCACCAGAAAACCTAGTCGACGGCTTGATGACTTTATCGCATCAGAGTCAACCGGTCAGAGATTATTTGAAGGTTTAAAACAAAGTTGTGTGCATTACATTAGCATCTTCTACAAAATTCTAGACTGTTTAATAAATGAACTAGATCGTCGATTTTCCTAAAAATCGTGTGAAATATTCAATGGCATCGCAGCTCTTTGCCCTGGGCAAAAATCACACTTGTGTGAAAAAGATTTAATTCAATTTGCTGTTGTCTATTCAGTAAATCTATTTAGTAAATCCAGATAATTTAAAACATGAGGTACCATTAATTAAAAAGCTTCTCACGAAAGAGCCGCAGCAACAACTCCAGACAATAGTGCAATTTTTGTCATTATTATTACCTTATAAGGCTGCATTTGACTGTTTGTACAAGTTGCTTTTGGTAGCTGTAACACTCCCTGTCACCAGCGCTTCACGTGAAAGAGTTTTTCAAAAATGAAGTTGATAAAAACATTTTTAAGAAATTCTGTGAGGAATGACAGGTTGAACAACATTGCATTGCTATCAATTGAAAGTGCGCGAGCTCAGATTATTAACCTCGAGGATTTTGTTGATGAATTTGACAGCCGATATGATAAACGTAGGATTAAGTTTATACTAATATTTTGAAATCCATCTGACCGAATGAATGGCTAAATTCTCAAAACTAAGATTCGTAAGTGTCACATCTTTGCTTTTCTCTTTGCTTATTGTTTCGCATATTTACTGTTTATTTTATTTCTTTTATATATTTCTTTCTAATGAATAATTTGCTGTGGTAGATATTATGTTGAATTAATTTCTATAATAAATATGTATTACGTTATATATATAATACAGCCCAATTTTCTAAATTTGGTGGCAAAGGTCGTTTAAACGTACAATTTTTCCTTTCATATGCTTTTGTCACTCGCTCCCTTCTTAATATACCTTGGCCCCAACGTGAGTCCCTCATTCATTAATTCTAGAATCGCCACTGCGTAAGACTAGTATCCAGAATGATATTAGTACAATAAAGACTGTAGATGTATGCAGAAAATAATTGCAGGTTGTATAATTTGGTATTCAAAAGCAGGTTTGAATCGATTTTAAGTAATTTACTTTGTATTAGGAAGAAATTTATAATCGAATACGGGTAAAGTTGATGCATTGATATTCATTAACCCGTAAGTGCTGAATTATATTTTCGCTATCCAAGTTACAATGCGTATTTAATTTCGCGTCTCGCTTTTTTTCTTGTCTTGATTGATTACAATTGCTGTTTCAAGCTTCGCGAGAAAGTCCCCGACGTCAAATCAGCTTGCTCGTATTTTTTATAACAGTGCTTTGAAAAAAAATAAATCAAAACTAATTTACAAATCGTAATAAAAATACAACAAAGTAATATTAATTTGAAAACATAATAATCCAGAAAGAAGAAATGCAAGCAGTGTTCCTTGTAAAAAAGCTTAATACTGCGCAAATACTTTTTTAGCAAGTATGCAGAACAGTGCATTAAAAAAAATCTTTATTTTATATCTGATTCGAATTTCTTAATTTTCTTCCCTAAAGTAGTGATTTCCATATCAGTGGTAAAATTAAACTTTTACTTGTGTGCAAAATCGAAGTTTTGTTGCACAAATGTATCGTGGCACTGCGCATTGTGTATATTACGCACCTTAGAAGGAACACTGGATACAAGCGAAATATAAATCCAAACAAATAGACAAAACAAGAAAAAATGGAAATAAAACAAATTTAAGTAATCAATATTTCAAATCTAGTTGTAATATTAAAAATTTTGAAAGCGATTCAATCAGATATTTTTTTGCGCTTCTGTCAGTTCGCACGCTAAAGACTCGTTTCCACTACGAGCAGGGGTGGATTAACAAATTGTAGCGGCCCGGGAATATAAAAATAAAAACGGCCCACTTTTTCAACTGGATTTTGTATGAAAAAAATATTAGCCTACAAAGTTATTTTTAAAAGTTAACATATGCAATGCAAACATTGCAAAAAATTGTTTTTTTTCTTCGCAATAAGACAGTCAGAACCGCTGCAAACGCCCTCCAGCGTCATCAGTTCGAAATATATATTTTTGCTATTGAATTTAGTTGTTTCTGGATTGAAAAGGGTAAAATTTAAAATATTCACTTAGTTCTTCTCGCTTAGGTTTTACAAACCAAGAGTGTTTTGGGGTTTCTGATACCAACGCAGCGGTATTTATAGATTGATGTTGACTTGATGGTGGGGCAATAGTTTTCAATACTGATGGTGGGGCAATAGTTTTTGATACTGATGGCGGGGCAGTAGTTTCTGATACTGATGGCGGGGCAGTAGTTTCTGATACTGATGGTACGGCAATAGTTTTAGAACAAGAAGAATCTTGGCTGTCTAATATTAGTCCAGTATGAACATTACAATTTGAAGACTGTTCTTTATCTAATTCATGCATGCCAGAATTTACTGGCTTCGTTTGACTTCTCACAGAGGAGCTCACTTTTACAAATAATTCCTGAATATTCATGCACTTAGCAGCTATATCATGCATTTTCTTTCACTTTTTCTCGCGTGTTTTCTCAGCATTATCTTTTCTCTCATTTTTCTCCATTTTTTAAGGCTTATTAACCTTAATTTAACTTTTTTACTTTATGGCCTACTGCAGCCTACTTTATTTCTCTTACATTTAACCTGGACAACAATACCCACATATGCAGTATTATTGAGTTTTGTGTTGTCGATGTTTTGTTTATGTCTCACATCTAAATATTTTTATTGTAACCTAGCTTTAGTCTATATCTTATAGTAACAGGTTTCCAAACAGTTTGTCTCTAAGAGAAAGAATCTCTGACTTTGCTTAACCTGGGCCACTGTATAAGCATTATACAGTAAAACACAGAATTATTTATTAGTTGTCACATTGATAATGACTTAGTAATGCTAATTGTCAAAAACCGGACCTACGAACACAAATTTCTCTTGTAGTAGAGAAAGATAGGTGGCGGTGAAAGCTTTAAACGGCAAAAAGCCTATCACTTTAACCGACTAATTCGGTTACACCATTCTTTAGTAGGACATATTTTCAACTATTGTTTTCCAAAATAAACTTTTCCATCGTAATTATTCATAATATAAAAAGTTACGAGTGAGTACAAAACCGGGCTACAAAAGCACCGGCCCACCGGGAAAATTCCCAAACTCTCGGTGGGCTGATCCTTTATGAGAAAAATACAAATTTCTTTAGTAGAAAAAAACAAAAAGTTACAAGGTTACTTTTTTATAATTGCAATTATAGTAACTTTTAGTAATTTAGTAATCTCAATAAATCTTGCTAGTTGCGCTGAGATTTTAGCACGGAACATATGATTTCAACAGTTGTTTTTTAAGAAATTTCAACATGGCAACTATTGAATCATATGTTTTGTGGTAAAATCTAAGCACAACAATACAGATTCGTTGCAAATCATGTCATTACTTGGAGTTGGAAAGTCTTTTGTTTAGTTTGAAAATTTTGATGTTGTAAAAATAACTATTGCAAAAAAAAAAAAAGTTTTTTAAAACTAGAACGTATCTGGTGTTTGCTTGGCCTCGGAAAAGTTACTTGATCTCAGCATGACAACTTTCAATGTTGAAAAAATAACTTATGTTTTCTCAAAGTGCAACGTGCCGAGCCATGAATCGGTTTCAAAACGTTTTATTTTTAGTTAGTATCAAGAATTTCGATATCGTAAAAATAACTTCTTTAAAAAAAAACAAAAAATTCTTGTCATTATGGCTTTATAAATAAAAATCGTTCATATTGACGTCAGCATCACCGCATGCAGCAAAAAGAAGGTTATTACATCAAAAGCAGTTTTTGTAAGCTAGTTTTTAGCCTATGCTCAAAATTATTGCCATTGCTATACAATATCGTAAAAGTTTTTAATTTTTGGGTCCGGGGCTTGTAAAGCGGCTTCTCATTCAGGGATGTGTCCAGAGAACCTGGACTGTCTCTTGTCTATTGCATAAGGTCGTCGTAGGTCCGAAATTTGTGTTGTTTTTCCCAGTCAATTATTCAAATACAAAATTGTGATGGTGGCAAAACGGTTCTTGTCGACGCTTTTCTGAAACAGCATGAACACAAAAAGACCTGATATTAAAAAATTTTTAAATTTTCATTCTCTTTGCATGCTTTGAAGATCTTTAAAAACCTGAATTGCGGTTTTTACAACTCCTAGTTTACTTCATGTTTATTTCATTAACCTGATTTTTACCAATGTATCCATGTGGGAATATGATATAAGTTTTTTGTTTATTTTAAAAGTATTAATAGATAGTATTTTTCCTGTTTTCTTTCATACTCTTCGTATTATCATTAAGATGTGAGTTTTTTTTAAGCCACTGTAGTTTTCTTATAATTTTTTGGCGGTAAAATAGACAAAAAAGTAATTTAATAAATTCGTAAAGTTGGCTAAATTTAATTTCTATATACTTGCAATAAAATTTTTTGTGAAATATAGCAACTTTTTTAAAGCTTAAGGCCCGTTTCCACTACGAGTGTGGAAAAGATTATTCTTTGTTTGTTTTATTAATTTTTTTGGTTTGCTTAGCGCTCGTTTCAATTTTAAGTGCGAAAAGATCAATAAAACAAACAAAAAATAATCTTTTCCACATTCGAAAAAAGTACTCGTACAGTAAAGACGTGTATTTTTTTCTTCTCTCGTTTTAAAAAATGACTCGAGGAAAAGAAAAACCTTGCTGCAGTAGTTCTGGCTTTAACGATGAAGATCGAAAACAGCTAAACGAAATTAATTCTACAGTTAAAGGGCTAATAGAAGAAATTAGCTATTTAAAGCATGAAGTTGTTCAAAACAAGCTAGAAATTTCGCAGTTAAAAGTTGAAAATGAAAAATTAAAACAAATGGCGAACTTGTCAATTTACAAAATAGATGAATTAGATCAATATAACCGTCGAGAAAACTTGAGAATTCACGGAATACAAGAAAATGATAGTGATAGGGATGATGGTGAAGAGGTCGTTATGAAAATTGCTGAAGAATTAAACATTGGTATAACAGCTTTAGATATACAGAGAGCCCACCGATTGGGTAAGCGTAACAGCAATTCAGTGGCCAAACCGCGTCCGATTATTGTCAGATTTATATCTTACAAAAAACGTAATGAATTCATGTACGCCAAGTCTAAACTCAAAAATAGCTTAATTTACAAAAATGCTTACTTAACTGAAGATTTGACTTCTCTTCGAGCTAAATTGCTTAAATATGTTAAAGATATCTGTAAAAATGACTTTGTACTCTATCATACAATTAATGGATCTATTCGAATGAAAAAATCAGCGAAACAAGCTGGGATAGCACTGCAAGAAAATGAAAAAGATCAAGGTGTTGGTAAGTGGCTCTATATCACATCTCCAGACGATTTATTTACACATAATATTGGTATTGACTTTGTAAAACTAAATTATAAACCACTTTTGTTGAATCATAATTGTATGACTGGTTGTAATCCAAATTAAAATTTTTTTCATTGTTACAATATTTTACATTGTTCTTTTTATTTTCAATTCAAATGGCTGTTAAACTTGTTTGTAAAACTTGTGGTAATGATGATGTAAAAACTAATATGTGTGAAAAATGTGATTCTTGTAACATTGATTGCGCAATCTGCATGGAATCTTTTAAAAATAATCATACAACGTCTGTTAATCAAGTTAATCAGTGCGGCGCCGTTATGCACTCGGGCTTTCAAAACGGTGTCAAAGGTTACTGCAGGTCAGATTCCCAAACTGTTTTAAGTAGGCCTAATGAACAGAACTATCCTTTTGCTATGAACAATAATATTGATTCTAGAGGTGCTATTGAAAACTTTCAAATTTCTTCTGATGGTATTGAGTATAATGAAATACTGTTTAATAAATCAAATTACCATTATTTATCGTGTATCAAAAACCTTATTCAAAATAAACAAAATAATGAAATTTTCGCGATTCACTTTAATGCACGAAGCTTGCAAAAAAATATTGATTATTTGCATTATCTTGTAACTGAATTTAAAAAGAAACCTGAAATTATTGCCATATCTGAAACAAAACTGAGAAAAGGTGAAATTAGGATGAACGTTAAATTGGACGGTTATAACTTTGTTCATGTAGATACCGAATCCAACGCTGGTGGAGTCGGCCTTTTTATAATAGATAATCTCGAATATCAAATCTTGAATGATGTATCAATCAACATGTCATCAGTAGAAAATATTTGGATTAAAATAAAAAACAGCAACGACCAACAAATTGTTATAGGAGTAATATATCGTCATCCTATCTCCACATCATCGATTTTATCTCAATTTGAAAATGCGTTATATGATATATGTGACCATTTTAATAATAAAAATACTGAATTATATATTTTGGGAGACATTAACATTGATCTTACTAAGTTGGACTCCAATAATACGGTTGGTTCATATGCCAATAGCCTAATAAGTAATTCACTAAAATGCTTAATTGATAAGCCTACTAGGATAACTATATCAACAAAATCGTTGATTGATCACATATACACCAATAATCTTAAAACTTTGTATAGTGGTATTTTTGTATGTGATCTATCCGACCACTACGGTGTTTTTGTAATTATTCCAACAAAAAAAAAGCAAACAAATCTTAATAGTTATAACCATATGCTAATTCGTGATATGAAATCTTTCCAACTTGAAAATTTTTTAGCTAATCTTTCAGATGTTTTTTCTGATTTCATTGTATCAAATAATATCTCTGTTAACTCCCAATTTCAAAAATTTCTACAGTTATTTTCTCAAACAATTAATAGACATGCTCCTTTAAGAAAAAGAAGTAGAAAAGAATTTAGAATGCAGCATAAACCATGGCTAACTCGTGGTATCATTCATTCCATTAATCATAAAAATAAAATGTATTCTAAATTCCAAAGCTCCCTAAATATGAATAAATTTAAAGAATATAAATCTTACCGAAACATTTTGAATAGAACGATTCAGGCCGCTAAACGTATGTATTATAACAATATAATTGTGCAAAATCGCAGTAAACCAGACCAAATTTGGAAAACCATACATGAATTAGTCAATATTAAGAAAAAAACAATCTTTTCTCCAACCAAATTAATTACCGATGAAGGCAAAACAATAACTGACAAGATTGATATAGCAAATAACTTTAATGAATATTTTGCTAACGTAGGAATCAATCTTGCAAAATCACTAAAGCAACCTAAATCTATTAATACTAATGAGTTGTCCAATAAATTACACAATTCATTTTTTCTTACGCCGACAAATGAAGATGAAGTGTCTTCTCTAATATCTATGTTAAATAATAAAAAATCAACAAGACATAACGACATTAACACGAAATTTATAAAATTTAGCAAACCAATAATTGCACCAGTACTCAGCGATTTATTTAATCTTGCTTTTTTGCAAGGTGATTTTCCAAATTGTCTCAAGGTAGCCGAAATATTTCCTCTATTTAAAAAAGGCGATATGTGTAAAACTAGCAATTATCGTCCAATTTCGCTTCTCTCTCAGTTTCACAAACTTTTCGAAAAAATCATTCTTAATAGATTAATCAATTATCTCGACAAATACAAATTGTTAAGTGAACATCAATTCGGTTTTCGTAAGAATTATTCTACCACTTTAGCCATTAGCAATATTTATGATAAATTAATCAATAACATTGATAATGGTTTATATAGCTGTTGTTTATTTCTTGACTTATCTAAAGCCTTCGATACTGTCCATCATAAAATCTTATTAAAAAAAATGAACTTATTTTTTGGAATCCGTGGTATAGCTTTAGATTTATTCAAGAGTTATCTCACCGACAGATATTCATACACAGTTGTAGCTGAAACCAAATCTAATCTGCAAAAAATTTCTTGCGGCGTTCCACAAGGATCCTGCCTAGGCCCAATTTTATTCCTGCTGTATATAAATGACATGCCATTAGCTTCCAAATTTGATATTACACTTTTCGCTGACGACACCTATTTAACTTTAGCTGATAACGATTTAAATACTCTACAGACTCGTGTAAATAATGAACTGAACAGTTTAAATAATTGGTTTTTGAAACATAAATTATCCTTAAATTATTCTAAAACAAATTTTCTACTTATTAACAAAACACCATATAGACCGGTTGATTATATTTTTCAATTAAGTTTCAATGGTACCTCTATTAATAGAGTTCAAAATATAAAATACCTTGGTGTTTATATTGATGAACTATTAAATTGGTCCGTTCATACTTCCTATCTCTCTCTACAACTGGCGAAATATAGAGGATTATTTTGCAGATTGCGTAATTATGTAACAAGGGAAACCCTGGTCACGTTATACCACAGTCTTATTCACAGTCGGGTTCAGTATGGTGTCATCTCCTGGGGAAATGCATCAAATATTTACCTGAACAAAATTCAAATAAGAATGAATAATATTGTTAGATTAATTACTAAATCATCAAAATATTTTTCTATCAATCCTCAATACAAAATGTTAAAAATTTTAAAACTTGATGAAATTTATAAGTTAGAACTGGCCAAATTTATGCATAACCTTCATCACAACAATCTTCCATTTATATTCAAAAGACAATTTACCTACCTTACTAATTGGCATACTCATAAAACCAGATGTGCTGACAGCTTTAATTATTTTCTACCACGCGTCAAAAAAAAATTTTCCCAAAACCTATTATCATTCAGAGGAACAAAATTGTGGATGGAGATTGATAGCTCTCTTAAAATCTTAAACACTATTTCTTTCAAAAAAGAGTATAAACATTACTTAATTTCCAGTTATTAAAAAAATTTTTCTTTTGTCGGCTTCGTGTGAGCATGAAATTAAGATACTCAGGGGCCCTGTGTTTAGTATGACTGTTTAGTAACTATCCTTCAAGGGGAGTGTTATTCGCGTTTGTATTGTAACAACTGTGCCTGTTTGTTTTCTTTCGAAGTTCGTTACAGATATCTTATGAATTTTGTTGTGCTGCCGTTTTTATTGTTTTACTCGTTTATTTCGTTTTTCGATTTTGAAATTTTCTTTTTTTTCTCAAGGAGCACCTTGACTTAGAAAACCGAAAGGTTCCTCGGTGCTCCTTACCAACATTCCAAATTGCTTTATTTTGCATTTTGTTTCTTTCGTGAATTTTTATTTGGTGAAAAATAAATAACTCAACTCAACTCAACTCGTAATGGAAATGGGTTTTTAGTTATTTCTTATCATAGAGCAAAGTTACTGACTAAACGCCCGTTTCCACTATAAGCGTGGAAAAGATTATTTTTTGTTTGTTTTATTAATTTTTTTGCTTTGCTTAGCACTCGCTTTAATTTTTCGAAAAGATCAATAAAAGAAAGAAAAAATGCCTTAAAGGATTTATTTATACAGTGCATTTATTTTAACTGTTTATAAATGATGTTTGCATGTGGGAACATTGGAGGTTTCGACAAGATGTTGTTGAATTTAGATGCAAAGTAAAAATCTAGAGTAGAGGTTTTCAACCGGTGGGCCACACATAGATGGTGTGAAAATGTGTTAAAACCATATATTTGGAGATGGTTTTTGTTGACATGGAAAGAGTTGGTGAAATTGGATGTAGAATGAAAGTGAAGGCTTTTTTTAGAGATCAATAAATTTACTTTTTAGGCACGAAAATCAAGAAATCCGAAACAGAGTAAAAACGAAGACTTTTTTTGGTCTTCACCTATCATTTCAAAACAATTTCGTGAAATTGGGTGCGGAATAAAAGTGAATAATAGTCACATTGAGCAACAACAATTGCATTTCAAGTTATTTGGGTCATAGTATTAAAAAGATTGAGAACCCTTATCTAAATCAAACTTCAAAAAAAAGTTTAGCTGATTTAGATAAAAAACTAAAATTAGAACCGATGACATTTTGTCTGGCAGGAGACTTTGTTTTTATCATAAAAAAGGTTTTTCGGTTTGTTCAAATAGTAGCATCCAGACAATAGCGTGTACGAGTAGCGAAATAATCTGCGCTGTGAACACCTGCGACGATCAAGACGTGTATTTTCGTCATTCGCACCGAGAGAGCGCACGTTATACGCTCTTAACGGGTTAAGCAGTGCAATCAAAATGGCACGTGTTGGTTCTTTATTTTCTTTTCAATTCTAAACATTTTAATCAAATTTTCTGATTTAGAACAATTGTTGATTTTCTTTGTGAAAAAAGCTCTTTGCGTTTACAATGTTTTGTTGTACTATTACTCGGTAATATTGTTGAACTGTTTGCTTAAATTTATGGTAAAAACGTTATCTTGATCTGAAAAACCGTAATAGGATCTTTTATTCATTGTGATTGATTAATTTTAGCTTATCATTTATACGTTTATCCTAGCAGGTGTGGCAAGCGGCAAATCTGCCATTAGCTGGAATTAAGATTCAGCGCTTCTTGCACATAATAAGCACTCTTTATCGATCTTTTTAACAGTGTCTCTGAGGTTCACAATCCAGTATCGCGTCATTAAACAGTTTAGAGCAGCATCTGTTTCTTGGTGACCAGCAAGTCCAGCGTAGCAGTTCTGAATCACCCCTTTTGTAAAATGAACATCATGTCATAAAAATTAAAACACGGTTTAATTTATACAATACTGAAGATTTCGGTAGTTTTGCTGATGCATTCCGTCTCTCAAGCTTTGAAATTCAAGTATTCATGAGTTTCTAAAGTTCAAAAATTTTAATTAGGCAGACGAGAATCAGTCCAAACCTTGTTGAAACTTACTTTATTTTAATTTTAATTTACTATCGATTTCGACATAAAGTCATCTTCATTTAAATTTACAAATTGTAAGAATAAAAATTGTAAAAGTCATACAAAATTATTAATTAAAGATTAAACTTAAAATATATCATAGAATAAAATAAAATGTACTCACTTTGGAAAAAAGGCGTAAATTTTCCATATTAAAGTAAAAAAATCCTATCAAAAAACTTAAAGAAACTGTCAACTTTGCCAAACTTCTAAATTTTTAACTGTTTATCGAATTAAACTTCTAAACTGCTCGTACAATTTAAATTAAATAACATAGTAAACATCAAGAAAAACAACTGATTGTATGTTTTCAATGGCGAATGTGACGTAATCAAAAGTCAAAAGTTGAAATACAAAATTTATTTATAGTAATGTAGTTCAAGACAAAAATAATTGAATCGTGAAATGAAGAGTGTAAGTGTAAGTAGGTAGTGCAAGTAGATTATATTTTATTAATAGCAATTATGAAGAAAAAATTCCTGGAGAAAAATCAATATAAAGAGAAAAATATCTGCAATAAAAAGAGAAGAATTTAGGGAAGAATTCAACGTTGAATAGGAAGAATAGTAGCTTGAATATTTATAGAGGCATCTAACTGATGGATCTAGCCGGATCCACAAATGTCTAAATAGGATTTTGGAGGTTGCTGTAGGAAAGTAACTGTATAGCATTTCAGAAATAGGTTTATTGTTTTATGGAAAATCAATGTGATTCTTTTGGTAATGTATCGATTATACTGCCTTTTCAGAATTCAATGTGTTCTTAATCCAATTATGATGGTGTGTATTCCAACGTACGGAAAAACGGTTTATAGTTTGACTAATATAAATTTCAGAGCATATATTACAACATGAAGCATATACCGTTGCAGTTGAGATTTTGTTTAAGTAAATAATTTTACCGTTTTTAGTTTTGATAAAATTAGTGTTTTGGACCATGTTTTTATGTGTTCCATGATAACCACAAAGAGCACAATGACCACAAGCAGAAGAAGATCCATTTTTATGGTTTGTACGTTGTAAGTTTAAGGATATCTTTTTGTAGTTTGTAGTTTGTACTAATTAAAAAATTTTGATTGCGATGCGTTTCACGTGAATTGTCCTAGCATCTTCATCCAGAAGGGTTGAGTTGATCCACAGAGTTTTTTAACAAATTAAACGTGAGTTTAAAGTACAAGATAAACCGACATTTTTTATAATGTTGACTAAAAATACAATTGTACATTTCTAAGCCGATGTAAATCGCCGAATCTGCAAGGGTTTAATTAAAATTTCTCCATAAAAACTTTTATAATTGGCCATAATTATTAGATCAAAAGTAAGTTAAATTCAGAAAAAATAAATTGTTTCGTGAAATAAAAATACATGCAGCTCTAATCATAATACTTTGATCAAAATAAGCACAAATGTATTTTTCAAAATCTTTTTTTAATTGTTTCAATGTAGTAGCCTTTGTTTTATTATATTTTAATTGTTTTTTTATTAATTTACTTTCAGCTTCACGCCTTCATATTTACAATATTATTTAGTTAGCTGCACAAAACAAAATCAATTTAATTGTTGAAAATATGTTACAATAAACACACGACGATAATTTACAAGGCTTTCTACTGAGTTTCATTGAATCCAAGGTTCTCAACCAGAGTCTTCAGGAAAAAAAATTTAATTGGGGATCCATGGTACTTGTTTGGTGGTCTTCAGGACAACTTAGACAACGAAGATCTTTTTTCTTCTCGATCTTAAAGTAATTAAATTTTTGAATTCTGCTCCTCATGATACTGAAGCCCAAAAAAGAAACAAAGGTCACCATATCAATCCACTTACGCCAAAAGTTCTTTCAAGAATCAGAGTGAAGATTTTTTTGGTTTTTAAGTAAATTTGAGGCACAATTTTTTTAATTTTACTCCTCTTAATAGTGACGACAAAAAAAACAAGTCATCACTTTTGGTTCTACGAAAAATCGCACATGATTTTTGTATAGGCGTTCACCAAACAATATTTTACACAAAAAGGTCCATGGATTCAAAAAAGTTAAAAATCCCTGAATATCGCGTAAATACACTAAAATATTTGTATCTAGAAGTCCCACATTAGGGCGACGCAGTTTCATCTGTGAACCTGAGTCGGAAGAATGCTTTGTCTAGCTCTATCTGAATCTGTTTGATTGTTCAACATTATCATAAGCCGAGCAAGTATTTGTTAACAATCTCTTGATTGCAATCTAAACTAATCTACATTAAAACTTTTCAAAGTCAATACAGACCATTTTACTTTATCAACTATTCTTTAAACACTTGTTAAAGTTTTGACTAATTTGTTAGATATTGTTTTGTTGTAATTTTTTACCAAAATGACTTCCCCGATGACAAGCGCAATCCCAACCGAGTCATCTTCTCCTGAACAATCAAATCATATTAGATTTGTTGGTCTCGGCGTCTACATTGCATTGATGATTGTTGAGTTGTGGATAATCATCTCCCTGATTCATTTTGGAATCAAAACAAAAAAATGGCGTCGTGCTCAATCAGGAAACCCGGATTTGTTGAGCTCCGGGAAGATTTATCTGTCGGTAGTTTTCTGTTATGTCTTAGCTCTTGTTTACCACATCGTGGTTGCTGTGTATCGTTACTACGGGTACCAGCAAGGCGAAGATGAGTTTTGCAATACAATGAGGGATATAAGCGTAATTATGTACACGATGTGTTCGTTTTCCGTAGGTCTTTTCCTTTGGCTCCGTCAAAGAATGCTCTACACTGCATTTCTTCAAACAGTTCATTTTTCAAAAGCTCTCAAGGTTTTTAGCTTTATGATAATTTTTATCGCAATCGTTGGATCGATATCTGGTCTAGTTCTGTCGATTTTACCGTACGATTATATCGCCTCGCCGATTGGTTGTATTCGAAGTAGAAACAGTAGATTTCGGCTCCCTGCACTAGTGATTCTTGTTTTTACAGTCGTTTTCAGCCAGTTTGCATTGCTAGGTGTATTCATCCATGCTTTGCTGGCCTCGTACAGATCAGCTGCAACACCAAGATCAAGATATTTGTTTTGCTGCACGCTCAAATCTTCGGTCGAGGAAGGTCACGTCACTAAAAATCCACGTGACCGAACACAAGCAATCGTTGAAAATGTGATAAGAAAAACAATAATCTTTTCTGCCCTTTCTTTATTGTCAGATCTGCTTGTCGCTTTTGGGTCGGTATTCTTGATACAGCCAGGCGGTCGCCGTGACACGATTTTGCTTTTGAGCGCGTTATCGGTGTCAATGAATTCATGCTTTGTCATTTTCTCTTTTATTCCTTGGAGGAACATGATCGCATCACCATGTAGATCCTATACCCACAATGGAATGAATACCGCAAAGACGAATCAACCACGATCAAAATAACGGTTATTTAATGGAAAAAACAATCGTATCGAAGTGACCAATTCGTAAAAATTTTAGCACAAAGTTGGAAAATTTTCTTGGTATTATCTCTTACCTACAACAGAATCTAAGCAATAAAAAATGTGAGTGCTTACAGCAATTTCAATATATTGTTAATGAACAATATGCTTTAATATTAAATAACTTTTTTTATGTGCAGTTTTGACAAACTGCAATTTATCAAAGACAAGTTATCAGGTTACAAAACAGATGGCTTTATGAAGCACTATCTATGGCATTGTGCATCGTGCACGCCGAACCTGAGTTCACTCCCCGACCATGGTTTCGAGTGCCGTTTCTACCAGTGCAATCTTGCATTTGGTGGAAGCCCACAAATCATAAAGACTAGTTAGTAACGAATCGAAGAGTCTCAAGTTACTTAATTTGCATAATGGATTTGGGTTTGGGTTGCAAGTTGTAAAATCACTCTAAATTGTTGTGTTACCTAAACTGTCTTTAAACCGCTTACTGTACTTGATTTGTTCAAACTTGTGTTTTAACCAGCACTTAAAGCAGGAGTGTCCAACATTTTTGTGTTAAGGCATTTTCACTTATCAAAAATTTTTGCGGGCCAAATAATAAAATATCGGATGCAAATTTTACAAGTAAAGACCTTTTCTTGAAAACACAATTACCCTATAATTAGTTCATGATACTTTGAAAAACACCGCGTAGGCCACTGACAACCATTACGATGGCCAAACGTGACTCTTTGGCCACAGGTAGAACGCCCCTGACTTAATATTTGTTGTTTGTGTGATTGTTGTCGATATTTTATACATAGCCTATTTGTCGACCGAACGTTTAAAGTGCTTTTTACGTGTAAATCTTAAATACAACGTTTAAATTTTAGTATATAGTCGTACATTTTAAAGTTTTAGAAGGAGTTTCACTTAACGCAAGATTATTTTGCATTAACAGTTTTTGGCGCAGTGCTCTTTTTTACCTGTTTTAGGCAGTCATAAACTTTGCTTTTTATTTGCTTAATTCAGCATTTATTATATTAATGAATTAAATTTGCTTGTTTTAAAAAGTCAAGACATTGCTTTCAAGTTGATCCTTTTTCTTTTTTTTTTTTAAGAATAAAAACTAACAATGAAGAAAATCAAAAGTTAAAATTTTTGTCATTGTCATTATCAACAAGTGTTTTAATGGAAGGTAACATTGATTGTAATAACAATAATAAACTGCTTGTAATCTATTGGTTAGGATTTCTGTTTTACACCGAGAGGTCAGCTTTGATATCCGGACGGCCAATAGTAATCCAATATACCACCGCTAAACAGTATCACCTAAATCTGTCGTGATTCGTGTATGCCCAATGCGTGGTTGCAGCGTGCTCGGCTTATGTTATGCTTTTATTTTATCAGTAGTGCTCCGCTTCTCATAATATTTAGGCTAACGTGTGAAATTTTGTGCAGCGGCGTTTCTGTATCCCACGGTCGGTGATTTATACATTCAGTGATGCTAGCTATATATAGTGACGTGCTGCATACCATTTCGTAGACAGGTAACGAAATTCTGAAGAACGTTACACCGCTAATCTGCTTATATTATAATTAATTAATAAACTTTATTTGAATAAATTTTGTTTGTAATATTGTGTTAGAGTTAGTTTTAAAACTAAACTTTCTAATCCTAACATTTTAGTGGCCCCAACGTCTTTGAATAAAGGTAAAAAATAACTTTTTTTGTTTTTTATTAGTTTCTGTCTTGTTGCCAATCTTACGTAATGAATGGTAATTATTTCTCCATGGCTTTTGCTTTGTTATTCTAATGACCAGTCGGCAACAAACTTCTTCAATAAAATCTTTCCAACTTTATCTTATACTGTAAATACTCGTAAAACTAAGCGAGACGTTGATTTAAAGCCTATTTAAATAATGATTGAAAATTCTGCTGAATCGCCGCTAATTTCCGCCAATCAACAACCTGGTTTCTCTGGGCAATCAGACGATAAAAAAACATTTTCTGCTAACAAAGATAATTTTATTCAAATTTTAATTTTAAATTGCCGCTTTTCTCGTCGCATGATGCGAATAGCTGGTTAGATTTATGTGACGCTAAATTTACTATTGCTGACATAGAAGCGCCAGTTTTGAAATTCATGACAATCTTAGAAACATTAACTTGAAAAGCTATACGATATTCCAAAACCGCAAGAACCAGATTGCTATACGAAATTGTGCACTCAGATAAAGGCCGTGTATGCGAAAGACGACTCTTAAAAACTCGAACTTTTGTTAAATAATTTAACATATGGCGATCGCTCTCCCATCGATTTAATGCGTCACTTATTAGCCGCTTCCGATCTCGAAGAAAATCCCTCCCCTCAATTCGAAGCTATAATTAAAGACCGATTTATAAAAGCTTATACGCCAAAAGTAGCTGCATGTAGTGGCAATTGGTTTTACACAGATTTAATTGAACTTGCAAAATGTGCGACTGAACTCGTATATGAAAGCAAATGAACGCCATATAGAAGGATCAAGTTCTTTGGGCAATTTGAAAGACACAACCATTAGCAGCATTTCTAATCGACCACATAATTTTCATTCATATGACAAGTTGTTGCGTAAATTTTACCGCAAAAAACCAAAAACATGCAATTCAATAGCAGCAGGAATTCGCAATTTCAAGGCCGAGACTATACTTATTCACGCAACCGAGGTTATATTTGCTACTTTCACCAAAAATTTGCCAAATGGTATATAAAGTATGAAGGTCCTCAATGTAAGTTTTTTGACCCTCGCATACATTCCAATCGGCCAACGAATCATTTAAACGTAGGAGGCTGGAAGCAAAATCTGTTACATTAGCTTTTCAGCTAAATTATCAGACATTCTGCAACACATAGCGTATCTTGTGTGTAAATTTGCATTATTTTCTTATGCCGCGAACTAGTCAAAATTGCAATTGTTGATCGCCTATGATTTTGTGAACAACAGTTTTTTAATCGACACTGGCTCATCATATTAATTGATTAGTGCTTCCAAATGTGAACATAAAACTAGTACAGACCCGGATGTTTTATATTCTGCCACATCCAATGCTATTCAAACGTATGTTAAAATCACCTTAAAAATTAATTTTCATTCTTCTGTCAATTATACTTGGGATTTTATAAAAACTGATTTAAATTTTTTGATAATTGGACTTGATTTTTTGAATTTTTATAAGCTTACGGTTGATACCAATAAACGCTGTTTAATTGATACTCGTAACAATGTTATTAACTTAATAATTTGTACGGTAGTCGCACATTTTTTGTGATCGATTTAAAAAGGGCTTATCATAATGTTCCGATAAGACCTGAAGACCGACATAAAACCGCATTTATAACAAAGTCTGGTTGTTATGAATTTAATTACCGGTAAATGCCCTTTGGTTTAAAATCTGCTCCTGTAACTTTTATGCGTTTTGTTTATGAAGTTTCATATTTGAACACTCCTGAATTAAAAAATCATGCTGAAGTTTATCTTGACGACATTTTAATTCATATAAAAAATTTGGAATCTCATCAAGCAGTATTTGCTCAAGTTTGTTAAAATCTTAGTCGTTATGATTTAGCTATTAATTTGCATAAATCTATTTTTGCTCGTGAAAAGCTTAATTACCTTGATTTCGAAACAAGTAGATGGTTATTCTGCAACGGATGAAAAGTTCAAGGTTATTGTTGAGTACCTCCTTCTTAAAGCATTTAGAAGTCTTTCTTGTTTTTATGGTGCAGTTAATATTTATCACAAAACTATTAAAAAGTGTAGTGAATTATTACGACCGTTGTATGAGATGCTAAACTCAAACCAAAAGCGACCGAAAACACAATTATTCAATAGTCAGATCAGCAAAAATTTTATTTTGAAAAAGTTAAGGCTGCTCTTGGTAAGAAGACTGTTTTATCGTACCCAATTCCTTATGCAGAAACCTTTTGTCCACAGACGCAAGTGATTCTTGTAATTGAAAAATTCGTGCCCTATCATAGAAAGACACGAGATACAGGCTTTGGGTTTTTTAACATAAAATTTAATTCTTTACAATCGTGTACAAGAATTTATAAGCTTTTAACGTAATAGTTTTTTGCTTTACAGATAACTGATTTGGTAACAGTAGGGTATCATAGAGAAAATGGACAAAATTATTCATCGAACAGTTATTCCGTACCTCCACATCAAGGGATTAACTCAAAAGAAAATTCAAGAGGACATGGTGGCTACTTTACAAGACAATGCTTTCAAATAGTATGGTTAAAAAATGGGCAGTTAATTTCAAACGGGGCAGGAAAAGCCAGGAAGATGGCTCTCGTCACGGAAGACCTGCCACTGTCACCACTCAAGAAATCGTTGACAAAATCCATGACATGTTGCTGACAGATCCGCATTTGACTGAGCGGTACATTACAACAGAGTTGGGCATTTCCCAGAAACTTGTTCATTTAATTATCCATAACCATCTTGAAATGAAAAAAGTCTCAGCTAGATGGTTCTCACAACTTCTTGGAGCTGAGCAGAAGCAATTGCGGTAAAGTATGTGAAAGAACAACCTCGTTATTTTTGATACTGAACCAGATAGATTTAACCGGCAATTCGTGACCATGTACGTATTAAACTTGGGTTCACCACTTCCAGCCTGAGTCAAAAAACAATCAAAACAATGGAAGCATCATGGATCGCCAGCTCCAAAGAAAGCCAAGTCAGTGATCTCTGCAGGGAAGGTGATGGCTTCCATTTTTTGAGATTCTCAAGGGGTGAGACTGGTGGATTATATGACAAAGGGCTAATCTATTATTAGACAATATTATGCCAATCTTTTAAGGCAGTTGCGAGAGAAAACTAAGAAAAATCGTCGTGGGAAACTGTCATTAGGGATGGTTTTCCATTAGGACAATGCTTCAACACACAAATCCGCCGTGAATCTCGCTATCATTCATGATTGCGGCTTCCAACTCGTTGAACATCCGCCCTATTCAACTGATTTGACTCCTTCAGATTACTATTTATTTTCCGAGATGAAAAAAGAGTTCAGCGAGCAACATTTCGCCACGGATAATGACGACATTAATGCTATAGAGGTCAAGACTCAAGTTTCTATGAAGAGGGGATCCGTAAGATCAATGACCCTTGGAATAAGTGTGTAAACTTGCAAGAGGAATATGTGAAAAATAAGTGTATCAATATGACACAGGAATTTTTTTTGCATTTTAGGCCACAAACTTTTCCATCACCCTTCGTTGTTGCCAATCTTTGCCAATTTGGTTTTAATTTAAACTATGTAACACTGGACTTATATATATTTAAAAGCAAAATTACCGCAAGCTAGAGTATAAAAAATCTTTAAAAAAATTTCTTTAAAAAATAACTAAAGTTCTAACTACAAGCAAAGTCTAGCTTAATAAAGTGTAAAAAATTAGTTTTTTTACTAGGCAAACAGATTGTAATTTTAAATTAATTTCATACTCTCAATTTATAATCTTCTTCTTCTTCTCCTTTCGCCTTTCCCTTTAGTCAGGAGTGGCCACAGAGCATCATCATTCTCCAAACCTTTCTGTTGTCAATATCCGTCTCCTTCGCACCAAACTCCTCCATATCTTCTTTTACTATATCTAAAAATCTTCTCTTTGGTCTCCCTCTTTTCCTCTTTCTTGGTAACTCCATTGCCATCATCTTTCTTCTTACATACTCTTGGTCTCTCCTCATGACATGTCACATGTCCATACCACCTCAGCCTGCCCTCCCTTCATCTTTATTCCTAACCGTTCTACCTTAACTGTACTCCTGATGTACTCGTTTGTAATCTTGTCTTTTCTCTTCACTCCCATAGCAAACCTCAACATTTTCATTTCTGCGACTCCCATCTTTTTCGCTTGTTTCTTTATGACTGCCACCGCCTCAAGTCCATACACCATTGCTGGTCTTACCACTGAACTGTACACTTTTCCTTTTACTCTAGCGGGTAACCTCTTGTGGCAGATTACTCCCAATACTCTTCTCCATACGTTCCATTCTGCCTGCACTTTCTTCTTTATCTCTTTCTCACAACCACCACTTTCTTGCACTGTTGATCCCAAATACTTAAATTCCTTTACTCTTGGCACTTTTGTATCGTCTATCTTCACTGTTTCGTCGTCATTTCCTCCATTTATGCACAGATATTCGGTCTTTGACCTACTTACTTTCATCCCTCTTCTTTCCAATGCATACTTTCAGGATTCTAATCTCCGCTCCACTTCTTCCCTGGTCTCTTCGCAAATCACAATATTATCAGCAAACAGCATCGTCTATGGTGATTCTCTCCTTACTTCATTCGTTAGCCTGTCCATTATCACTGCAAACAGGAATGGACTTAACGCTGATCCCTGGTGTAATCCAACCTTTAACCTTGAAACTTTATGTAGTTCCTACTGCACACCTCACCACTGTTTCGCTTTCCTCATACATATTCTGTAATCTAAACCCAATTTTTCCAACGTTTTCAGTACTATATCAGTAATATACGCAGCATCCAGCTGCATCATCTGGTGGAATGATATAAAACACTCTTGAATACACTGTGTGATTTCATCAAAAAATTGTATAACTAGCGCTAATTGTTTAGTCTTGCTCACATCTTTTGCTTCATCGGCTTGAATGAATAAACAATAACATGATTTTACATTTTCAGCAATTTCTTCTTTTACCATCGATGCCAATACCTAAATCATCTCGTTTTGTATAACTGAACAGGTGTACTTCTCATTTTTTAGACCACTTTTGACACGATCAGCTGTAGTAGGATCATGCTTAGCGGTAAATTGTAAAAACTTACGAACATTTCCGGGATTTCCTTCATCATCACCTTCTCTATGCCCTTTTTGAGCAATGGCTTGAGTCGCTGTCAGGAGTAAAATTTTACCTACAGTTTTGATGGAATGGCGATTTTCACGTACTTTTTCTGGTGTTTCTCACTTATGCTCTGAGCAATATGTATTTTCCAATTTATTGCGTCGATAATAGATTCATGATTGTGTGAGGTCTTGTGGCAATGTGAGTTTAAGTGCCTTGCAATGGAGCCATCTTTTCCATGTGTCTTTTTCCAACGCCTGAAGCCACTTTTTATAAATGCAGCATCTGCATTGCCATAAGCAGCTGGTCCAAAGTGTCTACAAGCAAAGCAGAACATTACATCACGTTGCTGAGAATATTCAGCCCATTCATATTTATGGAACCGAGCACCCACAAATGAATGAGTATGAAATTTCCCCTTTATTATGCTTAGAATATACTTTGAGACGTGGTTAAGTAGGCTTATCACCCCCAGAAATTGAGATATTGGTTGGTGGAGTACGTGTCAAGCTCAATTTTTGTATCTGAGTAGTCTAAAACAACAGAGAATGACGGGATTCTTTCATCGTGTCGACGAATTCTAGGCGTGTTATGGGACAACGAAGAAGACTGTTTTAAATTTCATGTAAAGCTAAAGGATGGTCCCTTTACTCGTAGAGGTTTGCTATCTGCTTTAAGTTCAGTTTTTGATCCTTTTGGATTTCTAGCTCCGTTAATTCTAGCAGCTAAGCTTTTGCTTAAAGATTTTTGTCGCAGGAAGTACGACTGGGATGATCGTCTAAGCGAGGAAGATGTCAAAGTTTGGAGGCGGTGGTCGGACAGCACGGTTTCTTACTTGAGAGTGATCGCTTCAAACGGAACAATATTTTGCAATTTTTTATTGGGTAAGTCAAGCTCGCACCTTTTAAAGACTGTCTCCATTCCTAGACTGGAACTGGTCGCTACCACTATGGCCACTAAAGTTGATGTGTCATTAAGGAACAATTTTGGCAGCTCTTTGTCGGAGTCTGTTTTTTAGACTGATTCTATGTCTGTGTTGTGCATGATACGAAATTCGGCAAAACGCTTTCCAGTTTTTGTATCTAATCGTCTAGCGCAAATAGAAGACAGAAGTACTTCTTCCCAATGGCGTTTCGTTCCCAGCTCAGATAATCCAGCTGATGATGGTACTCGCTCTTCTAGTTTAGTGAGTCGTTGGCTAACTGGTTCCTCTTTTTTGTAGGAACCTGAATCGCTGTGGCCTCAGCCACCCCATTCTCTTCCTGACCTCCCAGCTGAATTCGAAATTGTAAAGCGGACGGTGGCCGGTACCGAGGTCGCCGTGTCAGATGGTGACATGGAAGAACGTTTTGCTCGATTTTCGTCCTTTTACAGGTTGAAACGTATTGTGGCACGGATATTACGACTCAAAGGTAGGCTTTTGCGTAGGCCCGTGTCTACTGGTCCTCTGACAGTTGACGAGAGATGCACCAAGCAGAATGACTGTTATTTCTGCTTTTCAGAGGCAGGTTTTTCCAAAGGATTACAAAAGACTTGAAACGCAAAATTCACCTGGTACGTATTAAACTTTCTTTACAGAAACTCAATCCTATATACGTCGCAGGTGTGCTTCGAGTCGGAGGTAGGCTACGCAATGCTCCTTTAGACTTCGATGCCAAGCACCCAATTATCATGCCCGCCAACTTGCAGGTAACACATCTGTTGATTGAACAATGCCATAAAGATGTGGAACGTAGTGGGTCGTCACATACTTGGAGCGTATTGAGAGAACGCTACAGGATATTAAAAGGTGCGGCTACTGTGCCTAAGATCTTGGGTAAGTGTATCTTTTGCCAACGTCGCAACAGTGCATTTGGTAAACAATATATGGCTGACTTGCCATCATGCCGAGTAACTCCCGGTAATCCTCCGTTTTTCTTTACAGGCATTGATTATTTTGGGCCTATCATGGTGAAGCAAGGGCGGAACCGGTTCAAAAGGTATGGGTGCGTCTTTACCTGCTTAACGATGAGGGCTGTTCATTTGGAAATGAGCTATTCTTTGGATACGGATGCATTTATCAATGCACTTCGTCGATTCATCAGTTGCAGGGATAATCCACATATTATTTATAGTGATAACGGTATACGAGCAAGTCAACTGCCCGTAGGACTCTATAAAAATAAGTGATAGGTCGGGCAAAAAATGCGCACTAAAGTAGCCTACTAGCTCTCCCTATACACACCAGCCACCTGATCCACCAGGGAGAAAAATATAATTTGAAAAAAAAGGCAGTAAAATCACAGAATTAAATTATATACAGTACAAAAATTACTCCAAGTTACAAAAGGCTACTAAAGTAACGATTTAATAAAAAGGTTGACCGAATCTAGAACAAATAGAAAGCAAAAGTTAAATTATCGATTACCTTAGATTACCAGGTGATCCTGTCACAAGCATGACTACTTCCAAAATACAGCAACCAGTCACGAACGCTGATTGAATTAGGTACGTAACCCGGATGTAACAATTCTATTGGAATAAAATAAAAGGGACCACCAAATAAGAGGATCAGCCGTAACAAACGGTACTAATTTAGTTAGAGGTTACCTGGAGCTGAAACGTTCGTTGAGGGATCTTAATCAATCAACCATTGCCGACCATTTGAGCGGCAAGAAGATTCGATGGAGGTTTAATCCACCATACGCTAGCCATATTGGTGGCATTTGAGAGAGTCATTCGCTCCATCAAACGAGTTTTGTCTGCCATTTGCTCTGAGCAGGCCCTAACTGACGATATACTTTTAACTTTGTTTGCAGAAGCTGAACATATCGTCTAACCATCTCTTGCTCCTTCGTGCAGAAGACCATTCGATTGGAGTGTTCAACCATCGAGACAATTACGTGCGCAGAAGGTGGCGTCAGGTTCAGTACCTCGCAGATCAATTTTGGTTACGCTGGAGAAAGGAGTATCTGCAAACTCTCCAAATTCGCCAAAAGTGGCCCGACGTTGAGCCGAACTTTACTGTCGACAATTTGGTCCTAGTGAGTGATGAAAATTCTACTCGTGGCAAATGGTCTTTAGGCCGCGTTGTACAAACGTTTCCTGACAAGCTTGGTCATGTGCGACAGGTCCTTGTTCGCACTCAAAACTCTCGACAGATGAATGAAGACTGTATATGTGTAGTATTTATATTTGTGTGTATTAGAGTGTCTACTTGCCGTATCTTGTGTTTAAATTTTTTTTCTACGTTTGTAAATTGCGGGGAGGTATGTTACGGCAAGTACCATTTTGAGTTTTCAACCCGGGTTTGTTTCTGCCTTTTGATTTGCTTCATTATTTCACGGCGCTCGCTTGCTGATTTGTTGTTGCCTTGAGCTGACCTTTTCCATTATCTCACCGCGCTCGCTTGCTAATGTGTCGTTGCCTTGAGCTGACCTTTTCCATTATTTCACCGCGTCCGCTTGCTAATTTGTTGTTACCTCGAGCTAACTTCTTTTTCTATAAGTTGGGTGTAAATTTGTGACACATTCAGTTAGCTGCTTCAGCCTTTGTGTAGCGGTTGTAGAGTCACTGTTCAAAATACTGTTCGACGCCATTAGGAGTGCTGTTGGGGCTTTTGGTTTGTTTGTAATACTGTTAGAAATACTGTTCGATATTGTTAGTTTTTGTTGGTCTGCTCCGTGTTAGTCTACAGCTGGTGAGTGTTTATAAGTCTTTCTTTTGCATTATTTATTAGTGTTTACGTTTATTTATAGAAAAACGTCCGTCCGTCCGTCCGTCCGTCCGACCATCTTATTTCATCTATCACGTTCGTACATCTTAATAATTTTGTCCGACCATTTTATTTCGTCCATCTCATTTCGTTCGTCCACGTAAATTTTTGGAGACAGCTACACGGAATTTTAGACCGCGAGGAAACTTCCTGTAACACAATAAATTTTATTTTGAGGTTTTATGTAGGCTGTTTCAACCAAGGTTATTGCTTGTAATTATTATTTTCTTCAATATAATTATATACGGAAGAGCTAACATAATAATTAATAGTCCGTATTTATCTATCTTGGGATCATCTTCACCGCAACCATTCTCAACGGCTGCGACAAACGTTTGAAGACTTGTTTAGAGTCAGGAGCATATGGATCAGCTTCTAACTTGGCTGGCCTCAATAGAATTAAATTGACATGAATTTAAACTACTAACAAGGTTAACTTTAATTAACTTAAAAAATCACAGTACTCTAAACAACAAATAAATTAACATACCTAGTAAAGCAGTTCGGCTAACTAAAGACACTGCGGGTTTAAATAAGAAAGGTGAAGTACAAGATTACTATAATCTTAAGGTGGTTTGTCATGGGTTCGAAACTTTTGACACCAACTACCCGAGTCTTCTTTAAGCAGGAAGCATGGCCTTGCCACGTTTGTCCACAAGCGACTGAGATACACGCTTTTGGACCAATCTCCACCGACATCGGAGATCGAGTGGCTGTGTGTGGACGTTGATGAACCACCTCCAACGTGATTGCGAACCCTGAATCTTCCAGTGTTTCCTCACCCCTGTCTTTACGCTGGCGATTTTAACTGTCGTCATGCTGACTGGGGTCACGATGACAACAGTCCGGACGGTGAGTGCTTGGCTGGTTGGGCAAGTATTAATTGTCTTGCCCTCCTATATAATGCCAAGGACGCTGCCAGTTTTTATTCCAGTGCTGGAACACTGGCACCAATCCAGATCTAGCTTTCACCAGCGTAGGTCCTTACCGGATAGATGTGTCCTTGACAAGTTCCCCAGGTCACAACATCGACCTTCGCTTATTACACCACCAAGGTTTGCTATGGCAGTGCCAAGCATGCCTGTTAAGCGATGAAACTTCCGCAAGGCCAAATAGAGTCACTACATTGCTTTAACGAATAAATTCGCAAAGACTTTGTTGCCGCCTGATTCACTTGATGTGGATGCGGCTTACCAGGACATCTGTAACACCATTAAGAAAGCAGCCAAAAATACTATCCCACGCGGGTATCGAAATAACTATATTCCGTGTTGGGATGCAGACTGTGAATCCCTCTATAAAATCTTTCTGCAGTCTCCTCAGGGAGACGACTCAAGTTTGGCTGCTACAGCTCTGCTTGCCACGCTTGACAGAAAGCGGAGAGATCGATGGTCTGAAGCAGTTTAGAGCATTGACTTCTCACACTCTAGTCGAAAAGCATGGAGTATTTTGAACAACCTTACTGGTAGGTCACGACACTCTCCTCGTCACTGTCCCGTTTCAGCCGATGCTATTGTATCTCAGCTGGTTAGAAATGGGAAATACGAGGCTGTTGATCGCAAGTCATCTCGACTTGTCTCTCAAGAAGTGTCTGACCTTTGGAGGGCCACAACACCAGACGCAGTAAATATCTCTGACAGTTTTTCACAGAGAGAATAAGGTAAGTTCAAATAAGAAATTTCGTGTAGTGTTTAAACTTTGTTGTAGTGTTAACTGTTTGGATACTGTTTTGTTCAAATTGCCTACTTTTGGATTAACAAGAAGATATCGTGACCAAGACATTAGAGCTGCAGTGGGATTATTACAAGAAGACTTTAAGCTTGAAACAGCAATTGGACTAACATTTTCGGATATATTACTTTACAAACGGTTTAATTTCAAGATTAAAGAAACTGAAAACAAGGTAGGATTTTTTCTTTCTCTCTTTTTAAGATGACCACAAAAAAGAACTCTCTTCTGTTTAAAGTCACTTTAGATAACGAAAAAAAAGAATTCCAAATAAATGACTTTATAGATTTTTTCTTAGAAGGCGGTTTGTTTGAATCTTATCTCAGTGAAATCTATGGCATAGCTACGCACAATTTTACTTTGAATATATTTAACGTAACTTTCAAAGAGTCAACTCCAAAATCTCTAATTGAAGACTTGTATGAAACTTTTAAATTACCTCAACAAATTACTATTAAAGATGAAGTTGACTGCACAATCCAAATTAACAGACCACTTGGTTTTAGACAATTAGTAACACTCTATCCGATGCCCTTTGACATAAATACGGAACAATTAAAAACCTTTACAAATAAATGGGGCATTTTAAAACATTATGAATTTGGTAAGCATAAAAAGTGCCCTTTAATACATAACCCTTATCTACACTTATACTTTGAAAATTTTAATCGTAATGAAATACCGGATCAAATTGTTTTTCGAAATCGCTTTATTGCTGTTAACGTTGATGGAGAACTCTACAAATCCAGATGTAATTATTGTAAGAAAACAGACCATGTGATTGAAGATTGTCCAATTAAAAACCAATCCAAAACAAACCAACCCCCCAGCACTCTACCCCAACCCAAACCAACTTATGCCCAAACAATAACGTCGACCCCAAAAATTCCTCACCCCCCTATCCTTCACCCTTCAACCAAAACAAAATTAGTTAAACAAAATATAAAAAAAAACACCCAAAATTTTCCCCCGCTTAATCAGAACCCCACCTCCAAAATCAAAGAAAACATTTCAAACCTCAACCCAAATTTATCATCCCTTAATATCAGTCAAGAAGATGCAATCAAGTCCTTTGATAATATTCAATTTGTCAAAATGCCCCAGGCCCCTTCCTCAAAACCAAACTCTCCCCAAACCCCCTCTTCCCTAAATGATTCCAAAGTACAAAAACGAAAATTATCACCCTCCTCGCAATCATCATCCATTAGCATTGATTTAAAACCAAGAAAGAAAAAAACCAACGTAAAAGAAAAACAACGGAAAAATAGTATTTAATTACCTTTGCAATAAAATCCAAATTATTTTAGTGTAAAATTGTATTTATGTTTGTTTATTTTTCGTATTTATTTACTGTTTTGTGTTATAAATATTATGTATTTGACAGTGAAGGTAAGTCATTTCCTTTTTTATATTCTTATTCTGTTAAAACTATGTTACTTCTCCTACCATTGTTCCGTAAAGTCACACTTCGAACCACACCCAATAATCACGCCACAATCTCTTGTTCAAAACAACACCATATTTGGTAATCACACAACATTCTATTTTCAACACGTCATCTTTTAACATGATCCAAATCCATGAGCTCAAAACCTTGGCACTTCGTTTTTTTTATCTTCAATTCTTATTCACATACACACTCTAATTTGAAACGCGCGAGTTCGATTCCTAAACTGTTTTTTTTTTCCTCTCACATTTTTTTTTAATTCTCTCATTCGCAACTATTCCACCTCAATACTTTACTTTATTCAAATTCACGAGTTCGAAACCCTGTCTTTTTTTTTTACATGCGTTTTTTTTTTTTTTTCAAGCACGAGTTCGATTCCCGTCTTTTTTTTTTTCTTTTTTTTTCACTCTTTTGTTCATACGTACTTCACTATAACTTACACACGTCACATGCTCTTAAAACATGGGTTCGACTCCCAGGTCTTTTTTTTTACACATTTTCTACTTCACGTGCTCGCTTCTTCAATTATTCTTTTTCATTTAAAAATTTTTTTTTTACTACACGTTTTTTTTCCCTTCATACACTACGCTATTATTATTATTTTTTTTATTCCTTTCTATCATTCACACAAATAAATTCTTAACTTTAAAACAAAATGCAAATAAAATTTACCTCCATTAATATCAACGGCTTTAATAAATCGGATAACAAACTTGCACAATTTATCACTCACCATAACATTCACTTCACCTGTATACAAGAAACACACACAATACAACACCAACAATTGTCACACTTTTCACACAAACACAATTTTTTAGTCTTCCCCAACACTGATCTTTCCTTAACCACACAAATTTCACATAGACAAGGAACCCTCTTCATTCTAAATTCAAACAAAATACATCTCAATACACAAACAATCCATTCTCACATAATCCTCCCCAACTATATTCAATCCCTTTCTTTCTCTCTTCTAGATAAAAACTATACCCTCATAAACTGTTACCTTCCGTCTGGCAAAACCTCCTCCCAAACTTCTCACCGAATAAAAGCAATTAAAACCCTTTCCTCATACCTACACAGTCTAGATTTCAAAAACAGGTATTTAATCATAGCCGGAGACTTTAATCTTGTAATAAATAAAATTGACAGAACTGGACACTTTTCACCCAATACAAACGACAAAATACTCTTTCAAACCATTCTCACCAACTTTGACCTCATTGATTCTTATCGTTTTCTATACCCTCACTCTAAAACTTTTTCCTTTTCTCGCTCACAACCCATATCTAGATTAGACCGTATATACATCCCCTCACCCTTACTTTCAAACATCTCTCTTTCCACCTACGTCAGTATTTCCTTCTCAGATCATAATAAAGCTCCTCTCATTACAATTAAAATACCCTCTAATCAAAAATACAGATCCTCACATTGGAAATTAAATAATTCTCTTCTAGATTCTCCTTCTATCCTTCTCTACATCAAACTTTTTATTAAAAACCTTACCTACCCCATAAACCCTATCCAGCATCCCCTTAAATGGTGGGACCTATTCAAAACCAAAATCAAATATGAATTAATATTATACTCCAAAATTCAACAAAAAAAGAACTCACAAATATATAACACCTTAAGAAACAATTTAATTAAAGCGAAACAATATAATCAACATGACGAAATATCGCAATTAACCTTTAAACTAAATCAAATTTACGAAAATAAACTAAACGGCGCTCAAATTAGGTCCCGCCTTCCCCCTCTCTCAAGTATAGATGATCCATCCCCTTTAGCCCCAATTATTGAAAACCTTACCCAATCTAAATCCCTCCTTCCAACTGATTCTAACACCCCCCCTCCTAATATCTCTACAGAAAAACTAAACTCTATTAACTTTCACTCTTTTCTCTCTTTCTTTAAAAATCTTTGGAAACCCTCTTCTTCACTTTTGAATCCTTCTACATATCTTGATTCACTAAATTTCCTTATTCCTCACGAGGTTCTTCAAACCCTTCCCTCCTCCCCTTTAATCACATGTAATGAAATTCGATCAGCTATCCAAACCCTCAACCCAAATTCTGCCCCTGGTCTCGATGGATTTACCCCAAAACTTTACAGCTCTTTTCCTTCTCTAATACCTATTCTATGTCAAACCTTTAATAATACCTACCTCCAGAAAAAACTTGCACACTCTCAATCCCTTGCCCTCATAAAACTAATCCCCAAAATCCCAAACCCTATATCTGTTAAAGACTGGCGCCCTATTTCACTCTTAAACACTGACTATAAAATCCTCTCTTCTATCATTTCATCCCGACTCAAACCTCTACTGAATTCTGTCATTTCTTTACAACAACAATGTGGTCTCCCAAATAGACAGATCTTCAATAACCACCTAAATATCCTATCCGCTATAAACTATACAAATGACTTTCTTCAACCATTAGCTATACTCCAAATTGACTTTTATAAAGCTTTCGATACAATATCTCACAAATTCATTCTTTCTACCGCCTCCAAAATAGGAATTCCAGTTACTCTTCTAAACTGGATTCAAATTCTTCTCTCTGACTTAACAGCCCGACTTAACCTAAACGGCTATCTTTCAGATCCTATTTCCATTAAGTGTGGCATTCGCCAAGGATGCCCACTTAGTATGCTCTTATTCTTAATTGGCATTGAACCTTTAACCCAAAAAATACTTGCTTCATCTAAAATCCAAGGAATCTCCATTGGTACTTCTTCACTCAAAGTCAGTCATTATGCTGATGATCTGACCCTTTTTATATCATCCCCCCAATCCTTTTCAGAAATTCGTGAGATAATCGAAGAATTTTCTTCTTTTTCTGGTCTTAAAATTAATCACTCCAAAACCTCTATAATCTCTAATTCCTCAACATTACTATCATCTTTTCGTTCAACTTTTCCCCAAGGTAAGACTCTTTCCTCCACTAAAATCCTTGGAATAACTTTTTCTTTTCACAAAGAAGACCTGTCCAAAAACTGGGATGACCTCATCCGTTCACTTCCCCATACCTCTTTGGCTACTCTAAATCCTAAAGACTCTCTTTACTCCAAAACTATCTCCTTAAATCAACACTTTTTACCCAGAATCCTCTTTCTCTCAAGAATCATTCTTCCTACTCCTAAACAGATTAAATCCTTAACCACCCTCCTTTTCAAATTCCTATGGAACTTCTCCCCTTTTGAACCAATTAAAAGATCCTCCTTATACCTACCCAAACCCGACGGTGGCATTGCCCTCCCTAACATTGGCCTTAAAACTTCTACTGCTTTTCTATGGAAATTTATCTATCTTCTCAAAACCCCCAACCCCCTTTCTTATTTTTGGATGACATATGCGATATATAACCTTGGAACAAAAATAATACCTATTAAACCTGATCTTTATTCCAACTCTCAACCCCACCATCCTAAACCCAACCTTCTCTGGTCCAAAACTCTTTCCCTATTCAAAAAGATCTCTACCCCCCCTCATGAAATTGAACACCTTACTTTCAAGTCCCTCTACCTAACCTTCCTTCAACCTGATCCTAACCCTATTCCTCTTCTAAACAACACTATCCCCCATACATGGCTCCGATTGACCCTTATAAAACCCCGTCCTTCTCTTTTCACCAACTTGGAAAAGGAAATATCCTTCAGGACAGCCTATAAAGGTTTTACCTGGGGATGTTTCTTTTCCAAGCATAATTTCAAACCCCGTAATCCCAATGACTTTCTTTGCAAAATCTGTCTTACTTCTTCCGATGATCCTCACCATCTTTTTTTCCAATGTTCCTTTACCCGCAGTTTAATTTCATTTCTAGAACCCCTTCTCTCTTCCACTTTAAAAAAACACACCCTTCTTACACAAGACACACTACTTTTCAATTACACAAATTCAATTGGTACACCACATATTATTACATCCAAACTCGCTTCACTGATTAGACTTTCCCTATACACCCTAAGAAATAGTTTTTCCTCCTTTAACACCCCTATCCCTACTTCTACCCTTATTGAAGAAAAATTTAAAATAAAAACAAAATTTAAAGCCTTTCTAGAAAAACATTTTCCTGACTACTTACAATAAATTCCTCTATCCCTTTTCTTATCTCTACATATATATTTTCTCTCTTAATAGTATTAGAAAGTTTTTTTTTTCCAATTTCATACAGGCTTACCTAAACTGTCAATCCAAATATTTAAAAAAAAAAAAAAATTTTTTTTTTATCCAATTGACTTTCCATTATTATTATTGATATTATTTTATTTCTTTCCACCTTGCTATATTCTGTATCAGAACAAATTAATATTTTGTTCAATATTACGTATTTTTTTCCTCTTCGCACATTTGTACTTTTTTTTCCACTTAATATATTTATTTGTTTTTTTTTCTCGCTTGTTATTTTACACATAGCAAACAAACTACTATTGTCAATTGTATCTTATTTTTGCGTCTTCCACTTTTCGCTCCTGACTAATCTCTTTCTACACGCTATTTATTGTTATTACTGTGTTCTTTTCGTCTACCAAAATATGCTTAAAAATTTAATTATTACTCTTATTACAATGTCAGTTTTTTTTTCGCTTGTCCTCTATGTGTTGCCTCATATATATTAACCAATATACTCACCATGATTTTCAAAGTTTACATATCTGTTTTTATTGTATTGTGTATTTATTGAGTTGTGTTTTTGTGTTATAACTAAAATTATATAAAAAAAAAAAAAAAATAAGGACGAAACAGGTCTGTCGGCACTTGCTTGTTGATTGACTTGACCATTCTTACTATATGTTAATAATTTGCTTTTTATCACTTAAAAAAAAAAGAGGGACGGCTCGAGTAAAAGCGATTTTGTTTGGCCACAGGAGGTGGACCGTTAGATTTGTATCGTTTGACGATAGTCGAATTTACTTTGTGCCAGTGGTTGGGAGTTGTGTTCTACAGAGGTAGAATTATTTGTGGTAATTGAATCAAGTCATAGTGTTGAGTTCGCTTTGCAGTTTGGCAAAGCGTGCAATAGAAGTTTCGTCGGTCGTGATTTTTGTAATACATTCGTTCTTATTAAAGACAGTGGTCTCTGTTTTTTCTGAAGAAGAGTCTTCAACGAAACCAATCCGGCTTTCGTTAAACCAACTGTGTAAAAAGCTTCAGGCTCATAGCAAGACTACTTTTTGAGCCGGAATAAAATAAAATTTAGACACAGCTTTGTTTCAGCGCAGGTATTCGTGTTACCTAGCTCAACTGGTCCTTTGGGATTCCCGAACAAAGTCTGTGACACCGATGATAAACGCAATCCAAACCGAATCATCTTCTCCTGAACAATCAAATCATATTAGATTTGTTGGTCTCAGCATCTACATTGTGTTGATGATTGTTGATTGTGAGTTGTGAATTTTGTAATACATTCGTTTCAGTAAGAGACAGTGGTCTCTGTTTGTCTGTGGAGAAGAGTCTTTAACGAATCAATCCGAATTTGGTTCAAGCCAACTGTATAAAAGCTTCAAGCTCATAGCAAACTACTTCTTGAGCCGGAATAAAATAAAAATAGACACAGCTTTGTTTCAGCGCATGTATTCGGGTTACCTGGTTCTACTGGTCCTATAGGATTCCAAAACAAAGTCTGTGACATTCAGGTTATTCTAAATTAGATCAAAAAATAACTTTAAAACAATGTAATATACTGTTTGTTACGAATTCCTATCTGCGCTTGCACTTTCGGTGGTCACGTGACTCTGTGTTCGCGTTCGTCGGTCACTTGAATCGCCTTTCTTCTCGTTGCCGCTACCACGTTGTCCATCCTTTGTAGTTTTCTTAAGTAGTTGTCGTTTTTAGTGAAAATGTCTTTTTGTGAGTGTTTGCCCCACGTTATTTTTTTAGTTATTAACGGGTCAATTTATTTCCTTTGTATAAGCGTAATAACCGTTTTTATAAGTTTAATTTAATACAACCACATAGCTTTATAATATTTAACAGGAAGTTTGGATAGGTGGTTAGATACGCTACACCAGAGCATTCCATATAATTGAGAATAAAACTCTCAAGAACAACGTCAATCTTCTTTTTATTTCTCTTAGCTTTTACTTAATATCGAAATTCAGCAACATTTGGTGGAAAACCTCTGATGTTTTCATATGGAAACATCATTTATAAACAGTTAAATAATTGTACTATACAATCAAATCTTTAAGTTAAAAACATTGATACATGTTAAGTAATGCCTAAGCTTTAAAAAAAATTGCAATTTTACGGCAAAGCCTTATTTTGCAAACGTCCAGCTTAAATTGAATTTAGCCAACTTTACAAATTTATACAATCAATTTTTTTTGTTTATTTTCCCTCCAAAAAACTGGTAGAAAAGTACAGTGGTTCAAAAAAGTTCTTTTTACATCACATATTAATATTAGTATGGGAAACCAAGAAAGTACAGAAAAATAAAATAATTTTTAAAGATATACATTAATTTATATCGTGTTCCCATACGGAAACATTGGTAAAAAAACAGGTTAAATACAACGTTTAAATTTTAGTATACTGTATACTCGTACATTGGTTATGATATAACGTAAGGTTACTTGGCAATATCAGTTTTTGGCATAGTGCTCTTTTTCACCTGGTTTTGCAGTCATAAACTGTGCTTTTTATTTGCTTAATTTAGTATTTATTGTCTTAATGAATTGAATTTTGCTGGTTTTAAAAAGCCCAGACGTTGCCCTCAAGTTGATTAAAAAAAGCAATTGATCGAAACAACATTTATTTGAACGACAGTTGATCAAAATGACAATTAATCACAAAAAGAAAAAAAGATTTACTTACTTATGTTACTGCAATTAAACAATCGTTTTGTTACTGTAAATTACATTCATAAACAGCAGTGGCCATCAGTAAGAAACAGTTTTTTTAATTTTTATAATTTTTTGCCAATATCAAGGTCAGGGTTTCTCAACAAGGTCCCTGGGCAAAACATTCTGGTGATTATCGGAAACCCAAAGGACTATTTTAAACTAATAAATTACAAACATTAAAACATGGTCTCAACAAAAAATATTATTATTGTGTATTTTCTTTTATGCCATTTTTCAACAAATAATAATTTGATACTATATTTTTTAATTTTTATTTATTATGTCTTTTAGACAATGTATTTAAATCGTATGCAAAGACTTACAAGGAGTTTTCGACTTTAAATAGAAATAAGTTTAGTTGAAGACTTTTATTACTTTCTATACCATTTACAAATCTATTACTCAAAAATAAAATTCAATTTGGCAGAAATGAAACTCCATTTAGCAGAAATGAAACTCAATTTGGCAGAAATGAAATTCAATTTGGCAGAAATGAAACTCCATTTAGCAGAAATGAAACTCAATTTGGCAGAAATGAAACTCAAATTAGCATTAATGAAATTTATATCCTGTTTCTTACTTGCTATTTTCATATTTTGGCATAATTTTTAAAAATTTTCTTTTTTAATTCTTATAATAGTTTTATATATATATATATATAATTATTACAGTATTCAGTACACTTTTTTAAAATTTGAAACATTAAAACATATAAAAAAACTATCCTACAGACTGTTTCACCTGCACGGTTCATCAGGGGATCTAGAAAATTTAATAAAATAAATAAATAACAAAAAATTTTTAAAAAACCAAATTAAATTTAAGATCAGCTACAAACAGAACTCTGTTTAAACTCCGACAGCAAAGATGTAAACAAAATAACAAGTAATCAAAAACGTTTTGCAATTTGAATAGGTTTGCAAAAGATAAAAGAAAGGGATAAAAAAGAAGAAACAAGAAAGAGAAAGTGGAAAAAGAGAAAAAGGCGCGTAGCACAGTAAGGTGATGTCAAAAAAAACAAAATTTATATCTAAAAGCGTGATAAAATAATACTATCGTAACGAACAATAGTATTATTAACTTGACTGAACTATCAAAAGCCGTTTAGAAATTAAAACAATCAGGCAGTCGCCAGAAATAAAATCGTACACCACGCAACTCCATACCAATGTGGTTCAAAAACATGCAACTTGTGCTTATCAGAAATATTACTAGATATATCAGAAAAATAATCAGATATCAGAAAAAATAATTATCAAACAAGAATGCTTAAGGGATGCGTTTAAAAATGACAATTATCAGGGTACGAATTAAAATTAAAACAGTAAATTTTTTTTACAGGGTACAAATTAAGAATATTGTTAGTTCAATAAGAATGTAGTTTAGAGGTGGATTATATTATTTGCTGATCAAAAACGTGGGTAAAGGCAAGATGTAAAAATAAGGTAAACCGAGTGTGTAAATTAGTAAATATATTTATTAACTGCCAGCGTAATTAAAACTTCTTAATTTAAATTTAATTCGATGTCGACATTTTGAAACCAACTCCGAGCGTTTATTCAATAATTTTTTGGGGTCAGCCTGAAGTATTAAATATTTCTAATTTTTCTGATAAGCATAAGTTGCATGTTTTTGAACCGCATTGGTATGGAGTTGCGTGGTGTACAATTTTCCATCATATTTATTGCGATTGCCCTGATTGTTTTAAATGATGTTTCGCAGCTGATGTAATAAAATTTGTACATTTCACCAGTTTTTAGGAAGGCTTTGTTTATTATTGAGTTTCTGTTAAGTGGGCAATTTTTTGGCTGATCTACAGTTGCATTGTTCGGCGTCTACTTTGTTATCTGGGTTGTTTAGGCGTGAAATGTTTTGCTTATTTATAATAGATTTCACGTTTGGCATGCAACTATTGCTTAATTTTATGTTGTTTTTGTTAAAAATTTTGTGTTATTTGTTGCTGGGTGGAAAATGCTTATTGAGGAGGGTAAAAAGTTATTTTCAAATGTTAGTTCTGACTTCTTCATTGAAAGGGGGTTGAACGTTATCGTTAAAAGGTTAACCTACGTAAAACAAGAACTAAAAAACAGATCAATCCAACTCAACCTCAAAAAGCAGATCAAGAAACACAACAAGAAAAATTATTTGGTTCAACTCTCCTTTCAATGAAGAAGTCAGCACTAACATTGGAAAAGAATTTTTACCCTCCTCAATAATTTAGTGATATTACAAAAACACTCTTCTTTCTATGACATTTGTATGTAAATTTATATTTTCATATGTCATTATTTTGTTCCAATAACACAAAATAATTAACGTGTAGCCTACGTGTTACAAATCACAAGGAAACTGACTTTTTTTCTGTAAAGCATATTTTTGGTTGTAGGGTTGTTGCTGCTAAAGTTCAATAGATTTTTGATAACTTTTTTAACAATTTGACAAATGCAAAGAATAGTTCATATTGTGCGACTGGTCAGCAATAATTAAAAACTGAACAGATTATAATGTAGGCTACCATTGCTTCCAATTTAAGGGGTCTTCATTTTGGGTAATTTTCGAACAAACAAACCCAGAAACAACTAAATTCAAGAGCAAAAATGTTTATTTTCGACCTGATAATCCTGCTTAGATTTTACCACGAAACATATGATTCAATTGTTGCCATGTTGAGATTCCTTAAAAAACAACTGTTGAAATCATACGTTCGTGCAATATAACAATTTGACAAATGCTAAAAATAGTTCACATTGTGCAACTGCTCTGCTATAATTAAAAACTTAATGGATTATAATACAGTATAGGCTACCATTGTTTCAAATTTAAGAGGTCTTCATTCATTTAAAATTGAGTGAAATTGCAGCGTCATCAGGTCGAAAATACACATTTTTTCTATGAAATTTAGTTGTTTCTGGGTTGATGAGGGTGAAATTTGAAATATTCACTTAGTTCTTCTCGCTTAGGTTTTACAAACCAAGAATGGTTTGAGGTTTCTAATACCGACGCAGCGGTATTAACAGATTGATGTTGACGTGATGATGGGGTTATAGTTACTGATATTGATGGCGGGGCAATAGTTACTGATGTTGATGGCGGGGAAGAGCTTACTGATACTAATGGCGGGGCAATAGTTTTGGAACTAAAATAATCTTGGCTGTCTATTTTTAGTCCAGTATGAACATTACAATTTGAAGACTGTTCTTTATCTAATTCATGAATGCCAGAATTTACTGACTTTGTTTGACTTCCTACAGAGGAGCTGACATTGCAAACAATTCCTGAATATTCATGCACTTAGCAGCTATATCATGCATTTTCTTCCTCTTTTTCTCGCGTTTTTTCTCAGCATTACCTTTTCTCTTATTTTTTTCCATTTGTTAAGACTTTCTAACCTTAATTTAGCTTTTTTACTTTATGCTGTAGCCTACTTTATTTCTCTTACATTTAACCTGGACAACAATACCCACATATGCAGTATTATTGAGTTTTGTGTTGTAGATGTTTTGTTTATGTCTCACATCTAAATATTTCTATTTAACCTAGCTTAGTCTATAATATACAGTAGTAACATGTTTTCAAACAGTTTGTCAGTAGAATTAAGCCGTGAGCTGAAATAGGTTAGAAACCATTGATCTAAGAGAACGAATTTCTGACTTTGTTAAACCTAGGCCACTGTATAAGCACTATACAGTAAAACCCGGAATCATTTATTAGTTATCACGTTGATAGTGAGTACGTAATAATACTAATTGTCACAAAGCGAACCTACAAACACAAATTTCTCTTGTAGTAGAGAATGATAGGTAGCGTTGAAAGCTTTAAACGGCAAAAAGCCTATCACTTTAACCGACTAATTCGGTTACATCATTCTTTAGTAGGACATAGTTTCAACTATTGTTTTCCAAACTAAACTTTTCCTCCGTAATTATTCATAATATAAAAAAGTTACGAGTGAGTACAAAACCGGGCTACAAAAGTACGGGCCCACCGGGAAAATTCCCGAACTCCCGGTGGGTTAATCTACCCCTGACTGCGAGAGAGATATGAAGTGTTTTTTGTTTCTACTATCCATTTTTGTGCTTTGCTTAGCGCTTAAGCGCGGAAAGAAGTAAAAAAAATCAACAAAACAAACAAAGATTGCTCCCTCCCACGCTCATAGTGGAAACGGATGTTAAAGCTAAGCTATAAGTACAACACGAGACACAAACTATCTGAATCAAGTAAAAATAACTTCTTCAAAAAAACAAAAAAAGTCCTGTCATTGTGGCTTTTTAAAAATGGTAAATGCATGGGCGCATTCACCATTTTTATAAAGCCAACCCAAACAAAGATCCCAACCCAAACAAAGATTGTTAATATTGACGTCAGCATCAGTGCATGCAGTAGAAAGGAAATTAATATTTCAAAAGCAGTTTTTGTAAGCTAGTAAGCGTCAAATTATTACCTACAGTAGTTTTTAGCCTACACTCAAAATTATTCCATTGCTTATACAATATCTTAAAAGTTTTAATTTTTGGGTCCGGGGCTTGTAAAGCGGCTTTTCATTCAGGGATATGTCCAGAGAACCTGGACTGTCTCTTGTCTATTGCATAAGGTCATCGTAGGTCCGAAATTTGTGTTGTTTTTCCCAGTCAATTATTTAAATACAAAATCGTAATGGCGGCAAAACGGTTCTTGTCGACGCTTTTCTGAAACAGCATGAACAAAAAAAGACCTGTTATTAAAAAATTTTTAGATTTTCATTCTCTTTGCATGCTTTAAAGATCTTTGAAAACCTGATTTGCTGTTTGTACAAACTCCTAGTTTACTTCATGCTTATTTCATTAACCTGCTTTTTACCAATGTGGAACAGGATACAAGTTTTTAGTTTATCTTTAAAGAAGATCGTATTTTCCAGTTTTCTTTCATACTCCCCATATTATCATTAATATGTGAGTTTTTTTAACCCATTGTAGTTTTCTTAAATTTTTTTTCGCGGTAAAATAGACAAAAAAGTAATTTAATAAATTCGTAAATTTGGCTAAATTTAATTTTCATATACTTGCAATAAAAGTTTTTGCTGAAATATTGCAACTTTTTTACAGCTTAAGTATTTCTTATCATAGAGCGATGTTACTGACTAAACTCCCGTTTCCACTACAAGCGTGGAAAAGATTTTTTTTTTCTTTTATTGATTTTTTTGCTTTGCTTAGCGCTTGCTTTAATTTTAAGCGCGGAAAGATCAATAAAAGAAACAAAGGATGCTTTTTTCCACACTCGTAGTGGAAACGGACCTCAAAAGATTTAGTTGTACAATGCACTTATTTTAATTGTTTATAAATGATGTTTGCATGTGGGAACATTGGAGATTTCGGCAAACTGTTGTTGAATTTTAATGCAAAGTAAAAGCCTAGAGTAGAGGTTTTCAACCGGTGGGCCACACAGAGATGGTGTGAGAAAGTGTTAAATCCATATTTTCGGAGGTGGTTTTTGTTGACATGGAAAGAGTTGGTGAAATTAGGGGTAGAATGAAAGTGAAGACTTTTTTTTAGAGATCAATACTTTTTAGACACGAAAATCAAGAAATCCGAGACAGAGTAAAACTGAAAATTTTTTTTTGGTCTTCACCTATAATTTGAAAACGATTTCGTAAAATTGGGTGCGAAATGAAATGAAAAATAGACACATTGAGCAACAACAATTGCATTTCAAGTTATTTGGGCCATAGTGTTGAAAAGATTGAGAATCTCTAATCTAAATCAAACTTCAAAAAAAAGTTTAGCTGATTTAGATAAAAAACTAAAAAATAAAACTGATGACATTTTGTCTAGCAGGAGACTTTGTTTTTATTATAAGCAATGTTTTTCGGTTTGTTCAAATACATGAAGTAGCATCGAGACAATAGCGAGTGCAAGTAGCGAAATAATCTGCGCTGTGAACACTTGCGACCATCAAGACGTGTATTTTTGTCATACGCAACTGAGAGAGTGCACGTCATGCGCACTTAACGGGTTAAGCTGTGCAATCAAAAGGGCACGTGTTGGTTCTTTATTTTATTTTCAATTTTAAACATTTTAATGAACTTTCCTGATTTATAACAATTGCTGATTTTTCTGGTGAAAAATGTTCTTAATAAACTTGTGAATAAACTTTGCATTAGAATGAGGTTATAATTTTTTGTTGTACTATTGCTCCGTAATATTGTTGAAATGTTTGCTTAAATTTATAGTACAAACATAATCTTGATTTGAAAACCCGTAATAGGATCTTTTATTCATAGTGATTGATTAATTTTAACTTATCATTTATACGTTTATCCTAGCAAGTGTGGCAGGCGGCAAATCTACCATGAGCTGGAATTAAGATTCATCGCTTCTTTTTGCACATAATAAGCACCTTTATCAATCTTTTTAACAGTGTCTCTGAGGTCCAGTATCGGGTCAATCAGCAGTTTAGTCCAGCATTTGGCCCTTGGTGACCAGCAAGTCAAGCGGAGCAGTCCTGAGTTACCACTTTTGTAAAATGAACATCGTGCATTAAAAATTACTTGGAGGGGTTAAAATTAAAACACGGTTTAATTTATGCAATACTGAAGATTTCGATAGTTTTGCTAATTCACTCCGTCTTTCAAGCTTTGAAATTCAAGTAATCATGAGTTTCTAAAGTTCAAAACTTTTTTAATTAGGCAAACGAGAATCAGTCCAAAACTTGTTAAAATTTACTTTATTTTAATTTTAATTTAATAAGGATTTCGAGATAAAGCCATCTTTAGTTAAATCTACAAATTCTAAGAATAAAAATTACAAAAGTCATACAAAATTATAAATTAATGATTAAACTTAAAATAAATTAAAATGTACTCACTATGGCAAAAAGACGTAAAATTTCAATATTAAAGTATAAAAATCCTATCGAAAAACTTGAAAAAACTGTCAAATTTGCCAAACTTCTAAACTTTTAAAGTGTTCGTGCAATTTAAATTAAATAATACGAGTATAGTGAACATCAAGAAAAACAGCTGATTGTATGTTCCTAAAGGCGAATATGACGTAATCAAGTGTCAAAAGTTGAAATACAAAATTTTTTATAGTGATGTAGTTCAAGACAGAAATAAATTAATGATGTAATGAAAAGTGTAAGTGTAAGTAGGTAGTGTAAGTACATTATACTGTAGACTCCACTTAACTGGATCACTTCGGGCAGAGGGCTTTTGATCCAGTTAGCCGATAAGGTATTTAAAGACACAAATTAGGCACAACCATGTTTAAGCGCGTGATCAATGACTGAGACACGTGTCGTGCGCAAAGTGTGCAGTAAGTGTAGAAAAAATATGCAAAGTTAGAGGATTTTCATTCTAATGTTGACCTGCAAAAAAATAAGATCCGGTGCTTCAAGGGTTAATTTCACAAAATTCCTTGAATTTAAGGGATTTTACTGTAAGTTTCGGTGCAAAAGTGATTCAGTTATCTAAAATAATTCGGAAACGATCTAGATAAGCGGCGTACATTTATATAGAAAATGCACATTTGATTCGGGACTTTAAAAAATGATCCACCAAATCCAATGATTCAGTTATCCGTGAGCCAGTTAAGCGGAGTCTACTGTATTTCATTAATAGCAATTATGTAGAAAAAATGCCTAGAGAAAAATTAATATAAAGAGAAAAAATATCTGCAATAAAAAGAGAAGTATTTAGAGAAGCATTCATCGTTGAATAGGAAGAATAGTAACTTGAATATTTATAGAGGCATCTAACTAATGGATCCAGCGGGATTCACAAATGTCTAAATAGGATTTTGGAGGTTGCTGTAGAAAACTAACTGTATAGCATTCGGAAATAGGTTTATTGTTATAAGGAAAATCAGTGTGGTACTTGTGGTAATGTATCGATAATGCTGCCTTTTCAGAATTCAATGTGTTGTTATTCCAATTATGGCGGTGTGTATTCCAACGTACGGAATAACGGTTTATATTTTGACCGATATTAATTTCAGAGCATATATTACAACAACAGGCATATATACCGTAATTAGTGCAGTTGAGATTTTGTTTAAGTGGATAATTTTACCGTTTTTGGTTTTGATAAAGTTAGCGTTTTGGACCATGCTTTTATGTGTTCCATGATTACCACAAAGAGCACAATGATCGCAAGCAGAAGAAGATCCATTTTTATGGTTTGTAGGTTGTAAGTTTAAGGATATCTTTTTGAAGTTTGTACGAATTAAAAAATTTTGATTGAGATGCGTTTCACGTGAATCGTCCTAGCATCTTCATCCAGGAGGGTTTAACTGATCCACAGAGTTATTTAACAAATTAAACTTGAGTTTTTAAAGAACAAGATAAACCGACATTTTTTATAATGTTAACTGAAAATACGATTATACATTTCTAAACCGATGTAAATCGCCGAATCTGCAAGGTTTTAATCAAAATTTCTCCGTTACAATTTCTATAATAATCGGCCATAATTGTTAGATCAAAAGTAAATTAAAATACAGGAAAAATAAATTGTTTGGTCAAATAAAAATAGCTCTAGTCATAATACTTTGACTAAAATAAGTAGTAAATGATATATTTTCAAAATCTCTTTTTTTAATTTGTTTCAATGTATTTATAGTAGCCTCAGTTTTATTATATTTTAATTATTTTTTATTAATTTACTTTCAGCTTTACGCCTTCAAATTTACAATATTATTTAGTTAGCTGCACAAAACAAAATTAATTTAATTGTTGAAAATATGTTACAATAAACACACGACGATAATTTGCAAGGCTTTCTATTGAGTTTCATTGAATCCAAGGTTCTCAACCAGAGTTTTCAGGAAAAAAATTTCAATTGGGTTCCATGGCACTTGTTCGGTGGTCCACAGGACAACTTAGACAACGAAAATCTTTTTTCTTTTTGATTTTAAAGTAAATACATTTTTGAATTTTGCTCCTCAAGATACTGAAGCCCAAAAAAAAAGGTCACCTTATAATCCGCTTACGCCAAAAGTTCTTTCAAAAACCAGAGTAAAGACTTTTTTAGTCTTCAAGTAAATTGGAGGCACGAATTTTTAATTTTCTTCCTCGTAATAGTGACGACCAAAAAACAAGTCACCACTTTTGGTTGTATACAAAAAATTACACATGATTTTGTATAGGCGTTCACCAAACAAGATTTTACGCGAAAAGGTCCATGGATTCAAAAAAGTTAAAAATCCCTGTTCTAACTGAAAATCACATTAGTACACAAACACATTTGAATCTCGAAATCCCACATTAGGGCGGCGCAGTTTCACCTGTAAACCTGAGTCGGAAGTATGCTTTGTCTAGCTCTATCTGAATCCGTTTGATAGTTAAACATTAATATAAACCGAGCAAGTATTTGTTAATAATCTCTTAATTGCAATCTAAACAAGTCTACATTAAAACTTTTCAGAGTCGATACAGACCATTTTACTTTATCAATTATTCTTTGGACATTTGCTAAATTTTTGACTAATTTGTTAGATATTGCTTTGTTGTAATTCTTTACCAAAATGACTTCCCCGATGACAAGCGCGATCCCAACCGAGTCATCTACTCCTGAACAATCAAAGTATATTAGATTTGTTGGTCTCGACGTCTACATCGTGTTGATGATTGTTGACTTGTGGCTAATCATCTCCCTGATTCATTTTGGAATCAAAACAAGAAAATGGCGTCGTCTTCAATCAGGAAACCCAGATTTGTTGAGCTCCGGGAAGATTTATCTGTCGGTGGTTTTCTGTTTTGTCTCAGCTCTTGTTTACCACATAATTATTGCTGTGTATCGTAACGTCGGGTACAGGCAAAACGAAGATGAGTTTTGCAACACGATGAGGAAGATAAGCGTAATTATGTACACAATGTGTTTTTTTTCGGTAGATCTTTTTCTTTGGCTCCGTCAAAGAATGCTTTACACCGCATTTCTTCAAACTGTGCATTTTTCAAAAGCCCTCAAGGGTTTTAGCTTTATGATAATTTTTATCGCAATCGTTGGATCGGTATCTGAGGTAGTTCTGTCGATTTTACCGAACGATTATATCGCCTCGCCGATTGGTTGTATTCAGAGTAGAAACGGTAGCTCTCGGGTCCCGGCAGTCGTGATTTTTGTTTTTACAATCGTTTTCAGTCAGGTTGCATTGCTAGCTGTATTCATCTATGGTTTGTTGGCCTCGTACAGATCAGCTGGAACACCAAGATCAAGATATTTGTTTAGCTGCCAGCTCAAATCTTCGATCGAGGAAGGTCACGTCACCGAAAATCCACGTGATCGAACACAAGAAATCGTTCAAAATGTGATAAGAAAAACAATAGTTTTTGCTGCTCTTTCTTTATTATCTCATCTGCTTGTCGCTTTTGGGTCGCTAGTCTTGATACAGCAAGGCGGTCACCGTGACACGTTTTCGCTTTTGACCGCGTTATCGGTTGCGATGAATTCAAGCTTTGTCATTTTCTCTTTTATTCCTTGGAGGAACATGATCGCATCACCATGCAGATCTTGTAACCACAGTGGAATGAATACCGCAAACACGAATCAACCACGATCAAAATAACGGCTATTTAATGGAAAAAAAATTTATATATCGAAGTGAACAATTCGTAGAAATTTTAACGCAAAGTTGAAAAAATTTTTTGCTACTATTTCTTTCCTACAACAGAATCTAAGCAATGAAAAATGTGTATCCCTACAGCAATTTCAATATACTGTATTTTTAACCAACAATGTGCTTCAATATTAAATATTTTTTTTATGTGCAGTTTTGACAAACTGCAATTTAGCAAAGACAAGTTAGTAACGAGCCAAAGAGTCTCAAGTTACTTAATTTGCATGGTCGATTTGGGTTTGCGTTTCAAGTTGTAGACTCACTCTAAATTGTTGTGTTACCTAAACTGTCTTTAAACCACTTACTGTACTTGATTTGTTCAAACTCGTGTTTTAACCAACACTTAAAACACGAGCGTCCAACATTTTTGAGCTGAGGCATTTTCACTTATCAAAAACTTTTGTGGGCCAAGTAATAAAATATCGGATCCAAATTTTACAAGTGAAGACTTGTTTAGAAAACAAAATTACCCTATAATTAGTTTACGACACTGAAAAACACCGCGTAGGCCACTGACAAACTTTTTGAGAGCCAAACGTGACTCTTTGGCCACAGGTAGGACGCCCCTGACTTAAAACTTGTTGTTTGTGGAATTGTCGTCGATATTTTATACATATTTGTTAACCGAACGTTTAAAGTGCTTTTTACGTGTGAATCTTTAATACAACAATTAAAGTTTAGTATATACTCGTATATTTTTAAGTTTTAGAAGGAGTTTTACTTAACGCAAGAGTATTTTATAATATCAATTTTTGGCGCAGTGCTATTTTTCACCTGTTTTAGGCAGTCATAAACTTTGCTTTTTATTTGCTTAATTTAGCATTTATTACATTAATGAATTAAATTTGCTTGTTTTAAAAAGTCCAGACATTGCTATCAAGTTGATGTTTTTTTTTTTAAGAATGAAAACTAGCAATGAAAAAAATCATATTTTTGTATTTTTGTCAATGTCATCATCAACAAGGCGTCGTCGTCGTTGTCGTTTGAAGAGTATCTACTCCAGGTCAGACACAAACAGGAATGGGCCGAGGGTTTATTCTTTTACTGCTCCAGACTGCTGCACTGCCTGGATCAGATGCTGGCAGTGGTGTTAGTAAGCCAGCATCAAGTTTCATCATCCAAAACCGTCAGACCTTGTGCTCCATGTGGTGCCCGATGTATAGGGCACGCTGTTAGTACATGGTCTGCGGTTTGCTCTGAGGCGCCACACTCGCAATTCGGTGAAGGAGCGAGACCCCATTTGTGCATGGACGAATGGAATCGCCCAACACCAGTCCGCAGGCGGTTGAGCTTAACCCAAGCTGCTCGGGGTAAGCCCATCCCAACAGGCCTGGCACCGGTCTCCGGCACAAAAGCACGGAGCCTGGAAGCATTTTCACAGTACTCCGTTTTCCATTTGTGATTTGTCCATTCAGAAGCGCGGCAAGATTGTCCAAGAGATTCCGCGCAGCTGGCACAAACGGGCATCTGGAACTTATTCTCACTTGGCCAATATCTGAGGACCCACTTAAAAGACCATACAAGATATGATCGGGGTCCAGAGATCCACGGTGAGCCAAGGAGAGTGTCGCTCCCAGTCGGCGAAGCTCAGCTGGCTGGATGCCTGAAAGTATAGGTAGATGGTCCGTTGGAGTGGGACGCAGGCATCCAGTCGTTTAATTTATGCGCAAGGCGTCGTTTAAGACACTGTCAATGAGGCGAGTGTGAGCACTGCGACACCAGACTGGCGCACAGTACTCAGCTGCTGAGTAGACTAGAAACAAGGTGGCTATGCGTAGTGTTTTAGCACCAGCACCCCATCTCGAGCCCACGAGTCGCCTCAGCTGTGTGACGCGCGATGATAGTTTTTTGTGCAATGCCACTAGATGGTGACGAAACGTGAGGGATCTGTCCAGTTCTACCCCAAGATAAGTAGGGGTTGGACAGAACAATAAAAGTTTACCGCTGTTGCAGATCTTTAGCTCACGTTTGGCCTCTTGGTTATTTAAGTGAAAGGCTGCCGTCACCAACTTAGTGTGACTGAGCTTCAACCTCCAAGTCTGGAGATACGCTGAAAGTGTAGACATGTCAAGGCCTAAAGTCCCTTCCAAGTCCTTCCAGTTTCCAGAAGAGTGCAACAATGCTAAATCATCAGCATAAGCAAACTTTCTGGAAATCATGGAAGGAAGATCGTACATATAGATGTTAAATAGGAGGGGAGCCAAGACCGATCCCTGAGGAACGCCGTTTTTAAGACGGCGTAGTCTGCTTTGCTTGCTGTCACCGGTGGTAAGGGTGAAACTTCGATTTTGGACAAGCTCCATGATCATTCTGACCATGTGCTAATCTGGAGGTAGTCTCAGCAGCTTGCAGGTAAGGCCACGGTGCCAGACAGTATCATAAGCAGCTGTCAGATCAACAAATACGGCACCGGCCTTTTTTTTAGCCTCGAAAGAATCCTCGATGTTCTGGGTTAGCAGAACAACTTGATCTACGGTTGACTTCTCGCGTCGGAACCCAGCCTGCTCTTTAGGGAGCAGTGGATCGACTAATGGTTTAACGCGGGCGTAGATAAGCCTCTCGAGGATCTTGTAGGGGACACAGAGCAGAGATATCGGTCGATAACTCTTTGGGTCCCCCACGGGCTTTCCGGGTTTTGGGATCGCGACCACAAGCGCTCTTCTCCAGATCTTGGAAATTTTGAGTCGGCGCAAACAGGAAGAAAGGAAATCACGTAACCAGGATTTCAAAGCAGCTCCGGCATGGAGTATAAGCTCTGAGCAGATGGAATCAGGACCCGGAGATTTACCTGGTTTTAAGTGCTGAAGGGCAGCAGTAAATTCTCTCTGTGAAAAACTGTCAGAGATATTTACTGCGTCTGGTGTTGTGGTCCTCCAAAGGTCAGACACTTCTTGAAAGACAAGTCGAGATGACTTGCGATCAACAGCCTCGTATTTCCCATTTCTAACCAACTGAGATGCAATAGCATCGGCTGAAACGGGACAGTGACGAGGAGAGTGTCGTGACCTACCAGTAAGGTTGTTCAAAATACTCCATGCTTTTCGACTAGAGTGTGAGAAGTCAATGCTCTAAACTGCTTCAGACCATCGATCTCTCCGCTTTCTGTCAAGCGTGGCAAGCAGAGCTGTAGCAGCCAAGCTCAAGTCGTCTCCCTGAGGAGAGTGCAGAAAGATTTTATAGAGGGATTCACAGTCTGCATCCCAACACGGAATATAGTTATTTCGATACCCGCGTGGGATAGTATTTTTGGCTGCTTTCTTAATGGTGTTACAGAAGTCCTGGTATCAAGTGAATCAGGCGGCAATAAAGTCTTTGCGAATTTATTCGTCAAAGCAATGTAGTGACTTTATTTGGCCTTGCGGAAGTTCCATCGCTTAACAGGCATGCTTGGCACTGCCATAGCAAACCTTGGTGGTGTAATAAGCGAGGGTCGATATTGTGACCTGGGGAACTTGTCAAGGACACATCTATCTGGTAAGCGATTGTTTGGACCTACGCTGGCGAAAGCTAGATCTGGATTGGTGCCAGTGTTCCAGCACCGGAATAAAAACTGGCAGCGTCCTTGGCACTATGTATGAGGGCAAGACAATTAATACTTGCCCAGCCAGCCAAACACTCACCGTCCGGACTGTTGTCATCGTGACCCCAGTCAGCATGACGACAGTTAAAATTGCCAGCCTAAAGACAGGGGTGAGGAAACACTGGAAGATCCAGGGATCGCAATCGCGTTGGCGGTGGTTTGTAGACGTTGACTATTTTATAACCATTAACGTCCACACACAGCCACTCGATCTCCGATGTCGGTGGAGATTGGTCCAAAAGCGTGCATCTCAGTCGCTTGTGGACGAACGTGGCAAGGCCATGCTTCCTGCTTAAAGAAGACCCAGCTAGTTGGTAGTTTGGTAGTACCAACTTTTCTGCATCAGTGCAGGGTCTCCTGCAGTAGGATGATGAGTGCCTCAGACTGCATAGCGAGGTGATGAAGAACGTTCATCTGCTTGCAGTGAGGCCTTCGATGTTTAGCTAAAGAATAGTGGGTCTTCGGAACTTGTTGGCAACGTGCCCTGAAAAGGGCAGTTTTATCCTGGCATTGCCCCGTCCTGAGAAGGACGTTTGCCGATTAGTAGACCTACACTGAACATCGGAGTAGGTGGATCAACAAGTGTTTTAATGGAAGGTAACATTGATTGTAATAACAATAATAAACTGCTTGTAATCTATTGGTTAGGATTTCTGTTTTACACGGAGAGGCCAGCTTTGATATCGGGACGGCCAATTGTGATCCACTATACCACCGCTAAACAGTATCACCTAAATCTGTCATAATTCGTGTATACCCAATGCATGGTTGCAGCGTGCTCGGCTTATGTTATGCTTTTATTTTATCAATAGTGATCCGCTTTCCGTAATATTTAGGCTGTTGTGTGAAATTTTGTGCAACGGTGTTTCTCTATCCCACGGTCGGTGGTTTATACATTCAGTGATGCTAGCTATATATAGTGACGTGCTGCATACCATTTCGGAGACAGGCAACGAAATTTTGAAGAACGTTATACTGCTACTCTGGGATAGAGAAGTGCTTATATTATAATTAATTAATAAATTTTACTGGAATAAGTTTTCTTTAAAATATTGTGTTAGGGTTAGTTTTAAAACCAAATTTTTTAATTCTAACATTTTGGTGACCCCGACGTCTTTGAATAAAGGTAAAAATTATTTTTTTTGTTTTTTACTATTTTCTGTTTTGTTGCCAATTTTACATAATGAATGGTAATTATTTCTCCATGGCTTTCGCTTTGTTATCCTAATGACCAGTGGGCGACAAACTTCTTTAATAAAGTCTTCCAAACTTTATCTTATAAATACTCGCAAAACTAAGCGAGACGTTGATTTAAAGCCAATTTACAAAATGATTGAAAATTCTGCTGAATCGCCGCCAATTTCCGCCAATGAACAACCTGGTTTCTCTGGGCAATCAGTCGATAAAAAAAGATTTTCTGCTAACAAAGATAGTTTTACTTCAAAGTTTAATTCTAAATTGCCGCATTTCTGGTTACATGATGCGGATAGCTGGTTAGATTTATGTGACGCTAAATTTATTATTGCTTGGATAGAATCGCCAATTTTGAAATTCATGACAATCTTAGAAACATTAACCACGGGCCAACTTGAAAAGCTATACGATATTTTAAACCACAAGATCCAGATTGCTATACGATATTTTAAACCACAAGATCCAGATTGCTATACGAAATTGTGCACTCAGATAAAGGCCGTGTATGCAAAAGACGACTGTTAAGACCTGGACTTTTTGCTAAATAATTTAACATTGGGCGATCGATCTCCCATTGATTTAATGCGTCACTTCGAAGAAGTAAAGCATTAAATAAATGGAAGAAGAAAACGCCTCCCCTCAATTCGAAGCTATAATTAAAGACCGATTTTTAAAAGCTTTACCCGCTAACGTAGCTGCATGTAGTGGCAATTGGTTTTACACAGATTTAATTAAACTAGCGAAATGTGCGACCGAGTATATGAAAGCAAACGAACGCTATACAAAAAGATCAACTTCTTCGGGCAATTTGAAAGACACAAACGGTTAGCAACATTTCTGATCGACCTCATAACTGTTATTCATATCGCAAGCCATTGCGTAAATTCTACAACAAAAACCCATAAACATGCACATAGGCGTACGCAAGGGGGGGGTTTCAGGGGTCAAAACCCCCCCCTTGAAGAATGGTGTTCAGTCATATATACAGTACATGGTAATAAATAGGCTTTAATAATAGGATTTTGATTTCTATTGTTTACCGCACTTTTTAAACTTAATTACTGCTTGCGCATCAATTTTTGCTATCGTTTAAATTGCTTCAAAATTAGCTAATGTACTGTACATTGCCACTGTGAAGAAGACTTTCAAACTTGTAAAATATTGAAAGTTAAGCATGGGAATGGAAATAAACTGCATGGGAACAATGGCTTCAGTTCACAATTTTTTAATGCTCCAAAATTTCAAAACATTTTGCGCAAGTCCATCAACACGATTTCGTCAACAACAAAAGCTTAAAAACTTGTTCAAATTTGTGCTATCAGATGGGTCGATCGACACGAGAGTGTTAGTACTTTTTCAAATTTACAATTTAACGTTGTAGAAGCTTTGGCAGAAATTTCAACATGGCCAGACAGAGAAACCTCATCACGAGCTCTGCAGTTGCTATCGACAATTAGGCAAAGTGAATTTTGCATTGCTCTCTTAGTTTTAAAATACGTTTTTGGATAGAGTGTTGTTTTGTGTAAAGTTAAGCAAAAAAAGTCGATAAACCTTCTTGAGGCCGTCAACATTGTACAGGATATTGCAAATGAGTTGAAGTGTCTTAGAGAAAAAATCGAATATGAATTTCTCCAGCTCTATATTTTTGCGCAAGAAACGGCCAAAGCCGAAGATTTTATTTTGAAAATACCATGCCCTCTTGAAGACAGACCAATCGATGCAATATTGCTGCTGTAACAGATGAAGAATATTTTAGACTAGGGATTTTTATTCTATTTCTTGATAACTTTATTGTCACTCTCAAAGCAAGATTTACAGCCCACAAATCGATTATTGGTGAATTTCAGTGTTTAATTTCTGCTGATCAAACTAGTGCACCAACTCCTCAACAAATTAAAAGTATTCAAGTTTTGGGAAAATTTTACGAAAATGATTTAACGAAATCCTGGGGAGAATTAGTGCCTGAACTGATATTATGTTACAGGAAAATTTTTCGGTTGAACGCAGCAGAAAGACCAACTGATGCGTTGAGCAGCATCAAGGAATGCACTTCCGATGCTGTTCCGAACATATTTACATTGATGACCATTTTGTTAACTCTTCCAGTGATAACATGCACTAGTGAACAATTGTAAAGCTTTCCACATTACGCAGACTAAAAACGTGCTTACGAAACACAAGTGGTATCACTCGAATGAATGGATCTGCATTACTAAACATTTACAGGAGCCACACGCGTGCCTTGCCCTGATGATGTAATTAACAGATTAAGTGAAAAAAACAGGCGTTTGAATATAAGCCTTTAAAAAAATTTTTAATATTTGTTAAGTAAGGTTACTTTTTTGTTCGTTTGATTTTCCACCTTTTGTTCTCATCATTTACACGAATTGCTTTTAATTTGAAAAGTTTCTTGTCATGATTGAATTACTCGCACATACCTTTTCAATAGTTAGTTTTACGGTTTGGTAAAAAGAAATTTATGCTACTGCAAGATGTTCTTAAAACCAAAACACTTTATTTTTGAATGTAGGCCTAATTTTTGAAGTTTTTTCCCATTACCAGGACTACTGAGAGCAATCACATTTTCAGCTCCAAAACCCCCCCCCCTTTACAAATTTCTGCGTACGCCACTGTGTAAGAGTATGTTTCGCGAAAGTATGATCGTCACGGGTATCTTATTCAAATAGAAATGAATATGTAGCAAAATATGAGCTATCTTTATACTTTGGTAGTAGCCTACCTGGTATCTGCCTTGTGATCGTAATTATTACGTATTAAAATTGAGTTCGTTCTGAGCTGAATTAATTAAATTGTAACAGCGAGCTTAACTCGAGAAAACTTTTGATATTTAAAGCATTTTTATTTTTTAGTATTGTCTGTTTTAAAATGTAAAACTAATCGAAAATTTTAGGCAGTTTTACAAGAATGAGCCGAAAATGTTAAACTTGTTAAAATCAAGTAATTTGAAATGGTAAAAATTTGTCATAAAATTTTTTTAATTACGTACGTCTTTTCCAAAATTAAGTTTGTAATTATTTGATTTCCTAAATTCTAACTTTGTTATTAAATGCTGAAAATGGTATTTAAAAATAAATGGAAAATAATCAAAAATTTTACGCTTATGGCGTTTTGCAAAGGATGACGCATGACGTTATTGTTATTGCTCTATTTCTTTGATAGTTAACAATTAACATTATTGCTTTCAAAATTATCAGTTAATATTTTTTGCACTGGTACAAATTTTTTTATCCTGCCATTCGTATTGATAATATACGATTACTCTAACAAGAATTAATTTAAAAGAGATTTCAGGTTGCATAATTTTTTAATCTTAAAAGAATTTATTTAATCATTTAGTCATGTTTCCTCAACAAAAAAGGAGAAAAACTTTGTTAGACTTTAACTTTAAAAAAATTCGTAATAACGACTGCGAAAATGTTAAAAAAAGTATTCCCGTTGATGATTTGGCATGTAGCAAAAATAATCCGCAGAATGTAATAGAAGAACCAGGTGAGACTCCAGACGCAGACAAAGCAACAAAAGATTTAGTTTTACAACCGTCAAATGACATTTCACTTTGTATAGGAAAAACTTATACTCAAGCAGAAAGACTTCGAATGCTAAAAAACATATGGATTCCGGATCAGTCTTTTAATTTTCCAATTACCGCAACCAATCACCGAAATTTACGGTTTCAGCACCGCTGGTTTATTCGCTTCAAGTGGTTAGCGTACTCATATTTAGAAAATGGAGCCTTTCGCAAATACTGCGTTTTATTTGGAAGTAAAGCAGGCAGTGGAGTTGGAAACCAACCTCTAGGAACTTTGTGTGCGGTAAAGTTTCAAAAGTGGAAAAATGCGCTTGAACGCTTTGCAGACCACGAGAGCACAAAATATCACCGCGACAGTGTGGTGGCAGCAGAGACCGTTATGTCAATCTTATCAGGAAAACAAGATTAGCATCGAAATTCAACTTAATCAGCAACAGAAGCAAACAATTTTAGAAAACCGAAGAAAAATCACACCAATTATAGAAACAATTATACTCTGTGGTCGACAGGGTATTCCTTTAAGAGGACATCGGGATAGTGGTCCACTCACTTTCGAATCAGGAAAAAATCTAGAAGATAATAATAATGACGGAAATTTGCGTGCTTTACTTCGATACAGAATGAAACATGATCAAGTTTTCAAGAATGATTTTCTTTCTGCCGGACGCAACTCTCAGTATATCAGCCCAAGAATGCAAAACGAAATTATAAGTATTTGCAATGACTTGATAGTTAAGCGATTGGTCGATTCCATTAACAGGTCCAGATTTTTTTCTATATTGGCTGACGAAACAACCGATATATCATGTCAGGAACAATTGACTCTTTGTGCTCGGTACGTAAGTGATGACTTTGCTATTGAAGAATCTTTTCTCCAGTTTGTACCCATAACAGATCTATCAGGCAAGAATTTGGCTTCAACAATTTTGAACAATTTATCGGACATTGGTATTGATGTTTCAAAAATGCGCGGTCAATGATACGATGGGGCCACAGCTATGAGTGGAAGATTGAATGGTGCCCAAGCCTATATCAGGGAAATTATTCCTACAGCTCTTTACGTTCACTGTGCAGCCCATAGTCTTAATTTGGCTGTCTCTAATTCATGCGATCTCTCGCCGGTTCGTAACTGCATGGGAACAATAGCTTCAGTTTACAATTTTTTCAATGCTCCAAAACGTCAAAACATTTTACGCAAATCTATCAACACGATTTCGTCAACAACAAAAGCTTAAAAACTTGTTCAAATTTGTGCTACCAGATGGGTCGATCGACACGAGAGTGTCAGTGTCTTTTCAAATTTACAATTTGCTGTTGTAGAAGCTCTGACAGAAATTTCAACATGGCCAGACAGAGAAACCTCATCACGAGCTCTACAGTTGCTATCGACAATTAGGCAAAGTGAATTTTGCATTGCTCTCTTAGTTTTAAAATACGTTTTTGGATACAGTGTTGTTTTGTGCAAAGTTAAGCAAAAAAAGTCGATAAACCTTCTTGAGGCCGTCAACATTGCACATGATATTGCAAATGAATTGAAGTGTCTTAGGGAAAAAGCCGAAGATGAATTTCTCCAGCTCTATATTTCTGCGCAAGAAACGGCCAAAACCCAAAATTTTATTTTAAAAACACCACGCCTTACTTCAAGACAGACCAATCGATGCAACATTGCTGCTGAAACAGATGAAGAATATTTTAGAGTAGGAATTTTTATTCCATTTCTTGATAACTTTATTGTGACTCTCGAAGCACGATTTACTGCCCACAAATCGATTATTGGTGAATTTCAGTGTTTAATTCCTGCTGATCCAACTATTGGACCAACTCCTCAACAAATTAAAAGTATTCAAGTTTTGGGAAAATTTTACGAAAATGATTTAACAAAATCCTCGGAAGAACTAGTACCTGAACTGATATTATGGTACAGGAAACTTTCTCGGTTGAACGTAGCAGAAAGACCAACTGATGCGTTGAGCAGCATCAAGGAATGCAGTTCCGATGCTTTTCCAAACATATTTACATTAATGACCATTTTGTTAACTCTTCCAGTGACAACATGCACTAGTGAACGATCGTTTTCCACATTGCGCAGACTAAAAACGTACTTACGAAACACAACTGGCACCACTCGAATGAATGGACTTGCGTTGTTAAACATTTATAGGAACTACACGCCTTGCCCTGATGACGTAATTAACAGATTAAGTGAAAAAAACAGGCGTTTGAATATAAGCCTGTGAAAAAACTTTAAATATTTGTTAAGTAAGGTTATTTTTTTGTTCATTTGATTTTTCACCTTTTGTTCTCATCATTTATACGAGTTGCTTATGTTGCTTTTAGTTTGGAAAGTTTCTTGTCATATTTGAATTAAATTTGCGTACTCGCACATGCCTTTTCAATAGTCAGTTTTACGGTTTGGTAAAAAGAAATTTATGCTACTGCAAGATGTTCTTAAAAGCATAACACTTTATTTTTGAATGTAGGCCTAATTTTTGAAGTTTTTTCCCATTACCAGGACCACTTAGAGCAATCGTTTTTTCGGTTCCAAAACCACCCCCTTCACAAATTTCTGCGTACGCCACTGAACATGCAATTCAACAGCACCAGAGAACTCGCAATTTCAAGGCCGAGATTATACTTATTTATGCAACCGAGGTTATATTTGCTACAAAATTTTGCCAAATGGAAATCAAATGTAAAGGTCCTCAACGCAAGTTTTTTGACCCTCGCATTCATTCCAATCGGCCAATGAATCATTTAAACACAGGAGGCTGGAAGCAAAATCTGTTGCATTAGCTATTCAGCCGAATTATCGGACATTCTGCAGCACACAGCGTATCTTGTGTGTAAATTTGCATTCTTTTCCTATGCCGCGAACTAGTCAAAATTGCAAATTGTTGATATGATTTTATTAGTAACATTTTTTTAATCGACACTGGCTCATCATATTCATTGTTTAATGCAGGGTTTCCCAAACTTTCTGTTTATGAGTACCGTCGTCGTCGTCGTTTGAAGGGCATCCACTCCAGGTCAGACACAAACAGGACTGGGGCCCGAGGGTTTATCCTTTTACTACCCCAGACTGCTGCACTGCCCGGATCAGATGCTGGCAGTGATGTTATTAAGCCAGCATCGAGTTTCGTCATCCAAAACCGTCAGACCTCGTGCTCCATGTGGTGCCCGATGTATGGGGCACATTGTTAGTACATGGTCTGCGGTTTGCTCTGAGGCGCCACACTCGCAATTCGGTGAAGGAGCGAGATCCCATTTGTGCATGGACGAATGGAATCGCCCAACACCAGTCCGCAGGCGGTTGAGCTTAACCCAAGCTGCTCGGGGTAAGCCCATCCCAACAGGCCTGGCACTGGTCTCGGGCACAAAAGCACGGAGCCTGGAACCACTTTCACAGTACTCCGCGTTCCATTTGTGATTGGTCCATTCAGAGGCGCGTATGCCAAGTCTGGCAAGATTGTCCAAGAGATTCCGCGCACCTGGCACAAACGGGCGTCTGGATCTTAGTCTCACTTGGCCAGTATCTGAGGACCCACTTAAAAGACCATGCAAGATATGATCGGGGTCCAGAGATCCACGGTAAGCCAAGGAGAGTGTCGCTCCCATTCGGCGAAGCTCAGCTGGCTGGATGCCTGAAAGTATAGGTAGATGGTCCGTTGGAGTGGGACGCAGGCATCCAGTAACTATGCGCAAGGCGTCATTTAAGACACTGTCAATGAGGCGAGTGTGAGCACTGCGACACCAGACTGGCGCACAGTACTCAGCTGCTGAGTAGACTAGAAACAAGGTGGCTATGCGTAGTGTTTTAGCACCAGCACCCCATCCCGAGCCCACGAGTCGCCTCAGCTGTGTGACGCGCGATGATAGTTTTTTGCGCAATGCCACTAAATGGTGACAAAACGTGAGCGATCTGTCCAGTTCTACCCCAAGGTATGTAGGGGTTGGACAGAACGGTAAACGTCTACTATTGTTGTAGACCTTTAGCTCACGTTTGGCCTCTCGGTTATTTAAGTGAAAGGCTGCCGTCACCGTCTTAGTGTGATTGAGCTTCAACCTCCAAGTCTGGAGATACGCTGACAGTGTGGACATGTCTTGGCTTAATATCCCCTCCAAGTCCTTCCAGTTTCCAGAAGAGTGCAACAATGCTAAATCATCAGCATAAGCAAACTTTCTGGAAATCATGGAAGGAAGATCGTACATATAGATGTTAAATAGGAGGGGAGCCAAGACCGATCTCTGAGGAACGCCGTTTTTAAGACGGCGTAGTCTGCTTTGCTTGCTGTCACCGGTGGTAAGGGCGAAACTTCGATTTCGGACAAGCTCCATAATCATTTTGACTATGTGCTTATCCGGAAGTAGTCTCAGCAGCTTGCAGGTAAGGCCACGGTGCCAGACAGTATCATAAGCAGCTGTCAGATCGATAAATACAGCACCGGCCTTTTTTTTAGCCTCGAAAGAATCCTCGATGTTCTGGGTTAGCAGAACAACTTGATCTACGGTTGACTTCTCGCGTCGGAACCCAGCCTGCTCTTTAGGGAGCAGTGGATCGACTAATGGTTTAACGCGGGCGTAGATAAGCCTCTCGAGGATCTTGTAGGGGACACAGAGCAGAGATATCGGTCGATAACTCTTTGGGTCCCCCACGGGCTTTCCGGGTTTTGGGATCGCGACCACAAGCGCTCTTCTCCAGATCTTGGAAATTTTGAGTCGGCGCAAACAGGAAGAAAGGAAATCACGTAACCAGGATTTCAAAGCAGCTCCGGCATGGAGTATAAGCTCTGAGCAGATGGAATCAGGACCCGGAGATTTACCTGGTTTTAAGTGCTGAAGGGCAGCAGTAAATTCTCTCTGTGAAAAACTGTCAGAGATATTTACTGCGTCTGGTGTTGTGGTCCTCCAAAGGTCAGACACTTCTTGAAAGACAAGTCGAGATGACTTGCGATCAACAGCCTCGTATTTCCCATTTCTAACCAACTGAGATGCAATAGCATCGGCTGAAACGGGACAGTGACGAGGAGAGTGTCGTGACCTACCAGTAAGGTTGTTCAAAATACTCCATGCTTTTCGACTAGAGTGTGAGAAGTCAATGCTCCGAACTGCTTCGGACCATCAATCCCTCCGCTTTCTGTCAAGCGTGGCAAGCAGAGCTGTAGCAGCCAAACTTGAGTCGTCTCCCTGAGGAGAGTGCAGAAAGGTTTTATAGAGGGATTCACACTCTGCATCCCAACACGGAATATAGTTATTTCGATACCCGCGTGGGATAGTATTTTTGGCTGCTTTCTTAATGGTGTTACAGAAGTCCTGGTATCAAGTGAATCAGGCGGCAATAAAGTCTTTGCGAATTTATTCGTCAAAGCAATGTAGTGACTCTATTTGGCCTTGCGGAAGTTCCATCGCTTAACAGGCATGCTTGGCACTGCCATAGCAAACCTTGGTGGTGTAATAAGCGAGGGTCGATGTTGTGACCTGGGAAACTTCTCAAGGACACGTCTATCCGGTAAGCGACTGTTTGGACCTACGCTAGCGAAAGCTAGATCTGGATTGGTGCCAGTGTTCCAGCACCGGAATAAAAACTGGCAGCGTCCTTGGCATTATATAGGAGGGCAAGACAATTAATACTTGCCCAGCCAGCCAAGCACTCACCGTCCGGACTGTTGTCATCATAACCCCAGTCAGCATGACGACAGTTAAAATCGCCAGCGTACAGACAGGGGTGAGGAAACATTGGGAGATCCAGGGATCGCAATCGCGTTGGCGGTGGTTTGTAGACGTTGACTATTTTATAACCATCAACGTCCACACACAGCCACTCGATCTCCGATGTCGGTGGTGTGTGTCGGTGGGTGATCTCCGATGTGTTTATGAGTACCCTTTGGACAATTATAGATTCGCTGGTGTACCCCCAAAATTTTCTCATATTTTTCTTATTACATTATCTCGTATCGGCACCTATATCTTCACAGAGATTTTTAAACAACCGGCTGTTTAGGGCACTCCCTTTTACATTGTTGACCATCTTAATCACCAGTGATAAAACTTCAAAGAATTCAGCAGGAAGGACTTTTCATGACAATGCAAACCGGTGGATCATGCAGTGCAAAAATTTCACATGAGAAGCTACTTCCATGACACGAGCTCTAAAACCAGACTTTCGTCCATAGCTGGGACCTATACGTTGTGCAGCCCCTTAGATTTTCCCATTTTAAACCATGTTGAAAAAAGAATTCACCATTTGAACAATATCAACTCCTTTAGTTGTTGCTTCCATTGCCGCATTCATCAAGAACTCTTCTTTAACGCCTTCTTTTCCTATATATCGAACAAAAATTAGTAGCTGAGCACAGTTTGTTACATCTGTAGAATCGTCAAGTTGAATTGCGAATCCACTTTCCGATCTACAAATATCACTAATCACTTGGTGCAAAATATCCACTGACATTTCCTCAATTCTTCGTTGGACTGCATTATTATACAGGGAGATAGAGTTAAGTTTTTTCACTGATTCATCTCCAAAGACACAACGTACCATTACTTTTGCAGCAGGTAGGACCAAATTTTCTCCAATGGTATGTGCTTTTTATTGCTTGGCGATCATGAGAGAAACTTCATAAGATGCCTTTAATGAAGCATTGGTTTGTTGAAAAAACATGCCACTTTTATCCAAGCATTGTTTTTTAAACACTGGTTCTTTATGCTTGAAAAAGTCAAGTTCTTTGTCTTTGAATTCCGGATGAGCTCTCTCCAAATGCCGAGTGAAAAGGCTTGGTTTCATCGAATCATTTCCCAATGATTTTTGACAAAGTACACATACTGGTATATCCAAACCATTGTTTATCGTAAATGTAAACCCGAACTTTAAGTAGGTTTCTGAATATTTTCTTTTTTTGAGACTCATTGCATAGCTTTTTAGAAAGTCCGAAAATAGACAAAAATTTTAAGTAAAACTATAGAAGTTTTTAAACTCAGCAGCGCCATGAGCTAATCGTTAAGCGAATTTACATTGCACAGTGAACCTAAGAGCAAATGAAGACCTGAATTAAAAAACTACATTAATCACAAAATAAAGTTTTTGAAAAAAAGAAAATTGAAGTTTTGAAAAACATTGCAAACTTACTTCAATCTTATGTTAAATCTTTTCAGTCTTATCCTAAGGTAGACTTAGGCTACACCTGAAACTCATGCAGTCTTTTTTCTAGTTTGCTTCTTAGGCTTTCTTTTCATTTTTTTGCAATTATTATCAGTACAGTAGTCCCCCTTATTAAGCCCACGGTTAATAAACTCACCCACTTAACAAGCCCAAAACTGTCCGGTTCAGAATTACTACTGTCGCGTATTCAATTCGAATAGTTTAAAGCAGTGGATCCAACAAATCTTCAACCTTGATACGACGATTAATCTTGCCAAATAATAGTGATAGCAGGCTATCTAATTTCTGTTACGCTAACTTAGCAAATTCAACCGCTGTCTAAACCCCAGACAGAGAGATAAAATCTCAACTTTATTGCTAAGCAATGAAGAAAACTCCAACTTCTATCAAGCTGCAATTACAACTAATCACTAATTCACAATTACAACTTTACGTTGAATCACAAATCTCGAATTTTGAATTTACATTCTCGAATGAATAACTTCAAAAATTATCGCCTTTTATACAATTCTTATAACATCCTAGAACTTTTTTTCTTTTACGAGTAAAAACGAGAGAGAGCTAGAAAATCCTAAATTAAACGAGGAACAATGAGAATTTACTAGAAAAATAACAAGACAAAATAATTAACATTATTACGTCACAAGCAAATGAATGTATCAATCAAAATTCCGAATATTTCTTATGTTGACTTAGCTTAATATAAAACCATGCGATACAAATGATTCTCAGAGTATTTTGCGTTTCAAAAAGGGCCTTATTCGTGACAACTACATTTATTCCTGTAATAAAAAACTCGCCCTATAAACCCAAAACCTCGCTTAATAACCCACACTTTTTGTCTTGCATTTGACGGTTTCAAACTTCGTTACGCTGTTATTTGATTTTGTTTTCAAAATGGCGAAGAGACGTAAATGTTGTTTAATATAAGCGGGGTCGACTGTATTTGCTTTCTAGTCTTTGCAACTACGGTTCTTGTAACTACAGTTCTTGCAATCAATCAGCTGTTTTGTCTTGCGTGCCGTCATTGGACAAAATAAGTCATGTGAACTGCGAAAGTGGACTTGCTAGTTACTGTAGTTGCAGTTAAAGTTTTTACTGGGGTGAAAATCTGACTTCCTCAAGAGTTCTTGAACTCAGGTCTTCAAATTATTAACATCAGGTGATAAAAAATATTTTAATGCAGATTACAAGTTATGGAAAGAATATTTTTATACTTAATCTAATGTACCCCTTGAAAAGTCAAAATGTACCCCAGTTTGGGAACCCCTGCCCTAGACAATGACCTTTTTTAAAGATTGCTTTGCCTTAAAACACAAAATAGTGGCTCGCTCTTACTTTGCTTGCACCGGGCTCCTCTTTTTGTAAGGACATCACTGACTATACAATGTTCGATGTGCACTGCCACGGCTATCCTCAGACACAAGGACCTAGTTTGCTAGAAAATTTTGGGGGGACAATTTTGTGTGACTACGACATGTTTAATATTTGATTACTAATAAATTCAGTGCGAGATTAAGCACCCTGGAGCCTATAGGCAGTCAAACTTTGGGGCCCCGGACATTTTTCTCTATTTTTCTTCATTCGATTTCACTATTTTTCTCCCAAAATCATGGTGGTCTCTAAAAAAAAAAAAAAGGGTCTTCGCTTCACTTTGTCTCCGATTTCACCATTTTTCTCTCAAAATCAAGAAAAAAAAAAAAGGTCTTCGCTTCAATTTGTCTCCGATTTCACCATTTTTCTCTCAAAATCATGGTGATCTCTAAAAAAAAAAAAAAGAAAAAAAAAAAGGTCTTCGCTTCAATTCGTCTCCGATTTCATTATTTTTCTCTCAAAATCATGATGATCTCTAAAAAACAAGGTATTCACCTTGAATCGATCTTCTATTTACCACTTTTCGTCCCAACTAAATGATAATCTCTGAAAAAACATCTGCAGCAAACTCAAACAATAAGGACAATGTCTTTGAGTTTGCCATAAATTTGGGGGGGACAAAAGGTATTTTATCCTCCCCTTTCCAGATTACATGTCCCCCCGTCTCCCCCCATAAAATAGGTATCTGCTCAGACATAATAAGCATAAGAATACTTGTAAGACGACGGTCGACCAAAGATACAGCCAGATATTCTACATTTTCATACTGAAAGTTACAGGGCTATTGTCGTTCACAATGGCAATTGTTTTATTAGTTTCAATTGTCTTCACATTAAAAGTAAAAAATTTCAGAAACAGTTTTTACAAGTTAAGACAAGGGATAATTTATAAATTAGTATTAGTTGGAAATGTATGCTATAAATATAAAATTGCTGCTAAACATCTAGGTTTAAACACTGAATTATAAACATAGCTACCAAAATTAGATTGAAAGCTTAATGTTGAAAATTTTTTTAGCGTAGATACTAAATGATCTTCCATTCCTAATACTTACAATAATTTTATCGCTTTGCAGTTGCATAATGCATGTATTTCGACTTCCTGAGAAAAAATCGCTTTATTTTGTTTTAGCAAATTTCGGGAATAAGTACGTAAAAAGTTTTTTTCTAGCCTACGATGTCACAATTGCGGCATGCCTCAAAATTCTCTCATTTCAACAGTTATTTTCACTAAAAGACAAAAAAACACTATATTGTTCCACTTTTGTTTCTTTTTTTATCTGAAGTGAAGCAATCTTGAAGCTGCCTCACTAGCGTGTAGGGGAGACCGGGGCACGTAGTAACACTTTTTTTCTTTTTGCTATTTCTCCCATAATTAATTTTTTTTCAAAATTCTTGTTTAATATGAAAAATTTAGAGCACTGTTTAACTAATATCAAAAAAATAAATTAATAATTTTTAAAGCTTAGTGGTTAAAATTACGATTTAAATATTTAAAAAAAAGCGTTAAGGCCCGTTTCCACTACGAGCGTGGAAAAGAGCATTCTTTCTCTCTTTCATTGATCTTCAATTGAAGCGAGCGGTTAAAATTGAAGCGAGCGCAAAAAAAAAGCAATAAAATAAACAAAGAATGCTTTTTTTCACGCTCGTAGTGGAAACGGGCCTTTACAATGTGCCCCGTCAATGGGGTAAGTTGTAACAGCAACAAAATCACTAATAAATGTTTAAATATAAATGTAACTTCAAGAAAATAACAATATGAAAAAATAAACACGATGAAATTACACATAACCTAGTCATAGATATGAGTATCAAGCACAAAAAATGAGGTATTTGGCCGTTGCCTAAAAATGTTAAAACAGTTTTTTTACTGCTGAATTAGCCTAATCATAAATTTCAGAATCACATTTGTGACAAAAGTACTCAAATTTTCGGTACAAACTAAATGTGACCTCTTTAGGTAAATATAGCATTGTACCACCCACTCCTCATCAGGACGACTGTTAAAATAGGGCTCAAAAAATGTAATGCAAAACTACTCCTTTGCTTACAGTGTTTTTTCAAAAATTGTTTTTTCTTCGTTTGGAGTTGTAACAGATTTTTCTTTTCTGGTGTGTCCGTTCGCATGGCACACTTTTTAGACCTTTTCTTGTTTTGCACCAAAGACTTAGCCTATCTTTAAGTTTTTTTAGCACTCTGTAGAGTTTTACATGGCCAACACAAATGTTTTGCTACTCCCTTTATTAATCTCTTTTAAATTATAGCAACTGCATGCTGCAGCAGCTCTTAAGTTGTCTTGTAATGATGAGCTGGTGTTTCTGTTAGTCTTTCTTTTATGAATTCTCATATTATTCAAAAATGTTGTTGCCGAAGTTACTTTTAATAAAAGCTAGTTAAATCTGTGCACAAAAATATGTGTTACAATTTACCCCATCAGCCTATGTTACAACTTACCCCACCTCATACTTACATGTAGTCAAGTTTTTGTTAATATTTCAAAGAGTTAAGTTTTAGTGGCTAAACCTTGTTAGGCATTTAATAGCCTATTGTTTTGTGTTTCGGCTGATAAGTTATAAAACATTTCAATAAAACCTCACCCGCTATCTCTCAAGAAGACAAAAATTAAATTTCGAAAAATTTACTTTGCCTACTCAAAAAGCTTGTTTTAACAGTAAGCTTATTTTTAGTCATTGGAACTAAACAATGTTATTTGCTAGCAATCCGGTCTTAATATGATTGTTATTTGGGGCTATTTAAAATTTTGTTAGTTTATGTTAGATTTCGACAAATACGAATGTTACAACTTGCCCCGGTCTCCCCTATTTTCAATTTTATCGACAAGAACGCTTGACAAAATGATTAAAGCGCTGAAAATACAACGAGTAAACGGTGAAAAATTAGGATTAAAGAGCAAAACTAATTACACAATTCTTACTAATTTTTTTCAACTAATAGCAAGTTTAATCTATTTTACAAAGACTGTTACTTCAAAATCTTATTTCTACTTTATTTGATTTCCACAGGTGGGGAACTGCCTCACTTGCCTCCCCTGACGGCAAGTACCTGTTAGTAAGATTTGGTTTTACAACTAAGACCCATGCTGGTGAATTAGTTTAATCTTTAATTTTTTTAAAACCTATACCAGAATTTTTTTTAAATATTTTTTGCGTTTGCGACTGTTTGCCATCACTGCTCCAGGAAGCGCGTCTGTGGACGCCCATAATAAGATCAGGTTACAAATTATGTTTACAGTCCTAAGGCTTGTCAGAAATAGACAAAAAAGATATATTCCGAACCCAAACCAGAGCTGAACCGAAACCGAACCCCTAAAAAAGTTGCTGAACCCGAACCGGAACTAAACCCGAAAAAAAACTTTTGCTGAACCAGAAAAAAAAATTTTGCTAAACCTGAACCAGAAGTGAAGCCCTAAAAATAAAATTTGCCGAACCTGTACCCAGTGGTGGATATTCCAATTTAGGGGCCCGAGGCAAGAATTTTCAAAAATTTATGTTGTCTGAGAAAAAAAAGAGGTCTGATCTGGGCTTGGATATTTTTCTCCCAAAATCAAAGTGTTCTCTAAAAAAAAAAAGGTCTTCACTTCAATTTCATCTCTAATTTCCCTCTTTTTCTTCCAAAATCAAGGTATCCTCCAAAAAAAAAAAAAAAAAAAGGTCTTCACTCCAAATCGTCCACTGAGCGAATCCAAAACTGTATATGCTGTTTTCGAGGGGGGGCCTGAGGCGACTGCCTCATTCGCCTCACCCAATATCCACCACTGCCTGTACCTGCATCGTAAAGTTATTTTAAGCGGTTCAACGCCATGAAAAAAATTGTTTTTATAAAAAACGGTTACCATGAAAAAAGTTTGGAAATTTATTATGCTTCATTAATTACTTCTTTCCCGCCAGTTTGTTTTTGTATATAAAAATTTTTGTTAAAGGGATTTTTTTATATTTACCTATTTCGTTTATGTAAACGATTCTGTTTTTATTCAATCAATTCATGAGACTATTTTTTGCCAAATTTATTATTGACTGTTGTGCAGCTGCAGGCATTGTATCAGAAGGACATGGCTTCGAAGCCCAAAAAACTAAAACAAGGCAAGTTTACACATAGCTTCACTAGAAATCAAAAAAAAAATATCGTCATTACCATTATAAAACATAAATCTAACATTGTCGCAAACATCATTAATTGTTTCAACACGTTTGCTTATGTTAAACATTTACATTGTAATCACATTTCAAGCATTTGGCTTAAAAATTTTCTTTATTAATTAAAGTTGAAATTTATTTTGCAAATGTAGTAGTTTGTAAATGGCCCTGTTCAACGATTCATGTCACTATATTAATCTTTGTAGTATAAAATTGATTTTTCAAGTAATTTCATTAAATAGTTTAAATTTTTTGATTAATTGTTATGCTTTTTAGCCCGTCTATCATTTGGTCAAGTTAAAGAGTTGATTGAGGAAAAAGAAAACATTTTGTCTTCATCAGAATTACTTAATAAAGCTAAAGAAAATGAAAATACCCTATTTCTCAATAATGAAGGTGTTGTTTTTAATTCCATACTTAGAAAAAATCCAAATAAAGCATTAAAGTAAGCATTTTGTTAATGTTTATTTATTGTATCAGATAAATGATTGGGTCTTTTCAAGAAGTCACTGTAAGCAATTTTTGTCATTGAACACTTTCACTTCTTGAATAGATTATTTTTCTTTTACTTTTATTTTTTTCTGGTGCTATAAGGGGGCACCCTTTTAGTTTCACTGACAAAAATAATTATGGTGATTTGGAAGAGACCAAATTATATTGTTAATTGACTTAGTGTTTTTGTTTGATCTATCATCATCATTTTCAAGGAAAACATAGAATTAGTTCAGTGTATTTCCTTTTGCTTGCTTGTCTTTTTGGGGTTGTGGGGGCAACAGCTTGAGTTGGAATCTCAAAGCATCTTAACTTTTGCAACTAGTAGCAATTTTGCTGATGGAATTCCAAGATGTGACCATGCCAGTTTTTCAAGTAGTTCTGCCATCAAGTTCTGAGCTGTCCTCTAGACCTTTAGCCACTCAGAAAAGCATCCATTAGTTGCTTTGTTGTTTGCTCGTGGGACATTTGTGTCACATGGCCATACTAGCACAGTTGCAATCATTCCAAGTGGAATAATAGTGGTTCAATGTTGAGAGATTGATGAATATCAATATTGTGCTTTCATACCCATACTCATAACCAGTACCAAGTCTGTTAAAATGGACTTGCTTCAAACAGGTTGGTAGCTCAATTGCCTGCAAATTGTTTTGGGGATTGCATTCATCCATACCCAAACAGGGTCTCACTCCTTTATGGGATTGCAAGTGTGGTCCCTTTGAACAAACTGTGGATCACATCTTAATACCAAGCCTCATACATTTGGCAACACAGGAGATTTAGTAGTTTTGGATTCTGGCTCAACACCACTGCTACCAGCATCTGATCCAGGCAATATAGTAGCCTGAGGTATTAAAAGAAAAAAAACTGTCAGCCCCAATATTGTCTCTATCCAACCTAAAGTAATGTCTTCTACAAGAACAATGATAAATCAAATTTTATTGTATCTAGTCCAGTGCTTCTCAATCTTTTTTTGTGGCAACCCAAATCTTGGCTGAAAATAGATAAGAAAACTTTAGTGATCCAATCTTTACTAGACTTAGTTGCTAGCATAAAAATCTCTATTTTCATTCTCAAACCTTAGTGATCTCTAAAAAAAAGGTCTTCATTTCCAATCTGTCCCAGTTTTTCTTTGTTTTCAACCTAAAACCTTAGTGTTCTTTAAAAAAATGGTTTTTTGGGATTTTCTTATTTTGGTCTCATAATCATAGTTTTCTCAAAAAAAATTACATGATATTTTAAGTTGATTTTAAAACAGGGGTTGAGAAGCACTGATCTAGTCAAAATATAAATAATTCAATTCTATAAAATGAATTTAAAATATTCTTTTGCTGTTTAGGTCCTATTGGGCCTACTCACAACAGTAAAACTAGTCACAGTTCAAGCAATATTTTATCCAGGGTTACAGAGTTAGAGGTTTTTGAAAAGGCATCAGAGTCAGATACTTAAAGAGTATTAAGGGTTGGAGTCGGAGTTGGAATATTTTATTCAACTCTGACTCCTGATGTCCAATTTAATTACATATAAGTGATGTCAACTGCACAGCTTACATATTTAGTTCCAATTTATGATGTATAACATTTTAGTTCCCTAAATGTGATTTGTATTAATATTTCCATCATTCCACACTATAGAAATTGTAGGTAATGGGGTATCTATACCATTTTAAGTTCAAAATAAGAATAAGAAAGTTCAAAATGAGAATAAGAAAATTCAAAATGGAATAAGAAAATTCAAAATGAGAATAAGAAAGTTCAAAATGGGAAAAATTAAGTATAATTGAGAATCGAAAAATTAGAGGCAGGATGGGAAGAAAAAATATTTCCTGGATTCAAAAAGCAATAAATAAAAAAAAATTATTTAATGTATTTCTAGGTTGTCTCTAAATTAATATTTTAATATTTGGGGTGTTGAATATAATGTTTTTTCAGAAAGAAAATCAAAAATATACAATAATTATCCATATAAATTTAGTTAAAATCTCATATCTTCGAGATTGAGGGCCATACTTACCTTGCTCTGGATGCTCGCAATGCAGCTCGTACAAATTGCAGGTGTAATTGTTTGAAGAGCTGAGTCCATCAAATTTTCGAGTGCTCGAAATCTCTGTTCTCTCATTGAGAGAGTTCCACTTTGTTGATTCAATATACGTGCCAACTGTGCAGCCAAATTTCTGACCTTACTTTTAACAATGAACCAGATGTTTTCAATGGGGTTAAACATTGGACTGTATGGGGCTAATCTTAGTATTCTACACTGATTAAACTCTTTAATCTGAAACACTTTTTCTACTCCAGAATGGCATGGTGCATTATCAACAATGAGCACGACTGGTCCCCCATGCACTTTCACTGCTTTCCTCAAGCAAGTTTTTATCCATTTCTGGGCATTTTCTTTTTTAAAAGAGCCTCTTTTAAGCTGGTAGTGAACGATCCCGAGATTACTTATTGCCCCTATTACATGCACGTTTGCTCCCTTTGACCCAGCCGCTACACTTGTGCATCTTGATCCTCGTACTGATCTGCCTTCTGTTCTTGAGATATGAATATTCAAGTTTGTTTTATCCATAAAAACAATAGGAACATTCTGTGCCTGCACCTCAAGAAGATTCTCAACAAAAGCCTTTCTTTTTATTTTATTCTCAAGACAGTTGGCTTTTTCCCGCTCAAATCTTACAGTATTGAGAGTATAGGTCATAGCATCAAGATGTGTAGCAATGGTCGGGTTCTCACACTTACACTGTAGATTTCAGAAATTGAGGCAGCTATTTAACCAAGAGTAATGCAAGGATTAGCCTCAATCAGTTGTACCATGTTCTCTTGGTGTTCCCCAGTTATCTTATTATATCCTCTTCCTCCTCTTCTATCAAGCTGGTCCCCCTGTTGGACCCATCGCTGTTGAAATCGGAACACCTAATTCTCTCGAAACCTGTCTCCAATCACCATTTGATTCATGTGCTGTAACGATTTGAGTTCTCTTTCGAGCTCTCTCTTCTTTCAAAATTTTATTATGTGCCATGTGCAAGATTAAGGGTTTTTCGTTGATTTTGCAACATTCACAAAAATGCCGACATATATATATTACAACCTAGTATTATAAAATAAAGAATTGTTTTGTGATTTCAGATCTTATATAATTTAGTTTTATAATAAACATTAGAAATAATTATACGGATAGAATACTTTTAATATCACAAAAATTGAACAAAAGCCACTTCCCTGGATATAATGACTGCATCACAAATTTGAAAACTATATAAATCTGAACATACAATTTAACTCTTTGAAGACGGGTGAGCCCAATTTGGGCTCTTGGGCTCATGTCAAGTGACTCAAAGTGAGCAAAAAAAGAAACACAACAAAATTTTTTGGCTAAACTTCCTGAAAAACCCTCTGTTATGTCACAATACCCAAGCAAATGCGCACGTTTCTTTGATTTTTTAACTATATCTTCCATATACGAAAAATATTTCATCTTCCTATTTTGAACTTTCTTATTCCCATTTTGAATTTTCTTATTCCACTTTGAATTTTCTTATTCCCATTTTGAACTTTCTTATTCTCAATTTGAATTTTCTTATTCTCATTTTGAACTTAAAATGGTATATATAATATATATACAGCAGACCTTGGTTAATCCAGATTTGATTTGACAGACAAAATCATCCAAATTAGTTGAAATTCAGATAATCCAAAGCTTTTTATTAAGAATTACAGTAAAGATATCAATTGTACTTTAACCCTTTTCTGCCCAGGGAAAAAAATTTTTAATATTTTGAATTTTCTCATATTCCATGTAAGTAGACCCTAGGCATACATTATTCATGGTTTGTTTGTTTGTGTGATGCTTACCTGATGAATAAAGGCCCATGACATATATGTCACGCTGGGCAGAAGCGTGTATATTTTTTGCCTGTGCCGGCGTCTGCCATATTGTTTTATTTCTGGTCACATAAAAATTAGATGCGTCATTTAAAACACATTGCAAAATTTAGTTACATAATTTTCAGCCAGAATGTATTTTTATCTTATTTTATTAAGAGAAAAAAAACACCAATGCTTGTATTTGCACAAATGTCTAGCTTATTTTGCGTGAAAGCGAAGGTTGCAATTTAGGCAAAGACCAACATTGCACTTGCTGCATTGGCTGAAAGGTGTCTTCTTGCAATCTTCATCAGCGCATTTTATGTGTTTATGATCTTTAGTTTTGACCAAATAATGCTCCTTTCTATAATAGCATACATCGTCCAGAACACGTGCTTTTCCGAATTGAGCAGACTATGAACTTGATGGCCAAGCATGCTTAGGTGGAACGCTGTAATTCTTCAAATAAACTTCAGCAATTTCTTAAATTCAACTTGACGTAACTTTCCGCCTGCTTTTGTGTGCAGAATCCATGATTCCAAGAAATATGCAAATTTCTTCAAATGTTACAGTAAAACCGATATCACCTTTGGATGTGGTGTATAAAATTGTTTGACTCACTAAGACAGGGGTCAGCAATCTTTTCCTAGTCGCGGGCTAAAATCAAACTCAACAAGATCTCAGCGGGCCGTAATAAATTTCTGCTAATAATTTGTTGTAAAAAGTGTGATTTTTAGACATTTTATTATTATGAAAGCTTATTAAAATAACTCTTGATTTTGACAGCTCTTGAAAAAAAATACAAAAAACATTTACTTTTATAGTTGTTGTCACAACATTAATGAGATATTTGATGTTGTTTTTGGCTTGAAAGTTTATGAAGATCTGGGGTTAATTGGAAGTGGCAAGAAGAATAATATCTTGCAAGTGGCCATCATTAAGTTGTGTTCTCAACTTGCTCTTGGTGACTTTCATAGACAAAAACAGCTATTCGCACACATAAGTGCTGCCAAACATTAATACCATCTTTTTGGCATGATTGATCAAGTTGGGGTATTGTTTGCATTCTAGATATTTTTTATAAAAATGAAGCAGTAATACACCCTCGGCATGGAATTTTGATTTTAACTCGTTGTTGCACTCCAACTCAACTAGTTTCATTTGATATTTATCTTGTACCGTGTCCACCTGCACATCAAAGGGAGTACTGAACAATTTGATATCATTTTCTGGAGAACGAATGTCACCAAAACGGGACAAAAATTCAGTTCTTAAATGTTGAATCACAGAAACAAATGGAATACTGCTCGTAGGCTTGTTCTCTTGTAATGTAGAAAGTGAGCATAATTTCCACTTTCCAACTGACCTTCCCACAGTCGTAGTTTTGTTGTGAATGCACGTATATAACTTTACATTTCATGTATCAACTGCTGCTTTCCTTGAAGCTGCAGATTCAACTTGTTTAAATGAGACGTTACATCGACCAGAAATGCTAAATTGCAAACCCATTTCTGATCGCGAAATTCTGCAGCATTAATGTTTTTTTGTTTGAGGAAGGTTGCTATTTTTTCCCTCAACCTGTATACTCTTTGTAGCATATCACCTTGACTAAGCCAGCAGACATTGCAGAAGTACAACAAGTCACCATACTGACTCTCTGCTTCTAAGAGTAGTTGTTGAAACTGACGATGATTCAATCCTTGCGACAAAATAAAGTTTACAGTTTTCAACACTACGTCCATGATGTTTTTTAAGCTTGCCACCTTTGCACACAATGCTTCCTAGTGAATAAGACACTGTTATTTCACAATATTGTTAGTAATTTCATTGTTTTCCATGTGTTTCTGAAGTAAAGACACGACCCCCTTATTTTTTCCTACCATTGAAGGGGCGCCATCAGTTGTTATTGACACCAGTCTGGAGAAATCTAGATTCTTGGCTGCAAGGCATTGAAGTAATGCCTTCAGAATATCGGCCCCTGTAGTAGTATTTTTCATAGGAATCAGTTCCACAAATTCTTCAAGAATATGAAAATTTTCTTTTATTCCACACACAAATACTGCCAGCTGAGCTGTATCTGTCGTGTCTGTGCTCTCATCTATAGCTATTGAAAAGAACTGTAGTTTTTCTAAGTAATCTTCTTGACTAGATTTCAAGTTCTCGGACATTTCTTCAATTCTCCATGTAACAGTTCTTGCGGAAAGACTGACATTTAAAAATAACTCTTTTTCTCCGGACATATGCTTTTAACAACAGCCATCTTACATTTTTTTGCAAATTCTCTGTTGGTAAATGCTCTTTTTTCTTTGGCTATTATCTGTGCTACCCTATAGCTCGCAAGAGTATTATTTTTCTAATCAGTCGTTTCTATTTGGAATACAGAACTCTGCTGTTTCAAACTATCTTTGAGTCAATCAAGTTTGTCTTTTCTTGCTTGACCCACAAACTTGGAAAAATTTGAATGCTTTGTGTCATAATGATGCTTTATATTGAACTCTTTGTTGACAGCAACAGAAACATTGCAAATCAAACAAGTAGGTTTCCCAAAATGGTTCATAAAAAAGTACTTGTTTTCCCATTCTTCATTAAAGACTCTGCACTCCACATCAACTTTTCTATGTTTTGATAACATTTTAAGATTGCTAAAATAAATTAGAAAAATATATGTTTACTAACTAGTATTATCTATCGTACAGGACTTTAGTTAGTAAAGAACATGATGCAAACACATATGAAATAGCAAAAACACAAAAACGATGTCTGTTGTGTCATAATGTTTCATAAGTGTGATTACTGCACATTTAAAGCATGATTGCCGAATGTAGGTATACCGAAGTGTAATGTAAAAAAATACTTCTCGGTCCACACATCACTAAAATCTCGGCACTTGGCATCAACCTTTCTACATTTTGTTAACATCCTAACTTAAGTTGTCTAAAGTTTTTAGATAAGATTATACTTAGGCTAGTCGTTCTTTTAACTTTTAACAACACAAAAAATAGCATAGCGTGTATGAGACTTAATACATTTCCTAACTACTGGCATTGCACTTTACCAATACACTGGCAGTGCCCTGCACTTCAAAACTGAAACTGCAAACATTGCTAGTTATGTGCGACCACAATTTTAAAAAGCTTTCTAAAATGTGACAATTGGATTGCTTCCACTCTCACTAATGCACATGTCAACAAACACACACACTTATTGCTTTCTTTCAAAGCATTTTCTTTGTCTGCATGCACACATTCTCATTAGACGTGGTCATGCACATCTTTTTTTATCTGGGACAAAATAATTCAATGATATATTACAGTTTTATTGCTGCATAGATTGTTGAAATTCGTCAAAATCTAAGATTGCGAATGACACAGTGGGCCATATTCTATAATACTTCAGTAAGATGTCTCAGGCCAGATGATTTTGCTTGCGGGCCGTAGGTTGCCGACCCCTGCACTAAGAGCTTCAGAACCTCTTCATGCAAGAACTTTTCGAACAGCTTTACTGCTATGTTTCTGTATGACAAATAGTTAGATTCTGGAAACATTCATTTATAGGTGGTAACAGTCCATCACAAACCCAACCGGATCCATCATGAAACTTTTCCATACAATAAAACCAAAATATTTTTACTATAATGCAAATAGCATAGCTTTATAAATACATACCCTTTTTGAAATGCCTTTTTGAAATGCTTCTTGAAAAATCAACATGCGTTTTCGACTTCTGCTCACTGGCCAACTAAAAATTTATGTACAAAAACAATTTTACCACTGCCTTGCAAATGCATTTGGTGACTTTTGTATCAACTTTAGTTTGATTATCTTTTTAATTAAAACCACTGCAATCGTTTTAGTGAGAACACCAAATGCTGATTCAGGTTAAAGAGTTTCTTTGTGGTACAGAATTTTAATATCGCTTTAAACAAAGTTGATTTTATCAGAGCCAAAAGCTTTTTGTGATGCTCTCATCAGTAGCTATTGCATCAAAATGGGGCAAACCAGAGAAAATCAAGGTATTTATAGTCTCAACAGTTAAAAGCAGGGCTGCGGAGCTAGAGCTAGGAGCCAGAGCTCAAGGAAAATTAAGGATCTGGAGTTGGAGCTGGAGCCAGTTACTTTTAAAATGCCAAGCGGAGCTGGAACTAGAGTCAGTGATTTTTTTAAATGCTGGAGCAGAGCTGGAGCCAGTCATTTTAAAGATGCTGGAGCAGAGACGGAGCAGGAACCAGTTATTTTAAAGATGCTAATGCGTAGCTGGAGCTAGTTTTTAAATAAGAGTATCATATTCAGTTTTGATATGCAGAGTGTCTAACAAGTACTTTGTACTTTTTTGTGCTTTTTTCAAATGTATCTTTTTGTACTTTTATTATTATATTAATAAATACAAAAGAGCCTAAAAGGCATAACTACAGTCTTTAGGAATCAGATTATTGTAGTCACTACATTATCAATTGTGAAAGTAATCTAATTTCTATGAAGTGGTCTGATGAATCATGTGATTGTGGTGAAATGCCTTGAGTTTTTCTTACTTCATACCAATAGTAGTGTCTTTATTAATTTTGTGTATATACAGGGCAGGGCTGCGAACTTGAACTCGAAGAACTTGGTAATTTTGGCCGAACTCGAACTCGAACTTGAAAAAAGTTTGTGATGTTTGAGTTCATTTAATGAGTAAATTTAACTATAACATTTCTCAGCGTTGGTGCCAAATTATAATTTGCTATCCTCTTATTTTGTTTAATAATAGATTAAAATTGGTAACATTGATGACAAAGCATTTTTAACATGTGCTCAGTTTTTCGCGGTTGAATTATTCTCTTAACTCTATTCCGACTGTATTTTTTCAACTCTATTTTGTGAACTCGAACTCGAAAAATTGAAATTTAAAGAACTCAAACTCGGACTTGAAAATTTTTTGTGAACTCAAACTCGATTAAAAATGCTTCGAGTTTGCAGCCCTGATACAGGGTGCAGACAAAGTCCTTGGACAATATTAAATTGCAATATTTTCGTAAATAGTGAATAAAACTACAAAATATTGAATAATATAATTAACAAGACATTTTTAAACATTCGTACAAAATTTCATTTAATATGTCCCTTTCTGGCCTGAATTACACGCTTAAGTCTGCTACAAAAGCCCTCTGCTGCTTTACGCAGAGTTTCTTGAGGAATTTTGGCCCATATTGTCACGAGAGAGCGGTTCTGAGCTTCAACTAACCCATGAAGAGAAGCACAAGCATCTGCCTCTAAAAGGGACTGAACACAACAGTCCATTGGCTTCAAATCTGGTGATGAGGGTGGCCAAACCTCCTTGCTCCAGAAATGCGTGCAGATTGCCTTGACAGTGAACAATTTCTCATCAGAGAAAATGATCTCATCCGTGTCCATACATGCCTTCAACTTGTTAAGAAGAATCTTTGCTTGATCTAGTCTCTTTTCTTTTTGGCGGTCTGTGAGGCACTGACAAGTTTGCATTTTGAGAGATGACAACTTCAAATCTGTCTTAACGGTGTTTCTCATCATCTTGTCACTCACATTCATATCACAGGCCATTCCCATCATGAATCTCTTTGGATTGTGCCAGACTCAGGCTCTGACAGCATCAACAACCTTTGGCGTCTTCCAGAAGATTGCAGTCTTCCACATCAAGGACAATCTTCAGTACTTTTGAGTTCTCGAAACCTCGTAACAGTGTAGTAAACAGTCGATCTTGCAGCTTTAAGAAGCTTCACTATTTCAGAGTTTGTCTTGCCCCCGCAATGGAACTCAATAATGGCTGCATGTTAAGCATTCATATTGGTATTAAAGCAAAATTTTTAAAACATAAATGATGAAATCTGAAATATGAGACTTGTAATAATTCATAACACTGAAAACTTACTGCATATACATACTTAAACATCCATTAAATTGAATTTTAAAATTTATCCAAGGACTTTGTCTGCACCCTGTACATAGATTGCATTAACTCAAACATAAGTTCAAATCAATTATTTCCAATATATCTGGATATGAAGCAAGTTTTTTAATAGTGTCAAAGAAAGTATATAGTCAGTCATCTGAAAAATACTGGAACAGAGTTGGAGCCAGTCATTTTAAAGATGCTGGGCAGAGCTGGAGCTGGGGCCATAGATTTTTAAAGATGCTGGAGCTGAAGCCATAGATTTTTAAAATGCTGGAGCAGAGCTGGAGCTGGAGCCATAGATTTTTTAAATGTTGGAGCAGAGCTGGAGCCATAGATTTTTTTGCCAGCTTCGCAGCCCTGGTTAGAAGAAAGGTACTGTATGTGTGGTCTCAGAAAGGAGAAAGGCACAACTACACAAAATCTAAGTGAGGAAAAGGTGCAATACAGTGTAGTCTCGGAAAGGAGAAATGTGCAATTATCAAAGAGAGACACTGTTACTCACAACTTAGGTTTTTTGAAAAGTTTTAATGTGTAAACAAATTTTTTTTGTTTACATAAGACCAGATGTCTGGTTTTCTTCCATTTTGATGGTGCATATCTCATTTCAATCCGTGAATATCTCATTTTGATCAATGCATATCTTATTTCAATTGGTGAATATTTCATTTTGATCAGTGAATATCTCATTTTGATTGGTGCATATCTCATTTCAATTGGTGTATATCTCATTTTGATTGGTGAATATCTCGTTTTGATTGGCAAACCCTATATATGTTTTTTTTTCTAATAAATATCCTCTTAATATATTTAATTAAAAACCATTTGACTCATGCAAATGTCTATTGGCAGGGATGATTTTTTTTGCATAGTTAAATCTAATATTGAAGATGAATAATTTGCCCTTATTGAGTAGTTGGAGTTGGAATTCTAGAAATTGGAGGAGTTAGAGTCAAATCTAAACCTTGCAACTTTGCAACCCTGGTATTGTCTTGAAATTTTGGCTGTATGTCATTTTAAATGAAAAAAAAATTGTTAAAAATCAAGAAAAAAGACCAAGAAAAAATTTTTTTGTTGATGACATTAAAACTACCATAATGATTAGGGATGTGCCAAAGCTATAACATTGGTTGTGGATTTTAATTTTACCTCAAGTGAGTCTCAGCGAAAATAAAATGAAGGAATATATTTGCAATTGGTATCATTTATTAAGATAAAAACCAAAAAAATAACTAATTCATTGTTTCAAGCATTCAATATTTATTAAAGTTTAAACCCATGCTATGCTGTTTTCATTGAGACATTAAAGTTAAATTGAAAAGTTAATAGAATACCTATTATCAAGCCACTGGTTTAGTAACATAACTAGTAACTTAGTATGTACTAAGTACTAACTAATATAATGTAGCTATGACCAATATGATGATATTTATACATTTAAAAAGATGCAATTGTTTATAACAATTATATAATACAGTCAGTGACAGCTGGTACATAGGGGCCACAGGGGCTGTGCCCCAATAAAAATTTGACTAATAATATGTGAATTTCTAGAGAAACCCTATATTAAATACGTATCAAAATGTTTACATTCGTGTCAAGATAACAGTTAACCAAAAAACAACAAGAAATATTTTCAAATATTTTCTGAAGTCTCTTTAAAACAATGCAGAAGGGCCCACATATTTTGGCCTGTTTACTCCTATATATTTACACCTAAAGCCAACCAACTTGCACACTGTGCTTTGTAAAGATTTTACTATGCAAGTCAATAGCACAAAATTTGGGCCAGCAATATCTGGCCCAAACAGCAATTGTAACTTATAATCGTAACTTATAAGCAGATAAGCTGTGCCTGCCCATGTGCAGCCTTAGAGAATTAGTTGTTATTCAGTTGGTATTGGGTGATGTTGTGCATTCTTTTTGTGAGACAGCAGTTTCTGCTTCTTAGCGCATGTTTTTTCGCAGCTGTGGTTGTTTATCAGTTATGTTCATTTTTATTTATGAATAACATCCTTAGTTTACTTATATTTAGTGTGATTTTCGTATTTCCAGATCAAAATAATTTAATTTCAAACAAGCCGTTCCTGTAAGTGGTGTCAAATTGCTCACTAGTGAATACTACATTGTGGTTTGTTTTCTTGTAATTATTGAGCTTAGACGTTAGGTTTTGCATGGTTTATACTTGTGATTCAACACCCCTCACCATGAATAAAGTTGATAATTTATTAAAAAGTCCATTTAAAAACTTAAAACATGAAGAACAACTAGAAATTAAAAGACTAGGTCCATATTAACCACGTGACATCAATATCTTCCAGAAAGATGGTAAGAAATTGAGGACATTTTCATTGACATGGTTTGATAAAAAATTGTCGCTTATGGCCTGCGATGAAAGAAAGAGCTTATTTTGGTTTTGCTGTCTCTTATTTGGAGGTGAGAGTTTATGGACACATAAAGGTTGCAAAGACTTAAAGCATTTGTCAGAACGAATTTCTAAGCACAAATGCAGTAAGGCTCATATGAATAATTGTATTTTATTACAAATGTTTGGAAAAGTCAATATATTATCTGCAATTGATGCTGGCTATCATCGGAGCATAATTAAGCATAACTAATTAGTTGACAGAAATAGACACGCTTTGAACAGGATCATTAACTTCACAAAATTTGGTGGCTTTCATGAATTACCACTAAGAGGACATGATGAAGTGGAAGGGTCTGCTAACCAAGATGTTTTTCTTGATCTTGTAATATACATGGCAGATTTGGACAATGCATTTCGTGATCATCTTGAAAAATATAATGTGGTAAAAAATACATCGAAATCTATACAAAATGATCTTTTGTTTTGCATGCTTAAACTATATACAAAGAGCCCATTTCCAAAACCCTGTAGGTGCCGTGTTAAGAAAAAATGAGTTATGCACGGCATTGGGTAGTGTTCCATCATATACATCTACCATCAAATGCTTTGTTTCCAAAACAATCTCTACCTGCTTCAAAATTAACAACAAAAGTAACGTTTATTTCCAAAACCCCGTAGAAGCCATCACTCTTTTTCCAAAACTTGTTGCATCCACATTGACCAATAACAATGCTCAGTTTGTCGTGTGACTTATCAGCTGATCGTTGAAGTGGATAATCTGGACTTTTGCAAAGCTAGCAGTTGCTGTATTAGTTGGAGAGGAGAGGAGTTTAGCTATTGAAACGAAGCAAAGTTTTTACAGGTTATAAGCAAGGAATGTTGAAGTTGAGAGTTTGCAGTTGTTAATCTGCATAATCCTAGAAAAAGGTAAAGGAATGAAGCTGCGTGGAAGAAAAACAGAGCCAAATGTGCCCAATATTCTGGCAAAGGTAAGCTCTATAAGGATAATGATTAAACGTTTCTCCAGTAAAATAAATTTTGGTTAATTTTAGTTGTGATCAATGGCAAGTGTAATGTGTATGGTGAGTTAGGCAAAGCCCCCTTCCGTACAAAGGAACCCTTGTTTTTTTCGGATTGCAGTATGAAGAATAACAATAAAATCTTTCTTACTTTATAGTTGCTTGAGTCATTATGATATTTAACTTCTTTCTGCTTGAAATTCAAAACGTTCTTTTTTAAATTAAAAGCTTTTTTTGAGGGGGGGCAAAGTGAAATCAAGAAGTTGATGACAGAACAAAATAACTAGATATTTTTCTAAATTCTCCAGCGAAAAAAAAAATTTTTTTTTTTGCTTGTTTCGAACCAAACTAAATTTGTAACATTGGATGATTAGCAAATAAGTTCTTACTAAAATTTCTAGAAACCTTATATGGCAGGAGACAGTCTTTTTTTAAATACCTTTGCAAAATTGGCAGATTTTTGACAAAATTTTTTGCAAAATGTAATTTTTTTTTGAAATATTTAGTGGGATTTCCCCTTTTTGCCCCCTAGGTAGGCCTTTGTTGTAAATTATGTTTTTTTTTTTATTCGTGTGTGGTTTTGTTATGTATTTTTATTGTTAAACAATAAATTAAGAGTAAATTTTGTTGAATGTATGATTTTTGCAAGTTTTTTTTAAAACCCCGTATATACGAGGTGTGTTTGAAAAGTATCGGGACTGTATGCTTTACACAAACAACACTTGCAACAGTGATAAAAGCTTTGTTTTTTAAGATGGCGCAATGCTTGTGGTTGTAAAAATGTAGTTTCAGCATTCTGTGACAACCATATGCTTTTTTACAGGCTTTTCTTGAAAGGTGCTTTATTGTAGTTCGTTTTGAGATAATTTATTTAGTAAATATTTTTTTCTTTTTTTTTCTTTTGTTAACAAATAATGAGCATTGAACAAAGAATCAACTTGAAGTTTCTCGTTCGACTTGGAAAAACTCCAACTGAAACATTCAATTTGCTCCAAGAAGTTTACGGAGATTCTACGATGTCAAGAACTCGGATTTTTGAGTGGCACAAGAGGTTCAGAGAGGGAAGAGAGGATGTGGAAGATGATCCTAAGAGTGGAAGGCCAACAACAAGCAGAACAAACGAAAATGTTGAGCGTGTGAGAGAAAAAGTGTGCAGTGACCGCCGCCTTACTGTTAGAATGATAGCAGATGAGTTGAGCACGAATAGTGAGAGGGTGTGGAGGATCATTACAGAAGATCTGGGGATGAGGAAGGTTTGTGCGAAAATGGTACCAAGGTTGCTGAATGATGGGCAAAAGGAAAATCGTGTGCAAGTGTGTCAAGACATCCTGAAACAACTTGAAATTACACCAGATCTGCTGAGTAGAGTTGTTACCAGTGATGAGTCGTGGATCTTCAAGTACGATCCACTCACCAAATGGCAGAGCCTTGAATGGAAGAGTGCATCCTCACCAAGACCCAAGAAAGCAAGGCTGTTCAAGTCCAAAATTAAGGTGATGCTGATTGTTTTCTTTGATGTTCATGGAATTGTTCATCTAGAATTCTTGCCACAGGGCCAAACCATTAACCAGAATGTTTACAAAGACATCTTGCGACGTTTGATGCATTCGGTAAGGGAGAAAAGAAGAGAATTGTGGGAGACAAAGTCATGGCTGCTTCATCATGACAATGCTCCTGCTCACAATGCCTAAAGCATACCACAATTTCTTGCAGAAAATAACATTGCTGTGCTGGAGCAACCACCCTACTCGCCAGATCTGGCTCCCTGTGATTTTTTCTTGTTTCCTAAGCTCAAGGGAGTCATTAAAGGAACCCGTTTTCAAGACTCAAAAGCCATAACAACAGCCGTAACAAAGAAACTACGAGCGATCCCAATGGAATCTTTCCAGAAGTGCATAGAAGCATGGTGGCAGAAATTAGAAAAGTGCATTCGAGCTCAAGGAGATTACTTTGAAGGGGACAAGTTGTAATTTTTACGTGGCATTTCAAATAAAATAATTATTTACACAGTCCCGTTACTTTTCAAACAGCCCTCGTATATCCACGAATTCAAGTTTACAAAAAATGAAATAAAAAATTATTAGTAAACAGCAGGTTTCAGCAAACACGCTAATTTTATTGAGTATACAATAGACAATTTTCAGAAAGTAAAATAAGATGACATTTAATAAACCAGGGTCTTGTAATATTTTTTCGTGTTTTTCTCAAAAGTAGCCAAAATGGATATATGGGGTTTTGGAAATAAGCTTGTCATATACTGAAGAAATAACAAGGGAAATTAAAAATTCTCTTTATGTGTCTGTGTCTGTTAAAAAAAAGTCTAGTTATTTGATTATTGGCTTGCTGATATTTAAGGTAGTTTTCCAATTCAATTAGTGCTTCATTGGTACTTTTTTTTTTTGTTGAAAACCAAATTGACTTTCAGAAAGTACATTATGTTTATTCAAGAAGTTCACAATGTATTCTTTTAGAATTTTTCCAAAAATTTTGGAGAAATGAGGTAAAATAGAAATTGGTCTATAATTGGAGACAAGGTCTTTTTTACCACTTTTATAAATAGGTATTACTTTTGCTATCTTTAGAATACTTGGAAATATGCCTTTATTGATACAGTTATTCATCAGGTTACACAATATGGGAGCAATTATAACTTTACTTAGTTTGATAATTTTTACAGGAATGTCATAAGTATCATCACATTTATTAGTGTCTAATTGATTTATTTCATTAATAATATCTTCAATGTACACTGGTTTAATATACATAGAAAAGCAGATAGAACATATGGATTTTGTAGAAACTGAAGAACTTGCTTTTGGAAGAGCATGTGCCAAATTACAACCTACACTGGAGAAATATTTGTTGAAGCATGACGATATGTGTTTAGGATCATATAAATCAATATTTGTATCTATGCATTTAATCTTTGTAAAAGTTGTATGACAAATTGGCTTATGTATTATTTGATTTATTGTTTTTCAAGTTTCCTTGGTGTTGTTTTGCTCAATTGCAAGTGATGTTGAAAATAGTTTTTCTTTGACTATTGTTTAACTTTTGTTAATATGTTGTTATATTGTTTGTATTTTTTGTAATATGGTTCAGAATGTGCAGGCTGGGAGCATAATTGGTATAATATTTTTTTATACTGTTTTGTATGCTTTTTGTTAACCAGGGTTTAAAATAAAATTTGGTTTCCTTTCATGTAAGTTTTTGGGTTGGAGCATGGGTCTTTAAACAATTTAAAAAAGTATTTAAAAAATCATTTTTAGGATCTAACTTATTTTTGCCCAAATTGCTATTATTTAAATTTTCTTCCAAAGTTTTCAAGAAGTCACATTCAGAAAACATGGAAAAGTTTCTTTTAAATATTTTAAGATGATTTAATTATCTTGTTAATGGCTTAACTTGTTTTTTGCTGTTAAGACAAAAGTAGGATTATGGTCACTTATGTCAAAAGAAACAGTTCTCGAAATGATATTACTTGAGTTATTATTGCAGTAAATGTGGTCTAATAAAGATGGAGTTTGCTTATTCATGAACCTTGTCGGGCAATTTATGAGACTGATCACACCAAATGATTCAAGAGATTCTTTGTATTTAACAATTGTAGAATTATCACTTAGTAAATTAATATTAAAATCTCCCAATATAAAATACTTCAGCCTTTTTGAATTTATTTTATCAATTGTTTGTTCCAATTTATGTTGGAAAGTTGTTATTGATGAATCAGGATGAAAATATATTCCTCCCACAATATAAGATTTATTGTCGTTGTCTGATTTAATTTCCACCCAGATATCTTCAACCAAGTTTTCGTTTAGTCTCAGATCAAATCGAATTTTGTAATTTAGAGAATTATGTAAATATATACCAATGCCGCCACTATTTGTAGTAGAACCAATTGAGTGAAAACAATAATTTTTTATGAAAGTAGTGTTGTAATTTTACTTCTTTAGCTTTGTTTCACTAATTATGATGACATGTGGAGAGTAAGGTAAAGTTGCTAGTAATTCATCTATTTTATATTTTTATTAAGACTTCTAACATTAAGATGGAGAAAAAATTTATCATGGTTGTCATAATTTTGAGTTAATAAGTTTGCAAAATCAGTCACACTTATATTAGGTTTACAAATAGTTTCATTTAAATTAAACACTTTTAAATAATTCACATCTAAATTAAACAAATTAAACATTAAGAAATAAAAAAAAAGAAAAACTTACATGCAATAAAAGCAAAACATATAACAAGGTTCAGTTGCTTTAGTTAAGTTTGTCAATGTCAACTTCACAGGAGATTTTAATCTATTCACCTGCATTGTTTTTTCTCATAAAGATATTGCCATTTTTTGTCCAAAGAAAACTATATTTTAATTCTATTTTCTTTTTATGAGCCATTGAAAATAGTTTTCTTGGAGTCAAGTTTTCATTTATATAAAGTTTCTCCATTCCAGCAATTTCAAATTTTCTTACACCTATTAAATTTTTTCTTTTTTGGTATATATTATTTCTGATGTCTCTGCTTGTGAATCTAGCAACTATAATTGGATGGTTATTGGAAGTACTTGGCAAGTGATGAGAAGTTGAAATATCTCCATCCTTTAGATTAATATTTAATTTTTTTGTCATGCTTTTAATGATAAAGTTAGTATTTTCATTTTGAAAATGAGGAATTCCATAAAACTCTAAATTTTCTTTTTGAACTTGTTCTAAATCATCTTGGCATTTTTCTTGTTCATTTAGATTATTTATTAGACTTTCTATTTTATTTTCCAAAGACTCAATTATATTGGGAATTTTTAATTTTTTTAGTTCTGATACATTTTTTTAAATTATTTCAAATTCTGCATTTAGAAATTTCTGGCTTTCAATAATGCTTTTGATTATTTCTTCTTGAAGTTTTAAGTTACTTGAAATTTGGTCTAATTTGTCAGTAAATAATTTTTCTTGTTTCTTTAATGATTTATGTATAGTATTCTTAGGTTATTTTTCATTTCCTTTATTAAATTGGTAATTTCTTTTGATAATGGCATTTCACATATTGGAAGTAAGAATATTCATAAAATTTATTGTATATTAAACAATTTAAGTAAATATTTTTCAAATTATGTTTACTTAAATCAACTTTTAACACTTTATTTAAAACCTTAATCAAATAGAATGTATGCAAATAATAATTTTGGTGGAATTTTTCATATTAGTGAGCTATTAAAATTCACAAATGAAAATGGACTCTCTAAACTGCTCGAAATTGTTCTCATGACACCTATTTCAACTGCTGACTCAGAGAGAAGCTTCAGCACAATGAAGCAAATAAAAACATTTTTTTGAAATACCATGTTGCAAGACAGACTGAACAGCCTCGCTTGCCTGTCGATACACAAGGAGTATATTAGCAAAATCAGTGATTACAACAACATAGTCATCAACATTTTTGTGCAGATAAAGGACCGAAGAGCTGACTACTTATACAAATATAGGTTAGTTTGAATATTGCATTTTTTGTTAAAAATTTATTTACCCCGCCTTTAAATTTAGGTAGTCTATAAATGACACTTTTTGATATTTCAATAATTGTTTTGCTGGCCCCACCATTAATAAAAGCCACAAGCTGCCACTGAATATAGTATACACTTTAGCAATATAATTAATTAGCTACTGACTAATTATAAAACAACATTATTTACAATACATGTTTTTTAAGCACTCAGGCACATAAAAAGTTTTTTTTAAATTTTATATTAAAACCATAGAAAGTTAAAAATTGAAAGTTCAGACAGTGATAACATAGCACACACTACTATTGATCTGAAGGTCAGGCATCTTACTGCCATGCTCTTTACTTAGTGCTGGCACAACAGAAGGAAAAGTGCAACAAAGTGGGGCTGACTGGAAGTCAGTGTAAACAAACATGTTTCCACAAAACAGATGAATAAGACATAACAGTAACAATAGTGTGTGATTTTGTAATAAGCTTTTTGATCTAACAAATAAATTATCAGCTATCAGGTGTAAGGATCATATAATAATGGAAAATTACTTGCCAAAGCTTTGGCACATCCCTAATAATGATTAATAAACAAACTTTTAGAATATTGGTGATAGGCTTAGACTCTAAAGGACTTGATCTATGATAAACTTAGACATGAAAGATCTCAAGCATTAGTGGAGTTATACTTGATTCAAGTTTCTTGACCAAAAACTCTAACTTCATTCAAGTCAGGAGTAGTAGTAAGCTTTTTAAAAAGAGATAGAATTGAAATAACCATGTCAAATTGCAAATAATAATCAATAAAATAATAAAATTTACCTAGTTAACAGCTTTAAAACTAATGCATATAAAAAATCTATCTTTACTAAACAGTGAACAATACTTATGTTATGAATTTTTTAGTCCCAATAAACCCAAAAAAGGTGCTAATGATATGTATAAAATATTCTATTGGTTTTGTTACCAGGTAAGTTATTCATAAGTTTGAATAAACGGAAGATTTTAGTTAAAGTCTGTTTACCAGAAGAGCATAGAAAAATTATGGATATGTATAAAATCTCAACCAAATGAAGTAATAAAGCATATTAAAACATTTTATAGGATAATGACTATCCTGAATTGATTATTGACAACATCTCAAATAAAATTGCCCAAGCGATTTGGTGCAGAAAAGTGCACAGAGTTTCTTGAGTAGGAAAAGCTTCCATTAGTCTTGATGAGAATGTTAAAAAAGCTATTGAAAGCTGCTATGGTTCCATTACCAACTAAGTAGTCTGTGCATCTAAATGTATGTTACTTGTAGCTTGTAAAGATTCTTTGCCTACCACATTAAAAAGCTTTGTTACTATGAGTATTTGTGCCCCTGTGACATTAGGTATGTAGGTCAAACATCACACAGATTACAAGATAGAATCAAGCAATATGTTCTTAAATGGCTAACACTGCAAGTAATTGCTCTACAGAATCTCAACCAGGTAATCTTGCAGACAAAAATATATCAACTAGTGGTGGGATGATTAATCAGAATTAAGAATTGAAAAAATTGGTGAATATTTAGGAATCGAGAATCAAAAGATTTTAATGAGAATTTTAATTCTTAAAAATGATTCCTAATTTATCCATATATTTGCTTTTTTATGTACCTCACTATGATTGTGCATTAGGGTAACAACTTTTTGACTTTTTTTTCCAAAACAGATTTTCTGTGGCACAAATCAATGAACTTTTGTTTATACCTGCTCAAAATTATGTTTATTCTGTTGAGCAAACAAAAAAGGTCACACACAAAGCACTTTGAAAAATTCACCATTAGGCCCTATTATATATAAGAGCTAATTGTATAATTTAATGATACTAGTTTCTGATGTCACTATTACCTTCTTCAAAGGTAAAATGACATCATAAACCAGTATCATTGACTTGAGACAAGCGCACAAGTTTTCTTTGGAATACAGTCCTTTGTCTTGCTAATGTTAAAAACCTCATTTATGAAAAACTTGCAGTGATGGCTGATGTTTGTTTATGTACCTTAAGTTGCAGATTTTAAAAATAAAATTTTTTTTTATTTAAAGCATGGAATGGTGAATTTCTGGAGGAATTGTTTTGTCATGAACTTTGAACATTTAATTTAATTCAACATGTTCAAGAAAAGTTCATCTACCACAAAGAAGAACAAGAAAACCTGGAGAAAGAATTTGGTCCAGTTTCAAGCACCATTAAAAAGAGGCAATGTGGCAATCTATGAAGAACCCCTGAGTGACCAGAATGCATGGTGCTGAAAAGCGACATGATTGAAAGTTTTAGATTCTTTTAATTTATCATCAAAGAACAGAAGGAGAGGGTCATTCTCATTGGTGTGGGGCTGAAAGTATTATGAAGCATAAAATTGAACTTCCCCCATGTATTAGATCAAGCCTTTCGTGCAAAACTTGAAAAGCTCTTGCTAGAGTACAACTATTGTAGATAGAAGTATGACTTTGAGTCATTGAATGAACTGTTCGATGTGACCAAGGTGATAGGCGAATGGCTTTGCAAAGAGGATAAGAACCTATACAAATGGCAAATCCAGAGCAAAGGACAGGTTGGTTATTTCCACTGGCAAACGTGCTGGTGCTCAGACTATCCACCCATCCAAGTGAAGAAAGACAATAAAAGCAAATGTATCAAATTTGGCAACTGCAAGCAGCTCAGTAGCATCAGATTCTTTTGAAAACAGCCCAAACTCATGTGATATCAGTGAAGACAGTTCTTGGGAAGACGAGGCTGCACCATCAACAAGCACAAAGAAGCATAACCCACCAGTGTCACAAGGTGGCTTGTTACAAGCTCAAGCTATCAACCTATAGAACAGCAAGGCTGTGCCATCAGCTTTCTAGTGAAGGCATTGAAATACCAACCCCAAGTCAGCAAGGAATCCACAAGGCTCTCTTCAAGAGAGTGGCTGAAGTAAAACAGCACTTGGTTAGTACACTTCATCACGAGAATGGAGCTTACACTTTGATGGTAAACGAATACAAGATATTGAACGTAAATCTGTGGTCCTTAAAAATGAAGAAAAGAAATCAAGTTGATTGTGCTTTAATTGAAGGATGGTACAGCTGCAAGCATTGCAAAAAAAGATCCAGGGTGTCTTGGATGATTTTAACTTGTGGGGATCAGCTTTGATGCTCATTGCCAACACGACAAGCATCAATACTGGAAAGAAAACTGGTCATTTGGCTGCAGTAGATGTTCGAAAAAAATGGGAGCCCCTAGACGCAAGTTTATCAGTTGCCAGCACCATGTACTTGATCGCATTCTTCACCTAGTCATGATTAATAAGCTGTGCAACTCAACCAAATCCCCTGACATTGATTACTTCTCTGTGAAGAATTTGACAAGCAAGTATGATCATCTGAAGGAAGCTTTCAGCAATGAAAAAGCTAAGATTTAAGAAATAGATAATTGGAAAGACGACATGAAATTTCTGTACCACCTTACACGTGTCTTTCATCACTTTATTGTGAAAGATAAAGTCCCCTTTGTAAATTTTCAGTAGATTCCCAACATCAGCAATGCACGCTGAAACTCTTGTGCCATCCTAGCTCTATTTGCATTTATTGTGATGCCTGAAACTCGAATTAGGCTTCATAAAATCTGTTTATTTATTTCTTACCCATGGGCTGACCATTGGTTTAGCAATCAATTGTTCCACGATTAGGATTTTGATGAACTATCAGCTGCACTGGATGGATACTCGAAAGGTCACAAATGCCTAAAAAACCACTGGAAAAGAGATGAATCACCTATCAATATTGCCAAAAGCAACCAATGCTGCAAGCATGCAATAAAAGTAATGCAAGAGTTGCAGGTGTCCTGCACAAACAAAGATAATCTCTCCCTGAGATTTATCCTATCCAATGACATTAATTTGACCAATTGTCTTCTTTTGTTTTCTGAACCTTGATATTGCTGTAAATGTGAATATTGGTAGTTTTTATTCAAAACTAGAAAAGACTTTACGTGACTTCAAGAACTGGTCAAAAAACTGATAATTAAATTTTTTTAAATCATTTTGTGCATGAGGTTTTTACATCAAATAAACTTAAAAATTGGATTTTATTTAATCTTTTATAAAAGTTTATCAAATTATGATACAGGGTATGATGTTCTAAAAAAGTTGTACCTCTGTTGTGCATTCACATATCTACAAAAAAAATTTTTTAAAACAATAAACAGTGTATAAGAGGGGTATTCAAAAAAATACGCAGAATTCTTCCATGACAAGAGTGCCAGCAAGAAAAAACATATTTTAGCGTGCTAGCCATAAAATGCATGTTCTTTGTGATCAAATAATTGCTATCACTCATTTTGCACTTGTAAACAAAGTTGTCAAGAGCTAGTTTATTTAAGGTAGTTTTTTAACCCATGGAGCATAAGGATTTCGAGGTAAGAACCAACATCAATTTTTTGGTAAAGCTTGGTTGGAAAGGAACAAGAGATCATTCAAGCTCTGCAGGCCGTTTATAAAGATGATCCTCTGAAGAAAACTTGTGTTTACAAGTGGGTTGAAAGATTTTGAGATGGTAGAGAAGCTGCTGAAGATGATGAGGGTCGTGGAAGACCAACAACCTCAAAAAACAATAAAAAAATTGATTTGGTTAGAAACCTAGTCAAAGAAGATGGATGATTGACGGTTTATCAGATGGCTGAGACTGTGGGCATATCAGTTGGTTCAGCTTATTCAATTCTGCATGATGATTTATGCCTCAGCAAGCTTTTGACGTGATGGGTGCCAAAAGCATTGCGCCCAAATCAGCTCAATCTCAGAAGTGAATGTCAACGGCAATTTTGCTCAAAATTGAAGCAGATAAAGACCGCTTTTTTGATCAAATTATCACAGGAGATGAAACATGGGTCTACCAGTATGATCCTGAAACAAAATAGCAGTCCAAACAGTGGCTCCCACGTCGATCATCTGGCCCAATCAAATTCAAGTCTGAGAGGTCTGTCAAGAAGCTAATGGCAACTGTTTTCTGGGACTCTGAAGGAGTTGTGCTCGTAGATTTTTTAGAAGGTAAAAAAACTGTTACAGGCACCTATGCATAGAAATTTTAAGGAAATTGAGAGCAAAATTAGCTGAAAAGCGTCCAGGAAAACTCCATTGTGGAATTCTTTTCCATCATGACAACGCCCCAGCGCCTTCTCGGATCGTAAGAGATGTTTTGAGAGAATTTTAGTGGGAATTGCTGCCACATCCACCTTATAGCTCACCCCTTGCCCCATCTGACTTTTTTTTTCCAAAACTCAAAGAACACTTGAAAGGCATATATTTTAATGGCACTAATGAGGCAAAGCAAGCAGCAAAAACATGGCTTACAAAATGGTCAGCAGATTACTTCAAAAATGGGATAAAAGGATGAAAGCACTGGCTGGAGAAGTGCATCGACCTTGATGGAGACTACATTGAAAAGTACGAGGGTCAGTCAAAAAGTAATGAGCCCTGTTAACTTTAACCGCTTTAACCTTCATATTTTTTCTAGAAATTTTAAGGGTGTTTAGTAAATTTACTGCTTTAAAGATAAATTGTAAAAAAAAATTGTTTCAACGTGTCCACTTTTGGTATTGTGTTTTGGAAATGACGTCATCACTGGATGTCCGTCAGAAGCAGAGAGCTGTGATTGAATTTCTTGTTTCGGATGGGGAGCCACCAAAACAAATTTTCGAAAGATTGGTAAATGTTTATGGAGATGCTTCATTAGCCTACAGCACTGTGAAAAAGTGGGTATCCAGGATTAAACACGAAGAAGATGATCCAAGTTTGAGTAGCCTCCAGGACAGACCAAGAAGTGGAAGACCATCTTCTGCAGTCAATCCTGGAAACAATGATAAGGTTGAGAAATTGATTAGAGATGATCGCAGAATCACTATTGATGACATTGCTGAACGTGTTGGAGTTAGCCATGGAAGTGCTGTGAATATTGTTAATGAGCTAGGCTTTGCAAAGGTTTGCGCCAGATGGGTTCCGAGGCAACTTTTGGATTTTCACAAGCAAGCCCGTTTTGAAGCTTGTTCGGAGCTTATTGAGTGTCACAGAAGTGACAAAACTTTTCTCAGCCGTATAGTGACAGGAGATGAAACCTGGGTTCATCACTATGAACCTCTGTCGAAAAGATCATCCATGGAATGGCGTCACCCCACGTCCCCAAGAGCCAAGAAATTCAAAAGTCAACGTTCAGCTGGAAAAATTATGGCGACTGTGTTTTGGGACATTGAAGGAGTGATATTGGTAGATTTTATGCCTAAAGGTACTACCATCAACTCAGATGCTTACATTGACACTTTACGCAAACTGAAAGCGAAACTGAGAAGAGTACGACCTCACCTGGACATGTCTAAGGTCTTGCTGCAACACGATAACGCCAAGCCCCATACCAGTCTCAAAACTCGTGAAGTGATTGCTTCTTTTGGATGGACGACGGTAACCCATCCTTCATACTCACCCGACCTGGCACCATCTGACTATCATCTTTTTGGACCATTGAAAGAAGGAGTTAGGGGGCAGCACTTCACTAGTGATCAAGAAGTCAAGCACGCTGTAAGAAACTGGTTAAAAATGCAGCCTGCTGACTTTTACAAGGCTGGCATAGTGTCCCTTGTTCATCGATGGACAGTTGGAATTGAAAAGTGCGGAGATTACATTGAAAAGTAGAACTGAGATCTCCTATCCCTGGGCTTTCTTTTGATGTATGACTTTTGATTTTATTGCAACAAATATGGCCAGGAGAGACTTGGGCTCATTATTTTTTGACTGACCCTCGTAGATTGATTGTATCAATAAATTATGAAAAATTATAAAATTCTGCATATTTTTTGAATGCCCCTTATATATATAGGGTGCGTCCAGTGTTTGAGAACATTTATTACATTTTTAAGGATAATAAAAATACAAACAACAACACATCTGCAATTAAATAAAACAATGTTGGTACACAGTGTTTTTTTTAAGGCGTTTTGAGGAACCGAAACGGTCTCTCAAAATTGTCCAGCGGTCTCTCAAAATCTGCTACTACCATAGCTGTACCTGCCGGGGGTGCAGGGGGGGCAATTGCCCCCCCAAGTTTCGAAGATTTGGGCAAAATTAAGATTTTTCGGGCAGTGAGAAGAAAATATTTGGGCAAAACCATAGTTTTTCGGGCAGCGATATGAAAAATTTGGGCAAAGTCAGGAAATTTAGAGAGGTGATGATGAGGAACTGCAAGAAATAATAATCCAAATTTAGGTGAAGACCTTTTTTTTTTTTTTTTTTTTTTTTTTTTAGAGATCACCATGATTTTAGGACAAAATTGGTTTTTGTCTGAGAAACTCAGACAATTTTTTTGTCATATCCGAAATGTACTCTAAAATCATGATTTGGGCAAACGTCACAAAATTTGGGCAAAACTTCATTGCCCCCCCAAAATTTTTTGGGCTGGTACGGCTATGGCTACTACAATAGTGTAAACAAAGCTAAGTATGCTCAGGAACAATAGGAAAAAAATTAGCGGTTTTTCAAAATTGCTTAGAGGTTCCTCAAGCCAAACCTTAAAAAAAACACTGTTGGTACATAAGCGACACTCTTATTTAATAAATTCATTTAATGAAATCTCCCTCTGCTTTGGTGACAGCTTTTATATTAGACCTAAACTTTTGGCAGGCGTGTATAAGATGGTCCTTGTTGATGTTGTCCATTACTCTGACTATGGATGCTTTCAGAGAATCTTTGGTGCTGTGAGGATGTCTATTAACATCTCTCTCAACAACCACCCATATGTAATAATCCAACGGATTAAGCTCTCCAGATGTTAATCCATTAGATTATTATGTGTGGAGTGTTGAATGTGATCATAAAAATGCTCTGCTAACCAGTCTTGAGTGGTTTGAGCCTTATGTGATGGTGCAGAGTCTTGTTGAAAAATGTAGAGCCTTCCATTTCGTACTTCATCGATCCATGGCTTAACAACAGTACTCAGGACATCAATGTAAGCAGCTAAATTGACTTTTAGTCCTTGTGGAAAGAAATGTAGTGGCATCACATGTCCTTCATTGCTAACAACCCCCAAAACCATAACAGTTGCAGGAAATTTTGTATGCATGACTCTTGGAACTTTAGAGGGGTCAGCACATTATCATCTGTCATTCCTTCTGTTTACCTTTTGGTCCTGGTCAAAGTTCTTTTTGTCTGAAAAAAACCAAAGCATGCCTTGTTCAGCAGTATGTTTCACTTTGTTAAAAGTCTCTTGGATCTCACTAAACGATTTTTTTTGGTGGTCTTGCACATAAACTGGCCTCTCTTCATCACATAGAACTTGAATTGAAGATTCTCATGGATAGTCCTTCGAATTATGGCTTTGGAGACATCGAGATCTTTTGCAATTGACCTCACCAACTTATGAGGGCTCTCGTCAATAATATTTTGAACTTGTTGAATAAACTCATGTGTTTTAATGCTGTCAGAGTGTTGTTGGTGCTTTTTACGTTTAGTAACAGGAGAAATTTGGCCATCATTATTTTCTAACTATTTGCAAACTTTAAAAACAAAGGATTGGGTGACTTTAAGAAATTGTGCGATTTGCAAATTGCTGTGTTCTGCCATTATTGCAATTATTACAGCATGTCTTTTCATTTCCTGTGTTAGTTTATTATCTGCCATGACTGATTGTCAGTAAAAAAAAAGAAGTAAAAGTTAATATACAGGAAAGAATTGGTAAAATAAGTGATGTTCTCAAACACCAAGCGCACCCTGTATATATATATATATACACATATACAGTGTTATATATACAATAATAAAAGTGGCAAGACTGTCAGTAAAGAGCTCAATGAAAACTCAGAGCAGACGAAAAGTTAAGAAAAAACACACGAAAAAGCTAATTATTATAGTTAAGAGCCAAAAGTAATAATAGTACGGATAAAGTAAATATAAGTTAATTAAAACAAAATACAATTGAAAATTTAAAGTTTAAAAATTTAAAAATATTTGAGTAAGCAAGCTAGTTATAAGGCTCAAAATTTAGAATTTAAAATTTTGTAATCAAACTAAACATTTACATATCTGACGCTGCAAAAAACTGACTGGCGATGAAATTACAAATGCGCAGTAGATAGTGGGGGAGAAAGAACATTGTAAAGGAAGGAAGTAGCAAGGCGTGAATGGACAGCGAGGAAATGGCTATAGAGGAGATCAGGGGGTGCAGGAATAGATATAGTGGGAACACGACAACAATGAGTAAACATGGCATAAACGGGGGGGGTAAAGGATTGCAAAATTAAAAGTTTAAACATCGGAAAATCGAATTAAAATTAAATAAAATTTGAAAAATATTAAATCAGGCTAGGCTTTCTTTAATTTAAATTTGTTCCAGTGTCGGCATTTGGAGACAAACTCGAATCGCTTGTTCAAGAGCATGCGCTGGTCAGCTTGCAAGATGGCGAGTTTTTCTGCTAAGCAGAGATTGCAGTGTTTGGCCCCGCTAAACAGGCAAACAGACTGTTGAGGTTTTAAAATCTCTTTTGTGGCTTTTGTAATTTAATTTAATTAAGTGTTATATATATATATACAATATATAACTGAATTTCAGACTACAAAATTTTTTTAATTTAACATTAATTTTATTTGGCACAATAGACTGTTTTGCCTGCCTGGGCTTGTTAGGGGGCAGTTAGAAATCTGAAAAAACAAAACAAATGAATAAAAATACAGTTTAAACAAAGTGCTTTAATGCCAATATAAAATGTAAAACAACAAGAGAAAACTATGGTTGTAATATTGATTGATGAATGAACTCTATTGCCAAAGAAAAAGTTTTTTATGTAGTTTGCTCAATTGTTTGAAAATAATGAGTAAAATTTAAAACTATGCATTTAAAAATGCGTTAAAATTTTGATTAAATAGACTGCACTGGAAAATATGGTAAAAAGATGCTTAAGAAATGTGTTTAAAAATGACAATTATCAGAATGTGAATTAAAATTAAAACAATAAAATTTTTTTTCAAGGTATAATTTAGAATTAGTGTAGAGGTGGGTTATTTTATTTGCTGATCAAGAAAGTGGGTAAAGCTGAGTTTTAACAATAAGGTAAACCGAGTGTGTAAATTAGTAAAATATTTATTAACTGCCAGCATGATTAAAACTTTGTAATTTAAATTTACTTTAATGTTGACATTTTGAAAACAACTCTGAGCATTTATGTAGTAACTTTTTGGGGTCAGTCTGAAATATTTGTAATTTTTCCAATAAGAAAATTACAAATCGATTACGAAAAATTAAGATAAAAAAACTATAGGATAAAACAGACTGTTGTGGTTTTTTAAACAGTGATTAAATAAATTTTGTATTCAAATATTTCCTTAATCTTTTTATTCAGCACTTTGCACAGAAAATCAATTTACTCTTGCAATATATATAACCTTTAATTTGCAAGGGCTGATAGTAGGCATTTAAGACAATTAAGGGAGAAGCACTATAGATCAATTTATCCTACTCATAAAACAAAATGCTTTAAAAAGAAATAAAAATTTGTTAGTTTATTATAATGACAAATTTGAACTAGATTTATAAACCTGTATTAACAATTATTATTCTTTGAACCTGTACTGAAACTAAACTTGAAAAAACAAAATTTACTGAACCCATAAAAATTGAATTTGCTGAACCAGATCTTTATTTTAAAAAGCTCTGGTTTGATGCTCTGACTATAACAAGCCAAAAGAGAAAATTTTAAATGACAAGAATTGGAATCAGAAATTTTTGTTGGAGTTAGAATTGAAAAAAAAATTGGCATTGTTCTATTTCTGTATTAACCGAGATTGTCACTTTTTTATAGGACAGCACCTGCTGGAGAATAAGCATTGTGGTGTAAACTACAATAACGGCTGATTTTAAATCTTGCTTTATCATGCAACTCGTTTCATCTTTGTCTAATTTAGAGATTATTTATTAAAACCAGACATCATGTTTTATGTAAACAAAAAGAAGTTGTTTACTTAAAACTTTTTAAGTAAAAATGTTAAAACATTTTCAAGTAACCAATGTTGTAAACAACAGTGTTTTTCTTTAGAGTTTGCTTAATTGTGCCTTTCTCCTTTCTAAGATTGCACTTTACAGCACCTTTCTTCTAACTGTTAGGAGCATAAATACTTTGACTGTCTCTGGCTTGTCCCATTTTGATGTGATAGCTATTGATAAGAGCATCACAAAAAGCTTTTGACTCCTATGAAATCAACTTTCTTTAAATCAATAAAAATTTTCCTTTTGACATTTCTTGGGCAACTAAACATATGGCATTGTAATCATTATAAGAGTTTAGTGTTTAATATTAAAATGATCAATAACAATAACCTGTTAAAAATTTGTTTCCTATCTACTGCTTACAGTATATATATATATATATCTAGGAATTTTTCAAAATTTTTGGTCAGTATTCATCAGGAAAGTGCTCAATGACATCGAGTCAGAGCGGTTAGATAATAATTAATTTACAGACCACAAAATTTTTTAATTTAACATTAATTTTATTTGCCCCAACAGACTGTTTTGCCTGCCTGGGCTTGTCGGGGGCGGTTAAAAATCTTATTCAAATAGAATCAAATAGAATTCTATTTGAATAATCAAATTGAATTCTATTTGAATAAGATTTTTAACTGCCCTCTGACGAGCCCAGACAGGCGAAACAGTTTGTTGGGGCAAATAAAATTAATGTTAAATTAAAAAATTTTGTGGTCTGTAAATTAATTATCTAATTATATATATATATATTATATTTTTAGTGATAATCAAATTGAAGTTAAAGTTGATGTACATCAAACTATTCAGTGTCCTGAAGTTTCCACCTCTAGTATTGAAAGTGAAGCTGAGGTAACATTAACTCAATGTATAAACAAAAATATTTTTTGTAATTATATACATGAAGAGTTTATACCAGGGGTGGGCATCCTGATTGAACTTGCGGGTTGCAAGCCACATTAAATTTTTGTTCATTTTACAGAAAGGTAGTTTTGGACAGAACATGTCATCTAGTAGATCATGTCAAGACCTTTTTTTATCTCAATCCCAAAAATTTATTTAACTTTTGCACCAAATTTGAAGTAAAAATCAAAAAAGTCTTCACTTGAATTTTATGGTTAATCCAAAAAAAATTTAACTTTTATGCCAAATGTGAAGTAGACAAAAAAAATTGCCATACATTGGCTTTTCAAGCAAAAGTGGGCCACATTAAAATGTCTTGCAGCCTGCAGGTGCCCTACCTCTGATTTATAAATTTGTTACCTATCAATAATAACCTAACTTTCTATCAGCATTTATGCTTTTTTTTAAATGTACTAATATGAATAATTCACAATTATGTTTTATAAATATTTTTTATCAAGATATTTTGTAGTTTTTACTATAGGTCGATTTTTTTAAATTTCATAATCATTATTAATTTTCATGTTTTTTTGATTCTGGTTATTAATTGGTTTATTTTTAGTCTAACTTAGCTTAAAGCTTGATGCTATTAACTTTCATCAGTTATAAGCAAGGTGAGGAAACTCAACCTTCAACTATTTACTTTGACTACAACTTAATATAAACTACAAATTTGTATAATGTTATCTTATGCTATTCATTTTGATGAAGAATAATTAGCATTATGTTTACAAATGATGACTTTAAATTAAAAATTTTCCTATGTAGCTGTTATTATAATTATGGATTTGCATTCCATAACTTTAATTTGCTTGCATAAACTTTGTTAAATTTAATATTAGAATTTGTTGAATAATTAAATTCTCGGTTTTAATGTTTATTGAATTTGCTTGAAACCTGTTTTATATTTAGAAATCATTTGAAGAAATTGATTCAAATGAAGATAAATTGGTCTGTAATGATGAAAATGTAAGATTTTGTTTAAAATTTTTGAAATGCTACAAAACATAGAACAAATATTGCCAAATAATATTCAGCATCTTAGCTATTACAGGGTGAGTCATGGGAAACAGATGTTTTTAAGGAAGACAAGACTGCAAATATTTTAACAAAAATTTTATAATGTACATAAAAACATTCACTAAACTATGCCATTATAAAATATTTAGGAGCGAAAAATTGTGTCTGACAAATGATGGCCATTTTCACAAGGACAAATTTGAAGCCGCTTTTTAACGTTAGTTTCCAATTTCACTAAAGTTTCTTCACCTATTTCTTGGATATTTTCACGTATTGCAGTCTTCAATTCTCCAATTGTGCAAGGTTTTCCAGCATAAACGCGTGATTTCAAAAATCCCCACAGATAAAAATTGCACATTGAAAGATTGGGTGAGTGCGGAGGCCATGGGAGATCTCTTTAGTGTGAAATGACATGATTAGGGAATGCAACTCAAACAGCAGTCATGGACGCTCTTGCTGTATGAGCAGTGGCCCCATCTTGTTGAAACCACATTGATGCTCTATTGATTCCTTGTCTGCAAAGCTCAAAAAGAAAACAGTTTTCAAACATTCAAATATAGTGGTCTGAAGTAACCATTGCTGTCTCTTCTTCTTCGAAAAAGAATGGACCAAATATCCCGCACTTTCCCAAACCACACCAAACAGTCACTTTTGCACTGTGTAGTGGTCGCTGATGTAATTCACGAGGATTTTCTGAAGCCCAGTATCGAAAGTTTTGCTTGTTAACTGTATCATTTAGTTGAAAATGGGCTTCATCACTCATTATTAGGCTCAAATCCTCGTTTTCTTCAAACATGTCAAGCATTGTTTGGCAAAAAAACAAGTGTTGTTGGTAATCCTGCGGATTCTATTGTTGGACAGTCATAATTTTGTATGGTTGAAAGGCTAGGTCTTTATGTAAGATTCGCTGCACAGTGCTCTGATTTATTCCCAGTTCTGCAGAGTGTTGCCTAACAGAGCACCTGGGACTTCGGGTGATTGCTTCTCTCACTTGATCCACATTTCCTGGTGTTCTGGCGGTTCTGGCAAGGCCAGGTGGTATGGTTTTCAATAATGAACCGGTCGTTCTTAGTGCATTAACCCACCTAAGAATGGAATTGCGGCTTGGTACATTACCGTGACGACTGATGTTGAATGTTCGCTTAAAGAGACGTTGGGTTTCTGTCACTAATTCACCATTTTTCACATAGGTGTTATAAGCAAACACACGATGTTCAAGACTCCACAGTAGCATGAGAGCAAGCAATTTAAAATCAATTTAAAATTAAAAGGAAAACTAAAAGAAAAGCAATTCAAAATTAATGACTAACAAATACAAAAATTAACGTAAAAGATAAACAAATAACAACAAACTAAACAGCATCTTAAGCAGGTTTGAAGACTACCTTCCTCACTCTCTAACCACTTACTCTAGAAGAGCAAGGTGCGTTCTAAAAACATTCATTTCCCGTGACTCACCCTGTATTTTCAAGATATATTTGATAACACTTTTATTAAATTTTTTTGCTTTGTGAATTTGGCAAAAGCTTCAGCTCTTTTAACAATCAAATGAATTAACTAAAATTACAAATAAAAAATAAGTTATATAACAAATATTTTTTACTCAAAAAGTTGTTGAAAAAAGTCTGAAAACTTTTTGGATGTTTTTTATTTTTCAAGTATGCATTTTTGTTTTGGAGATTCCAATTTTTAAATTTTATGATGATTGCTTAGTGTATTGTTGCTGTGGGTAAAATAAATTTTTAAGCCAAATTTTGCATTAAAATAAGTTTATCTTTCTTACCAACTCTTTATTCATGTCAGCTTTTAGCTAATTTTTTGATATATATACACTTGTCTAGTACAAAGCATTGATAAATGTCAACCCCTACCAACTTTTCAGTATACAAAGAAATTTTATTAAAACATTTCGATATCTTAGCATTAATAATTTTTATTGTTTTGCTTTATTAATTTTGATAATTTAAGCTAAATGTTTCTTTTAAATTTGGATATAATTTGTCTGCTGCTAAGCTGCTGTCGGAGGTAAACATCTGTTGGTTTGTAACTGCTCACCTCTGTGCAAGCTTCAGCCATAACCTGAATTCCTCTTTCAACCAACTAAGTCTGTTTTGGTCACTTTGGAACACTCACAGTCTGAAGTTTTTCTTGGATGCCTAAAACTACTTTATCACTAAAGGATATCAAAAACAAAGGCTCAGTTTTTAGCTTGGTGTCCCAGTCAATCATATGATGGTAATTTGTTGGGTGAAGTTTTAATTTTGGAAAAATTACTTTTTTGATGTTCCTTGGAAGGCATTTCACATGTCTTTTAGCACCTCTGTATGTTCCTCTGCTTCATTGTCAGTTTGTATAACATATTCTTTATCAACGTAGGGCCTTTCATCATCTTTCAACTTTTGGCAATGCTTTATTTTCTTTGTTCAATATGTACTAATTTCATAGTTTCCTGATTTTTTCTTAACTCCTCTTCTGATTGCTTCATCTTAATCATGGCAGGCAGGATTTGGTCTAATTCAGCAAAAAAAGTATTTCTTCGACTATCTGTCATGTATGGATGTCTCTTGATCTGGAACCACTTTGGTATAGAAAACTTCACCATGGTCTTTGCAATGCTCTGAAATTACTTACTTGGTTGAGCAGTGTCAAGTTTTACTCCTGAATACTCTGCTCCTTAAAGTATTCCATCTAGACACACATTCTGTACAGGTATTTTTGGTCCCAGGACAAATTCATTATTTACAAAAGACAAACATAACTGATAAACAGCTTGGTTAAGTACTCCATACTAAAACTCAGCAAAGTTCACTTAAATGCTTATAAATTAAAGAATACAGTTGACCTTGATTAATTCAGATTCAATTTGACAGACAAAATCATCCAGAGTTCAGATAATCCAAAGCTTTTTATTAAGAATTACAGTATACAGGAAATTATTTGTACTTTCGGTTTTATCCAAATTAAGCGAAATTCCACATTAACTGAATTCAGATTAACTGAGGTTTACTGTAATGATTTACCTCTTCCTCTGACAAAACCAGATAATCAGAAAATGTAATTGGCTAGAAGTCAATGACAGGAAGGTCTGACATGGACTTTTTTATCTACTGACCATTGTGACCAATCGTTTCTCGCCAGTTTTCTAAACCACTAAGCTTGCCATTGTAATTGTGAAGTATTGTCTGAAATTGGACTCTTAGCCGTGAAGCTGACAGATGCTGTAATACAGAGGCCAGGAGAGCAGTATCTCCAGGTGATGAATAATATGGTAATATTTGCATTAACATGGCAACCGGCTCAACCAGGAACACACAGTAACTGATTTGTCAACTTGTGCATAGCGAGAAAGCCATTAGTAGTTCAGGCTAACACCTTCCCGTGTCCAGGTTCGAGAGTCACATAAATTAATTGTTGAAAATTTCTTAATTCAGTAAACACAATATAATATTCAGCCACTTTCATCATTGGACTCCACTTTTCTGTTCTACTGTTTATCACAAGAACTTTGGCCATGGTTTTTTTCCTTCAAAGTACAGGGTGTCCATAAAGTCCTACACACATTTAAAATTTTGATATCTCAAAAACCGCATAAGGTAGAAACTTTAAATTTTCGACAGTGAATTATACCACCATAAAGTTTTTTTGTTATTTTTTTACAGGTTATTTTATTGTTAAAATAAGCAAGAATAAGTCATTTTTAAATAAAGGCGTAAGTTTGCAACAAAGTATGAAACATGTTAACCATTTAGCATTGATTTTGGGACTGTCTCTTTCTTTTTCTACAACCTCGCAAGGATTTTCTGATTACCATATTCGAATGTCATGCTTATTGACTTTCCCGGGTACATGAAAAGTTGCTTCGTCGGAAAAAACCACACTGTTAAGGTAGTCATTGTCATCATCAATGCGCTGAAGAATTTCTTCAGCAAAAGCTGCTCGGCGAGGGTGATCATCCGGTTTAAGAGTTTGAACAATTTGTAACTTGTAATCATGGAGCCGAAATCGTTTACGTAAAACTTTGTGAACTGTGCTTCGAGAAATAGCAAGTTCATTTGATGCAACACGAATTGATTTCCTTGGGCTGCGATGAAATGCTACACGCACAGCATCAACAGTCTCTTCATCAATGCTTGGCCTACCCGATCTTTTGCGATCCAAAATGCTGCCAGTTTCCATAAAATTGTTAAACCATCTCTTAATGCTGTTAGTGCGGGGAGAGTCTTGTCCAAACTCATTTCTAAATTTACCTTGTACTGCAGTTGGTGATTTCAATTTATGGTACCAAAGAACACATTGTGCTTTTTGTTGAATGGTCAACGTGTTTCGTACTTTGTTGCAAACTTACGGCTTCATTAAAAATGACTTATTCTTGCTTATTTTAACAATACTATAAAATAACCTGTAAAACATAACAAAAAACTTTATGGTGGTATAATTCACTGTCGAAAATTAAAGTTTCTACCTTATGCGGTTTTTGAGATATTAAAATTTTGAATATGTGCAGGACTTTATGGACACTCTGTATAAAAATTTGAGTTTTCTGCCTTTCCTCTCATCTCTAAGCTTCTGCAGTCCAATACTTTGACTTTTATCAGCATTACTTATAGTAGCGTCGTCAACCGTAATGCAGCCAAGGCTATGGTACCACTAGCATATTTCAGCCTAAAAGTCTTATGCAAAACGTATGTCTATTAGCCTCAAATTTGGTGTGCGGCCTTCAAGTGACATGTACGATAATACAGCAACCGATCACATTAATATGTGACAAAAGTGTTCTCTGGCGTACCTGCTTTAATTTCATTAAAAAAACAAATTTGTACGATAAATATAGAAAATTTTTTAACCTTGCTCTCAATTTTAATTCATTTTGTCATGAATGATAATAGATTTATTTCGGCATGTTCGCGGCGTGGTCGAGTAGGTAAGAGCGCGATATCAATGGCGAACGTGACCGCCGTCATTCTGTTGTGTCCTTGAAAAAAAACTTTACGACACTTCTTAATGGTCTGAGCAAGCAGCTCTGAATATCACGTATATTTCTAAAAAAAAAAAGAAACAGTTTTAACCAAGCACTAATATCTTAGCGTTTTAGAAAGCAAGTCGGGGTAACCGCTTAATAGTTGCCCTAAGTCTAGCGCCTTTGACGTTTTTTTGCGAGTCAGGACGATAAAGAGAGATGATGATCGCGATGTCGGAGAAAACTAATAAAATATATACATTTCAATTTCCATTTTTGCTGCCTTTCAGTTTTTTGTTTTATTTTTACTTTTTGCTCCTTAAACTTTTTGTATTTAGAGTCCAGAAGCAACCCAAAAGATCACTGAGGAAGCAAGTAAAAATATTGATGCTGTCATTGATTCTGTCATAGAGCGTGGATTGAATGACGCAGAAAGTTTATTTTCAAATATTGGTGTTGTAAGAGATCGTAGAAAGAGACATGCACAATCACCTTGTTCTGAAAATCAAATCGTTTCAAATCCGAATTCAATTCTTCCAGTTTCAAGTAGTCAATTAACAAGCGAAAAAAGCGCTCCAATGAAAAAACCTCGCAGATCGATCCTTGACATGCTTTCAGTTTCTATTAAAGAATCTCAACCTTCAAATCCTGAAAAAGGTTTCCAGGAATTGAGTACGAATGAAGATAATAATCAAACGAAAGTAGATGAACGAGTTAATGTAGATATACATCACAGTCAATCAAATTCATCTGCTACCACTATAATCTCGGTAGAAACAGAAGATAATGAAAAGATTGATTGTCATCCAACTAACGATCATGGTCATATACAATCGGCTTCAAAGAACAAAGTTGTATCCCCAAATAGTAAACCGGGAAGCATTACTCCCGAAATTATCGACTCAATTGATTTAACTAGTGATATAGCTGATTCAAAAATTGAAACTGCCGAAACACAGACTTGCAATAACAAAGTAAACAAGAAAAAGTCTCCCAACCCTGTAAGTATTGCTTTACTTCTTCCACTTTTATTCGATTTAAGTTAGTTATGTATCAGTGTAATACGAGTACTCGTATAATCACTTATACTGTATATAGTACTACTAAATTTAAGATTCGATAGTGAGAATTTGAAGTAAATTATGTTTTATTATAGAAAACGAAAGTCTCTAGAAAATCTGCTGAAATGATCAAAGAAAAAGAAGATAAGGTACGTGCTCAAATTTTTTTCTGCTGTATTTATCGAAAACTCAAAAAAATAGTTTATGTAATTAAATTGCATCAGTTTAAAACTTAGCGTGTTTTTTTTACTGAAGGAAAGAGAGCGTGAAGAAAAAAGAAAACAAAAGGAAGAAGAAAAGCGCTTGCGAGAAAAAGAAAGATTTGAACTTAAGCAGAAAAGGGTGTGTATATGCATAACTTCTTTAATTTTATGGTTTAATTTAATGTAGTCTACTTTTTCATTTACCAATTTTTTAAGTTTTATTCAACACATAAAATTTTTATTCAAAATCACTCTTTTGCGTCTTGCATCGCTGATGCAGCTTAATTGTATTCGTTTAAGTCACGAGTGTAAGTTTAAAATTTTTCGTTCTTTTTTCTGTAAGGCTTGTTGTAATCAGCTAATTACTTAAATGTAAGATATTTTAACTTTGCTATCAATTAAAGTGTAAAAATCTTCCAGGAGGAAGAGCGTTTGCATCGTGAAGAAGAGAAACGCAAAAAAAAGGAGGAAGCTGACAAATTAAAAGATGAAAAACAAAAGAAGAAACAAGAAGAACTTGAAAAGAAAAAGGCTGAATTAGAGTGAGTTTTGTTTTATTTCATTTTTAAAAAAATTTGAGTTCATGAACCTGGACATCATTTTTAAATCTCGATCAGAATTTTTCGTTTTAAATTAATATAAAATCTTTATTTTAATGTAAAAACTTTTATAAAAAACATATTACCCACTTTCTTCACACTGAAATATGTGTCATAAAAGGTTTTCTAGGGTTGTACAAGCAGGTGAAATTGGAATAAGGTGCATACTTGTTTCAAAACCGCTGCTGCAGCTACAAAATTAATGTAATTGCACATTTCATGCTTAGAGCAAAAAAATTAGAAAAAGAAAAACGGGAAGAAGAGAAAAAGCGCGAACGTGAAATGAAAGAAGCAGAAAAACGTGCTAAAGAAGAAGAGAAACAAAAAATTCTCCAGGAAAAAGCAAAAATAGAAGAAGAAAAGGTGGCTAATTGAACGTTCAATTTTTGCCATTAGATAATAACGGTGATATTTTTAGAAAAGGGTAGCAGAAAAGCAAGCGACTTCATTTAAAAGTTTTTTCACTCCCCCGCCCAAAACCGCCCCAGCAAAGAAGGTGGCCTATTTTTTTTTGTGTTATGACTTTATTTTTACTTTTACTCTTTTTCAGTCTGTCGAAAAAGCTATTGGTTCTTTTATACCGTTTCAATTGAAAGAAGATATGTTCTTGTCCCCACGACCGGCGGAATTGAAACAAGAAGCAAAAATAAAACTGGAGGAAAAATTCAAAAAACAAGTATGGATGTGTATATACCAGGAAATCTGCGTCCTCCAATGACAATAGAATTGGGTGTCAATGACTACTGCTGATAAGAGGAACTTTTTCTTTTAAGATCACTTCATTAGGGACGAAAATAGAGAAACATGAGTCAGGTTCAAAGTAATTTTTTAGAAATCACTACTTTTTGGCGACGATAATCAAAAAACGAGTCCAATTCAAATTGATTATGCAATTTTTTTGGGTATTTCGACTTATGCGGCCTCCTTTCTTCGAAATTTTAAAATATGGCCTCCAATGATAAAAAGGATCCCCGTCTCTGGTATATACTGTAATGTCAAATTCGGATTATTTTTAAATTTTACTATTAGAATCAAAATAGAAAAAGCCTTGAATCGTACAAAAGTAACCGTAGCAAAAAAATTTTTTTAAATCTTAAAAAAATTTCTCCAGCTTTTCGCCTAGCGGGGAGCGGTTATTTACACTTTTCCTCTATTTCTTAAAATTACGTTAGATGCCTAAGTTGAGTTGTGAACTCGTCTCCTTATGATAAATCGGCGGAACGAGTATGAATTTATCATTGGTCGGTCTTCTATGATCTTTAGAAACTCACTGCGCCATCTTACCTGGACGAATTGAAAGTAACTACTGTCAGAAGATGTCTCCCTCGTACTATTCCCAGACAGAAACCCAAGCTACTCAGGTAAGCAATTAAATGTTTGCAAGACATAAAAACGTCTACAGCAGTGGTTCCCAACCTTTTTAATGTCATGGACCCTTTTGAGGATTTTCCTGAAAGTTGTGGACCCCTTAAATAAAAAAGGAAATAAAATCCACTCTTTTCCAAAAACATGGTGATCTCTAAAAAAAAAAAGTCTTCACTTCGATTTCATTTCCAATTTTGCTGTTATTTCTCCCAGAGACCCCCGGTTGGGAACCACTGATATAGATAGTCTATTAACTATTACCGTTAACTCTAAAACGTTCAATTACATTTTAAAAAATTCCCCCCTGTTGAGAACCACTGGTCTACAGTATTATGAAGCATCAGAAGCAAAAAGCATTTAATGTCAAATACTCAAAAAACATTTCATGAAAATCATCATATTTGTGCGATTGTTAATTGTTTGTAATGAAGTAGTGCCATGTGCACGTCAAGTTCGTCACCATCTGCGGCACTACACCAAAATCGTGATCGGAAGGACAAATAATCCCTTGTCGATGAAACTAAACAGCTATTGTAGAACAGCTTTTTTTGACGTTAAAAATTTTTTGATTTGGTCTAATCGTCGCAAAACATATTGTTTCTCGGTTTCAGCCGAGTTCTTCAAAGATAGCGCTATTCGTACTGTGCGCTTAGTATTTGAATCGCTGCGAAAAATGTCGACAACTCTGTGGTCAAGAGTTCTCCAAGACCCTGCTTGCGTTTAACTAATCTGTTCGGGACCTTCAGTTTGTCGGACGACGGGTTGGAAATACTCCCCTCTTCCGTTCACTCAAAATCCACTCATCTTCGTGTCAAGCTCCTCCAGTTTTCGGAGAATGTTCGTCCTCCTTACTATGGCACATGGAAGAAGAAAAGCAAAAAGCTAAAAGCAAGAAATCCTTTTCAAAAAGACGAGGTGGATCTGATTACTTGACAGCAATCTTAGCAACCGTTTTTAGTATAACTCGTTTAAAGTTTGTTATTATAATTTGAAAACTTTATTGTTTTCTTTAATAATTTTTTATTTTATAAATCAGTAATCAATTGCCGCCTTTGATAAGTATCTTTTGATTTTAGTTTTTAGTATTTTTTTCACTTAGATCTGACCCTGGAGACTTGTTTCGCGTCTTTCGCGTTGTGTATTATTTTCTTCTTTCACCCGTTCGAATGTCAATAGGTTTTGTAAAATTGCTTATATAGGATTTGTTGGATTATGACGTGGATTCTGAAGCGGAATGGGAGGATGTGGGAGAAGGAGAGGATATTGCCAACAGTGACGGGGTGAGACTTGCAAATCACTAAAAGAACGTATCAATCTGTTTTTTTTTATTAGTGTAATTAAATTAGTTTTCAGACAATAATCAATTTTCAACCAATGCATTCGTTTTTCTGTTCGGTAAAATCAGTTTATAAATCATTTTGTCTTTTTGAAAAATTACAAGGAATGGAAAAAATTATTTTAAACTCTTTTTAATTTAGGAAGAGGAAGGAGGAACAGCAGAAGATGAAGAAGATGATGCAGATGGGTTCTTTGTTCCTCATGGATACTTGTCAGACGACGAGGGAATTAACGAAGAAGAGGTCAGAAGAAGAACCAGCATCCTTGTTATTATGCAATCGTTTATTTTTTAGTTTGTTTGCCAAGCGTAAGACGTTGCACTTTTCAGTATACTATAGTGGCTATAAATGTTATTTTTATGTGGTAGATATTGACAGTAACACCAACCGACGTTAATCATTTTATGAGAGTGCCTGGAGGAGAACCTGTGCGGACCGATATTTTCAGCCGCTTACAGACCTGTAACTTTTTTTATTTATAAAAGTCCGCCCGTGCCCAGCCCCTAACATTTTCAACTTTGAGTACCCCCATCAAAAACGAAAACATAGAAATTTAATTCTTAAGGGGAAATAGTTATTTATCTAGAATTCAAGATTAAAACTTGCCCTAAGATTTAGTTTTTTAAATAGATTTGACCCGCCCGTCAAGTCAGCTCATCCATTGGCTGGGCTTATCTGTTCATGTGCAGGTCTCCAGCCCAGAACCCCAAAACTTTAACAGTCAGCTGTTTTTGTTCCACCATGTAAACTATTGGTAATGAAAGCGAAATCGATTCAGTAATTTAAAAAAAAAACTATTTAAAACGTCTCAACTAGCATCAGTTTGTTTAGCAATTGATTCCTTGCCGGCCGGTCGACAGTTTGATCCCGTTGTATTTTAACTCTGGATAACAAGCAAGCAAGTGCATGCTTTGCAGGAAGACATGAAGGAGGAGCGCTCGGACCAGAAACTGAAGATGAAGCAGCAAGAGTTCGAAAATTCCTTCAAACAGAAAATCAAGGTCCTCACTCCCCTGACCATAGGCTGCGTGTGGGAGGAAAATAAAGAAAGTTTCTCGGTTTCCCACTTGGCCGAGCTGCAGAAATACGTGGCAAGTTGTTTTTACCTGGCGGTGTTTTATCATTGGAAGATTGTTCTTCCCTCGGTGAAAGCACTTTTGCTTGGCAATGATGCACCATTATATTGGAAAATTTTCTTTATTAAGTTTTGTTTTTTTGGGATTGCTTGACCATGTCAAATAGCATGTTTATTATTTCAATTTTCTGCGCAGGCGCAGTTCTTTGTACCGGGTCCCATAAACGTAGAAGAAAACCAGACCGCCGGAGAGGCCAGATCTGAATCGAAAACTCCTTCTGCCAATAGAAAAGGTGTCCCTGAGGAAGGTAAGGCTTTGTTCTGGTGTTTTCTGTTGCCATCGCCACACGTTTCCATTCGCTTTTCCAGCTATTCCCGATTTAATTCGCATGCTCCATGGCAATCCGCACAGGATCAGTCGACTTATTCCGGAGTTTCAGGAGTATTGGAGAAGGAAGAACACGAGTAGGTTTATAATTCATTGTACTATGGAGGTGAAGAAAGCGGCTGTGTGTTGAGTTTGCGCCTGCCACTGATACACTCCTCCTACAGCAACAACCATTTCTGGACAAGAGCTGCGCTTTGAGACACTGACCAGCTCCTACTTTAATGGTTATAGTGCCAATTATACATAAAGCTCGATTTATCTGAATAACTTTTTAATTTCTCACGCAGACGTTTTAAAGCTCAATACTGGCAAAATTTTTTGATTCAATTTTGTTTTAAAGCCCGATTATTTCTTCAGATCCGTGAAATTTAAAGTATTTCTTGATAAAATCGGGCCCATTTTTTCAGGAGTACCAACCTATAAGCTAAAATTGGTTTGAAATACGTTTTTAGTCAACAAAAAGAAACACAAATTATTGCAAACCAATTTGGCAACTTATCTCTTTTAAATATATACAGCAAATCATCTGTGTCATACTGTCAACAGCATTCGAAGCGGGACAAAGATTGCTAGTTAGATTTTTCTTAAACCTTAATCAATCGTTAAGAAAATTTATTGAATTTAATTATTGATCACATTTCGACCATAAATTGTCAAATATGATCTATAGTCTGATTGAAAACTAATTGAAAAAATTCTTGTCTCTTTCTCTTTGTTGAGTGTGTTTGATATGACCCACAAAATGTCAACTTTTTTTTTATTTTTTTCGATTTTATTCTTCATTATTTTAGTTCTATTATGTCTGAACTTATTACGAGATCCACCAAAGGGTTTTAAAACGTTATTTAACCATGTACAGCACTTGGATGCAGAAATAGTTAAACAAAACAAACTGATCTGATTCATAATGAGCCTTCAAGTCATAGTTGAACCTTTTACCGTTCGCGTTTAAAAAAACAAGTCATGTTTATTAAGTAGATTCTTGTTCAACTATACCCACCTCCGTTTACTAATGCTGTCAACGTGTCCCTTCCAACCAGTGTATCGTGATGTTCTTGACGATTCTGCAAAGAATTTCAATGTTCACCGATCGCCCGTGTTCATCGGGTGCAAGTGTTCTATGTTTTGAACATCAGATAAACAGGGTCACTTTCATTACCTGACGTTTGGTTTTGTTTTTTTACAGACACCAACGAATCGTCCAACGCCAACAATAGTCTTAACCCTCCGCGCGTTCCGTCTCCTGAAAGGTCTCCGAACACCTCCGCTACTCCGAGTCCTCGTTGCTCCCCGTATTTGGTATCGGGAGTCTTGGAGAGGAGTCCTTTTTTTATATCGAAAACTCAACTTCAAAAGAAGATAAAAGAAATAGGGATTTATGCGAGAAAAGAAAACCTCACCCGCTCTTGCTGGTTGGTGCTTGTGTCGACTGCTGTCTTTATGATTATGTTGAGATTGTTTTGTGAAATAAGTAGATTTTAAGTGGGATACTTAATAACTTAAATTGGCAGCGAATATAAAGCTGATTTTGTTTCGATTGGCCTGAAATTTTACAAAAAGAAAACACGAAAAGTAAAATGGTCATAGTCTTATATTTGGATGCAGAATAACACAAGGTTTGATTTAATTCAACTAGTAGCAATTACTAGAGTACTCATATTTATCCTCCTGACTTCCAGGAAAGCGTCGAAAGCACTTTTAAAAATTTGAAAAATCTCCGCCCGATTGGATCGGCTGCATCATTAATAATCATTTGTTCTGTGGACCCTCCGTTCTGTGAGATATCTTAACGTTTAATTTTAGTTCAGTTGAGTGCCTAAAAATTTCAATATGTTGGCTGTGGTTTTACTTTTCCGATGAACCTTGTAATCAGTCATTTTTGTGCTTTGTTTAATCTCCCATTAATAAGCAATCTTGCTGCCTCGTAGCATTGATGCCGTTGAAATGCGTTGTCGTTTTGAGTTGATACTTTCGTGCAGTTGAAGATGTTATTGTTGTCTTTTTAAATTGATTAGACATTAAGGAGTGCTGGCATGGTTAATTTTACTCTTACCTATGTGAATGTATTGTATTTTTTAGTTTGCAGCTTTTTTGAATAAAGCGTGATGGCGTTTCTTCTGGTCTTTTCTTTTCTCATAATGTTAAAATGTTGGCCTGTCATCTTTCTCCATAGATGTACAACACATTGCATTCTTGAGTATGATGTCCTTAATGATATTAGTGAATTGGATGTGCTAAAATAACTCTTTTTTTTCGATGGATTTGCGTGTGCGTTGATGAATTGTTTGCATGTAGTTCTTGCTAAGACTATTCTTTGTGCAAGCTTTCCTCTATTTGTAAGACTTGGTATTATTAATTAAATTTTGATTCAATGCCTCTAGTTTTTGCAACTAGTTTCGACTTTATGTTGTGCTGTAGAATACCCGGCAACTGTAAGAATGGTTCGAAATAGTATACAGTAGGGTGTTTCATTTTTTCACCACTTTTGAATTTCAAAATGCCTGGGGTCCCTACCGGTGGTATTTTGGGTAAAAAGTGTACAACCCAAATTTTTTTCAATTATGCTTTCATATTGAGGTGGTCCACGACGTTTGAAATTTGAGGGTTTAATTTTTCGCGATTTGGCCGTATCTCCCCAACTGCTTGTTGTACATCGACAAAATTGTTGTCAAAATGTGCAGAATAGTCGGTTTCCTATAACTGATCTAGAGAAAACTTTTGTCTATCTCCTTCAGAAAAAAAGTTATTTCAAAAAAACTAAATTTTCACCTATTTTCATCGTGCTAGAGCATTCCAGTGGAATATTTTTCTGTTTTTTGCACTTTTATTGCGTAGCAAAGCCTACAAGCTGTCTTAAACTGAGGTTATTTTATAAATTTGTTCAAAAAAAAGAACAGGTTTCAGTTGTTCAATCTTGGCTTTGAGAAGTAGTCGGCCTATTATCAAGTCGATGCAAACCTTTAGAGCTAATATAGGAGGTAATAAAGTGATATTATAAGTGATAGTAATAAAATAATAAACCTTTAAAGGAGGTAATAAAGTGGATGAGGAGTGGTTACATAGGTTATTTGATATATGCAAATGCTCAATTCCCAAAAACCCGTTGATTAACAACAAAAAATTAGTGTGCAGCTGTGAGGTAGCTAATTGGTTATGATATCCATACTCTGGAATGCTTGTTCCACGCAAATGAAATTTATCTTGCCCATGTAATCTACTATTGATGGCGAAAGAAAAGGTACTGGAGCAATGCAAGATGGAACTTTGTTGAACAGAATATCAGCGTTAGACAAGCCCAATAATGAAACGGTAATACCAAGTAATCAGAATTGCTACTGTGCTCTTGAAAGCTTGGCTCGAGTGGTTTTCTCAACAAAAGAGCAATAAAGTAGAAGACCACAGTTTTAGGAATGATCAGCTGTACATGCAAGTCTTGGCATGCTGTATCATCACCAATATTCCACAAAATTTAAAAAACCTTTTTTATAAGCAAAAACAAATTTGCCATTCTCGATGGATTACTATTGCAAATGGTTATATGAGAATGCTAATTTTTAAGTCAAAAAATCTCACTGATTCTTAGAAAAACAAGTTTCAAAAGATAGTTTCATACATCGTTTGTGTTTATGTACCATCATTTCTGATGATACACTTAAACCCCAAAGCTCCAGAGGGTCCTTTTCATTTTTATTTCACCACGATCTGCTTAGCTGTTTTGTTGAAATCGACCCAAATATCACTGATGTTGTTATGAAATATTTCTTGGCTCATGCGTCGCAATGGCTTTCTTGGAAAAATGTTGCTTTAAGTGTGCATGCAAAAGTTGTACCATGCACTTCTGCAGCAGTTAAAAGTTCAAGGTTTTTGAATGAAGAAGTAGATGTGCGATCACTCCTTCAAGACAGAAGTAGTTTAAAGCATTTCTTCACAAACAGGCCCCATGTATATCAATGACTCGTGTTCAACCATCTTTTTGGAAGTCGATTGATGACCACAATCGCTCGACCAAACGAAGAATTGAAAGATTGAAAGAACTGATCAACAAAAAATCCGAGATGAGCCAACTCAACTTATCCATTCTGATTTGTTTTGCGTGCTCACTGCTCATTTGTGTAATATGGAAATTAGTGAATTTTGAGTAATTTTGTTTGTGTAAATTGTAAATTTATGCTATTCAAGCAAGGTAGATGTAGTAGACAGTATGCTTTGATAGGCAGTAGAAAAATATGCTTTTTTTAACGACGAATTTAAACATAACACAGAACAGCACATATACCATTCAAAATTTTGCTTTAAGATGACAAAATTTAGTTTTTTTGAAATAACTTTTTTTCTGAAGGAAATAGACAAAGTTTTCTCTAGATCAGTTATAGGAAACCGACTATTCTGCACATTTTGACAACAATTTTGTCGATGTACAATAAGCGGTTGGGGAGATACGGCCAAATCGCGAAAAATCAGACCCTCAAAATTCAAACGTCGTGGACCACCTCAATATGATAGCATAATTGAAAAAAATTTGGGTTGTACACTTTTTACCCAAAATACCACCGGTAGGGACCCCAGGCATTTTGAAATTCAAAAGTGGTGAAAAAATGAAACACCCTAGTATACATGGTGTCATAAATTATCACTACAACTTCAAAAATTTGCCAAAAATCTATTTTTGACGTTATTTTGGTACAGTTTGTGCAAAAAAAAAGACAAACACTTAAAACAGAGTTTTTATCTAATTATGCTTTATGGACACGCTGTACATCACTTTTGTTTTTTATCACGTCAAAATGTTAATTGAACGCTTTCGCCAAACGATAAACTATAGCTTTCATGTACATTTCGTTCATTCATCAAACGCCTCAGGTTGGTTCTCGACGCTGTGTTTGAGAAGTACTCTCTCGACCCCAGTCAGTATCCGATCCCTTGCAAGTGGGATTACATCACTTTCGAACCTGACGTCAAGCTGTACCCGGCTGAAATCGTCCCACCATCGAGCGAACCGCGGCCGATCGAAGCCCCCGTTAAAGGAAATATCCATAAGTTCGCCTCCAAGGTCTCTGCCGAGACCCTACTGGAAAAAAGCAAGATGAAGTGAGTTGAATGCAGTTGGTTGTAAATATTTCTTGTTTGGCTCAAGATTTGCCGATAGATTGTTTAAACATTGGCAATTCTGCGCTGAGAAGGTCCTCGGTTCAAATCTTAATCAAGCCATATTCGTACGTTATAAGATTTTCGCGTTCTTTATGGTGACATTAATCTCATTGTCACATAACGATTTTAAGACTAATTTTATGGGTTGATCTTTAAAAATGCAGACTATATCATATTTCGCCTTTAAAAGCTGCATGTTTCACCATGCTCTCGATGCTAAGAACGTTAATTTTGACAGACTTGACCAAGAAAAAGAGAACAAGCAACCCGTGCAAGCGCTCGAAAAGTTTGCCACCACGAAAGTAAGTCGATATTTCTCTGTGTAAAGTATTGTACGTGCCCATAATTCGATCGTACGACCACAATTGTTTGACCCAAGAATATGTTTAAAATATGCTACATTTTCTATGATGTTAAGAAGCACCATTGCCTTTGAAAAAACTTAGCTCTTCCATTAGTAAGGACATACGAGGTCTGTTCAAAAAGTATCCGACTTTTTTGTATAAAGCACACAACACAATAAATTTTGCAAGTTTTATTCAATCTCCTTCAAAATATTCCCCTTGGTGGTTCACACACTTATCCCAGCGCTTCTGCCACTTCTCAAAACACTTCATAAACTCCTCCCCCGGAATGCTCTGAAGCTCCTCCGTCGCTTTTTTCATAATGTCTTCTCTTGACTGAAATCGCCTCCCTTTCAGAGTTGTTTTTAGCTTAGGGAACAGCCAGAAATCACACGGTGCTAAGTCGGGAGAGTAAGGAGCCTGTCTAATAAGTGGCATGCTGTTTTTGGCTAGAAAAGCTTGGACCACATGTGCAGAATGAGCGGGAGCATTGTCGTGGTGAAGCTGAAAATTCTTTGCTGCCCACATGTTTGGCCGCTTTCTTCGCACAGCATCACGAAGGCGACGTAGAATCTCCAGGTAGTACTCTTTGTTGATTGTTTGACCTTCTGGTGCGTATTCATGATGCACGATGCCACGGGAATAAAAAAAACAGGTCAGCATAACTTTCACATTGCTGCGGACTTGCCGAGCTTTTTTTGGGCGTGGTGATTCCGGATGCTTCCATTGTGATGATTGAAACTTGGTTTCTGGGTCATAATCATAAACCCAGGTCTCATCACCAGTGATGATTGTCTTGATAAATTCTGGGTCATGATTTGCAACATCCAGCATGTCCTCCGAAATTTCCTTTCGGAGTTCCTTCTGTTGCTCCGTCAGCAGCTTGGGGACAAATTTAGCCGACACTCTCCGCAGGTTCAAATCCTCAGTTAGGATTGAATGAACTGAGCCTGTGCTTATTCCCATTTCTGCAGCAATCTCTCGTACTGTTAAACGACGATCCTCCAACACTTTTTCACGAACCTGATCCATCGCCTCCTCGTTTCGGCTTGTGGATGGCCTTCCTGAGCGAGGATCACTTTCCACTGATGCACGGCCATCTTTAAAGCGTTTAAACCATTGCTTTATCTGAGTTGGGCTTAAGGCCTCATTTTCAAAAGCTTGTTGAATCTTTTGAATTGTTTCAACTTGAGTATCACCAAGTTTTTGACAAAACTTGATGCAATACCTCTGTTCGATGCGTTCTGTCATTGAAATGTAATTTTCTGAAAATCAAAAAACCGATGAACACGTACTACACGCCTGCACTAAATGCTTTACACAGAGAGATACGAATGACGAATCGGCCTGAAACGCTTCACGATTACGCGTGAATGTGTGTGTGTGCAGCCACGCTTTGCACGGGCAGTTTGCTCATACCTTATTGGCGAGAGGGAAAAAGGTCGGATACTTTTTGAACAGACCTCGTACAACAGGTAAGATAGCGATGTACCCTAACTTTCACAGTTTTGATTGATATTTAGTGTAAATATCTCAAGCGAAGCTTCGCCACTTAGACAAAAATAAGCAGCATATTTTATTAATGATGTAACCATTGTATTGGTATTTCAATTTATTAAAACAAGAAATTTTTATCTTTTTTCTCATTATAATAGTTTTTAGGTATTACAAATTAAGTTTTTAAATAATAATCTGATTTTAAGATTTTGAGTTTAGTCTAAGTTAGTGACATAGAAGTTAAAGATAAAACGGCAAGATACAGGGCATAAATGGTAATTGTCTTAAAGATATGAAAGAGAAATTTAGTAGTAATGAATGATAGAGCGAGTCATCAATGTAAAAGTCTGATCACTTGATAGCGAATAGTAATGTTTATTTTCCTCTAATTGGATCAAGATGAATAGATTCAAGACACAACCTCAGTAAACTTTATTTCCCAAAACAAGAAAATGGCCAAATGCTCCGTTTATCTTATACCAGCCAAGCTGCCGCTCATAAACATATTTCGCTAGCAAACAGGATTTTCATCTTATACATTGTCTGAAACATTTAACCTTGACAAACTTTACTGTGTATAAATCTTTAACCTTGTGTTATTTTCGTGCAGTGTCAGTTTTTGAAATTTACTTTTATTTTAACTTTGAAATTACTTTTAATGGTATAAATCGCATAATTTTTTTCATTTTTTTTTTTAAATGTTCATTATTAAGCTTAAAAATTACTGTCTATTCAATTCATTGTTTTAAACTTGCATGGTTTACCTAAAACGTTAGACTGATGCAAAATCGAATAAGCTTTTTTATATTTTCCTGTCGTTGTTTATTTTGAATTACTTGACATGTTTGTCTTTAAGTATTTTGCAGTAGTTTTCACTCTGAACAAAATAACTGCATCCCGTCCCATGCTGCAGATCACACCAGAGAAGCTTCTCGAAACTTCCCGTCAAAAGATTGAACGAGAAGAAATGAAGCAGAAGCGGCGAATCAGCTTGACGACCATCTCGCTCGCCCCGGGTAAAGACGCCGATGCTCCCGGTCCGTTTGGAAACCCTGACGCCAATGACGAATTTTCAAATGGCAACAGTTCCTTTGGTGTTCCATCGCACGACGCGTTCAAGTCTTTCTTCAAAGTTAAAGAGCAAGACCAGGTCGACTCTCAACCTGTAAGCATTTGTGTTTCGAAACTTTTTTAAAAGCGGGCTTTTAGATCTCAGGCCAATTAGTAATTGGGCATTGTGGTTAAACTTGTTGTGGAAGATGAGGCGCGAACGCCTACGTCAATATCCTGCAAATCAAGAGACGAAGTAGTTGATATGTTGATGATAAAGATTCGGAGATTGCACCGTGGTTTAGATTTGTAGTTTCTTTGCAGCGAGCACATATTTTTACAGAGTTTGTTTTTAAGGTGCAGGTACCGTACTCGCACTAAAAATAGTGAAATTTAGTCTGTCTTGTTTATAAATTTATCAACTAGTTATTTTGCTGATTTACAATAAAGGTAGCCAATGCCCTGAAGCATTATTCTTCAACCTTTTTATTTGTTGCGGTGTATATTTAGTCTTTACCCATTGTGAAATTCTATTGAACACGGTGCAATGCTCCACGCAAATTTTTCGTAATTTCAGGTGGACGTGCTCTATTTGAAGGTGAAAAAAAATATTATATTTTTGTTTTTGAATAAACTAATTCAAAATCAAGAAAATGACAGTGTGTAGTAGCCCACTGGATTACGTCATAAAACTATCTCTATCTTATTTATATACACGCCGTTGAACATACGAGGTGTGTTTGAAAAGTATCGGGACTGTATGCTTTGCACAAACAACACTTGCAACAGTGATAAAAGCTTTGTTTTTTAAGATGGCGCAATGTCTTGTGGTTGTAAAAATGTAGTTTCAGCATTCTGTGACAACTATATGCTTTTTTACAGGCTTTTCTTGAAAGGTGCTTTACTGTAGTTCGTTTTGGGATAATTTATTTAGTAAATATTTTTTTATTTTTTTTTCTTCTTTTGTTAACAAATAATGAGCATTGAACAAAGAATCAACTTGAAGTTTCTCGTTCGACTTGGAAAAACTCCAACTGAAACATTCAATTTGCTCCAAGAAGTTTACGGAGATGCTACGATGTCAAGAACTCGGATTTTTGAGTGGCACAAGAGGTTCAGAGAGGGAGAGAGGATGTGGAAGATGATCCTAAGAGTGGAAGGCCAACAACAAGCAGAACAAACGAAAATGTTGAGCATGTGAGAGAAAAGGTGCGCAATGACTGCCGCCTTACTGTTAGAATGATAGCAGATGAGTTGAGCATGAATAGTGAGAGGGTGTGGAGGATCATTACAGAAGATCTGGGGATGAGGAAGGTTTGTGCGAAAATGGTACCAAGGTTGCTGAATGATGGGCAAAAGGAAAATTGTGTGCAAGTGTGTCAAGACATCCTGAAACAACTTGAAATTACACCAGATCTGCTGAGTAGAGTTGTTACCGGTGATGAGTCGTGGATCTTCGAGTACGATCCACTCACCAAACGGCAGAGCCTTGAATGGAAGAGTGCATCCTCACCAAGACCCAAGAAAGCAAGGCTGTTCAAGTCCAAAATTAAGGTAATGCTGATTGTTTTCTTTGATGTTCATGGAATTGTTCATCTAGAATTCTTGCCACAGGGCCAAACCATTAACCAGAATGTTTACAAAGACATCTTGCGACGTTTGATGCGTTCGGTAAGGGAGAAAAGAAGAGAATTGGGGGAGACAAAGTCATGGCTGCTTCATCATGACAATGCTCCTGCTCACAATGCCTTAAGCATACGACAATTTCTTGCAGAAAATAACATTGCCGTGCTAGAGCAACCACCCTACTCGCCAGATCTGGCTCCCTGTGATTTTTTCTTGTTTCCTAAGCTCAAGGGAGTCATTAAAGGAACCCGTTTTCAAGACTCAAAAGCCATAACAACAGCCGTAACGAAGGAACTACGAGCGATCCCAATGGAATCTTTCCAGAAGTGCATAGAAGCATGGCAGCAGAGATTAGAAAAGTGCATTCGAGCTCAAGGAGATTACTTTGAAGGGGACAAGTTGTAATTTTTACGTGGTATTTCAAATAAAATAATTATTTACACAGTCCCGTTACTTTTCAAACAGCCCTCGTAAGTTAAAAATGCTCTTGTCTGTAATTTTTTTCGAAGCTAAATATCTAATCTTTATTCGTATGATTTTTGAAATGACGCGTCAGTTTTGTACGAACTGCCCCTAATATCATCAAAGCGAGTTGTTTCGAATTAAAGAGAGTTCGCTTTCATAATTTCTATAAATTATAACTTTCAGGACGATAAATTAAAAGAGAATATGGCGAACCAAAGTGATGGAGAAACCCCCATGGAAGTATCTTCTGAAAAACTTCAATCAAACCACGAGAATGACTCCTCGAGTGACAATTCCGTGGAACATATGAAAACAGAAACGTAAATCGAACTGTAACGAAAATAATGTTCTCAAATAGCTACTATTTTCTTAGTTTTGACTTCAACTGTTCTCGATTTTTTCTTTGGTTGTTTGGATATAATGCTCTCCCATCAATTTAATTTTGGTTTTGAAAGATTATTATTTATGACGTCATATTGTTATCAAAATCATTTCGGATTTTATTTTTTGCATGTCCTATCTTGTGTGAATAGCGTTTCAAATACATATACATGAAGTAATGTATCTTATGTGTTTTCGGCAATCATCTTTATTAATAAGTATTGCATTTAAGCGTTTGATAGAGAGATAAATCGGTGCTTATCACTTCATATTTTTTTGGCTCCCTGTTACAAATTAGCTTGAGATTCAAAACGTAAAGTAAAGGAATTTAATTGTGTCAGATATTGACAAAACTGTTTTATGCCTTTTCACGCAAAAATAGCTGCGGTACTTGACATTCAGCAAGCAACTTAAGTTTTTATTGAACTAAAACATTCTACACAACTTTTGACTTCGTATATACTGGCAATAAAGCAATAAAATTGCTTACTTTGGAATTTACCCAAGCATCTGGAAGCAGTAATAAATCGTTTAGTCGTAGGTAGTAGAAAAAGTTTAGTATGTTGACGACACAGTAATCGTAAAGGTGTGTAATTTGGTTACTAATCATTGTCAAAATTAAACAACTGTGTTTTATCAATTCAAATTTACTCTAACGAAAGAGTTTTTCTCGTAATAATGTTAGAGTTTGCTACGTTATATCGTCAGTAGAATAAAAATAAAACAAAGACACTTATGATAAAAATTATCATGTGTGTCGGCGAATAAACAGGTTTAGCGCTAAGCAGAATAGACACTCTAATTTTAATTATGCACCGCTTAATTTTTCGTCTAATCTAAGGTCACTTTTTCTACGTACCGTGAAACGGGGTGACAAATACCACTTGTCAAAAAATGATTTTCTCGACTTTCGAAGTCAAAATTAAGCTTTATTTTATTTTCAAATCTATGTTTTTAGATTTTAAAATTAAATGTAATTCTTCTAGATTACTTTGTAAAAAAATAGAGTTTCAGTAATTTTTTTGCATCTGACTATGATAGATTGAAAACAGCCGGCTAAAATTCGAAAATTTTTTTAAAAATTTGACCCTTGGAAACTTTGATATGTATCTCAAATATTGTTTCAAATTTTTACATTTAATTCTTCGTTCATTCGTAGCTTTAATTATAACGAAAGTGAGGTAGTTTTTAGATATTGTGAATGAGCTCCCTTAGGGGTCATTTATGGGGTGGATTTTGTCACCCCGGACTGCATGAGCACAAAAACCACCAATAAATTGAAGTAATTTTCTTCTCTTTATCATATTTACAATATTTTTTAAGTTAAGCGAGCTTCATCACGTTGGTGTTGGTGCTAATTGCTTGCGCTCTCATCATGCCAAGATTGTATAAAACAAAACCTGATGCTCGGCTATACCTAGCAGGGCGATTTGATACCAGGGTTGTGGTGTCGGAGTCGAAGAATCGGTAGTTTGAGGGTGAGGTGCAGTCGGAGGGTTTTTAGTTACTGGAGTCGGAAGCCAGTTAAAGAAGATCTCATAGATGCCACGCTTTTTTTTAGAGTTAATATATGAATTGTAAATGATATTTTTTAAAGTTATGAATTTTGGTGTCAAAAACATTTTCAGATGTCTTCTAAAGATGAAGTAGGAGAAGAAACTTTCCGAGGTGTGGAGTTGGGAGTCTGAAAATTTTTATCACTTGGAGTTGGAGACGGAGTCGAAAAGTTTCATTTATTTGGAGTCGGAAATTATTTTACCGACTCCACAACCCTGCCTGATACCCTGCAAAAAGCATAAGAAGAACTTAATATCATTTGAGCTTAACTTAGGTCAAGGCAAGAGATTTTCTTAAAGCTTTTGTCTCCTATAGCAAGGTTTACAAATACCAAAAATAGTGAAAACATTGACTGGTTTTTGTCACCCCATGCCGGGGTGAAAAAAACCACCACGGTTTATGACCCCACATGTTATGAAAATGCGATCAAAAAATTGAAAATTTTTTTAATTCGACAGCATTCATCCTTCCCCCTAATCTAAAACTAATAACAGTACAATTTACGCAAAGTTAAAGAAACTATAAACTAAAATAGCCCCAAAAGTGGTTTTTGTCACCCCGTTTTACGGTACAGTATTTTTAAATTTTGTACTATCATACTTGCAAAACGTAAACAAAAACTTTAAAAATCATAACTATTCGCAACTTTTTTTATAAATAACTTTTCCTCAGATAAAGCAAGGGATTAAACCGGTAGAGATCAGATAGAAAGCAAAAATGAGCCAATTTGTAGTGGTTGAAAATTAACTAGGAGTGTTCTAACTTCGACAAGGATGCTCGTTAAGGAAAAACTTCAGATTTAAATATTTTAAATGACTTTGATAATCTGATCAAATTATGATCTTTTAAAGATAATATCAAATTAAAAAATTGTATTGTTGAGATATTAAAATTAAAAATTATATTGTTAATTAAAAATTAAGACGATATTTAATCGTATTGTTGAGATAACGTTAAAAAAATTAGACTTTTTTCTCATCTCAATTTTCGTTTCACGTTCAATTGCCATGTTTATCTTGATCAATTCCTAAAAACTTTTCACAGCTAGCTATACTTCTGTGCATAAATGCTTCCGTTGCCCATAGGTTGTGTCACCTTTCAACGCCTATTCCTATTCAGTTGGCGACGATGTATTTCACAGTCGATTCCGTGCTTTCCGCTCTATCGCCAGTTCTGCTTCCTGGGGTCCATCAAAAGAATCCTTATGTATCTTATATAAAGCCTTCATTCGCCCCATCCTCACCTATGCTTCCCCAGGCTGGTTTCCCTTCTCATCTCCTACTCACATCACCTCCGTGGAGAGGATGCATAGATCTTCCTGTAGAGTAATCACAGGTTGTCTATCGTCCACTCCCATCCCTCTACTTCATATAGAAGCACTTATACCTCCACTACAAGTCACCCTCACTCACCAATCACTCTCCTTCTTTAGACGAGCCCTCCGTCTATCTTCAACCTTTCCTATAGCCTCTTTTGAGATCCTTCTCCAGATCACATAACCTTACCCCTAATCTACATCTTGCCCGTGAACCTCTAATCCTCTGCCCTCCTAAACTCTCCTGGTCTACCCCATCTACTTACACAATTTCACTCCATCTCTTATCCCCATGCTCTCGTAAAGACCCCCCTCCCTTCGCAACACCACAGCTACCTCCCATCTTTCCTCCCTATCTCACAGCGATATCTCTGCCTTGACTGACGGTTCGGTACCTGGCGGGCTGGAGCAGGGTGGTGCAGGTATACACATCAAGTGTACAAAGTGTGTCACTGCTACCTCGCTCTCCTTCTCGACTGGTCTCTGGGCTACCAGTTATAGTGCCGAAACCTTCGCTATCCTACATGCTCTTGAGTGGTGTATCTCTCACTCCAAGACATGTAATTTTGAATCTATCACCCTTTTTTCCGACTCTATCTGTCCTATCAACTCTCTCTGGCCCCCCTACCATATTTAACCCCCAAATCCCTATCCAATACACAATCCCTTTTCAATTCTCTATCCCAATCCAAGATAGTCCATCTGCAATGGATACCAGGTCACTCTTCCCTCCCAGGTAACAACTTAGCTGACTCTCTAGCTAAAGCCGGAGCCTCTCTTGATCCCTCCAACATATCCGTGTCCCTCGCACCCCTTATTTCCTCTCAAAGACAATCCCTCTACACCAGTTGGAAACGCAGTGTCCAATCTGGTCTCTTTCAACACCAAATCCCTTCAGTATCTCCCGAGGAGCTTACTCTCCCTCGCTCCGTTCGTTGTGCTCTCTCCCGTTTACGCTGCAATGGGCACAGCACTCTCTTTAACTCTTATCTCCACAGAGTTGGTCGAGCCGAGACTCCTTCATGCAGCAATTGTGGTTCTGAATCACAGGATCTTTCACATCTTGTGCTTGATTGCCCTGTACTGGACCATCTGCGTCGGGCCATATTCGGCCACACCCTCTCACTTCTAGACCTCTGGTCCCGTCCGTGGGGAATCGCCCGATTCATGGGACTCCGCGGAGTTGATCCGCGCTCCCATCCCCAGAAATGGGTCGGGTAAATCCACCACCACCACCACCACCAAGATGTATCCAGTTTGGCTTTTAGCGTACAATCTTACAAGTATCTTGAAAACTTGCTCTTAGCTATGCTTTTTTTGGTTTTGCTGCAACCGACACATCACCCTTCTTCCATCATATTTTCACAAAATTGGCCCACTGTGCTACGTTTATCTACAGCGACTTTGGTTGCAGACTAAAGAACATCTTTCTTCTCTATATTTTCTTCATCAAGTCATCTTCCTTTATTTTTTTAGTCGATGTCCACTTCTGCCTTGCTGTGTCACTCGATTGTTAGGACTCCACGGTTTTGATTCGGTGTCACATTTCTAAAAACGGGTCCAGTAAAATTACAGTTTACAACCACCGCCATTCAGTGAATATTGACAAGCACTTTGCTCGTGGGGACAGAATTTGATTTGTGTTGTCCTCGCGTTTGTGATACGGGTTCAATTCCCAAGCTTGTCAATTTTGACACAATATCGCCAGCTATATAACCTTTACGACAGTTTTACGTAAGTGACTGTGTACCCAGGCGCCATGGAGACGGTAGAGGTTGGCGTGGTAAAATCGTAACGCGCTTCCGCAAATTTACCAGGCATAAAATTTAGTTTATGATTTCAACATAGAAGAAAAATTAATTGATATGACCTAATTATTTCTATATTTTTAGAAAATACACTCCAAAAATTTTGTCGCCCTCGTTTTCCTTCAATTCCTTTCTTACGTACCCGATCTGTAAAAATTGTCCTAGTTACCGAACAACGCAAAGCACATGTGTTCTTTTGATGAAGCCGAAAATAAGATAAAGTTTATTTAATTGTTTTAAAGAGGGGCTTATACTAGCCTTTTAATCAATAACTTATTAATTGGAACGATAAAAACTTGACATTATCGTAGGTTTTCAAGAGTAGTTTTAGATTAGTAAAATAGATACAAGTCAAAGGTCAAACCACTTAATCCCAGTCAATCGCATGGCAAATAAGTTTGATATCAAGTAGCCAAACGATAGTCAAAGAAAATTTTTTATTAGTTTGTCAGATAGAAATTCCAAAATACTGACTGATAAAGAAAAATCCAAAATACCGACGCATATGCACGCGAACACGCGCACTGCTTGTTGAAAGCATAAACTGCCATACTTTTGGGATCGCAAAGGATTTTTTGAAGATTGCTAAAGTACTTATATACAGGGTAGTGGAGTCGGAGTCGTTTTTGAATTTGGTGGAGTTGAGTCGCTTTTTAGGACTTGTTGGAGTCGTTTTTTTAGGTGTGCTGCAGTCGGAATCAGAATCGTTTTATTTTTGGAAACTCTGTTTAACGCTAAATTAGGCCTCCACAATTTTGGGGTCGAACATTTCACAATGGAGTCGGAGTCATTTTTCCAGACATGCGAGAGTCGTTTTTTAGATGTTTTGGACTGGGAGTTGGAGTCTTAAAATTTTAGTCGTAAAAATTTTAAATTGGTGGAATTGGAATTGGAATCGAAAAAAACTCTTCAGCCCCACAATCCTACTTAAACAGTAGTCTAAAAAATTTTACTAATAGGTGATAAAAATAGTATTAAATTTTGGGATAATTCTATCCTAGTAGGCTACCTGTATTTTAGTATTTTTTAGTATTTACAGGTGTAATTAAAATTTGAAGTTGCTTGTTCAAACCGAAAAGCAGAGAAAAGTGTCGTAAAGTGTTTTTAATAGACACAAAAGAATGACGAAAGTAGGTTTTAAACTTTGTACGTCACGATGACGCTTGCCATCAAAACGGCCACTTAATAAATTTCCGAATACTTTGAGTTTTCATCATAGATAAAAATAAACACAAGAAAAGATTGGCAAAGACCTGATAAAAAAATAAAAAAAGGTCTTCACTTTGTTGTATTTGGTCAATAGCCTTATCTAATTCATTTTTTTAATGGGATAAAACAGTTTTTCCCAAAAAATATACATAAACTAACTTCTTCCGACCCAAAAAATGCAGGCTCAGTGCCTGAAAAAATCTGATTCCGCCCAAATTATTTTGTGTCTCCGGTAACCAATTGCATCTTTGCTCCCCGCTTCGCACGGCCGCTCCCAGCTTCGTACGGCCATGTTTTTCATACTTGGCCCTATCTGTATAATCAAAACAAGACACAGATTCCTATGTAAGTAAAGAGAAAAATATAATGTAAAGGAACTCGGAAATTTACGCTTAAATTTGAACCGTTTGTCCTCTTTTTGCTGACAAGCCGACACAAGTTGACACCCCTTCAAATTCGTTTACCTTGTTCGAAATTCAAATTCAAATTGCTACTTAATCTTCGCTAACGATAAATTAGCCGACTAAAAAAATATTAAAAAAGAAAAATTGTTATTCTTTCGAAGACTTAAAGACAATTTGTTTTCGAACGCTCATCGCATTAATATTTCAACAACGGCAGAGCCCATCTTTAATGCTTTTTAATGGCGCCGAAATACGATTCAAATGCAAGTCGTCAGAATAGCGTCGTTTTTATGGGTAGTTGTCACTTTGACCGTCGATGGTTTGGCTTGTGCAAACAGAACTGATGATGAATTTCATTTTACTTTATGCCGTTTTATCTGACGGCAAATTAGGTTTGACTTTGATGGGAGCGAATAAATCAAAATACAACAGGCGTAATATCTTAATCACCTACGTCGATAAAAAGAAGTTAATTAGTTAAAAATTAGCTAAATAAAGACTAACAACTTGATATACAGTGTTAAATCAAAGCCAAGATATAGTCTGTCAGGAAGATAAAAAAAATTCAGTAGGTTGAAATTGGTATTTTTTAATAATTAATTTTTGTATCATTATAACTGGACTATGTAAGCATGTCAATGGTTGTCTGCAGCAGTATCTACTTGTACCAGTTTATTTTTATTCGCTATAATACTGTATAAATTACTTAAACAGCCTGAAAAAAACTGAAACAACTTAGACTAAAACACTTGAATGAAAGAAAGTGTGGTTTTGTAAATCCAGCTTAAAAATTAATGTAAATTTACAAAAAAATTGTGCTTTTAAGGACGTGAAAATAAAGTTTTGTTTGGTTTAATCTTCATGTTTTCAGCAGAAGTTTTAAAAACTTTCTCAAACTTTATTGAGTTATTATTCTTCAAACTTTATTCATCAACATATTTTTGCTTTTATTAGTCTTCAAGTTGTCAGTAGAATGAAACAATGGGCAAGATTACCTAACTAATCGTCGAGTTTTTAAATGTTATGATAATTTTGTGTTAAATAACAAACAGTAGACCAATACTGATAGTGACATAATGAAACTTGAAAAAAACATTTAAATTATTTTTCTCGTAATAATTTTTTTTGAGGTGGGGGAAACTTTTTAAAGAGAAAAAACTAGATAAAAAATAAAGATTTTACTAAATAAGGAAACTTTTCAACTGTTTTTTCCTAAATCATCTTTTACTAGAGAAGAACATTTTTTGCGGTTATTTATAATAAGCATGAACAATGAAAATATTATAAAAGAGAAGAAAAATAAATTTTTTGTAACTAGAATTTCGCGTTACAAGAGGCTCTTGAGTTATAGAAAAAGTCTTCTGCCTGTCATTTCTCGCGTTTTTTTCTTTTTTGCGACCATAGCAAAAATTAAGGCTCGTTTCCACTACAAGCGTAATATAGTATTCTTTGTTTCTTTTATTGATTTTTTTGCTTCGCATAGCGCTTAAGCGCGGAAAGAAGTAAAAAATTGAATTAAAAAACAAAGAATACTCCATTCCACACTCGTAGTGGAAACGGGCCTTAAGGTCACTGATCAACGGTTTTAATACTGATACTTGTGAAGATCTTTGTTTGATATAGATTTTACCGTTTCTAAATTGCCAATCAGCTAAAATGAAATAAAGTCGCACTTTAAAAAAGTTTTATATTGACTCAAGTTAAGCTCAAGTACACTTGCCGTGAAGAGAAGCTGTTTGCTAATTAAAAAGCTCCTGAAATATGAAAGGAATTGGAAAAGAGAAGCCTACAACAGTGAGCCAGTTCTTTTTTTTCTTTTCTTTTTATCGAGCAAACAAAAAAATAATACTTGTGCTTCCTTGTTTCAAAAAAAACACAGTGAATTTACAGTACTGTATATGTTGCGAATGTCGAGAAAAAATTTTAAAAACAATCTTTTTAATTACTGTATTCAGTACCAACTTGCACTAATAGATTTTTTTAAATATACGTCACTAGCACTACTTCACAGTGCATCAGTACAAAAACTGTCTTAATTCTATTAGCGAAGTGGTTTTCAACCTTTCTACATTAGCAGACAAAAGATCGTATAGGTAATAAAACCGATATTTAAAATCTTTTTGTAAACCAAAATTGTCGTTGCGTAACATAATGCAAGATTTTTTTATATATATATTTAAGACAAAAATTTAGAACAAAGTGGTAATCATTTTAACTCAAACAACAAAATGTCAATCTATTGAAACATACAAAATCAATGTTTGTGTGAAATTTGCCACGGTTTCGCTGCCAGTATACGAGGCAAACAGGCATCAAAGAAGTTTCTGAAACACGTAGTTCTGCATCGGCATTCAAACAATTTCTTTGCTTTGTTTTAACTAAAGCTAGCCTTGAAAAAGATTTCTCGTATAAGTAGCTGGATAAAAATGCCCTTAACAATTTGATTGCTTTATGAGTTAGATACGAATATTCGTTTTCAAGAGACATCCAAAATTGTGACAGTGATACTTTTTTCTGTCTGGATTGCAAAGTAGAATCACAGCATAATTCAATCAGACTTTCTTTTTTATGGGGGATTGAGATTGCATGACATTGCATTTTCGTTGAATGGATCGAAAGATTTCCATTTCGTGGATTTTTATGTTTTCGAAAATAATGGTTAAAATTGGTTGCCAACTCTTTCAAGTGTTGACTAAAATACTAAGTAACACTTTATCGTTCGCATCATCTCTTGTCAAGTACTCATTTAAAATTGTAAGCATATATGTATTCTCTTTTTTACAAAATTATCAGATATCATCTGTCTTGTTTCTCATAAAGATATTCGTGCAAAAACCTTGCAAAGAAACATTAAGGTTGTTCAAACGTTCAAATATACCTGCCAAGTACGCAAACTTACACAACCACATCTTAGCCAACAAAAATTCTGCTAATGGAGAGTGCATTGCTCTCAAAAAGTGTTTTGTTTCTTCACGGAGTTTAAATAGGCGAGAGAGAACTCTTCTTCGTGACAACCATCTTGCTTCTGCATGGAGAAGAAAATGGTCATGATGCAAAGCCATACTTTCTCACAGTGCTTAGAAAAGTCTGGAGTTCAAAGGTCGACTTCTAATTGCATTAACAATTTTCACAGCGTTTAGTACGTTTTCAAATCAGAAAAAAGCTTCTTTAAAGCCGAATGCCTCGATAGATGATACTGTGAGTAAACATTTCTTCGTGCGAAATTTTTATTTTTGCTACCAGACCAGAGCGATAACCAGTTATGTTTGCAGCTCCGTCACTACGCACTCCGACACAATTTCCCCAGTCTATTTCTTTCTCACTAAAGTATGTGTTCATAAAGGTAAATATTTCTGACCCCACCGAGTCCTTATAAATTAACGCAACAAAGAAGTTCTTTCTTAAAATCTGTTTTTACCTTATAGCGAACGAAACAAAGAAGAATGGCACAATTGCTCAAGTCAATTGACTCGTCGACTTGAATAGCAAAATAGGGTAACTTTTTTCCTCTTCTATGACTTGCTGTTCGATGTCTATTTCTATATCTTCAATTCTTTGCTGAGCTATGTTGTTGGAGAGTGGTATACCTTCAAATTTTCGAGCTGCTTCAGGACCCAAAATTTTTTCGGCCGTAAATAAGATGCGCGGTTTTACTAAGTCTTACCCAATTGTGTAAGGTTTTTTGTTTTGGCTATTTGAAGAGAAATTAGATAGGATGCATTAGGAAAAGATTTTTTGGCAGTCGTGATCTTTTTTATTTGCTTTTTTGATTGCTTATATTAGAGGGAAGTCGTTTAAAATGTTCAAGTGGCTTGCCTTTAAAATTGTTGTGCTTTGAATGAAAGTGACGACTAAGTCCGGATGGTTTTACATCGTCATTTGAGAGAATTTGGCAGTATGCTCTTTTTGTAGTTTGCTCTACATTTGCAATAGGTCTACTCAGTGATGGCTTTAGTACAGTGCGAACGGAGCGGCCGCACCGAACCCAAACGGAACGTCAAAAAGTGACCCCTAAGCAAAATATTGCTCTATCTTTTCATAGTAGCACCATGACGGTGGCTATCCTGTCTGCAGCTTAACTTTAGGACGAAAGCAGGGTTAAAATACTCGATTGAAAGTGATAACCTTTTTTTAGAGAACACTATATTTTTGGGACGAAAATGGAGATTTTGGACACTAATTGAAAGTGATGACCCTTTTTTTTAGAAATCATTATATTTTGGAAACAAAAAACTTGAAAAGTGCCTCCCTATTTTTCTTGCACCGGGCCCCCTTTTTTAAGGCCACCACTGTGTCTACTAATACTTGCTTCATTTCCATTTTGAGAATTACCTGTTTCAGCAGTCTTACTTTTATCCTTCTTGTTGAAATACGCCATAATACCTTGTGGTTTTATTAATTCCATATTAATCTTTCTGCAGTTTAACAAGACTGGCTATAACAGCTCCTTAAAAGTGAAGAAAGTTTTGTATTTAATTTTGAAAAGCTAGATACAGTTTATGATGAAGCATTTGTAAACGGCATAAAACTTAGGTCATTGAAAGGTTAACCTTCATTATTAAACAATTTTGCATCATCAAGGAAACGAGATACGCCAGTTTACTGGTGCAGCGTAAAATCAGCGTAAAATGAGTAAAATGACAGACAGACAGACAGACAGACAGAAGTTTATTTTGTCAGAGATTATTACGCACTATGAAGATAATACATAAAAATAAACGAGAAAAAAATACCTATCAAAATAGTAAAACACAGGTTATGTACATCTACAGTGAATAAAAAAAATAAACAAATAAAATAAAATAGTAACAATCTCGATGGGAGACTGCGAAGTGACCGATTAAGGTCTTCTAGTCAAGCAGTCACCCAGAAATTGTAGCGAAATTATTCCATTCAAAGATTATTTCGTTAGGGCATGACGAATTATATCGTTTTGAAATATATCTAGGAATTTAAGAGCTGAATTTTAATATTACGTTTGAAGGTATTAAACGATTGATTTCAAATATGAGGGGAGATGGAGTTCCAGATTTTAGCCCCTTGAAATTTAATTGATTGTTGACATCGAGACGATAATAAGTGTGGTAAGTATAAATCGTTTCGAATATTAGATCTAGTAGACCGATTATGAATTGAACTGGTTTGGGTAAAGAAGGATGTAAATCAGATTGGAAGGTGTTTGTTGGAGTATTGGTGTATAATTTTGGCAATTTCTAAATAGTACAAATCTTGTATTTTTAAGATTTTGTATTGGTAAAAAAGTGGTGTTGTTGATGTTTTAGGGTTACAGTTTGAGATAATGCGAAGAGCTTTATTTTGGAGACGTTGGAGTTTTTGGAGGTATGTTGGGAAAATACTTCCCCAAATGGGAAGGCCATATAGTAAATGAGGATGGACTAAAGCGAAATAGATAAGAACAAGAGCAGAGGAGGGGAAAATATGTCGCAATTTGTTTAAAAATCCTACCGATTTGGCTATTTTGAATTCAACTAGTTGTATATGTTGTTTAAAATTTAGCTTGTTATCAATTAGGATCCCAAGATATTTACAGCAAATATTATTAACTATAAAGGAATTATTGTAAAGAATTTGAAAGGTTAAAGGTGGGGTATTTTGTTTAGGAGGAAGGTGTAGTATGCACGATTTGTTTGGATTCGTCGTCGTCGTTTTGTTTGGATTTGTTTGGATTGATTTGGATTTTGTTAGCATCACACCAATCTTTAAGCTGTATTAATTCGTCTAAACAAGCTTTCTCTAGGGATGACAGAGATGACTGTTGTAGTATAAGGCAGGTGTCATCAGCAAAATAACGGGGTGTACTGTTAATGGCATTTGGTAAGTCGTTGATATATATTAGGAAAAGTAAGGGACCAAGTATGGAAGCTTGAGGAACACCAATATTGATGGGTTTAGTAGAGGATGAAGTATTATTAAAAGTTACAAATTGGTTTCTAGAGGTAAGGTAATTTTCGATTAAAGCATATGCCGGTCCACGAATGCCGTAATGGTGTAACTTGTGCAATAGGGTTTTGTGTGACACTGTATCAAACGCCTTGCGAAGATCCATAAACAACAGTGCTGTGTGTTGTGAGAAATGCAAGACATCGTAACAGTTAGTGACAACGTCAAGTAAAGCGTGATCAACGCTGTGATTGTTTCTAAAGCCATATTGATTTGCGTACAAAACTTTATTTTTAGAAAAAAATTATCAAATCGAATTTTGATGAGTTTTTCCAGTATTTTCGACAGGTTAGAAAGTAAAGCTATTGGTCGATAATTGCCTAATATTTCTTTACTACCGGATTTAAATATAGGGATTACTTTGGCGGTTTTGAAAGCTTGGGGAAAAATACCAAGATCAAATGATCATTGAAAATATATTGATAATATAGGAGCTAGTACTACTGCTCCTATACGTAAGAAGAAGGGGTTGATGTTGTCACCTCCACTAACTTTGTTTGTATTGATCGAATTAATCCGATGAAAAATTTCAATTGCACTGGGGGATCTAGTACTAAAGAATGTAAAATAGGGTTTTTTAAGTAAGTAGTGTAGTCTGTATGTAGGGGTTTAATTGACATTGTTAGCAATAGAGTGACTAATTTCAACAAAAAAATGATTAAAGCAATCAGCAATTTTTGACGAATCTTCAATGACTGAATTTTCTATATTTATTTTAGTGAGAGGGGAAATAACACTTTTAGTAGAAATAGCAGAGCTAATAATTTCCCATATTTTCTTGGGATTAGATTTATTTTTTGAGATAAACTCGGTATAATACATTTTTTTGATAAATTCTTTACTCGTGTTAGTTTATTAGCATACGCAAATGAGTTTTACAGAAACTAATAACTTTGCAATGCTTAGGATTCCGTATAAAAATTAGCTTGGCAAAAAAAGCAACTTTGCGAACAGGTATTTGCGGTTTGTGAAATCCTTTTTATCAAGTGAGGCCATATTCTGAAAACACTTTTTGTAAGACTTCATGCGGTTGTGATTTTTGTTTAAATTTTTACGAAGAGCAAATTTTATTTAAGTGTTGTTTTGGTTTTGAAAGTTAAGATATCTTTATGTTTTTAGTCACCAATTTAATATTTAAATTTAAAAGCAATTTTTACGGGTACAAAAGGTATTGAGCCCCTCAATCTACAAAATTAACAAAGTAATTCTTAATCACCGTGGCCTTTCATTCCCCACGCCCGTGCAGCAAAATTAAAATTGTTTCGCTTACTTTCGGAACAATACGTAATGTAACCCGAAATTCAATTTTATTCAAGATTATTTTCACATTTTGTTCTCTGATCAATTATGCCATTTAGTAGTTATTTTAAAAAAGTAAAATCTTTTAAGGCTTGTTTTCACTACGAGCGTAGAATGAAGCATTCTTTCTTTCTTTTGTTGATCTTTTCGCACTTAAACTCTTAGCGAGCGCTAAGTGAAGCAAAAAAATCAATACAGCAAACAAAGAATTCTCCATTTCACACTCGTCGTGGAAGCGAGCTCTTAAGGCCCGTTTCCACTACGAGCGTGGAAAAGAGCATTCTTTGTCTCTTTTATTGATCTTCGATTGAAGCGAGCGGTTAAAATTGAAGCGAGCGCAAAAAAAAGCAATAAAACAAACAAAGAATGCTTTTTTCCACCCTCGTAGTGGAAACGGGCCTTTAAGCTTGTTTGAGAAATCATAATTTTATTGTTTAAATTTTGAGCAGAATTGTCAAAACCACAGTCGCAGGAGTTAAAAAGCAAAAACTCGAAATACCCTAAATTATAAGGCTGAAAATTTAGTTTGCTTTTTTCTTTTTATTGTTACAACAAAACATATTTTGCAAGTTTGTCAAATAATAATACAACGGCTTGATGCCAGTTAGTTATTTTTCAGCGAAATGCGATACGATTAAACAAACAGTAAAATCTTTTGCATCTTATTATATTTTTGAAAATTAGTAGTCATATAAAAATATTATTTTTAAGGCAGGAATTAGATGTACAGCTTTAAAAGCCAATTTCTTAATAATGCTTTTAAACTACGCTTTGCTTTCATTGACGTTTAATTACAATGTTGTTTTTATTCGGATGTTTTCTTTTCTTTTTTCAAATTAAAATTTATTAAATTCAAAACCTTTATCAAATTAAAACATAAATCAAAATCAAAATTAAAACATAACAACTTTATCTTAAGTAAAGAGATTCTTGTCTAAATAAAGAAATAGCGATTAGAAAGATATTTGAAAATCTTCTGTCCAAAAAAGCTTTTGTGAAAGAATGACTATTCCAAATATGTGCTCGTTATTGTTACGCCCCATTCTAACAATACCTGTCAGCAAGTTTTATACTTTTTAGCGAATACTGTTCTCCATAATTTTACTGTTATGTAAGCTGATGTTTCTATGACAGTTGCTAGTGTTTAGAGCTTAAATTCGAATGGCTAATGGTTTATCAAACTTTTAATAAAAATAAAAGAGCTAAAGTATTTTTAAAAAAGCCATTAAAAAGATTTTGTTATTGAGTTATAGCATCTTCAGTTAAAAAAAGTGGTAGTAAAACAATTTTTCAAAATAAAGCTCTCGCGAGCACAGTGTCTTTTCAAAGAAGTTTTTATATTAAAATATATATATAAACGTTAAAATGTGCATTTTATGACATGTGAATCAAAAAGAAAGAAAAAAAATATAATTACAGTGATTAAACGGATGATATTACTGCATGGAAATGTTAATTATTTATCGATAGAAGGTAAAGTCCAAATTTGAATTGAGTTTAATCATACGAAAAATTATAAAAGCATTAAAAAATTAACAGTTTGACAAAAAATATTTTATCATTATCTAATAATGTGTTATTCATCATTATCTAATTCCGGGCGTATTTTGTTCTATTAAAAGTGTTTCGTTTATTTTGACTTTTCCCAATTGTCCGAATATCTTAAAACTTTTGGTTCAATGAAATTCATATATATTAGCTCTGTTTACAGATATCGTAGTTCTTGTATTTGAAGTAAAATTATTTAAAACATATTTTTCATTTTCTCCCAAGTTTGTAAAACTGATTTTAAAAAAATTCAGAGTAAATTCATTAAGTCTAAGACTTTTACTAAATCAAAGAATAAATGTTTTATCAATAGGTTATTATGTGACGTCACCAGAAGATTTTAATAAAGTTGAACTGCTAAAACGTTTGGCAGACACACTAACGAAATTTTGAAGTTAGTAAGTGACACATAGATAAGAAAACTGTGAGACAATTTAATTTCCGTCAAAATAAAGTAAAGATCAAACAGCTGCAAATAAAAATGTAAGAAAAATTGTTAGATGTGTAAATTGTAGCAGCTGAAACAAAGCCACGGGTAGGTCTATGTGACGTAATTCCGTTGGGAAAAGGAACCCACCGAAATAAAAAGAAAACCAGCGAAGCACCAACCAGTTTTTTTATTTCTGATATCATAGCATTTTTACTTCACACATTGGTTTTCATAAGGTTTTTGTAATGATTTGACCCGGAATAGAACCTTATTTGATTTTGATGAAGCAATTTCTTTAGCGTTCGGAACAATGCTTCCCAAATGCTGCACCTTCGGGTGTGTCTAAATGCGCTTTAAAAACTTTAATGCGGGTTGACACATGACCCTCTGAATACCAAGCCAAATGCTTTACTTTATTTATTTCTTGTTTGTTATGACCTCTGACCTCGTCCACAACATTGCGCCTAGATGACGCGGCCACTTTTGGGAACAACTTTGGACACAATGTGTTAAATTTGGCATTTTTCTGAGTTATATTTTGCTCATTTAGCCTGGTTTACACCAGGTGTAAAGAGTTTTGCTATTTATAAATTTCGTACCCCGAACGTAAGAATTTTAATAAACAAGCAAAGGTACACCAATCGTATGCACCAGGTAAAAAGCAAGAGTAGACCATGCGTGTAATATCACTTGGTAGATGGTATTTTATTTTCTTGAAAAGGACACCACAAGCCGCAAAAAATTGGGAAACCCTGATTTACAATCAAACCACTTCGGTCCAAAGGTTCACATCTATTCGTGCGACACGTCGTATTATCTTCGTGCTCGTTATGATATTGATGACGTTATTTCGATTATGACGACAGCGATGACTGTGGCAGTGATGTAGCTATCAGGCGTTCATTGTTTTAGTTGTTGATTTATCGATTTCTTTTAACCTGAACGAAATAGATGTAAAATCAGTCGCCTGGAAAAAACATTTTTCGCTCATTTTGAGATTGATGTTCAATCGAATTCGGCTATCATTCGGACGAATCAATTTGTTTTCTTGCAGTTACTAAAACTTAACGGCTTTTATGGAACAAAGCACTTCATTTTGTCGATTGTGGCTCAGTGACTTGTTTTGGCGGCGCTGATTAAAGTGTTACAGACAATGCAACGATTTTGAATGACCCGCACTATTGTAAAGCGTAATCGAGACCGGTTTGAATTCACTTTGTTGACGAGCTCGCGTTGAAGTTCACTATAAGACCTGAGAGTCATGTGACTTGACGCTCTCACGGTAACGTCGCATTTTCAATTGCCGTTGAATGATGTGTCGAGAACGACTTCAAATCAGCTGTGCCAAGGTATATTTTTTAATAAAGTAAAAGAAATACAAATTTTATTCACTTGAGCAAGGGCACAAAGCAATTCTAGATTGAAAAGAGGCGACAAATTTAAATAGCCGCGAATCAAATCTGCAAGAATTGTTTCGGCAAATAAGTGACAATTAATTTATTTGTGTTAGTTTTTGCTTTTTCTCATGCATTTTGTTTTCTTTATTTCATGCTTTCTAGATTTACGTATGTATATATTTAAATGTAAAATTTATCTTAATTTTTTTCTACAGTACATCGAATGTATACTACTGGCCAATTACAAATAGGGTTATGGAATAACATTGAAACTGACGTTAGTAGAGTATTTTTTTTTGTAATCTCGCTCTTTATTTACCATAGCAAAACAGGATTTACAAAAAAACACAATAGTTGCGACAAATATCGACAATCTCTCAACGGCAATTCACCGTTCAATAATAGATTATGAGTTAGCATAATTTTAGTTTTGTTTGCCAGAGAAGAGATAGAGATAAAGTAGCTAGAAGAAGATAAGTTTCAATGTAAACAATGATGGCTGTTTTCTTAATTAACCCTTTAAATCAAGTTAATTAAAGCTTTGATATCTTGTCGTTGTAACTGATGATATAAAGTAGGTTGTCACAAAGCTACATTTTTTTGTTTATAAAATTTCAGATCTTTTTCTGCTTACAATGTACCTTAGCTGTGTTAAAATGTGCACCAAAGACAAACCAATCAAAGTAAAAATTCTTTTTTTTCGTACTTCCCAAGAAATGCATTATCTTATTTAGAAAATCAATATTTTGTGAGAATTCTTTTTTTTTATCTGCTTGTTTTAAGCACTACTTGGCGTAGCAATCGGCAACTTATATATAAGCTTGACTTCATTTTCAAAACGTCGAGCATGTTTTATTACGTGTGGCGAACCAAAGTAGTAAGTTAAATGTGTAGTCTTGGCATTTCTAACCAACAATTTCAAGTGCCTTTGGGAAACACCTATTGTTATTTAAAAAAAGAAAAGGCAAGTGCAAGTGAAATTATTCAATAAGTAGCGAATAGAAATAGAGCAATAATTGAAACCTTTTACAAAAATGTTCCTTTTTAAGTGGTTTGTTTTATTAAAATGCATTAAAGTGAATAAGTTTTTACTAGTCCGAACTAGTTGCACTCGAATACTTCAGAAAAATCAATTTCTTTATAAGAAAAGCATAACCGTCTTTGCGTGGGTCAAAGACAATTTGCTGTAGCACTTGTATGACTGTCTTGTTTTCACCTCGTTCTCTACTGTCGTCACGCCATCCTAGCAAACAATGCAATTGTGGGAAGTTAATAATGTCGGAAAATTAGATTGGCAAGGGACAAGCATTGAAGTAACGTGCAAGGTTAGACAAATTGTTTTAAAATTTCTTAGACGAACAAGTCTAAAAAGACTAGATCATAATAGAGCCAGCGAAAGTTCAGACATAAGTGCAATACTTAACAAAGACGCTTCTTCATAAATTATTGAAGATCAGAAATTTGTTAAAGTGGACTACTGCAAAATACTGCTCTATAACTCATTCCATTGCTCAACGTACACGTAATTAACTCGAGGGTAGTTGAATATTATTGAAGTAAGAATTTAAATTTTAGGTTTACTAAACAAACGTAACTGCGAATAGCAGCTTTCATACAGTTTTTTTGGTTATGAAATGTGCAAAAAGCAAGAAAAATTAATGTTGATCGTAAAAGTTTAAATAGGCTTATTTGTACTGTAATAATCATTGCTTAAGATATATGAAAATTGTTTGTAATCTCTCTATAGCCTACAATTAATTTTTTTGTAGTAACAATAAATTTTTCGTTAAAAAAAATTAGGAACCGTTACCAAACAAATCAAAAAATGTTGAAAAAGTTTAAAAAACACTTCAAATTTTTAAAAATAAAAAAGTAAAGATGGTAAAAGATGAAATCATTGTCCATTTTTCACCCCGAAAAAAGGTATACGATTTGCTTTCCCTGCTGGCAGGGTTAATTGTTACTTGCGGCGGCGGCTCCATTTTTGCCTTTCTTCGCCTGTTATCGTCTCAACCTTTTTCTTCTACCGTCTTCTTCAACAATTTCTATCCATTGTTTCTTAAGTCTTTCTTTCTTGTTGTCTTTCACCGTAATTGTCAAAGTCATCGCTGAAACTTTTTCTTTGCTCATCCGTTCAATGTTTATAAATCATTTTAGTCTCTAAATTTTCAAAAATTCTTTCACTGGTTCAAACCAGTTGTTTTTTGTATTAAATCAAATTACTTTTACTCTATCCTTCAAAGGGTCTTGTCAAATATCGTTTGAAGCATTCTTATTTGAGTGAACTCCAGTCTTTTGATATTGCTTATCTTTACTAGCTAGCACTCTGCTTCATTGGAGCCAGAAAATTTTTTCCCGGAGGAGGAACAAGATTTTAAAAAAGTCATTTTTTTATTAGTTTTTTAGTTAAAGTTTATAGCTCTGCCAGGCCGAAAAAAGTTTAGGAGACAATGCAATCTTCTAATTGACGTTCGACAAATCATGATTTTGTTCTAATTTACAGAGTTGCCACTTAGAATCGTGACCGTTTTTATTGCAAGAATCTGTTGAAGACTAAAAAAAAATCATCACTTTCAATTAATGTCTAAAATCTCTATTTTGTTCCAAAATCAAGGTGAAGACTAAAAAAAGGCCTTTACTTTTAACCGATCTAAGATTGTGATCGAGTTTTTATGATTGTAAGGAAAAACTTAACCCAATGCTTTTGTATCAGCCCATCTTTCCTCTTCCATTTTCAAAAAAACAAGGGACAATTTGATGAAGCTAAAGAAGCAATTGCCCCCTGCCACCCCGCTTCTGGCGCCCTTGCTTCGCATCATGACTAATGGCATTTCCGGTATACATTTTACATACAATTCCCCTCTGTTTTTTACAAACAAATTCTAATTTAAAAAAAAAACGAAATAGAAACAGCAAACTGCTTAAACAAGTGTTTGTTGCACAGGGTTTATATATAGCCAGTGAAAACTCATCTCAAAGGTTTTCGTCCGACACTCGTCAGGAGATAAACGTTGAAATGAAGAAAAAAAACAATTCATTGTCGATCAAAATTCGAAATAAAAAAAAAAAAGCAATCAAAAGGAAGAAACTAAAATAAAATGGTTGGATGTTCGACGTCCGAAACTCTTGACGAGTGTCGAAGCAAAAGCTCAGCAAACTGCTTTTTAATAAACAAATTCCACTAGGAATCCTTAAAGTACCATGTTGATATAATTTATAGCAATTGATTTTTTTGGTAGAAGAAAGCTATTTAAAAGTTAAAAAAGAAAGAGTTTCATTGAGTAGGTTGCTAAAATCGTGATCACGTTTGTGGTAGCTCAGTGAAAAACTCAAGCGACATTATTTGCTACTTAGTTTAGTTTTATTCGTGAAATTATGTAAGAATTTATATCGCTGACTGATCGAAGTTTTTACTTGTTCGCTTAGAAATGTAATGTGGTTAAACTTTACGAAGCAAATATTCAGATAGCTTTACAGCGCTGTTTCGTATTGTGCAATCAACAACGCCTTGGGCTAGAACTGAACTCTTAACCAAGCAATTGAAATTTCAGCAAAAAAATCTTTGCGACATGTCACCAACAGGTAATTTTTGTAAAGCGTTTCAACAGAAAAAGAAATAACATGACAAGGGCTAGATTTGAACTGACTGAACCTTTGTTGATCTATGTCGCCTTTAAAACCGGTCCGTCTCTTTATGTATTTAAAAAATTATGAGCGGCAAAAATATAATTGCAATAACATTTTAAACTAAACGTAAGTTAGCTGATAAGTATTAAGTTAAACATCTTTTTATTGACTTTATACACCGATAATTTTTTGTTGGAATTGCTTTACCAAGATTACTTAATTCAAAAATCCAATAAAAAATAGCCAGTTCAGTATTTATCAATGCTTAGCAAATAAGAAGTGATACAAAAAACAGTTTTTTTCTTCTAAGAGCACGAACAAACAATTATAATAAATTGATATTCTTGAAAACAATGTTGCAATTTTAAAAAAAGAACGACTTTGCACTCCAGATAAGCAATTAGCTTCACCAAATTTTTCATTTAAATCAAATTAAATCACTTCTCACCAACAAGGAATTTAAAATGACTGTTCAAAAATTTAATAGAAAATCAATGCTTGCAATTTTTAATCCGATTTATATCGCTTTAAAACGTGGTTATTAAAAAATGACCTTGTATTGTTTTTTTTCATTCTTGGAAGCAATTGTAGTTTAAGTGGAGATACAAAAATCTCTCCTTGGTAAAAATTTTTTTTAACAAACCAGCAAGTACCAGAGGATAACATATCGTTAGAAAAAAAAAAAACAAATATTAAACAAAAGTAAAAGGATGAAAATGGTTAATGAGTAGCTTTAACATGATGTAAATTTCTGTTTTTAACGTCAGCATTTCAAAAGGCATCTAGGAGCCGATGTTTAAACAATACCAACGCTTATTGTTAATTTTGTATCGTGGCAACCCTAAATAACACCTTTTTTGTAGTGCAAAATAAATCATAAAACTTGGTCATTTTAAAAAAAAGTGCAGAGTTCACTTATAATGGACAAAGATTATCATACTACTTTATTTACTTCTGTTGTTAATTTCATGATTGCTATTTCAAGTTTTTATAGCCCCCACTAGTTTGCTAATTTTTGCAGATACATACACTCCGCTTTATTCGGTCACGGCTGATTTTGTCCGAATTAAACGTAGAAATGAGCTTGTTCGAATTAACGAGAGCTGCGCGGCAAGGGGTTAACACGTTTGTCTTTACTATTATACAGTAAAAGGGTGAAAGCGAATGGAAAAGTTTAAAAAAAGCAACCGTTAGGCCACAAAGGAATATTTACGTGTAATAGGCTTCAAGCATTTAACAACTTTGCTTTTTGCGGCGAAGTTTTTTGTGCGATCGCTGGATAAACTAAAGAAACGTAGTCTAATTTAATTTTATATGACGATGCAGTGACATTTAATGTCCGAATACAGCAAAGGTTTTTCCGAATAAAGGAGAGAAATTATGCATGAAATGTTTACTTTTGTTCCGTTTTTGAACTTTTGTCAAATAAACCGGTTGTCGGAGAAAACCGCTGTCGAATTAAAGCGGAGTCAAGTGTATCTTAATATTGATTATTTAAAATAGTTTGTTTTTAATCATTTTCATCCTCCTGAATCGTGCATTTACAGCTGAGACTTTGATCTCAGGGTAAGCAATTATTTTGACCTCCTTTAGAGGTGCCGAAATATTGCTGTCCGCTTGAAATTTTCTTTGTTACTTTTTTATTGTTATGATTCTAATATAAAAGCTTCTAACTTTTTTTGAACTAAGGGCCGTTTTGTCTTAAGAAAACATTGGCGGGCCGGGATCGTGACCTCAATTTAAAAAGTCTAAGTAAATAAAATACCACGGCTGAGTGATACAAGTGAAGACCTTTTATGGTCTTTACTTAACATTAAAAAAATATTTTTTTAGTGTGCACTTTGGAATTAAAAAGTTTTTTTTACATTTAAACTCGATTGAAGACCTTTTTTGGTCTTTACTTTGCATTAAAAGTTTTAAAAACATAATTTCCTTGTTTGATTTAGAAAAATTTGGTAAATCCCCAGCGGGCCCCTGGTTGGACGGCCCTATTCTAATCAGAACAACTTGTTAAGTCCGCGAACAGAGAAATGTTTTATAAAATATTTTCCCAAGAAGACAACGGCAGAAAAAGAATAGGAGTTAAACTGGTGATATGTCCATCGTTGTCGCTATAAAATAAGCTCTCTTTTGTACTCGACTGCACTGCCAAATCTTTACTCATAAACGTAGAAAAGATTTTGGGAAACTGAATTATTTTTTAAAATTGAGATTAAAAAAGTGAAAATCGTCGACAGCGTGGTTAAAACATTAGCAGTTTGCACTCCTTGTCGTCGTCGTCGTCGTCGTCGTCGTTTGAAGGGCATCCACTCCAGGCCAGACACAAACAGGACTGGGGCCGAGGGTTTATCCTTTTACTACCCCAGACTGCTGCATTGCCCGGATCAGATGCTGGCAGTGATGTCATTAAGCCAGCATCGAGTTTCGTCATTCAAAACCGTTAGACCTCGTGCTCCATGTGGTGCCCGATGTATAGGGCACGCTGTTAGTACATGGTCTGCGGTTTGCTCAGAGGCGCCACACTCGCAATTCGGTGAAGGAGCGAGACCCCATTTGTGCATGGACGAATGGAATCGCCCAACACCAGTCCGCAGGCGGTTGAGCTTAACCCAAGCTGCTCGGGGTAAGCCCATCCCAACAGGCCTGGCACTGGTCTCGGGCACAAAAGCACGGAGCCTGGAAGCATTTTCACAGTAATCCGCGTTCCATTTGTGATTTGTCCATTCAGAGGCGCGGATGCCAAGTCTGGCAAGGTTGTCCAAGAGATTCCGCGCACCTGGCACAAATGGGCGTCTGGATCTTAGTCTCACTTGGCGAATATCTGAAGACCCACTTAAAAGACCATGCAAGATATGATCGGGGTCCAGAGATCCACGATAAGCCAAGGAGAGTGTCGCTCCCATTCGGCGAAGCTCAGCTGGCTGGATGCCTGAGAGTATAGGTAGATGGTCCGTTGGAGTGGGACGCAGGCATCCAGTAACTATGCGCAAGGCGTCATTCAAGACACTGTCAATGAGGGAGTGTGAGCACTGCGACACCAGACTGGCGCACAGTACTCAGCTGTTGAGTAGACTAGAGACAAGGTGGCTATGCGTAGTGTTTTAGCACCAGCACCCCATCCCGAGCCCACGAGTCGCCTCAGCAGTGTGACGCGCGATGATAGTTTTTTGCGCAATGCCACTAAATGGTGACGAAACGTAAGCGATCTGTCCAGTTTTACCCCAAGATAAGTTGGGGTTGGACAGAACGGTAAAAGTCTACTATTGTTGTAGACCTTTAGCTCACGTTTGGCCTCTCGGTTATTTAAGTGAAAGGCTGCCGTCACCGTCTTAGTGTGACTGAGCTTCAACCTCCAAGTCTGGAGATACGCTGAAAGTGTGGACATGTCTTGGCTTAAGGTCCCCTCCAAGTCCTTTCAGTTTCTAGAAGAGTGCAACAATGCTAAATCATCAGCATAAGCAAACTTTCTGGAAATCATGGAAGGAAGATCGTACGTATAGATGTTAAATAGGAGGGGAGCCAAGACCGATCCCTGAGGAACGTCGTTTTCAAGACGACGTAGCCTGCTTTGCTTGCTGTCACCGGTGGTAAGGGTGAAACTTCGATTTCGGACAAGCTCCATGATCATTTTGACCATGTGCTTATCCGGAAGTAGTCTCAGCAGCTTGCAGGTAAGGCCACGGTGCCAGACAGTGTCATAAGCAGTTGTCAGATCGATAAATACAGCACCGGCCTTTTTTTTAGCCTCGAAAGAATCCTCGATGTTCTGGGTTAGTAGAACAACTTGATCTACGGTTGACTTCCCGCGTCGGAACCCAGCCTGCTCTTTAGGGAGCAGTGGATCGATTAATGGTTCAACGCGGGCGTAGATAAGCCTCTCGAGGATCTTGTAGGGGACACAGAGCAGAGATATCGGTCGCTAACTCTTTGGGTCCCCCACGGGCTTTCCGGGTTTTGGGATCGCGACCACAAGCGCTCTTCTCCAGATCTTGGGAATTTTGAGTCGGCACAAACAGGAAGAAAGGAAGTCACGTGACCTTGTCGTACTTGGCAAGCAGTTTTAATTTTAGTCATATTTCTATAAAACAAAAAAAAAACAAAAAAAATTTCAATTGTACAACAATATTTTGGCATCTCCAGAAGCAGTCGGGTTAATTGCTTGTCTATATATAGTGCTTCTGTCGCTTTCCTGTGAGTCAGGAGGATAAATATAGAGATCAAATGAAAAAATTAAAATGAGGTATTGGTTTTATGAAACAAATTTTTCTTCGAAATAGAAATGAATATTTTGTCAGAAAATCAAAATAAGAATTAATCTGGGTTTGTACTGAGAAGTCGGAAAGAAACAAAAGTAATATGTTTTAGACTTGCGACCATGCAATCAATAAATGTTTTTTCAGCATCAAGTTTTGGAATTTGACACACCTTTTCGTGCGGCTTATCGCAAACCTCGATAAAACTCTTTGTTTGCAAAATCTTCGATTGGCGCCGTGTGTACAAAAATTCAAATCAACGTCGTGGCGAAGCTGCAGTCAAATTCTTATTATTTCCAAACCGAAACCGAATTCGGCTGAATATGAAAGGGTCTATTTCACTTCCTTGCGTTGTTGATCGCGTGCGAGATAACTTCGTTGTTTCTTTATTAGTGACTTTTAGAGCGGATAAAGATAAAATGAGATAAATATAGAAACAAGAAACCTATTTCGCGTACGGCAGACAAATAATATAAAAATGAAAGCGACTTTTAGTTCATTTACGCAAAGGCTCATATTGACATTTTAATGTAAAATCATCAAAAAAATTTTTTAAAGGTTTGTAATTTTAATTTCCGTAAAAACTGAAAAAAAAGACGTGAAATAAATATACTTGGTAGTCTGAAGAAGGTTAATATTTTAAAGTTGCAGTAATTTCGGTGATTACTCATGCTAATTTTATTCTAATGAAAAATTTAAAACGTAAAAGAATATCTCACGTCGCGTCTGAATTTCGCGATACAGTGCTTTTTGATCTTCAAATTCAGTTGCACAACAATCAGACTTTCGTTTTCACGTTTTTACTTTCATTTTAGCAACCCTGAAATGTTGTTTCATATTTCACTGACAGCTCATTACTATACAATTCGCGTAATTTTACATTATTTGTTTAGGCATTTATAGCTATCACGTTTTAGTTAGAACGCATACCTTTAAAAGATTTAATAAAATAATTTTGTTTTATTTGTTTGCGCAACTGAACCGTATTTTTGTGGGATAGAATACCTTTTTTTTCCACTTACATTCAAAGTAAAGAAATCATAGTGATTGCTTATGGGTGGGTGCATTTCAAATGACTGCGGTTGTCTAAGCACCAGTGGTTTTTGTAGCGATGGTGCATTAACGTAACTTTCAATAATTTAGAATGCTCTGGGGCCTTTGTTTGAATGCCAATTGTATTAATTGTTGGATTTAAGAATACAATAAATTACATATTAAATTGAAGATAAGATCTTATTCATTTATGGTGGTGTGATGTGTAAACGTTGTTCAAATGAGATTCACAATTTTTGTTTTCGGAAATTGTGACATGTAAAATGCAGTTGGGATTAGAAATAATATATAAACGTTTTAATTCTCACTATTGAAAATTTAGCCATCTATAAATCTAAGTAAGTTGGGAAAAAAACCTGTTTGTTTTATTGCAGCAAGAAATTAGTTAAAATTTTTGATAATTCATATTTTTGCTTGGTACAACTATACGAGGTATATACGTAATTAGAAATTTCAAAAAGTTACAAGTTGTGTAACTCTAGTCGTTGAAAGTATGCGAAAATATACTCAAAATGCAACAGCAGTTTTTGTCATTATTTAATTCATATATCTGTTGCTTATTTATTTATTGAATTTTTTAAAGACGATAGTTTGCTTTATACTTAGCGTCTAAGTTTGGAGTACCGTTCTTTGTTATTAAAATTTTGCTGAGCCTAGATCAGTGGTTCTCAAAATTTGGTGGTCCGTGGTTTCTTTTAGAGACTCTCACATACCCATGGCCCACTGGTTATAATATTGTCCCAATGTGCAAGAATAGACTAAAAAAAGGTCATTAGTTTAAAACTGTTTCTGATTTTGTTAATTTCGTCCCAAATTTTAAGGAAAGACCAATAAAAAGTTAAACACTTTGAAACTGTCTGTGAATTTGTCAGTTTCGTCCCAAATCTAAATTGAAGTCCAAAATAAGTATTCTTCTCGTGGCCGCCGGTAAAACCCCCGTGGCCTCCTTTGGGGGAGAGGGCCTTTGAGTTTGCGCTTTACAACTGCAAAGCTATTCGCCGCCGGCTCTCTAACTCACTAGAATAAATTACAAAGTCTATTTGTGTTTGAATTTATTGGATTTTTACATTTTGTAATCGAGATGCGCCGCAAAAATTTTTCAAGTGTGCCGCGAGTGGAAAAGGATGCGAAGCGCTGGCCTCGATAATGTTTAAGGGCTCGTTTCCACTACGGGTTTGGAATGGAGCGTTCTTTGTTTGTTGTATTCATTTTTTACTTCTTTCCGCGCTAAAGCGGCGAAAAGTGCTATGCGAAGCAAAAAGAAAATCAATAAAAGAAATAAAGAATACTCCATTCCACGCTCGTATTGGAAACGAGCCTTTACGTTTAAATTGACAAGTCTTTAGCACAGGAGTTGTTAAATTGATGTATACTTGACAATAATATTTCTTTTTGTTTCTTAACTGGTGGTAATGAATTTCATATATAGGCTTTCATGTCACATTTTTAGATTGATTTTTCGTAAATTTTTAACTTTGACTTTTTAAAGTAACGTCTAAGTAAAGAAAGAAAATCTAAAACTTCCACTTAACGTAGAATTGTAACTTTTTTAAAATACGATCAAACAAATCGTAAAACACAATTTTCACACTTGAGTAATTTTTGAAAGTTCAAATTTTCAGACCGTTAAATTTTAGAACATTAAAATATATTAAAGTACTCTTGATTGTTTTACTTTTTCAAACTGTTTGTAACTATTTCTTTTCATGTCTTGATTTGGCATATCATTCATTTATTTTTAGCTTGGTTTCTAAGTAAATTAAATTTAATTCCAAGTTTGTCAAACCAATTTTAGATTGTCTTCTCTGTCGCTAGGTAGCAGTAGAGTGCCAAAAATGTAAACTAGAGTTTTTAAGATTGATGTTTTGCATAAGACTTAGAGAGTTGTTTTGATTTAAAAGTCCTGTTCTATGGAGATTTTATCTGTTTGTGATGAAATGCTTCTTTGAGAGCAGAAGCACGAGCACTGTGAAATCGCTGCTTACTCTTGATTTCCTGTTTGTAACAGAAAGTCATGGGGTTTCCGTCTGTTAAGAAATTTTTACTTTTTTATATAAAACTTTGATTTCTTTCAAAAATGTTGCTGCACTTTATGTATGCGGCCATGAATATAAAGATTTTCAATCAGTGAGGCATTCTTTAAGATTTCTTCACCTTTAAAAAATAAAGCAGCGACCCATTGGTCATAGAAATAAAGAGTTTCAACTTATTTTGGGCTTTGATAAAAAGTTTGAAGTGGCAATCAAAACGCTTTTACCGTTTAAATTTAAGCACTTGTAAAACTAGTTTCAAGCAGGAAAGCTTTTCAAAAATTATAAAGAAGTGTTAATTTTTATTCTGTTTTATTCTAGGATACTAATATGTATTTTTTAATAGTTCAAAAGTCCACCTTTTTTTTAACTTAATTTTTTTGAACGAAAAAATACACAAATAAAAATTTTTTCTCCAATTAAATAGATTTTTATTATTGTTAAAAAACTTCAAAAAAATAACAAAAATAAACATTCTAACAAAATTCGAAAAAATGTTATTATATTATTATTTTATACAAAATAAATCGTTTAAGTCGAATTTATTTGCGTAATTTATTTAAAAGTATAGGTTGCAATGCAATGTGACCACAAAGTCCAAAACATCTAATTTAGTTTTGAAAAACTATTCACTTTATTTACGTGATAAAAAAACGTGTGATTAAAAATTTAACATTCTTTTCAATTATTACTTTTAAAAAATAAAACAACAAAATATTGGTCTTTAGTCAAGTAAATTTACGTTAAAATCTAAAAGTTTTAGCTTTTTATTATTTGTTTTGTTAAATAAACTTGTTATCAAATCTTAATCTTTTTTTCGTTGCAATATAGCAATCAAATTTATTTTTGTCAAAAAAAATTGTTTGCATTTATGCTTCATTATAAATACTGATTGATTTTGTAAGAAATTATTGCTTAATCTGAATGGTAGCAAAAGTTCAATTCATGATCAAGTCCTGTCAGCAAATTGTCTCATCACGAAGTTCAAGTCTGAAAAGAAACTTGTACAACAGTCGATCAAATGATTTCCAAATTAGATTACAATAAACGTACGAAGTCATCTGATATAGCCACCCGAAACAACGCCTTTGTCAGTCGCTGCGTCAAGCAACAAAATCACCAAAAGAAATTGGAACCAAGACTTTTATACGCACAGCAGCAGCAGCACAACAAAGTTGAAAACACAACCAAAGCAAAGTCACGAACAGCAAGTCACGTTGAGTCGAGCCATTCTAGAATATCTTCCGTGGCGTTTGCTGCAATTGATTACCCGCAAAGCCAGCTGATTTCAAAAGCAAAAGATTATAGCAACGACCCTACTTGGCGAAAAGAGGCCAAAATTAGTGTGACAAAAGAGCTGGTCATTTCAACCGTATCAAAGACATCAAAAAAGTGTGAAAAAACAAAAAGTTTAGCATCGAACAACACGAAAGACTTAGAGCCATGCGAGGAAAAGGCCATTTCGCAAGGTTGTAAAAGCAAAGCAATTCCAAACAAAACCAAAGCGCCGTCTGAAGAGAAAAGCATTAGCATCGTGAAAGCAAACAGTAATAGCTCTTCGCCTCAACAGAGTAAAGGCCAGGCACAGCAAGTGAAATCGCCGCAAGATCAAGCCGTAAATTTAAAAAATAGTAAAATAAAAGTTATTAATTGCGATCCAAACACCGAAGTCAAGTCTTGCTACCTAAAAAAAGAAGTACCAGTTTCATCGAAGTTACGTTTGAACTACTATCAGCAGCATAGCTCTGCGATAAAAAACAAAGATTTTCGCTATCAGTCTGCTGTTGACCTCAGCTTTCGAACCTGTAGTAAAAAGGAAACGTTGATATCGGACAATGTGTACGGGAGTGAAAATTCTGCTCAAAATAAACTGACACTTTCCATTGACCAACACCAAACAGAATCGGGTTCAGGTGTAAATATTAACCATTGTGAACGAAGGGTTAATCCCGAAAAAAAAAGACTTTGTAAATCTTTATCGAATTTGACTGCTGAAGACGTTTTAAGCGTTCCGTGTTCATCAATATTCAGCGGAAAAGCAGACAGTTTTATTCGCTTAACTCCAAAAACAATTCGAGCAAATACCAACACTATAAGCAATCAAAAATTTCTTGAAGCACAACTTCCAGTAAGTTCTTTTATTTTAGTTTTGTTGTATTATTCTTTTACGAAGTTTTACCTTGTTTTGTCGGTGATGCAAGTAGGCTACTGTATTAAAATTACAAAGCCAAGATTCGGTAATCTCTGCTGTGACGTAATTAAGTGTCTAACAAAAGCTTTGATGTTCATTGTTAAGGGTTGAATAGCAAATATTAAAGTAAAATTTCCCGTGGTAATGATGAGAAACTCAGAAAGGGAAAAAATATACGTTCAAAGTTTACAAAAAGTTTTTAAACCTATTATCCTATAAAATTAAACGTAGTATAGAACCAGCTGTTAATGAAAGAAAATTATTACAAGTGCTTTTCTTTCTTAAAGTTTCTGTTCATCTAATTTTTCAAAAATAAATCTATGTTTTTTTATGGGAGATAGAAATTTCATTTACTTCAGTTTAAGTGTTCTATTCAGTTTGTGAAAATTTTACAATTTACCTCCTATTCGATTTTTAAATATTTACTTGCAGTTGTACAGTTGGACCTAAAATTTAACTTGCCTTGTAGAATTGACTATACTGTAGCAAAATTAAATATTTCAACTACTAAGTAGTTTTTCCGGTAAAATAAAAAAAGATAAAAGCATCAGAAACAGAAATATTCTGATGAATAACTTTTGTTCATGAAAAGTCGATCAATAAATTTTTTAACAAGTTTCTTTTGTCTTTTATTGTTTGTCTTCTAGTGGATCATGCCAGATTGTCATTATAAATGTAATTGATTGCACGATTAATTCTTATATTTAAAAGAGCACTACTACATTATTTGTTTGATATTGTCTTTTTTTTAAATATATTGCTGTTTTATTACAAGAAGTAGGCTTCTGCAAACAATAATTTACGAAATTAAAAAAGATTTATCAATTAAAGTTGTTGGATGATTGTAGTTTAATAAGCTACCCGCCTAATTACAACTTTTTAATCGACTTTGCCAATCGAAAAGGAACCGGTGATATGAAATGTTTGCCGAAGCATGAATTAATTAATTACTTGAAAATGATTAATGAAAAGAAGTTGTATTGAGTGCATTTGCAATGGGCTACTGGTAAATACTGCTTTCTAGCATAGAAAAGTTATTAAGCAACAGATGAGGTACTTATTTTAACTGGTCTCAATTTATACTTGAGCAAATTTTTACTGATGTAAGAAACCTTCAGCTTATTTTAAGCTACCGACTTAAATTCTTATAAAGGATGCAACCTGGAATTACGTCATTAATTCTCGCAAAAGCATTAAGAATAATTTCTCGTTTGATTGATTTTCTTCACAGAAACTTTGTTTACTAAATAGATTTATTAGTGCCCACCGAGCTTTTCACGCCCGCGGCACGCTGAGAAACATAGGCAAAATTTAGGGGCACACTTGAGCCAGAGTAAAGATCTTTATACTCTTAGAAAAAGTAATGAAAACCGTTTTTTGATTTTTACTTGAATTTTCGGGGCGTGAAAACCAAAAAATTTCAATTGTACCTCTAGAAAAGTATTAATAATTTAAAAAACTTTTTTTGGTCTTCACTTGTATTTGAACGTTTTAGTTTGCCAATTCCATTAGATTCAGGGTGTTTTCATACAGGTAACTGTACGATAGCGGAAGACAAATAAAGAGCAAAAATTTTTTAAAAGTTTTCACTTAGTTGTAGTTGTTTTTATTTATACTTTTAGGCTTTTTTCTCCGCTACGTAAAGTTTTAGAAAAAAAAATCTACCAAAACTTTTAAATTATTCGTCGCTATTACAAAAGAAACTTTAGTTTTTGTTTCAAGTAGTATGTTAACATTGTCGTTTTTTCGAGGCACACCTGTGTTTGTCCTGCGGCACGCTAGTTGTGGAGCATTGGTTAATTGTACAGATATTACTAGAATTTTAATTCTAAAGTTGATGTTTTGTTCAGTAGTACAATGTAACAACCCCTAGTTAAAACAATAATCATTATTGAAAAGTTTTGATTATGCATTTTTGAATGAAGTTGAACAATGTTGGTTTTTGTTTCTTAAAACATCTGTCAACTACTTGTGTGTCAGCATGAAGACAAAAAGCTTTCAGCTTTCTATGCTTTTGGACTTTATTTGAAAAGATTTCAATGCTAATTTTCTTTTAATTTCTGCTTTGGTCCAGAAAGAAAGTCTATTTGTTTGATTTCCCTATTTCATTGTGTTTTGCTTGCTTAGGTGGAACCTAACAACGAGATGTCACGTCATATTAAGTTTTCCCGCTCGAATGGAAAACTTCATATATCCACGTCGGACCAAACAAAGCGAAATGATGCGCGAAAGGAGACGGGCGAACATAGGAACGGAATAAAATCGTCTCCGTGCATAATTCAGGAAGAAAAGGTCTCTGAAACCAAAGCGACGAAAAAAACTCCCAAGTTGCCCAAAGGTCTTTTCTCAGCGTTTATGTCGAAACATCGAAAACGGCAAAGCCCGCCATCTGCGGATCAAGGGAAACCGATAAAAGTTCAACAGAACACGGACTCCTCTCATTCTGATCGGCATGGATATAACTCGAAAACAACTCTTCAGGATGTAGATCAAAAGGTCCTAGAAGATGAATTTATAAACGCTGCTGTAAGCCCATACACCGATGCTGCAGACTTCAAAAAATTGACGGTAAGTTACAACCATTTTGTATTGGTATCGAGAATATAGTGTAAGGACTAGTAGCAAGTAACTTAAGTTTAATGATAAAATTTACAAATTTTGGGTAACTTTAGTAATAATTTTAAAAGGATTTATGTATAAAAACATTTTCTGATAAACTGAACAGATTTCTTGCGAGCATTACTAATCTACTTGATTACGCCTAATCGAGTTTACTGAAATGAAAGCAGTCTAATTTACAACATTAAAGCATCTTTTCAAATACATCTATTGTAGTGTTTTCTTTTCATTCATAAACATTAGCCTATAAAATTCCGTTTTTGCCCAAAAGTCAAACGGTAAACGTGGGTTCGATTCCTGGTCATGAAAATTTAATAAAAACCCTACTCAAAACATACCAGCACGGTGTTTAAAATTTTAAAGAATATATTGTAATTGTTGATATCTGTGTTTTTTTTGCTGTTGTGAAACGCTGCATTTTTGCGCCGTCATAGTTCCTATGGTCTCATGGGCCTTGTAATCAAGAAGATCGGAGCTGTTTAATAATTATATATCTTATCTCCGTTTGTTAGAATGCCAACTAATTTGCAAAATGCGATAACAGGAGTTGACTTTTTTGGAATTAGTTGAGTATATTTGATTAACTTTTGATTATTATCACAACGCGTAGCGAAAGTTACCTAAAAAAAACAAATGCTCTATTTCGACTCTATCAAGTTTTAAAAAGAACAAAAAATACTAAATGAGAATAATGCTTAGAGACATGCAAGAAGATTAAATTTAATTTTTACTGATGGTCTTGATATTCAGTCGAGGATTAATTCCCTTAGATTCACGGCTTACACGTTTACATAGATAATGCAGCGTTTGTGATACAACAATTAGATAACAATAGAGAAAAGGCTAATTATAAAACTTACTGTATCCCTAATTTTAGTGAAACCTCTTTGAGTAAGTTATTAATCTTGAAAGTTGGGCAAAACCAAAATTTTTAGCTGCTACAAGGAATTATATGGGCAGGATTAAGTATTTAAATTTAAAATGATCCAGATCATTGAGTGAACAAAACTAAAATTTAATTCAAGACCTTTTTTTGATTTTGGTCTTCAACCCTAATTTGGAACAAAAGTAGAGAAGTTGTATACAGAATAGAAGAGAAAATCTTTTTTTTAGTCTTCAGTAGATTTTTCTGATAAAAACGGGTAACTGTTTTTGTTTCCATGAACTGCTGTATGATTATGATTCGGGCAATCGTCGATAAAATTAGGGAAAAGTTGTATTGCCCCACCAAATTTTTTTGGCTGGTACGGCTATGATTGTGCTGGTATAAATAATAAAAGTAGTAAAGTTTCATTTCAATGCAAAATGAATTTTAAAAATGTTTAAAACGATGATACGTGAAAAAACGTAACTTTTTTTAACTGAAAAGCATTTCTAAAATTTTTTTTTTGTCTTCACTCTTAAATATTTGCTTTAAGCCACATCCACCTATAATCAGACGTTATTAAAATGTTGCTGCCATCATGCTGTGAAACTTTGGGGTGCATCGAACTCTTGTAGTGTTATGTAACAATAGAGCCGTTTAGTGTCATCAAACTTGTAAGACTCGTTATTCAAAAAGTTTAGTTTAATACTAGTGCAAAATATCACTACACCACCCTGCGTTAATTGGAATTCGCTTTTGTTGGTTAGTGAAAAAGATTGAGTGATTTGTTGTGATTTATTTATCATGACTTGAGTTTCGTAACCGATTGAACTTCACGTACATGTTGATGGGGTACAGACAGGTTTATTTCCAACTTTTCTTACTCTTTCTGAAGTGCGGCAGTTGAACTGTCAAGGAAATGTGTTTTCTTTGTATTTATGTTTAAAAATCGTGATTTATCAGTTTATGGCCCGGAGTTTGCCAAAAAGAAAATACTGATTAAAGTCACAGCTTTACAAACACAAGGAATCTAAATTATGAATTTTTTTAAACATCTGCTATTTCGGCGTCGCTCTAATTAAAATTCATGGCAATTGACATTTGGAACTGAAACCATAGATGTAATATGCAAACAACTACATTGTGCTGAGTTATTTTACGTGCGTGACACAAAAATCGTATTGAGAACACGATAAGAACTTTTAATATTAATTAACTCTTGTAAGCAAACAAAAAAGTAAATAAAACCTAAGCCATCCGTGATTGTGTTGATTATGCTTGAATTGTTAATAAGTAAGCTAATAAATATTGGCATATACTTATGTCAGTGATGGTGATTGTAATTTTTGAAGAATGTCTGTCACATTTAATTGCGGTTTTTTTAAACAAAATTGAAATTTTTAAATTTGATTTTTAATTTCACCCACTCTGTAAGCACGTTAACAAAAGTTGCCATTGGATTTTGCAAAACTTTGTTTAATTTGATCCTTCTCTGACGAGCAAAATCTTACTGCGGTCTCGGCTATTCTGAGATCATTCATCCCGTGAGATCGCACGTTAGAGTGGCACCATTTAATTTTATAAATATTTTTTTGACTTTTATGTGATTGTAACAGTTACGAAGTCATGTTTAAAAAATAATTTTTTGCTTTTAATTATTTTCATTTGATGCATTATCGCTTGCCCTTACATTTTAACTTCGTTGGTAGTGCTATATTTCTTTCTTGCTTAGTCGGTTGTAAAGACAAGTGTTACACTGATGTCGCAAAAGGCCTACTAAACGAATGATATAACTTTTGAAATAGATACAACTTAAAAAAATTAGATCAGTTATTTTTGGCGATTTAATTGCTTTATGTAACAACATTCATCATTAAGAACTTTGGTTAAAAAATTCAACGAAAGATTTAAAGCCTCTTGTTACCTGATATTTTTGTAGAACAAAAGCTCAAGTCAAAAATTTATTGTTCACTTGAAACATTATCTGAAGTTTTGTTTTTATTGCTTATCAGTACAAGTTTTCTCTTATTCAACAAAGCGCCTTGGATGTCTCTATTTATGCTATAAACATAATCTTTTGAACTTTATATAACTCATGACTTTGTTTAGTAATGACTTTTAAAGCCTCATAGTGGAATTTTAAAGCGTTTTTTTTATTTTTTTATACATATTTTAGCATAAATTTTTTTTGTTCAAATGCTTTGAGAATTGTTTTGCAGTAATAGTGCAGCACACATTTAACAGTTTATATCATCATTTTATCACCACTACTCTTACTTTTGGTTTATAACTCAAAAAATTTTCAATGAATACAGCTGATTTTGTGTAAAACGAGTATTCGTAATATTAAAAATAATTAGTATTATTGAAAAAATAGTTTAATGTTTGCCTGACAAAAAAATTATTTTTAATAAAACATATCAGCACTTACTCATGGCTTGGTTATAGTGATGTTTTTTAACCAGTATACATACAAAAATTTAGTCCTTTTGGTGTTGCCAATAAAATTTTCTTATTTCTAATTTACATTTTGCAGGGTTTAGTGCAAACAACTATGCCGTTTCATTTTTAAACTCTCCGTAAATTTTCTGTTAAATTGTAATTTGTGGGTTTACAGTACTATTTTTTTATGATGGAAAAGACTTGATTTTCTGAACTATATTTTTTTCCTACTTATCAAACATAATCAAAGCATCGCATATTAAAAAAATTTATCGACTCTGATTTTTAATTTTTCAGGTTTCTCCGGCACAAACACAAAAGAACATTCACTCAGCCTATGCAAGCAGAGTCGCCAGAGTTCGAAACGAAGGTTCAAAAACTTCACTGGCAAGTAAGTCACTTTGCTTATTTCCATACTGGAGCTGTCATTTTTTGCCATTAACTGATGATTATCACGTTCAACCAACTGGAGAAATTTCTTTAGTCGACACATTTTCTTGTGCACTTTATCTTGGAATAAATCCATCAAAAATTGATAAGCCGGTTCTCATCATATCAAGACGTAAATTTGTACATGAAATAGATTCGTTTTGCCAACATAAATTTGGAAAGAGAAAAAAATGAATAAATAAAAAGGCCTTTACAATAAATCTTAGTTGTTTTGGGGCCCTGTTCTGAATTTTAGAATAACTCTGCCCTAAAAATTGCCATAAAGTAATGTTTTTTGCCCAAGAATGCATGGTTAGTGCCCAAAAAAAAACTGATTGCCCGAATTTTTTGCGTCTTGGAGGGATTTGCATGGCTGTAGGATGCATATTTGTTCATTTTTTTTGAAATTTACTTTTTTGGAATTGACATTAAAAAAAGTTTTGATTTGAGCAATGTTTTTTTGAGTTATTTTTGTTTTTTAAAAATTAGTTTTTTTGCTGAAAATACAATACTTTTTAAAATTTCCTAAGGCATTTTATAGATTAAGTAGCAATAAGCCTGATTTTGTAATTATAAACGAAAGTAATCGCAACTTTAAGTGATTTAAGAACAAAAAGTTGGCAAACAGTTTAAAACTTTTTTTCACTTATTTAATTTGACAACGCTTGGTACAAAACTACAAAAAGCATAGTTAAAAATAAGACAAATTTGTCTTCTTTTGACGACAGACACAACTTATTGTCCTGAAAAAACTCATAATATAACTCTGATTGAAGATTCGTGTTGGAGAATGTGATGCTTATAGAAGCAATGACTTCAGTTAATGATCATTACGAAGAAGCATAATCGAATTTCGCCCACAAAACTGCTTTGTTTTAAATTTGATCCTAATTCGTTGCCGAATTAACCACACATAAAAAACAAGTACGCTTTTCTTTGCTACTTCAAGTCATAAAATAATACGAGCTTTAAAAGTTGTATTGGGTCAGAATGGTCATAATTGAAGCAGTTCTTTCTGCTTTCAACACATTTATTTCGACAATTAATTTTTATTTTTGTATTAAATGTGTTCAAATTGGCGTTTGTTTTGTTTTAGACTCAGCCAATTCATCGCCAAAGTCGCTTCGGTCACGTGATGAACCACGTGACCAAACCCATTTTAAGAACGCTCTCAGCAAAGACGTAAAGGTTGTTCTGCGAAAAAAATTAAATCCAAGATTTCTGGGGCAGCGTTTCAGCGCGGATTTCAGTCCCAGCTCCGACACCGCAGCGAAACACTTTGTGCAAAGAAGACCATCGTCTCTGGCCGTGCCTGGAAAGGACGCCCTCAAGCGGTTCAGTGACTCGACAAAGAGCAGCTTCAGTCTGAACTGCTTTTCGTCAAGCGATAATTTAAACGACGATACCGAGCCATTCAAAATCCACGAACGGAAGGTTTCTGGTTCGGTTCCTGGACAAAGTAACACTTCTCAGCCGAAATTACTTGGATTTACAAAAGTTCGTAGTTCACCAAAATTGAACGTCGCAGAAAGCAGTCAAGATTTGCTTTCAAAAAGGTAAGTGCTGCCATTATCACTTAAACTAGTGCTTCTTATCCTTCTATTTATGGCAACCCAAATTTTAGCCAAAAATAGACAAAAAACTTTGGCCTCCCAATTTTTTTTACAGACTTTGTTACAAGCACAAAAATTTCTATTTTCGTACCCAAAACGTGGTAATCGCTAAAAAAACCTTAGCTTTGAATCTGTATCGGATTTTTTTGATTTTCGACCCAAAACCTTAGTGATCTTTAAAAAAAGAGTTTTCACTTTGTATTTATCTCGGATTTATCGAGTTTCGTTCCTTAAATATGGTGACTCAACCTTTACACAACTACAGACATCGGCGACCCAGGTGTTGAGAAACACTGACCAAAACGTTTATCATATCTTCTAATTAATAAAAGCTCTCAGCATTTGATTGAGTAATGCAGTCAAAAAGAAAGTTGATTTGGATGGATTTTATATGTCTACCTCTATTCAGTCAATACTGTCTTTTTTGCGTTTGAATTGGTAATTTTAACCTGCAAAACAAAACAAAATAAAAATAAGTAGACTTTTAAACCAACTTGCAATAAGCTTAATTCATATGTCCACAGATAACTTTTTTATTTGGATTTTTTGGGAAAAAATTAAGAGCATTCCGAAAGTAAAGCGTTTTTGAGAAACTTAGTAAATGACGTTTTAGAATTGCTTAAATCATGGCTTACAAATAAATTAATGGCCAACTACTGATTTCGATTGCGCTTTATAAAGCAACTGTGTGAGCTTATCAAATCATAGGACACTTAACTAAGGTTATATTTCGAAGGTCGAGACTAAAAAAAGATCTTTTTGTATTGCAAAGCATCTTTTTAATCCGGGACAATGAAAAGCGAAGTGAGTTTACAAATATTATTTCGTTTTTCTTTCCGCCAGTTTTTTGTTGATGCTATAAATAAAGCCACAGAACCTGAAGAGATATCATTAAAAAGCATTGTTTATAATTAAACAATTTATTTTAGGAAAGCTGATCCTTGTTTGACCAGTGAATTAAAAAATGAAAGTTGTTTAAAATGATAGTGAGCATAAACCGTTTTTCGAGAAAACCTTTCACTTTAAAAATTCGAAAAGCATCATAGCTCGTTGTATTAATTCATTTTTGATACAATTACACGATGTAATTTAAGCTTGAACTTAAATTTTGTAGACTCCTTGTCAGGTAGTAACAATAGGTGCATAAAGAAAAATATCCATTGCGCAATGTCAAATAAAATTACAAAAACTATTTTCACTCACTCATGGTCTTTTGTTACAATTTCTCATGACCTTATTTATTATGCTTTCATTCGTGACGAATATACAGTAGTTTTGTTTAAACATTAAATTATTAATTAGTTTGAGTTACGTGTCAAATGCAAAAAAATAAGCGTTCAAAATTAAGTTTAAGCAAGATGTAGACTGTTCCTTTGGATTGTCAACAAACCAAATTTCCAATGACAATTAAGCCGTGGCTGTTGTGAGTGTTGCCCCTTTCTAAGATTTATCATGGTAAAGCTGACCCTAATCTTTTACTAAAGCCCAATTAGAATCCAAGTTTGAATGAACTCCGCTTCCTCTAAGGTCCTTCCATGCAGGGATGGCTTTAATAAGGTGTAAACGGTGCGGCCGCACCGGCCCCCCCCTAGAGACATCAAAAAGTAGCCCTCCCTACACAAAATATTGCTCTATTTCTGCATAGTAGCACCAGGCCATCGGTGGCATGTTTAAAATAAAGTTTTTTTTTCTTTTTTTTTAGAAATAACTTTGTTTTGAAAACTAAAAAGTGGCCCTCCGGATAAAACGACAGCTTTTTTTAGAAATCACAGTGCTTTGGAGCACTCAACAGTGGCCCCCTAAATTGAAGACCCCCCTTTTTTTAAAAAATACTTTAAAATAGCCTGAAATGTCGCTATAGACGTGGCCATCTATATAGACAAAACTCATTTATAAAAGAGTTACAAAAGAGTTTTTATATATAGATGGCCACGTCTATAGCGACATTTCAGGCTATTTTAAAATTTTGTGCCACAAAAAATCTTTTTAAAAAAACTACTTTGTTTTCATATACTAAAAATGGCTCACCCTATGACAATAAACTTTTTTCAAAGATTGTTTAGCCTTGAAACACTAAATAGCGGCCTCCCTTACTTTTCTTGCACCGAGCTTCCCTTTTTGTAAGCCCATTACTGCTTCCATGACCTGTGTTCTTTTGTTGTGCGGGTAGCTTGCTGCAGTTAAAGAGATGTTTAGTAGTCGGTAGTGTGGTTGAGTAGGTAAAAGCGCCGTGATTGTGATCAACATGTTTTCGGTTCCAACCCTAATCGCGCCATTCTGTTGCATCCTTGAAAAATATACTATACGCACTTTCCCTTTCTTGGCGGTTTTAGCATGTAACTCTAAATTTTAGTCATTTCTAAAAAAAACAAAATAAAATATTTTAATCGGACAGCAGTATTTTGGCATTTTCGGAAGTAGGTCGCGGTAATTGCTTGACAGTTGCCCTATGTCCAGCGCACCCGACGCTTTCCTTTAAAGGCCTGTTTCCACTACAAGCGTTGAAAAGAGCATTCTTTGTTTCTTTTATTGACTTTTTTTTGCTTCGCTTAGCGCTCGCTTCATTTTTAAGCGCGGAAAGATTAATAAAAGAAACAAAGAATGCTCTATTTCTTGCTCGTAGTGGAAAAAAGCATTCTTTGTTTGTTTTACTGATTTTTTTTGCGCTCGCTTCAATTTTAACCGCTCGCTTCAATCGAAGATCAATAAAAGAGACAAAGAATGCTCTTTTCCACGCTGGTAGTGGAAATGGGCCTTAAGTCAGGAGGACAAATATTAAGACAAAATGAAAACGAAATAGTATCGTGTCTGTAAGTCTAATATAGCGGACATTGAAGGTGTAACTGTTTTGGTTTATTAAGTGTGGGTCATAACTTTGCGAAAATGGTGATTTGTTGTTTCTGAGGTGTTTCAATTAAGGGATTGCGTGTTTTTTTAGTAGTATCAGAAATAAAATAGTAGCTTTGAAATCTTCTTCTAGCTGGAAAACTTTTTAGATCGACCCTTAAGCCAATGTCTTCTGTCTTAGTTGCAATGCTGGCTGACATTATAGGAAACCTAAGTTCAACTAAATGTCGGTTTAAACTTTGACCAAGTTGTACTAGAAACTTGAAAAAAAAATGTTGAAGCAGCATGTTTCTCACAAGACAACAACCGAACGGTTTTGCGCGTGATGTATTAAAATCACTTTGTTCGGCTTTGCTATTTTCGTTGAAAATGATTAAGCTTTCCCATTCACTTGAAATATAAAAAAAATCACTTCAATTTTTACACTTTATGTCTAGTAAAGGAATTACGCAACGACTAAACTCTATATCTGCAAGGTCGTCAGTATTTTTCAATAAGAACTTGATCAAAGCCGTTTTTGCGATCTCGTCTCCGCTCCGATCAGTTTCTTTCTAATTTGTCATCGACGTAAATCTTATACCAAATATTTAAATATTAGCATTTATTACAATTATGAGATTGACAGGACAAAAAGCATATTTGCGGGTGATGATCGATTTGTTTGGATTGCAGTGATAGTAAAAATACTCACTGCAGGTAAAATAGGTTTATTGCATCGTGACTTTCTTTAATTTACGACAGATTTTTGTTAAAGATACATTGCTTTTTATCGATTAATCTCCTTAATTGCTAAATTTCATAAATTTTTTCGCAGTTTGTTCAACAGCAATGTTTCCAACTTATTTAGTCGATAGATTACTAAAAATTGTTTAGCCTCTTAAAATTTTGAAGTGCTTTGCAGTAAATAGTCTGTTTTCGATTTAACTACTGCTTCTACAAGTCATAGAAAAATATATAAATGAAAATTATTTCGTTCGAAAGCAGCCTACAATCCATATCCCAAACCACCACAATTAAACAATCTTTTTTTTTTGTATGTATATTTCTCATAGCCAAAAACTTTGAAAGGTAGGCCACATACTACATGTAAACCCATACTAAACACCCTGTTACCTTTTTGAAAGGAAGGCCACACACTAAACCGGCACTGATATGTTTCTATGTAAATTTTACAAATAGAGTTACAATTTCACCCAAAAATATTTAGTAAAACTGTACAGAGAATCTATGGTCCAAAATTGGGCCCACGGCGGTTAAAGGGTTAAAGATATTTTCATTTGATTATCGACTTACTTCAAGCGGTTTTCAATCTTGTTTTACATTATCGTGGAGAATTCTTGTTAAAAGATGTGTGTGGTCAAAGGTCAGAAGGCGGTCTAAGAAATAAAGCAGTTCTACTAGCATCATTCTATGACAATCAAAGCTCTATCATATGGCTTGGTGTATTTTCAACACTGAATCGAAAAAATTAATTTTTAGAAATTGACGTTGAATGGACTTTCAGTATTGACATCTGATTTTAATTAACATAAACGTTCAACTTTTTTCAGATTGGATTAATTTATTCATTCATCCTTTCACAAGATTGATAATTACTGTTATAAAAAAAACAATTTCAATAAAAAACACAGTTAAACAAAAGACTAACCAAAGAAATAATTGACATGATATTAGATTTTAAAACATGCAAAAGATTTAGAAAAGAGTAAAAAGTAAATAATATGCTTAGAGCAGCTGTTTTCAATCTATTTTGACCCATAGAACATCTTATTTAAATGCGATGATATATTTTTATAAAGATAATCCGTGTTAAAATCAACACTTATTTTTAGTTTAAAGTGACTAAAAGTCCTCTAGCTCAGGGTCCCCCAAACTGGGGTCCGCGGACCTTGAGGGTTAATGAATGCACAAGGAGTCGGCAGCGTGGTCGAGTGGTTAAAGCGCCGGACTCGTGACCAACACGGTCTCGGTTCAAAACTCACTCGCGCCATTCTGTTGTGTCCTTGGGAAAGACACTTTACGGCACTTTCCCCTGCTTGGTGGTCCTGGCAAGCACTTCTAAATTACAGTCATATCTCTATTAAATTACTAGCGGACAGCAATATCTTGGCATCTCCGGAAGCAGGTCGGGATAATTGCCTACCCTATGTATTAGTGCCTCCGTCGCTTTCCTGCGAGTCAGGAGGATAAATATAGAGATGAAAATGAAAAAAAAAGAGTCCGCCACAAATTTCTCAAATACATATGCATGGTAAAATATTCATCCATAAAATCCAAGACAGATTCGAGGTGAAGACTTTTTTTTAGAGAGCACATCTTTTTGAGAAGATTTATTTTCTATCAACGAACGTCCCTGTTTGCCCCTTCATAAATATAGTATGCCTGTTAATAAAGGTTTATTTTTTTAACGGGTTTTGTATTATTTATTTTTGGGTTTTTATTACCTTTCCTTGTTGGTTGGGTAGAAAATAGATGTGACATAAGATTGGGGTCCGTGAAAAAAAAAGATTCACAAATAGGGGTCGGTGGCCCAAAATGTCTGGGAAACGCCGCTCGAGCTTAGTACCACGCAACCGATGAGACGCGGAATAACAACAATCTGAACACTATTTTCTAAAGAAAAAACTTATATGTTTTTTGATATTTAAGCAGTACAACTAGTAAACAATTGTTTGAATTCAAGTAGAATCCCAGTAAAACTTTTGCTAAAATCCCAATGCATTGATAATGCTTTTGTGACGTTACAAATAAGTGAAACTTTTCGCAATTGGAAGGCACCTGGCTTGGCTTTAAAAAAGGCTGTTTCATGTGGGCAAAAATCAATTTGCGATTAAAGCTGGAATGTTAATGCGAGAATTATGCTTACAAAGAAAAATTTTTTGATGAGCTTTGGACTTTTGCTGAACAATAGGCCATGAGCTATTAAACTTCCAGTCCATTACTTATTTGTGCAAATGTTTTTTTTAATTTTTTTTTTCATCAAAAAGGAGAAAAGATCTTGTTTGAAATTAAATGAAACTTCGCGTTGTTATTTGAAACAAGGCTCGTTTCCACTACCAGCGTGGAATAAAGCAATTTTTGTTTCTTTTATTGATCTTTCTGCATTCTAACCTAAGCGAAGCAAAAAAATCAATAAAACAAACAAAGAATACTCCATTCTATGCTGGTAGTAAAAACGAAACTCTTAATTCTAACGTACAGCGATCGTACTCTATAAAGCAATAGATTGAATCGATCTTTTTTTACATTTTTGCTTGAGGTGTACCGCAGAATTTTGAAAGTTTTTTTACGTGTACAGCGAGTAAAAAAAAGATAGCGAAACACCACTCTAATGTGAAGAAAGTAGCTGGAAACAGTCCAGTTCGTTCAGTTTGACAATCTTTTGCCACTGCACAAAACATTGTGCCATGTTTTTCAAACCCGGATGTAACTTTTTTCCTATTAAATAAAACAATTTGCTGCTACATTTTGACCTATTCTTTAACGATTGCACTGTCCTTTTAATAATTAAATTTAACTAAGCTTTGCCTGCCCAAACAGCCGTCAGTGAGACATATTGGTTAATACACGAACATATAGCGGCAAAATTCGAGCGTTAATTGCTGTTCAAATTGACAAAAAACTTTTTCCAGTATGTGAATTAATGTAATGACGTTACAGGTGTTCGCTTGATCTCGCTGCAATCGGAGATGAATCGTTGCCGCTTTCATCTACGCCAGACGATCCAATAAAAGACAGCAAAAGCTCGAACAGCTTCTGTGGTCGCACCACCCCTCCTTCTTCAAGGACGGCAAGCAACAGCCATCTGATTTCTGCTCGGATGAGTTTGGCATCAAGTCTCGGATCAGTTTTTGAGGATGGTGACAATCCGAAAAAGCCTAACTCCGAAAAGCAAGAGGATGCGCTTGAAAATCGTGGCCGCGTTTCAACTCGGTCCTCAAACCGACGTGACAAAGTTAGAAAAGTTCAAAGGTCGAAATCTCTTTGCCGACAAATGACTGCAACTGAAAGTTTGGTAGTTGATTCCAGCCATAAAAGACGCTCGGTATCGCCTTTATTTAGCGATTTGTCTTTCAAAACTTCAGCATCCCGATCTTATAATGTCAACAAAAAACCTTCGAGAGCTTCTGTCAGTAGGCATTATTCAATGAAGGAGATTCCATCTTACCTGCGACCAGCAAAACCAACTACTCCAAAACCGCGAAAAGTGAGCTCTGCTGGAAGCTGTTCTTCATTGAATAAGGTTAATTTTCAATCGATTACGTCATTAATCGACCAGTCACAACAGGAGCAAACGGATCAGTCTCCAGCACAAAGTACAAAAGGTAAGTTGAACTTTTTTATACTTTTGTTTGACTTAAAATGTATGCTTAATTTGAAGTTAAAAAACTTCAATAAATAATTCAGTTGACTAAGCTCTTCTTTGCTTAAATCCCACTTGCTGATCTAGCATTAGAGAATTTTTCTTTAAATTTTTTTTCAAAAACTAAACAGAAAGATGTTCGGCAAAGTTTTCAATTTTATCCAAACGTTTCCTCCACTTATTCGCTGGTTTAAGAGTAAAAAAAACAGATTTGTTCGATTTTCTCACAAAACTGTTTTTTGTATCTTTAACTTTCTTACGATTTGTTAACATTTCTAACTTAACAACTTTTCGATTTAGCCATAGCCAACTTAAGCCAGATTTAAATAGCAGTATGATATTTCCAAACTACAAAATTTTATTGCCATATAAAAATAAAATAAAAATTAAAAATTTTAAAATGAAGCAAAAAATTTTAATAAGAATATTATATTTTCCAAAGTGCAATTGAAAAATACTTTGAAATATTATTGATCAGAAAAAAACTATTGGTTTTATTTAAAAGTTCTTACGGAATAAATGTTTCCAAAACAAAAATTATTAATGTGGTTTTGTTTAAACTATATACTAGGTATCTTAATTGTTTGGTGTTTAGCCTTGTCATTAAAAATGTAAAAGTTTTGGCTTCGTCGAAATCCTATAAATTTGAATAAATGTCCATTGTTTGGAATTGAGAAAATTATTTTTATTATTTCTTTTAAACAGTCTTTTTCCTACTTGCTTCCATAAAAGGTTAGATGTTTTTACGCAGAGAAGCTTCTAAAGTATTTAAAAGAATTCTCTTGCTTTTTATTTTTAATCCATGTTTAGTTTCTCGTGCAAACAGGCATATGAACTGCAGTAACTTTACGCCGAAGCTCGCGTTTGCGTTATGTCACGCAGAATTGTCAAAATTTTGCCAAAATCAAGCGACATTTATTAGAAGTCCTTGACTTTTCACAGAGATTCTTATTACGGGTAAGTTAAGAAACTGTTCAGCAATTCAGCCGAGACTGCATTGAACTCGAATCAAAAATAGTCTAGGAAAAAGAAAAGTCGCTATTTTTGTTTATACTTGCGTTTTTAAATACTTGGGAATTACTAAGGATATTAAAAAAACAAAATAAGTTGAAATAATTTAGATCTTTTTGTATGTTTTTCTTCAAAGTTGTTTTCTTTTTACTTTTCTATCTTTTTTGGAAAAAGTTAAAGCTTTTTTGTTTAAAGTTTTTCTACTTTCAACACTATAGAACTGCACTTCCTATGGTATATTTTTGACATTGATTCAGTCATAAAGGGACTTTGCTACAACAAGATATTCAATAAAATGACATCTGTATTGTAACATTATTGAAGCAGGGTTGCCAAACCAATTTTTCAAAAAAGGCTCAACCGACTGTCAAAAGAAGTTAAACGTTAAAAAATAAGGCCAAATTGTTTTTTTCTCTATTAACGTTCCAAAATTTAAGGTACAGACTAAAACAAAAGTTATCACTTTCTATCAGCGTCCAAATCTCTATTTTCATCACAAATGTAAGTTAAAAAACTAAAACAAGAAAATAGAAGATTATCACTTTCAATCAGTGTCCAAAGTCTTTATTTACGACTCAAATTTAAGGTAAAAACAATTGAAGATTTGGTCAACAATGAAAATTCTAACACTTTTGCTTATAAACTTCAAATATTTCAACAGAAATTTTAACTTTTAAGAATAAGATTTTGTTTAAAAAAAAAGTTAAAAAAAAGGTCAAAAAGCCAAACGTTAAATTTGAAAGCCAAAAACCTTTAAAAAAAGGCCAAATTTCTCAGAATTGGCTATAAAAAGGCCAATATGGCAACCCTGTGTTGAAGTCAAAGCTTTAGCAGCCGGAATTCACTAACGTTTGTAAGTTTACTCGAATTTTTCATATTGTAATACCGTAGCAACCACGTGTCTGTTATTGAAACAAAACCTCAATACGTACTTTAACAGTTAAGTAAAGTGGTTTTGCATCTTGCTATGAGATGTTGGTTGTTTGTTTTAACATTTTACGTACAATGTTTTCAAAGTGCGAAACAATCGTAAAGCGGATAGGTAATTTTTCTTAATTTCTGCGGGCTGTGCAGTACGTTCCTATTTCTACGTATTTTCGGCCAACATTCATGTATTAAATCTTTCTTAGTGGAGAGAATAATATTTAAACTAACGCAGATAACACACAAGTACGGGATTGATAAATGGTTGTAATCAGTTTGAATTATTGCTTTCCACTTATATGACGTAACAGTCGACTGCATACTGCTTGACTTCATTTTGATTCGGGTCTCAAAGACAATGGCTAGGACCAGGGGTGGGCAAACTACGGCCCGTAGGTGGCATGCGGCCCGCGAAGACTTCAAACAAATAATTTTAAAAAATATTAATTTTTTTGTCTTCAGCCAAATTCTTGGTCATTGCTTTTAGCGATCACTGATTTTTAGGAACAAAAAGCAAGAAATCTGAGACAGAATTAAAGTGAAGATCATTTTTTTTAGAGATCACTATGGTGCGACCCGCAAACAATTTTAACTTCTAAATGCGGCCCGCGAGGTAAAAGTTTACCCACCCCTTCTGGCCCTAGAGAATAATTCAATGTTATGGTTATTTTGCTTTTGTGGAGGGTGGGGTGTGATACTGCGCCACTCTGTTCCAACATATGCAAACTGGAACAATCTTTTTTCAATTAATTTAACTTACGTTTGACGTGCAGCTTACGAACAAAAATTTTGTTTTTTATTGCAAGGTTAAAATGGTTTTTAATAGGACTTGAACTTTTCAAGTTTCACCTTGTCGGCTGTTTTTTTAATTTTCTTACGCAACAAGTCGATATCTTCTTGTTCTGTCATGTTTCTTAATGCATTCGCACATCTTGCGAACTTTCTTTAATTGCTCTGATTGAAGATTTCTTATGAAAAGTAGCTCTGCTAATTATACATCATCTTTACAATTTGGTTTTAAGAATAAAAAAAATCTGTTTCCGGCGAGGCTGGAGATTTAAAAAAATTAATTTTTAATCTTTGACGTCTGTTCCTTTGCTGATAATGATTATATTTCACCATTTTATAGGCATAGTTTAAAAATAAAGCAAAATTGGCTACTCATGTACTTATCACATGATGTGAGTCTAGGACCGGGATGTAAGATTTAGCATTTTAAGTTTTTCGACATTAATTTTCAAATTTTGAATACGTCATTTCGCTTGGCATTAAAAAAAACTTGATTTTTTTGCTTTCTGCATTCGGTTAGGATAATGATGATGAAAAACGAAAGACAGATTTCTATGAACATACTTATAAGCATAAACAAGTAGCAATAAGGTTGTTTTGGCTATTGACAGGCCGATTTTATTTATCGTTTACTCAAAAAAACACGTTGATGGCGCAATTGTTTATTTTTAATAAAGTTTAAACTTTATTAAGATTGCATTAAAAACTTTTGTAATGACAAAAGTGCCACGTGTCTTCTGATCTCAAAATCACGTTGCCAACAAAAAACCGAATTAAGTGGAAATGAGCTACAACAGATTTTCTTTGTTAATAAAACATTTTCTGTTTCATTGTTTGCCTTCTTTAAATGATTTTCCTGTTTATTATAACGTGCGAGCAGAGACGGGATAAAAGTACAAGGTTTGAAAACTAAACTGATTGCATGCTTGAAAAAAAACTCACGTAAGTTTTAATGTCATTGAGAATTTTCTTGAATATTTAGGAGTACTACTTCGAAACCTTGACTCCCGGAACCGAATATCCGCCAAAAACGCGCAAATCCGACGGCGAATGTCTTATCAGCAGAGTCGATTTCGGAATGCGGACCCAGCTGAGAACACGCGTCGTGTGCGGGTGAGTTTGTCGGAGTTGGATCCAGAATACAAAATAATAAAATGCCGAGAGAGTTTGGCAAAAGTTTTTGTTGAAATAGCAACAAGCAACGTGGCTTTGTAGAAAGCTCAACACTGCCGAACTGGGCTGGTGAGGTCATCGTTTGAAATATTCTAAGGGTTTGCTTGCTTGTGTTGATTTGATTTACAATCAAAGCACAAAGCATACAATACAACTTCACGTAATATAAAGTTTTGAAATATTGAAAATAATAAATTTTAGTGCAATAAAATTTAGTTTGTATTTGCTTATTAGCGCAAAATTTAATGAACTGTATGAATAGTGGTAAATTTAATGAACGCATTCTGAGCTTGCATGAAACACCACACTGTTCAGTATCAAGTACTACTTTAAAGTTCATTATCTCTGTACTTTCCAACTGCATGGCTGAAGATCCTTGGAAGGCTGTTTTTTTCAAAAAATTTTAAAGCAATTAAATCAAATGTTTTTCATTTTGGGTGTTTTAAGATATTCTACATTTTTCCTCGAGACTGATAATTATTATTTAAATCTACTAATGAGCTTACAAAAATTAAATTGAACCAATCACATTGTACTACAGTGTATGACAGTTATATTGGGTTAAAAACCAAAATCAGTTTTTATATTCCAGTCGAGAGACGTTTTCATAAAGTCAGCAAATTCAAATTTTACTTCTTCTGTAATATTGTTTTTGTAGTTCTACCATTTGAGTCTAATAGCAAAATTTGTTCTCTAAAGTAAAAAGTTTGAGTCCTTTTTTTTGGTATTTTTTTTAGGAATATGAAGATCTTAAACGTAACTCGATGGGAGCTTTTGATGCTGAAAAACTTAAAAGATCTATGGCAAAATGGAGTAGTGCATCACCAAGCGGAAATAGTAATAGTAGCAATCGGCGCTCATGGCGGCGCGCTCGTCCTCTCTCAGAAATTCAAAACGTCAGGTACTGCAGCCCGTACACTAAGTAAGGCTCGTTTCCACTACAAGAGTGGAATGCAACGCTATTTGTTTCCTTTATTGATATTCAGTTACTTCGCTTAGCGCTTAAGCGCGCAAAGAAGTAAAAAACCTACAGAACAAAACAAAGAATGCTCTATTCCACGCTCGTAGTGGAGGCCTTAATTTGAAACCAGTTTTAAATTTTAAAGTTTACAAACACCCAATTACCTAAAAGCAGTCATGCTTTTATTAAACAACAGAACAGTGACAGCTAAGCGTAGTATAGTTATTTTGTCGATAATTATGTCATTACTAACAGCGTAAGGACAATGATTTGAATCTTTTGCCGTTTTAATTTCTTCCTTTTGGCTTTTTGACAGTTTTCCAAGGTAATTTTAATATGAATGAGCTTAATACAAAAAAAAGTAAAAGTAATTTATGTGAATAGCAACAACGTGTAGATTATCCTAAAAATTAAATTGTAAATAATAAAGACCCTGTCACTGTTATATAGATGTTAAGCTTGTATGTTTCATAATTTCCTAAAATAAATAGATCCTACCCTCCTTTCTTGATTCAATTTTATTGCACATAGCTTTTATGTAATTATTTTGTTTCTTTCTTACATTAACGCAGTTAATGTGTTTTGTTCAGATGGGATGTTCAAGTTATTCCCGAACATAATGAGCTAGACAACAATCATACTCATACCGATTCACTCACAAATTTGCCTCATCAAGCAGCAGCGTCATTTAGTGTTGATAATGACGTTGAATTGTTGTCGTTGTCTGATCCGATTCGAGACAGTATTTCAACGTTTGCCGATGACGTCACAAACGTAATTGAAAAACCAATTTTGGGAACGTGTTTTAGTGAAGAAGATATTCCGTCTGCGTATAGAGACGAAGTATGCTGTTTTTAAAAGTCGCTAGATCTAAATCTAATCCAATCTCAACACTTTATATTGATTAAGATGTGATTAAATTTAACAATCGAAACACAGCTTAATTTCAAATGGTAACACATAATATTTCAAAGAATTTTTTTTAAGTTGGCAGCTTTTAAATATTCGTTTTTTTTGTGGAAAAAAAATTTTTATAAGAACATATTGTTAAAATTTTTTTGTTTTTTATTTCGTAACCTACTCACAAATCCATTTGAATCACTTTTTGGCTTAAATTCTTAAATCGTTTACCAGAAATAATCGAATTTTATTCTAATAACAACATTTGAAACTTATTTACGCAATACTTTTAAGTCGAACTTTGAAACTTAGCTACAACTACTCAGAAAACAAATTTTTGCGGTGCCAAAATGCTATGAGCTGTAAATGTTTGCTGATAGACAAAAACAAATGTTTTTTTCAAGGGTTAGTTTTATGATGGCTTGCCAATAATTCTACCGATTTTACTTCCTTTAAAAAATGCTTTTTTTATTTTGAATATAAATTTAGTACTTGATATTTGCTTTTTGGTTAAATGTGAGCCCTTCTTTTTTATAATTGTTAATGCAAGGTCTTTCATAATGCAATGCAATTTTAATGCTAAGTTAGATACATGAAACAGCTCTCTTGACCTGTTCTGATCCAGTTAATGAACATCTATGAGCTGTTTTCTGTCTGCATAGCTTTTTTTGTATTTTCTATCTTTTGTAAATCTTTATGAGGGACGGTGGTGGATAAACTCGCTCTATTGCCCCAGCCTTCCTTTTAGCATACTTGAACAGAGACATACTATTTACAAATTGTATTTGATAGTGATACTACGTTTAATTTCGTGTTTTATAAAAATAATTTGTAATGGTAGAAAAAAGTTTTGTATTGGGTACCAAAGCGTGCGGTTTAAGAAGCAAATGACATGAGCTGTAGTTGTTACTATACAGTGGCCCAATAGCAAATATTAAACAAGTTCTCGAACAAAAAAATCTGGTTTTTGAAAACTTGTTTGTTAATTCGATGGCATTATTAATAGTTTTTTTACTTCGATGAACGAAAACGCCTTTGCCGAAAGACTTAAAATCACGGTTTTCCTCTGATCATGCATACGTAAATATTTCTTAGTAAAAGTTTTCACTGCGGTGTTGTCACGATAAGCACTTCAATTCTGAAAAGAAAAAGAGTAAATTTATAAGAACCAAAGTTGTTTTGTGTGTAAAAACGTGTCTTAACTGTAACTTTTTTTCCAATTAGTAAAATAAAAAGCAACTAAAAAGTTATAACAAACCTGGTAACATAACGTAGAACAAGTTTTATTTTCTTTTAAGATCCTTTGTTAATAAAACTTTCTTATATTTTTTAAAAACATTGACAGATTAAACTTTTATTTATTGAATAATTTGAAAGAATCAAGTCGAACAAAATAGTTTTTCCAAAACAAAGGGCAATTTTGCTTTTAAATATCATGAGTAAAACAATATTATAATCGATCACCAGCACATTTGGTAGAAAAATTACTTTACGCTTGATCAATAGCGATGATTTTCAACTGTTAAAAATTTAATTGCTATTTGTAAAAAAAATACTTGTTTTTTAATTTAATCGATTATACGTTTTCGATTTACTAGTGTGACGATATCGCACATCCTTTACCCTACACGCTTTGGTATTTTTTAATGACGTTTGATTCAAAATCATGGTATTACTCACTAAAAATGAATGCTGTTACACGCATTTCAAATTTGTTTTTGGCTTATTTTGAGGTTTTCGTGACGAAACACAATTGATTGTACGTAATAGGGTTTCGAATGTTTAACGTAGGGTTGGAAAACCTGCGGCCCGCAAGAGATTCCAATGCGGCCCAGGTGTGGTTGGAAAGAAGCATTTCAATCCCATCGGTAAAATAACCTTATCAACAACCAGGGTCTGATAATAGAAATGTTGGCCCACCGGAAAGAAAATTGAATATCAGCCTACAGAAAAGCATCAAAAAAAGCTAGTGCATAGACAAACCACTCTTTTTCTTGCTCGGTATGTGAAGCACCAAATGGAATATCAAACAAGACTTTTGTGGTCTACAATTGACTTTGAAGGAAAAATAGGCTTACTTGTGTAATACAAGTAAGAATAAAAAAAAAGGTGTTGACATGACTAACCAGATGAAAAAGCGTAGTCCGTCGAATTATTGTTTTTTTCTTGAATGATTTTATTTTATCTCTATATTTATCCTCCTGACTCACAGGAAAGCGACGAAGGTGCTAATACATAGGGTAATCAATTACCGCAACGTGCTTCTGGAGATGCCAAGATAATGCAGTCCTCTTATAATTTAATAGAGATATGATTGCAATTTAGAACTGCTTGCCAAAACCACCAAGCAGGGGAAAGTGCCGTAAATGTCTTTCCCAAGGACGCAACAGAATGGCGCGAGTGGGTTTTGAACCGAGACCATATTGACCATAAGCACAGCGCCTTAACCACTCGACCACGCTGCCGACCAAAAGTTTTTTGTGGCACAAGTTTTTTTCTTAATTTTGTTTAATTCACAAATTCTAAGACAATTTCTTAATTTGGGAATGCGGCCCGCGACTCCAATCAGATTTCCCACCCTTGATCTAACGAAAGAAATTTTTGCTGTAGGAATTTGGAATTGAACCCATCCTACGTCGTTCTTTTTCTCTCGTCGCTGACTTGCACAGCATTCCGTACCAAACCCCTTCTTTCAACCTAAAAAAGGTAATTCTAACTTAGGAAAATTTGCTGGCGTGTCCAAGCATTATCTGAACGGGTTATTACGCGAAACGCAATAGTGACAATAGTTTACATCACGTTTGTCATAATACCGGTATATTAATGTCGTGTCGTTAATGTAGTGTAGAATTGGCAACGTCAGTTATTCGTGTGATTTGGCATTGCAGCAGACTTAAAATATTTCTTGAATGACGTTCGTGTTACCTTTTAATGACGCTTGTACCATTACGTCTTGTTTGTTAAGTAGAGGTAACTTTAAGTTGACGATTGCACCTTTTTAACTTTTATCATCCAGTAAAATGCGAAAATCCTGCAATGTTCAAAGAATTATCAACCAATCACCGCAATTTCCGGCTCCGAACGCCGATGATAAAGCCGATATTTATTTGCTGAAAGTCTATTTTGTGGAAACGAAAGCCTTAGGGTCAGAGTAGTTTTATTACTGTTTATTAGAAATTTTCACGAAATGTCACTTGTTCCGTCAGAAACATCTTCTAGCAATGACTAATTGATGATTTTCTCTCACGAAAATTCAACAGTATTCAATGAGATTAACCTGAGTTTACTCGATGTTTTAGTTTCCGCTTTGTAAATTTCAAAATATCAAAACATGGATTGTGATGATTAAAAGTTCTTTTTTAACTTTGGCCTAGCATTTTCACTTAATTTTGACATCCAATCATCTGATTTTAAAAAATTTTCAAACTTTAAACGAGATCACCGACATTTATGTACCAGTGTTGCATGCAGCTGGTGAAAAGTTAATTAGATTGGTATTGTCAAAGCATTTTCTTGCTTTTTAAAACGGTCTTTTATAAGAATAGTGCCGAGTTGGAAATATGAGTTTTAAGTTTTATTTGTAAGAAATTAATCAAAGTAAAATTGATAAATATAACATTTATGATCAAAAAAATTAATGACTTATATCTAGAATCAATGAAATTGTTTTTCAAGCAAATTTATTTGTAAATAATAAAAAATAGACCTTGGATGTCTGAAGTCACGACAAACAAACAAACTACTCAAAAGGAGACTTCTAGATGAGACGTTGCGCGAAAAACTAAAAAGTTCATAATTTAGTTGATAGTTCAGAATTATTGCTTTTTAAAAATTTTTTTTCTTATTAATGAGAATTCTATTTTTTAAAAAACCTCATACATAATGGGTGCCGGTTACTTTTGAGGCAATTTTATTCGGATAATTAATAACTTTAAATCAGAGACCATTGCCAAATCAGTTTTGAAATGATATCTCAAATGCCTTAAATATGCACATCCATTTCATAAGATTGTTTATGAATTATAAGGTATAGTAGATTATTGTTCTAAGATTTTTCCCAAGTGGATTACAGTTCTCAAACTTTAAGAGACATTGAAAACTACAGTTTTATATATCACCCGATTCAGTTTGCAATTAACTGAAATAATTTAAACTTTAATTTCTAATTTTTTTATCATAATGATACATTTTGTATTTCAGTTTAGTTGGGAAGACATTCAATCATCTTTTTCTAATTATATCGCTTACCCCTCTTTCTTGCTTTACGGTTATTCAAGGCAAGATAAAAACAAAAGAAAAGAAAGAATTTTTTCAGGTATCGAAGGTAATTGTTTCGCTTGCTTTTTTCTTTATTAAATGTGCGTGGTTAAAATTATTTAACAATTATTTTAAGCTTTGAAGCTTTTATTTTCTTTATATTTTAAAATCTAACCTGTTGCCGCAATTGTGTCAGTATTCTCTTCAAGGTTTAAAGGTTCTCGCTATCTAGTTGTGGCAGCAGATGACGGTTATGGCTCTGATGGTAAAATCCCAGGCTCAATGCTGAAGGTCAAAGTTGATAAAATTAAAACCCACTGCTTTTCAAGATTTTTACTGCAGCTACAAATTTCCAAACTTAGCTGTTTTTTATGGGTTTAAAGTTTTAAGAAAATTTTATTGGCATTTGTGAAAAAATGGCATTTGACACATTTGACACGTTTGACAATTAACAGAGTTATGGCAGTGAGAAGATACTTTGGAAAAATTATCGAAAGTTTTTAAATACTCAAAGCAATCATCAATTTGATAGCAATCTATATTTAAATTTAAGTTGCAAATCGATAGCTTCATATTTAGAAAACTATAAACAAAAGCTTTTTTTTATCGTCGAGTATTTTTTGTAGTATAAAGAGTCTATGAGAAATATTATATTTTTATACAATCAGGACCAGTTATGAAAAGAATAAACAGAAACATTTAAAAACCGTATATCGGATATTTCTACAAATAACTCTATACATTAAATACTTTTTTATTCTTAAAGCCATTGTTAAAAATATCTATTCATCTTAAGTATTTACTTATACCGGAAGCAAGTTGACTGCTTCCTCTCTGAAGAGATTTTCTTTTGTTTGTAAAAAAATCAGAATTATTGTTTTTTTTAAATCGGAAAATTATCAAATACAATAATTCCATTTTAAGTTTAACAAATTTTGTAATGTGGCCATGGCACAAGTATTTCTGCTATTCCAGACAATAAGCGATGTAAAATAAAAAAATTGCATTTCCTAGAGTTTAGCATTGTGTCTATCAATGTCCATTTATTAAACTTTGGTCTGTTTAAAATAGAAATCAAAAAAAATTTACGTCATCGCTTAGATCAGGCCTTTCCAAACTTTTTGTGTTGGTGACACACTTTTTAAACTCAAATATAGTCGCGACATATTTTAAACACAATTTAAACACAAATAACTTTTTACGTCAGGGACAAGTAAAATCATTTTGCAGAAAAATCTCAACTTAAATCTTTAATGAAATACATGAGCCTGATGGGATGAATAAAGTGTTTTAATATTTGGTTGAATGTAAGATAAAGACAATCGCATTTCGTCATCAAGCATTTTTAAGCTTCCATGTTTCATTGACTTTATATTAGTCATTGTTGAAAAGGACTCTTCAAAAATGTATGTTGTCGAAAATTGTAGAAGAATTTTTAAGGCTTTATTGCATATGTTCAAATGAATTCCTGAAATGCAAACCCAAAATCTATCCAAATTACTCTCTTTATACATCATGAACAGGCTTCGATCATTTTTAATTTCAGTTAATTCTTCTTCTTCAACAAGAGAAAGATTTCTTGTGTCAGTTGAAATAAATGGATTTCTGATCCAATCACAGTCTTGAATTTCGAGATTGGGAAAGTAATTATTAATTTTATTCTGAAGCAATATCAAATGATTAATAATTAGCTAGCTGATATCATTTTTTAATTTGGATTCTGCAGTTTTGGGAAAACCTTCAAAGTTACTTTCCTTCACTTTTCTTATCCAAATTGTTATCTTGTCTCTTATACAGTAGCACAAATTTTATCTACTGACGTAAGAACATTTTCTCTTTTTCCTTGCATACTGGTATTTAGTTTATTTAAATGCTCAAAAACATCTGCAAGATATGCCAATTTTGTGCACCAAATTTTGTTTTGAATTAGATCACAGAATTCATTGTGCATATTTTCCCTAAAAAGTTGAAGCATCATTTCTCTCAATTCGTATATGCAACAAAGTACTCTTCCTCTTGAGAGCCAACGAACCTTTGTGTGTAGTAAAACATTTTTTAATTTTTCTCCCATTTCTTTACAAATTTTTGCAAATAAACGTGATTGAAGAGGCCTACGTTTAATGTAATTGACCATTTGAACCACTTGATCCATAACTTCTTTCAATTTATTTCTGATGGTTTTAGCAACTAGATTTTCGCGATGTAAAAAGCAATGTGTGAATATAATCTTTTCATTTTCTTTCTTTGCCACAGCGGTAAAACCTTTTTTTGAACCAACCATTGAGGGTGCGCCATCTGTACATATTCCTACACAACTAGTCCATAGCAGATTATTTTCTTTCATAAACCCATCTACAATTTTAAATATGTCTTCACCAGTTGTTCTCATTAACATTTCCTGACAACACAAAAATTGTTCAATAATTTTCTCGTTATGAATAAAACGTACGCTCGTATGAAAACCAATAATTGAAATAATTCGCTTATGTCCGTTGATTCGTCTAACTGCAGTGCAAACATCACATTTTCATCTTTAAAAATAATCTTCATTTGTTGCTTGATATCTTCAGACATGTGTTGAATACGCCTTCCAATCGTGTTATCCGCCAAGGGAATTTTTTGACTTCTTTTTTCCAATTCAGGACCAAATATTGTTCGAACAATAGCACAGCAAGACTGCAGTACTGATGTTTCGGCAGTAGTATGTGGCTCCTTATTTTTGGCAATTATTTGCGCAACCAAATAACTGGCTTCTTGAGCTTTTTCTGATGTCTTCATTCTCTTTGTAAATGTTGTAGACTGCTTTTTTAGAGATTTTGAAAGCTGAATAAAGTATTCCACTGGTTTTTTTGACAAATGACCGTGTTTTGAGGTAAAATAACGTTTAAGTTTATTTGGTACCATACTTTCATTTGAAAGTTTATCCCCACAAACCAAACACAGAGGACAAGGATTGTTTTCATTACCGGAAAATGCAAAACCTAGTTTCATATAATCTTCACTGTATAAACGAGGCTTGCAAACTTTTCTTTTACATGTCTTATGCACTTCATTTTGTATTTTGTTAACGTCACCTTTAACCGCTTTTTTTTTATTAATTAAAAATTTATCCATTCTAAGAGCTGCAGTTAAATTATTAAAATGTTAAAATAATTAAAAATTAATTATTAAAAATAAGTTATTAAAATAAGTTATTATAATGAGTAAATACCAAGAGTTGTGTAGCCTATTAAAGTTTAATCAAATTCTTCGGAGTTTTAATAAGCTAGTATAGTGTGGTCCAAACCCTGGCCCGCCGAGGAAATTTGTGCGGCCCGCGGAACAATTTTGCACAAGTCTTGTCGATGACAAGCAGCCGTAATTTTTTTTTGGAGAACGCTATGATTTTGCGCGAAAATAGGAATTTTGCAGACCGATTCCAAATGAAGACCTTTTTTTTTTTTTATTTTAGAGAACACCCTGATTTTGAGACAAAAATAAGCGTTTTTATCCGGTTGAGGCGCGCAAACTCAAATAATTTTGAAAAGTGGCCCACAAGAGTGGAGAAGTTAGACCACCCTGACCTAGATTTTATCTTTGCGGCCCGCGAAGCTTTTTCAAACCTTAATGCGGCCCTCCATGCTCTTAGCCTTGGACCACACTGAGCTAGTAATTATTTTACCAACCTTATTCTTAAACAACAACAGAGAGCTAAAAAACTAATATGATGTTAAGGCTAAAAAGTTCAAAAAGATGGTCATTATTATTAGTAGAAAAGGAAAAGTATTATTGGATAGCAAACGAATATTACGTCACAAACAAGTAAGAATGACAAACTTTAAACGAGTTTAATCGGACTAGCAAGAGAATTGTTTCCATGCGTATGTAAGCCTAAAACGCATGAAAATTTAATAATTGTGAGGTTACAGTTTTTGAGGCAATGGCAGTCAAAAATAATACTAATTAGGGAATTAAAAATAGCTGTTATATATCAAATTATTTCAATATTATTTCAAATCTTACGACATACCATCAGACCATAAGCGACACACAGTTTGGAAAGCTCTGGCTTAGATGATATTGCAAACTCTAAATTTACATTTTACAATTCTAATAATTTAAAATCCAGCAGTTTTCTATTTGTTGTGATGCGGCAATACTTTCTAAATTTCTAGTTTTCGAAAATGTACGTTATTTCTGATGACGAAATAGCATTTGCTTTCGCAAACTTGCGACATCAAATGTTCTCTTATTTTTAACAAAGGCTGTAATTGTGCGTTATCTGTCTTAACAAGTGACTTTCTCTTTACCAAAATTATTTTTTTGTCGGTGCTGTTGATTTAAATTTAAAAAAAATTACAGATGTAAGCTTCGTAGAGAGAAATTTTTTCTCTAATGTGATTAGGGTTTAGAAATTAATTCCTTCTTTATTTATTTTATTATGTTTCTTTTGACTCCGTAAATGTTTAATCAAAAACATTAGGAAATTTTATTTTACGAATAGAATTTGAATAATGTTTTAATGAAAATTAAGCATTGTTCTTGTACAAATTTAATTTATTAAATAACACTTTATAATTTCCAAATAAGTTAAAGAATAAGTAAAATTGATAGACAACCATAAGGCAGTAGTGATACAAAATTTGCATGTTTTAAATGCGTTAGACACTTTCTTGCTCAATATATTGATTTAAATTCTTACATTTTTCGGGGCAATCATGCAGTTCCAATTCGATCTTTCATCAAATTTGAGATAAACTTAGTGCAAAGTAGTTTAGGTTCTAGCGCAGTCAGAAAAAGCTTCAACAATACAAAGTAAAAGATATTTCTCAAAGCTTTTCAAGTATTGCGTACCACAAAACAGTTCTATTTTAGCAAGTGCTTACAAACAATGAAACATATTAAAAGTTGTGATGATTTAAGAAGTGTATTTTTTAATGAATAATAGATGCGATGTGATTTATTTAATGAATAAGCCAGAACTGAACAATAGTGAAAATCAAAACTGCCATCTATTTTTTAATCATCTTGTTGCTACTTTTTTTTATCCACGAGAGGGGTTTTAGAAACAACAAGGTTTTATTTTCCACTCTTTGAACGCTTAACGCGGTGGGATTAAATATTAAGAACTGACAAAAAGTTTGTTTTCAGCTTTAGTTTCAATTGAAAGGAAAGTTTCTATAAAACTTTAAAATGTGTTTAGAAAAACAAATTGTTTATACTCGAGTTGATATTGACAATATTTGAATTTTTATTCCGAATAAAAAGTTGTACATCTTTTTTGAGTTGAAAAAGTAATAGTTTTTGAGAAGTTGTCGGAAACAATAAGTGAAAATAATAAGCAGTTTCGTTTGATTAGTTGATTGCAACGAAACTTTGTAACGAATAGTTGAGTTTGTATTGCGTAACAAACTAAAATTTATGTATATATTTTCGATCGGACTGTGTAATTTTATCCAGACTCGTTTTAAGGCAAAAAATGCAGTTTTTTGTTGGTCACATGATTGCACATGATTGAATGCAGTGCTCATCACGTGATCAAACAATACGTCTATTTTATTTAATTTTTTATTCGAAAATTGTCATTGTTTCCTGAGAGAAATCTTAAGATTTCCGGCACAAGATTTACGTTCTATTATCTGAAGCGAGTTTTATTAGCACAAGTTATTTTTGATATATCAATGTAATTTTGTTCGGCCATTCCAATATTATCATAGTACCTTTGCCTAACGGATAAGAGCAAAGACTTTTTGGAAAAAGGGAAGGGTTTGCTGACAGCAATTCAATATTTTATTCTAAATTTAGTTAGTTTGTTTTTTCAAAGAATTCTTTCGCTGAAATAAGAGTTCCTGATTCTTTAAACTTCTGCTTGGTTATGAAACGCACCATGATTGCTTCTGGTCGATGGAGTGCTTGTGTTGATGTGTAATTGTAGAAATAGCTATTGCAGCATGACATGAAATTTTCTATCGTATTTTAACAAAATAACAAAAAAAATTATTTAATATTTTGAATAAACAACGAATAAAAAGTCACTGTGTGGTTTATTAATCTTAATTTCAATTATGAGACGTGTATGATGACACTGATGCATAAATTATATTGTTTTAAACTGCGACGACATTATTCAGATTACAGCTGCTTACAAAACAAAAACACTTTGTAAGCCCGAAAGTGCTGTGTAAAGAATTACGAAAACTGTTTTGTGTTAGTAATTGAACGTGTTTTGTAAGTTAAAGTAGTATATCAATACTGAAATTCAAGACAACATTAATTTAGCCTAGATTCATTACTAACTTGAAACTTAGCCATAACTCTAATCTTTCTAGTTCAGATCCCTTATTTTTTTAAAAGTTACATCGTTTGGCTATTGTATGTGGTTCAAAATTTGATGTTGGTGTACTCCCTAACTTTTCTTTCAAAACAAGTTCGACGTTTTCTTTAAAGTGGGATTGAGTAAAAACTTGGTGATTAAGATTTTTTGATTAAGTCCGCCGTAAAATCAGCTTTCATGAGCTATTCTAATTTGAATAGGTAATTTTTATGAATAGTGTTTTGTCTTAATCGTCATTGACGTTTAATGTGAACGTGTTTCCTGTTTTTGTCCAACTATATTTTGACTCATTTCCTTTGGTCGTAACAAATAGAATGGCAAAGAGCATATTCACAACAATTTAAATATTTATGCCATGATAAATAAAATAGTATAACTCAATAAATTATTAAAATAAGCAAAAGTTTCTTGTATGCAGGTGTGTTCAATTTTGTCTGGACGTGGCCCTCTGGCCATCTTTGGCGCAGCGTAAAGATTTTGATTGATCTTTGCATAGGCTTAGCTTACCTCTCGATTTTGGCAAAACGTTTCCGATTTCTAGGACTCTGTGCCGCCCATTTTGGCAGAAATCTCGCCAGAAATCGAAGACAGATTTTATGTGCAGACCCCTTTTTTTCTTGTTTTTTCCGAGATCACTAATTTTCAGAGATAAAAATCATGAAATCCAAGACAGATTCAAAGGGAAGACCTTTTTTTAGAAAGCACTTTTTTTTTCGGAACAAATATAATGAGTTTCAAGAATGATTCGAGGTGAAAACCTTTTTTTTAGAGAACACTACCATTTGGGAAGGAATTTTTTTCTATAAGTGAACGTCCCGGTTTTCCCCTGAAAAATGATGTGTGCCTGTCTTTGCGGTATTTTTCGAAATGACCCAAACTAAATTAGGAAAATAATTTTTTTTGATGTGAAAGTCACCATTAAAAAAGTCTTCACTAAAAAAGTCTTCATTTCAGTTTGAAGTTAAAAAGCAACTTTACAAATTCGTTCCACTGCGATGGTTGGCTGGAGTATTCTTTGTTTGTTTTAGTAATTTATTGATTTTTTAACCCTGCAGTAAAATGAACCCAAACTTCCGCAATATGACTAGCTACCGGTATTCACACTCTGCATTTGCTGCTGGGCGATCTGGAAAGCAATGTTGCCGTTTCCAATTGAGAAGAGTAGCAGCATTGCGGAGTAACGGTCAAAGCACTTGCTTTATTGATTTTTCGATTGTTTTAGAAAATGAGAGTTTTGCTTAGTAAAGTGTTGATTTAAAATCATAGTACGATTATGAAGGCGATTTGACGACTTCCTTAGGATTCCAAGCCTCAAGTTTTGGTAATGACACGAAGAACTACATCAAAGTCGCTACAATAAAAATAAACGATCTATTTAATTCAATAAATTGTGCACATCGATACCAATCCAATTCACAATATAAACTGATAAAATGTATCATTAAATAAAGACCTTTTTTTTGGTCTTCACTTTCATGCAACCATGTTTTTTCATTAGGAATGTAGAGTAAGAAGTGTAGGCAAAAAAGTCTTCAACATTAATGATTATACATTTTTTAGCATAGTATCTTTGCCAGTAAAGTACCGTTGCCGCTGCAGTATACCCCATTAATCTTTGAAAGAATCCCATTCGACCTCTTGCTATTTATTGACCACTACGGGAACCATTGATTTAATCGAACCGAAATAACACATTTTCGAAAAAACATAGAGAAATTTTAACATCTCTACTTTTATCTTTGGAGCTAAAACATTAGATCGAGATGTCCAGATGGCTTAATGAAACTCTTGTCATTTGTCATGTCAACCCTTAGAAGACCGGAATCAACGATAGTTGATTAGCGACGAGAAACCGGCATCATTCCAGAAATCCACCAGTTTCGTGGTGACGCATAAATGTTGCGACAGCGAGAATGTAGCGAGTGCGTGAATGTCATTAGAAAGATTAAAAGACAATCAAATAAAAGAGAAAAGAACTATTTGGTTTCACGCGCCTTGTGAAAACACTCGCAGTGAGAGCGAGCGAGTGACTCCATTTGTCTTACGTCCCAGCGCGAGCACGGTCATGCAATTTTGGCTGCGCACATACGGTGCGATGTTGATAATTATGATAAATTTTGAAATAAGATAATTTTAAAAAAGTTTTTTTCATGGGTTTAGATTAGGTTTATAGATTAAGAGTTTTACTACAAATAGCCACTAAAAAGTTTGAACTTTATAACCGCACTATGGCACTAAATCAAAAATAAGCGTTTTTTTTCTGAAAAACTATGGTTAATATTTTTATCGATTACTCACTCATTTTTATCACATTTAAACAAATTTTATATCTTTTAATCAAAAAAAAATTATCTTTTTAATGATTCACAAATCAATTAGCTTCTCTAAACAAAAAAGGGCAATTATTTATTGAAAAACTTAATTTGTAAAAAAAAAGCAAATTTCATTCTGTTTGCGGTTTTGCTGCATCGTCGCAAAACGAGTCAGCGGTTGCTCAAAAACGATGCTTGACTTAAACCATAAACAAGTGGTTGATTCTGTTTGAATTGATTCAATCGAAATACTGGGGGCCACTACTGTATCGAGAATATTCGATAATATCTTAGTTACGTTTTCTTCAAAAGTCATCCGGTTTTTTCTACGGCAACGTTTTTTAAATGTAAACAGCTTCTTGTTATTATTATGCAAGACATTTCATTTCCTTTCAAATATGTAATTACCCCAACGAAAACGTGAAGCACTGGTTATTCAATTTATTGATGGCAGGTTTGCCTAATCCAATCATTGTGTCACCGGTATTCTTCGAGCGTTTTGGTATTCGGTTAAAATTATCTCGTTTTAAGCACAACAATACACGATGTTGATAATTGTCACGCTTATAAAGAGACGAAATGAGTCAGTACAAAGACATTTCACGATTGCAACAACAACAACAGTTATGAAATCAACTGGGTTATAACTTTACTCGCCCACAAAATTATACGTAAGATGCTTTTAATGTGATGCCAGAAATATCTCTCGTATTTGGTGAAAGTGTATCAGTGAAAATTCCGATAAATGACGTGCTGATGGTGTTTGTTTGATATTCCTACTTTGTCGGTTGTATCTAGACAAACTCGGGAAAATTGATCGTTGTTCGAGAGTTTTTTAAAATTCATGAATTCTAAACTTACTTAATTGAATTTATAAATGAATGCATTATAAGGTTTTGCAAAACGGTTACAATACTGCTTCCGGCATTACTGATTTGAAAAAGAGTGATTCATTATCACAGATTCAATTTCAGAAGTTGCAACATGTGTTACAACAAGCTACATTTTTACCATTGAGTTGTTGAATTCGTTTTGATTTTATTTTTAAAATCTAAAACAATCAAAAAACAAAATATCGGAAGACAAGACATTAAAATACTTTCACAACCAAGGCACGTGTTTCTTAAAATTAATAAGAAATTTAAGGGTCCTTCGTTGTTTTCGAATGACTAAGATTTTCAATTCTTTGTAGTCATACACCGGTTTTTTCTAGACGTGCCTAATTGTTCCTCATAACTTATCGTGAAAATGATGTCACTAACGTTGATGAGGAATATAATAATAAATTTGATGCATGACGAAATTAGGCATATTTATTTTCATTTCTAATTTTTTTTTCTTTTCAAACGTGAAGTTGTTACAAGTCCTTGATTCAAACTAACTTAATAAAAAATGTTTTTTTACAAAAAATCACATTGTTATTTTATCGTTGTAATTACAGGCTAGTGTTTACAAAGTTGAAAAAAATTTTTTAACTAAATAAAATTTTTAAATTTTTGAAAAAATGTACCGAAATAAGCATTGCAATCATAATTATGCGTTCAAAACTTTGCAAAAAAATTAAGTCATGCATATTCTTATTGATAAAAAATTGTTTTTGTGCTTCGCCTGAATTGGGTTAGGGCTAGATCTTGCCTCCTTAAACTCTATAAACTTTTATAAACTTAATGCAATGTCATACAGCATGGCCCTCTGATTTGAAAAAAGATGCACATTTTTAAAAACATAAAAAATGCTTGAGGGTACAAAACAAGAGAAGCAAAAATTTCAATTCGTTATTCTGATCTTTAAAAATTATATGTATTTTGGTTAATGGTTATTTTAGAAGTGATTTTGCCGGAAATTACATTTCTTGTTAGTGTGCGAAGTATGAAAGCTATTTTTTACTCCTAAACTGAGATTTTAAGAGTTTAAGGAACGACCACTTAAAATAGGTTTACTCAATACAATGTTGGGCGAAAGATGATAAAGTTAAGTTGACCAAAAAGTGATGTAGAAATGTTTTATAAAGCGCTTAAAACTTTTCTTAGTTTTTATTTCCTTAAATAAAACTTTCATTTTTAAAAATTGCATTAACGGAAAACCAGTGTGACAGAAAAACTTTTGTTTTTGACAAAGGCTGTTATAAGATTATCACTCTATGATCGAATTCAATAGATCCGGTTTTGCTTTCAAGTAAAGGTTATCATTTGAACAACAGTTTTTAGGAAACTTACTTTTCAATCGAAAATACGAAACTTTCGAAGTGGAAGTTGGGATGATTTGTGTAAATCTGAACACGAACGTTTTTATTTAAACATGTTCGATAAAGACAGATTGCAAGGAAATCGCTTTGTTCTTTGCATAAATTAGAATGATTGTTGAGTAGTAGTTCCCAATTAATTTCTCGCAAAACCTCAAAGCGTGACGAGAAAGAAATAGGTGATTTTAATTCCAGAACAAAAAGTTTTTGACGTGGGTGATACGCCGAAATCCATGATAATGTTTAACTACGTAGATCCTTCAATGCTCATTATTAAATCACGTGACATTGGTTGCAGTCAAAAATAGCGCGAAGAATCAGAACTGAATTGCGCTGTTTACCGCTTTGTGGCTGAAAATGTATTTTTGAAATCGGTTAATCACAGAAATGTGTCTGTGATCAAGTTTTGTCAATTACGTAACTGGATTTTTAGGCATTTTGCGTTGCAAATGGTGATGTTGCGGCAAAATGCCGGAATTTTTTTTTAACTTAACACAATTTTAATCATTTTGCCAAAATCCGAGCCAATTTCAACAAATTAAACAAAATTTTTTTGATGTTTTAACAAAGATAAAGCAGCTACAATACCTGATTGTTTTAACACCAAAACAATCATGATGACGAAATCTGGATCTATTTCTCAATGAAGAAAAAACAAGATCCTTGCTATTACTATTGATCGAATTCATCATTAATGCGTTTAAATTCTAGAAGATTTTGACTTGGTTGATTTATTTCAAAGAAATAGATTTTTTTATGCACAAATACAATGAATTATAAAAAAATCTTAATTAAAAAGGAAATTTTTCTGGTTGATTTGGAGCCATCAGGAACTTGCTTCAGGCAGATGTTTCTTCAAACATTTGTAAATAGAATACTGTACCTCTTCATATGTGTAATGCCCACCAAAATCAGCTTTTCAATAGCAACACCGTTCTAAGATTAACGTTTGACATGAATTGGCTGCTAAATAAGATAGAAGACGAATTATTAGAGGGGTTGTTTGGGTAGAAATGTTCCAAAATGTTTTCCCGTACTTAAATACTTTTTTAAGCACAACAGAAGAAATTATTAACGATTTGCGTTACATCGTAGCAGTAGCTTCTCTTCAGTATTCAATTCCCATGCGTTTAGGTCATAGCGGCTTTCCGGTTAAGAGGGTGAACTGATCAATGCTGTTTTCAGCTGGAATTTATTTGAATTTTGAAAAAAAATGAAACATCAAAAAATATTCTTCAAACTTTCCTGCTTGCTGCTTTTTGTGTGAAGCGGCGGAGCAATTGTTGCAGGTAAACAGCGAATTCGACTTCTCGTCGTCGCGCATCTCTCGAGCTCGCGGCGCAAATCACTTAGTTAGATTGAGCATCGAACTCATGTTCTGCTCGCGAGTCAGAGTTTTATCACACTGAGCTATTCGGCCTACCAAGACAACTGATTTATTCTGTAAAAAATTATGTTAAAGGTTTTTTTTTACTTTATTTCTATTCGTTTTCCATATGCTGCAGCCAATTAGATACTCTGGTTTAGACGGTTTTTAGCGCAGTAGCTTTTCATGTCAGCTGCAATTTCAACTAAAGATAAGTATTACAATAGCTTTTTAGATTACAAAGTTTTGGCCAAAAGGAGCGAAGAGAGCGTCATGATGAATGATTTCTCGTTATTTCCTTCCTTGGCAGCCCTTATTATTGTAAATGGCAACATTGTGTTTACTTGTAAGCTGATTATTGCCAAATCACTTTACGTTAAATTGTCGTTTTCAGAAGCAGCAGCTCGCGTGAATGCACGTGATTGGTAACTCCATTAAGCTTAAATAATACGTCACAGTTCAACGCAACCGAATATCGAGGCTGCACGAGGCGTGCTGCGAGTCTAGCACTGTTACAGCTGATTCGTAGAAAACTCGGCGAGCTCTCGTGATATGAACACGATGGATAGCGTGCGGCGCAGGCGAAGCGGCTTTTTCGAAACTTTTCGAAACTCTTCGAAACTCCGCATAGCGTGCGATCAACACTTTTTTCGTTCTATTTATTGAACTTTTAACCGCAATGAATCATATGCAATTAGTAGAGTTTTTTTGGAACTGTGCCGTACAATGAGAATTACTCATATTATTGTTATTTTTATTTGCTGTCGTTGCTTTTAAATCTGTGATTTAGCTAACTTAAAGTTTAGGTAAAGAGGTTGTTTTTTCAACCAGCAACAATTGAGAAAAGCAGCCATAATGGATTCAGCATTCTTTGTTTTATTACACAAACATTAAAATTATTTATAAAGACGAACGTTTTCGCCTTACTTCAGCCCTCATCAGGTTTCTACAATTTTAGCAATATTAATTAACTTTAAATTTACACACACACATAAAAAACAACAACAGCAAAAAACAGTATATATTTGTAAAAACAGGTGGTACTTTTGACTAACAGGCTAAATTTTAAATCAAAACGAGTGAGAGACTAAATTGATACAAATTCAATTCCAGATTATGATGTCATCGAAGAAAAAAAAAGGAAAAAATATTACAATCAATATATATTCAATAAATATGAAGCTCCGTTTGGGAACATTTGTAGATTTAATTTTGGACTTAACTTTTTTATGAGTAGAGCTTCGTGAATCTTGGAACAAAATTCTGATTTGCATTTACGTATTATTATTATAAAATTGTTTTCATTAAACCGATTATTAGAACATTTTCCACACGATAAAATATGATCTTTAATTGCACTATCCTGTAGACTTTTGAAATTCAGATGCTCCCGGACTCTAGTGATCAAATGTCTGGAAGACATACCGATGTATGTCTTGTTCGTATCGCACGAACACGAGAATTTATAGACAACATTTGAGCAAAGAGCCATTGGAGTTTTGGATTTTAACTGGAAATAATTGACTACTTTAAAAGTTTTATAGATGGGAGATATTTTTAAATTGTACTTGTTTTTTATTAATGCAGAAAGACAATTTGCAAAGTGATGTGATTCCTTACCCAAATACGGAATACAAAAACAATTTTCGAAGCTAATGTTTTGAGAAAATTTATTGGAAGATTGAAAGCTCGCAAGAATTTTATCAAAAAACGATAAAGGATAACCATTATTCAAAAACATCACTTTTAACTTACTAACTTCTTTATTAAACAAAAAATCGGAGGAACAAATACGCTTGGCTCGATTAAAAAAACATAGAATTAATCCAGACTTGCATTTAGTGGGACACAGCGCGTTAAAATTCAAAATTAAATTGGTGTTTGTAGGTTTTCTGTATACCCAAGTATCAATCCCTGTTTCATGTATGTATGTTTCTGTATACCTAAGTATCAATCCCTTGAAACAGGGATTGATACTTGGGTATACAGAAAACCTACAAACACCAATTTAATTTTGAATTTTAACGCGCTGTGTCCCACTAAATGCAAGTCTGGATTAATTCTATGTTTTTTTAATCGAGCCAAGCGTATTTGTTCCTCCGATTTTTTGTTTAATAAAGAAGTTAGTAAGTTAAAAGTGATGTTTTTGAATAATGGTTATCCTTTATCGTTTTTTGATAAAATTCTTGCGAGCTTTCAATCTTCCAATAAATTTTCTCAAAACATTAGCTTCGAAAATTGTTTTTGTATTCCGTATTTGGGTAAGGAATCACATCACTTTGCAAATCGTCTTTCTGCATTAATAAAAAACAAGTACAATTTAAAAATATCTCCCATCTATAAAACTTTTAAAGTAGTCAATTATTTCCTGTTAAAATCCAAAACTCCTGTGGCTCTTTGCTCAAATGTTGTCTATAAATTCTCGTGTTCGTGCGATACGAACAAGACATACATCGGTATGTCTTCCAGACATTTGATCACTAGAGTCCGGGAGCATCTGAATTTCAAAAGTCTACAGGATAGTGCAATTAAAGATCATATTTTATCGTGTGGAAAATGTTCTAATAATTGGTTTAATGAAAACAATTTTATAATAATAATACGTAAATGCAAATCAGAATTTTGTTCCAAGATTCACGAAGCTCTACTCATAAAAAAGTTAAGTCCAAAATTAAATCTACAAATGTTCCCAAAAGGAGCTTCATATTTATTGAATATATATTGATTGTAATATTTTTTCCTTTTTTTTCTTCGATGACATCATAATCTGGAATTGAATTTGTATCAATTTAGTCTCTCACTCGTTTTGATTTAAAATTTAGCCTGTTAGTCAAAAGTACCACCTGTTTTTAAAAATATATATTGTTTTTTGCTGTTGTTGTTTTTTATGTGTGTGTGTAAATTTAAAGTTAATTAATATTGCTAAAATTGTAGAAACCTGATGAGGGCTGAAGTAAGGCGAAAACGTTCGTCTTTATAAATAATTTTAATGTGTGAGTAATAAAATAAAGAATGCTGAATCCATTATGGCTGCTTTTCTCAATTGTTGTCTTAGCTAACTTCCTTTCGTGATATAAGCATTTTCACACTGTTGGTGGCAGATTTTTTCTATTCTCAAAAACTCGGCGAGCTCTCGTGATATGAACGCGATGGATAGCGTGCGGCGCAGGCAAAGCGGCTTTTTCGAAGCTTTTCGAAACTTTTCGAAACTTTTCGAAACTCCGCGTAGCGTCACTTAGCGATCCACGTAGATCCACGTAGAAAGAAAAAAGTGTTGATCGATCCACGTAGCGATCAACACTTTTTCCTTTCTATGAAATAACCTTTTTACCGCATCAAATTATATGCAATTAGTAGAGTTTTTTTGGAGCTGTACCGTACAATGAGAAATTACTCATATTATTGTTATTTTTATTTGCTGTCGTTGCTTTTAAACCTGTGGTTTAGCTAACTTCCTTTCGTGATATAAGCAACTTCAGACTGTGGTGGCAGATTTTTCTTTTTTTTTTTTTGTATTGTCACAAGTCTTGAAGTTTGTTGGTTAAAGAGCATGTTTATAAGTCTACTAAAAGACAGGAAGATTGTAGACAAGGAAATTATAAGAAGATTAGACAACATTGAATGCGCTTTTGTTGCTGTTTAAAAGCTTGTAAATTGTACTTATTTACTAGTCATTGGAGGAAGTGCTGCTTTTTTCTCAATGTGTTTGTACTTCGGGCCAGTGACATAGGCATAAATTTGTAAAAAAGGAGTGGAAGATTCTACTTGGAAGAAGGTGAATTGGGACGAAACATTAAGAATTAATATCTTGATTTTAAAAGCAAAATGAAAGCATGTACAATGAAAAAGGGGATTCTCTTAAAAACTGATAGCAAAAATGACCTCATTTGCCTGTGATGTCAAGTAAAGGCTTTTTTTTGGTCTTTACCTGACTTTTGAAAACTGTCCTCATGTAAATATATATTTGGTCAAATGCGACCCCGCATAAGGGGAATTTTGATTTCCGACTCCTGTCCATGTTCATGAAGATAAACCCTCTTCTATGTAAAATGTGAACCACTTTTGATAACATTGCAGGTTTATATTTCAATATTGTTGAAGAGAAAGTTAACGTTGTGAAGTCAATCCATGATAACCAATCGCTTCAACGAAATGTTTGCTCCCTTTTTTCGCATAAGTTGATTTCAATGTACTAAGTAGTATGATATGCTTAATACTTTATCGATGATTCACTGTTATAAGAGGAGAGCGGAGTGATTTTATTACTCGCACCATTTTAAAGAGTATGATTAAGTGTTTTAAAAAAATGACACATTTATTTTGCTCATCTTCAGTTGGTTTTATTAGTAAAAATTGTAAAACTACAAGAAATATTTTAGAATAACTTCTTGTTTTGTTTTGCCGTCGCTAGTATGACTGGGGTTAAAAAATTCAATCCAAGTTATATCATTTTATAATTGGTTTTAAGAAATCAGAATATATTATATAAGGATTGTCCATATCTTGAACCTGGGGATCGCCAAATGTTTTCTGGAAGACCGTAACAATAAGATTAATTGTGAAGGCAGTGGCAGACCATGTGCAAATTGTAAGGGATGACTGATTAATTTTTTTTGGCGAAACATACTGACGGCGTAAACACCTTTTTTATCTTTATTTCTCTATATATCGTGTGAAAATCTGAAGGTTTTGGGGAAATCTTATGAAATCAAAATGAAGACAGAAAAAAGATCTTCACATTGTATTTTTTTTGTTTTCACTGTGATTTTTTAACATTAAGTAAATATTCTCTTATGGGTTGCAACAATTGTATCATCCGTTTTTTCTTCTGCGTAGTTAATAAAGTTGAGATTCATTAGTTTTATTTTATAACGTGTAACATCGAAAAAATATAGGCTTTATAACATCAAAGAAGGTACAGTTAATGATTACGTACTAAATATAGCCACGTCACAATCTAAAGAAAAACCAGATATTTGTACTTTGTCTAGAAAGGCATGCATATAATTTCTCATACTTTTAAGTACATCAATTAACAACATGAAAAAATTTTTTTTATATATTTAATTTAAACTTTTCTTGCATTGAAAATTGTTGTCATTAATTAATAACAATATCAGAGAAAACTAATGGAAGAATTGAGAGCATTGGCAATATAAAATTGAAATGTATTTGCGTAATCGGTTTTTTGTTTGCTATTTTAGGTGTGGTTTGTTTGTCGCTTATATGATTACTTAGAAATTATAAAAATATAACAAAGAATCTTAAGCATACAACTGGAAGATTTTTCGGGGTTAAATTTAGAATTGGTTTTGTAATCAGTTTATTTCCTTTTGAATAATTTGCTTACAAATTTGTTTTAAATGTTAAGTTTTTTGTCTCAGTGCGTAAGAATGCATAAGATTAGTATAAATATAGCTCAATCATTTCAGCTTTTTACCAGTGGTTAGGGAAATTTCAATTTGCGTTTTTCTTTTTACGTTTGGCAAGCATCGGCAATGATACGCATTTGCGTCAAAAATTACAATTAAAAACGGAGCTGCTTCCAACTAACGCTGTATGACATTTATAAGCGACGCATTAGGGTATTTCCTGTAGCAACAATATAAACTAAGTGAGAGTAAAATCTGACATTACTTTGTCGATGGTTCGTGTACAACTATATTAAACACAGAACTGATAGATTAATTGAAAATATAGAGAAATAGTTTGAGAAAGATTTTTTGTAAATTTGTGCAATTATCGTAATTAAAAATTTTTAATTAACAACTTGAAATCATTAAAAAAAGATGATAAAGTATATGAGTTAATAAAAATTTTTTGTAGAAAATCTAAAACGCATTAAATAGTTTAAATTGTTTGCTAAATTTAATAAAAATGCGAGGATTTTTTGGCTCCCGTACAAGCTTGCGAGTTCGAAACTCAACCAAGCAGCGAGAAATTCAAAGTCTTCCCTCTTTTCCGAATGTAAATATGGAAAAAGTCCACAAAGAATCTCCCAGAATAACTTCATCCCGATCGAATCCAAAGCGAACGAGTATGAAGCGTCTTCGTCGCTCAAAAAGCGCCCGAAAACCCGTAAAAGAAAGAAAAGAAATTCGAAAGGAGGATATCAGCTCGCCGCGAGATAGCAGTACGCTAAAAATATTAAATAGTTTTGTAAATACAGGGAAAACCTGACGCCTGTCTATTTGAAAGCTTTCAGACACCCGATACTGCCTTTAAAAGAAAAGAAAATAGACATGTAACCCCTGATTAATGCATTAATATCCATTTTGTCTTCACTAAGCTGGGGTCATTGTGAAGTTTCTGTCGCCCGATAAAGCTAATTGCGCGTAGGTGACGTAATAGTCATTAGCCTTAATGCATTTAGAAAACCTCAATTTCAGACAAGTTTGTTTTACTTTTATGAACATTCTCTTATTTTTATCTGCTTGTTAGGCAAATTTCTTTGAATTAGAACTTTTTCTCACAGACCTGACGGCTTTTGTGTCGCTTTTGGAAATTCTTTATCTAGGTCTATCCGATTAAGACAGCTTTGATACCAATTAAATTCTACATTGAAATTAATTTGTTCAAAGCAGCTTCTAGCACTTAAGCAGGAACCAGCGGTCTGGCTCGCGTTTTCACAAGAATTGTTTTTAATCGGCAGTAAACAAGAACAAAAGTTTTAAATAATTTCTGCTTCTGCTTAACAAATCTAGTTTTAAAAAGGCTTTGTCAGTTTAAAAGAACTAGAAAATAATTTTTCTTAATTGCTAACAAACTCTGTGAAAATTCTATTTTAAAGTCATTGAATTGAAGTCAATGACAATTTTAAGAAATTAAGTGTTGAGTTTTTACCTACTTCTAAACAAAGTAATGCCATCATTAGTAAACTCGGTTTCTGTTGATGATTTGCGGTCTCGCAGAGAAATAAAAAATCAAAACAAGATGGCGAGACATTTTTTCAAAAATTGGACAAAACGAAGCAAGCTAGTCCGTTTTACAGGTCATATACGACATAATTCGAGTGGAGGTAGGGTTCCAGTAAAAGAGTTTAAAGGATACTCTAAAGTCAAAAGAAAAATGGCATCTTTAGAAGTTAAAAAATCAACAAGCAAATCAGAGTTGCAAATATTAGGTGAAGATCTGCTGAGAAAAAGTCTTGAATTAGAGCAAAAGACATTAAAACAGAATGGCTTTTACACACCAAAGTTTCCGAGAATAAATAATGGAAATCTATTCCAAACCCCCGGCAACTTATTTGCAGTTGATGTAAATGTTTGCAATGATAACGAAAAAAAGAGACCGGTCATAGAGAGACTTACAAAAGCTAGCCAGAATGTTCAAAATAGCTCCGATTCATCATGCTTTGTTACGTCACCGATTACGACTTTGCCTAGAGCTCAATTAAATCATTGTACGTCAAATAGTCGTACTACTGTAGAAAGACGATTTAGTGAAATGTTTTGTAATTTGGTTTTTTTTTTAGGTATTTCAAACGAAAGTGGTTATGGATCCATGTCTCGTAGGGGAAATCATTTGCATCCCAAGGATCTTGAAGATGAAGAAGTCTTTCAAAACCCTTCACCAAGGGTGAGAATATTAACTTATTTGTTGATATTTATTAGCAAGTTTTGTATGATGGTATTGAAATAATAAATCGCAACAGAATGAATGCGGTAGGGTTTAAGATTACGATTAAAAATTTATTGGTGTTATCAATAAACATTTGCCGCAGCTGTAATGCTTTGCATAGAACGATTGCTGGTAGTGCTATGATACAGCATTTAATGAAGTGTTACGATGAAATGGCATAATGATAAGTCTACATTAAAGCCTCTTCAAACGAAACAAATTTCTTGTAAATTTATTCAGTTAGTCTTTTGCCTTTTTAACTATTTTTCCAGTAAAAATACGCTTTGAAGTGCTTTTTTAACGATGGAAAAAATATTTAATTTGAAAGGGTAAATGTTTGTAAACAGTGAGTTTCCGCTCCTTTGAATCTTGAAGTTTCTCTAAATTGTTTGTTTGCTGTTTGTGAAATATTCTTGTTTTTTTGTAACCGTTAAACAATTTTCCCAAGTCACGGGTTCAAGCTCGAATTTTCCTTTTCAGCTGAGCAACTGCGATTTTCCCACTGAAAATGGCCTTTACGTCGAGGCGCTGTGGGATCACGTGACCATGGACGACGAGGAGCTCGGTTTCAAAGTCGGTGACGTCATTCGCGTTATCGACATGTCGAACTCCGATTGGTGGTGGGGCGAGCTAGATTCGAAAGAAGGATGGTTTCCTGCGACATTTGTGAGGGTGAGTGATTTTTTTATATCCATCTAAGCACCTTTATTTAAATCTTCCTATGAACATATAAATATATTAAAGTTTTACCCTAGCAATTAACATATCGTTTTTTGCTTATATATTTAAATCAGAAATAGCAAAAAAATCTTTGCCTTGAATTCAAGAATAAAAGTGTTCAGTAATTATTCAACGTATTATGAAAATAGATAAAATTGTTATATTTACTAATTGCCAAAAAAAAATCATGTCCAATCCAAAAATTTTTAGACGTAACGTATGTCACAGTTTGTGTTCAATGCACGATTTTTGTCAATTGAGAACAGTTGGCACCGTCATACAATTGAGTTATCTCATAACCACTCGAACTTTTTTTAACAGATCTTGGTCAATCAACACCGAGAATACATTGAGAGCAATGATATTAATGATCAACAAGATGATGATTGCGAATGTTCTCGGATTACCAGTTTTGATGAGGAAACCCCTTCGTGCCCATGCGGAAAACGGAAATCAACCAGTTCCGTTCACTGTAGCCACTGCGGGCGACCGTGGAACGGCGCACCCTTACATCCTCGGGATTCAAATCACCCCAAACATCCTGAAATTGTCATCAGTGGACCTCCTCCTCCTACCCGTAAAACTTCGGTCACTCGTGAACACATCCGAAAAAATGTTATAAACGAAATTGTTAACTCGGAAAAGGTCTTTGTGGGTCATCTCAGGGATGTCGTTGAGGTAAGTTCTTTACCGAAACTAAATGAACTCATTCCGTCATGAATAATTAAATAATTAATGATATTTTTTTTTATGTTCAGGGGTACCTTGCTCGTTGTAGACAAAGACCGGATATGTTTTCTAACGAGCAAATCGCCGTCATTTTCAGTAACATTGAAGAAATTTACGGATTCCAGCGGCAATTTGCATTAGAATTAGAGGAAGCTGTGAACCGATCTGCCGTCCATAGCACTGAATTGGGAAACGTTTTCTTAAACAATGTAAGTCGCGTTTTCGCTCTTAAATAAAGGATTCAAAAAAGTCAAATCAGAATTATCTATATACACAAAATAACTTATACACAACATAGGTTTTTAAAGTATTTTTTCTTTTTTTCAGAAATCCGGTTTTAAAGTCTTTTCTGAATATTGTAACAATCATCCACAAGCATTATCACTACTTTCACAACTCTTCAACGTTAAGAAGTACATGCAATTTTTTGAAGCTTGCAGACTACTTCAGCGCATGATTGACATCTCTTTGGACGGGTTTTTATTAACACCGGTGCAAAAAATCTGCAAATATCCACTGCAGGTACTTGCCTTAAAAGGTTTTACCGTTAAACTAAAAATTTTTTTTTAGAAGTAATATAAGCATTTTATCGTACTCTAATTTCATCAGGCTAAAAATTCGCTTCTTTTCAGCTTGCCGAGCTTTTAAAGTACACCAGTCCGGAACATCCCGATTATGAACCTGTTCGTTCCGCTCTCGTCACTATGAAGAATGTGGCCAAAATGATAAATGAACGAAAGCGAATGTTGGAAAACATCCGAAAAATATCGTTGTGGCAATCTTCTGTAATGAACTGGCAGGTAAAGACCATTGATGCTGCATTTACGATAGAAATTAAGTAAAGGACATTGCTTAACTTTATCGTTTCTTGAAAAGGGGGATGATGTCCTTGTGAAAAGCAAAGAATTGGTTCATTCTGGTGAAGTTTATTTGTCAAAACAATCAAAGAGCAAACCAAAGCTTCGAATGGCTTTTCTTTTTGATCATCAATTGATTATTTGCAAAAAGGTATCTACATTTGATTGCGATAGTAACACTAAAAATATGCTAGTGATTTGAATTATTTTTCAACTTACAAAAAAGTTTTTATTTTTAACGTCCGACGGCTGCTCTAAATATGAGGTGGAGGCTTTATGTGTTTCAAATAAAGCAAACGTGGTCAACCGAAAACAAAGCTTTAATTATCGCCGTATAGTTTATAAAACCGATAAATTTTACAAAATTTACTTAATCAGGTTTATCTTTTTAGGATCTGCTTCGGAAAGATTTGCTTTATTATAAAAGTAGACTGGATCTGGATCGCTACATAATGATTCCAATGGACGGGTGTTCGCCACGGTCTTCCGCCAATTTGTCCGGTGACTGGTCTTCAACAAGCAGCAGCGTCAGCGGCTTGTTTAGCTGGAAGCTGATCGAGAAATCAACCCGAGAATCGATAACAATGCAATGCAAAAACGAAGAAGATTTCGACAAGTGGATGAAGTGTTTCCCTCAAGAACGTGAAATGTAAGTATACTCTAAACCTATTCGCTTTAATTTTGTGCTATGAGTCAACTAATTACTGGTTAAAATTTTCAGCCAATTTAAAAGTAATTCTAATATGCTTCATAAAAGATCATGGCATGTTTTTCATAGAAATTTAGATTAGTCAAGCTGAATTATCATAATCTATTTTTATCTACTTTACTGTTTATGTAAGCAAAACTCATGGTTATTTTTTATTATTTCTTTGTAGTGCGTTGTCAAAGAGCGAATACGATATTGATTTCCGTCAAGAATTAGCAAAAGGACTATTGAAAGCATCCTTGGTTGTTCCACGAAAACCGAAAGGTAGGTTAAAAGAGATTATTTTCATTGTCAACCTTTGCAAAGCGTCGTATTCAATAGATTTACATCAACAGTTTCAGGAAGGTTTTTGATCATATTGTTTTTTGTTGTTTAGATTCAACATCCACCCGCGCACCTTCATATCGCTACAGAATGAAAATGGCGCAGGAATCAAATTTTTCAAAGCCAAAAGTCATCAACTCCGCAGTCGAAAAGGGCGCAAGCGGGTTTTTGAGTAACTTTGCCGGGAAACTCACTCCCTTTCGACGGGCCACCACCAAAGAAGCCAACCCCATTTATTAATGACCAAATCTTTGGAAATGGGACGCACGGGAAACTGAAGACCATTTGCTTTCGAATATTTATTTGTTTTTTGTTCGGGATGCGGCGATCTATCACGAAAACAACGATTTTAGCCGCTAACTGGCAAGCAGTGAAAACATTTTGAGCTTATTTATTGAGCTTTGGCCGGCGCTACTTTTTTATCTTGCTATCACTGTGTTGTTTATTTCTTTGTTTTTGCTTTCAAGATTTGCTTTGATAATTGCTACGTAACGTCATACGTGCAATCATTATTTCGTCACATGCTTTCATAAAATAAACTTTTGAATGTCACAATTGTGTTTTAATTTAAGCCTGCTGTTTTTAAATGACGTGCACTGAGTCAGAGCGACAATCTGGGCAAAATTAGAGTCTAAAATTTAAAAATCTCATATTAATTATTTTGGGGATTTAGTCGAGACAATGGTTTCACGCCGGTCTACAAACAAAATTATATTTAGCGCTTTATCAAAAACTTTTCGTTAGTGGAACTCTTGAAACTTTAAAATTCCGTTAGGGTCAAAAACAAGTGATTTGCAACCTTGTTTAATTACTTCACGTCCATAAAAAAAAACATAAAAAAGTTTTAGAATGTTTCCGAATTTCCAGGAGCAGACCAAAGTAATCTCTTGTGGGGCTCCTCAAGGTTTAACGTCTTCGACATAGTCTTGTAAGTCAGGAAGACCAATAGATCGTCGTCGCCGTCGTGGTTTGAAAGGGCATGCGCTCCAGGTCAGACACAGACAGGACAATAGATGATGAGATAATGATAAATTGTATGTTAATTTTCTATCCTTTCACAAAAACAACGGTTTCAATATTCAAACAGAGTTTTTTTCTTCGTATTGTCCAATGTCCATGTTGCTGCTTTCTATTTAAGCAGAGGCAGGCAATATTGTAGGTAATCAGTGTAACTTCTTTGAGGAATTTTTTATAAAATGCGTTTTCTAAAGACACTACAGAAATTGCTCAGGTAGATCCGGTATCGTACCAAGGATTTTTGAAGGGAGTGGTACAACCACAATCAAATACGTTCAGTGGAAAAATCTTTTCAAGTAGTAAAAAAAGGTCTTTATTTTAAATCTGTCCCTGATTTCTTGTATTAATAATCTTAATCGCCATGGTACAATGGCCCCCTAAATACGCTACTGGGTAGACCAAACATTGAACTCGCGTCCTTGGTTCGCTAGTCAGAGTGCTGTCGGTAGCAATTTTTTGTTCCTATTAGTAAAAAGTCGTATAAAAAACGAAAGATAATTATTTTTTAAATTTTATTTTTACTTAAGTTAGAGCATTGTTGGGAAAACTACGAAATCCGGCCTCGAGCTAAAAACTTTTGCCACTCTTGAACTAGAGTAATGCTTTGAAATGAAGGAGGGCTTTGAATTTTTTTGTAAATAGTAGAGATCATTTATTCAAACTGAGCTGTGAACTATTGATTTTCTCAATATGAGTTGATCGCACTACACACTGAGCTTTACTGAAATGCACAATACTGACAAAAGTAAGATTAGTAGACAAAGCCACGACGACGATAAGAACAACGTTAATATAAAGCTGTGGCAGGAACATATGAGGCCAAAGAGAGCCACTCTCCGATTGTATTTTTGATGATTTGTTATGAAGAGTCAATTGTATATATTTAATCAAAATGATAAGAATCCAAAAAAAACAAAAGCATTTTTTTAGTGCATTTGTGCTTTTGTGCCATATAATTTAGGTCAGGAATGTCCAACCTTTTTACAACAAGGGCTATTTTGGCTGGTTAAGAATATTTGCTGGCAAAGATTGTGCATTTAAAAAAAAATCGTAATACTAATAAAACACTTCGGCCAAATTTCGCAAGTGAAGGTTTTTTTTGGTTTTAACTTTGGATTAAAGAAGTTTTTTATCTTCAACTTGTCTGACTAGGTTCGGGTTTACCATTAAAGTTTTCGGAAACACGATTTTTCAATTAAATTTACGGCATTTCTAAATCTTTACCCAGGTTATGGGTTGGATGCTCTACAACAGGGGTGGCCAACATTTTTTCCTAAACCGCCAATTTTATTCAAGTCCAGTTCATATCCGCCACACAAACGAAACACTTCAAAATTTCATAATAAAACCAAACTGATCTCTAAAAAAAAAAAAGTCATGGCTGGAAAAAATTCTCTAAATTTTTACTTTTCCTACTGAAACCAAACTGTTCTCCAAAAAAAAAAAAAAACACGGTGCAATCCGCGGCCACCCCTGATATAGCTAGATATAAGTTGTGAAACATTTTTCATTTGAAATTTTTTCCCCAACTGCAATGCGCCACCACTAACCGTCCAATGCGCCGCAGGTTGGCCACTCCTGCTCTAGAACAAACAAAATTTGTTTTTTTTTAGTTCAATTCTAGGATAGGATTTGAAAACAAAAAGTTGCGTTTGCCGCCGTTAATGCATAGGTTATTAGCGCCACCCAGTGATATTTTGTTAACTTGGAGAATTTTTAGAAATTTTTGTATTTGTGTTTAGTAAAATTATTGTTATGATTTTATGAATTTTATAAGCAGTTTGGTTTCTAATAAAACTATTGTCCGGTAAAATGTTAAGTAAAACTAAATGTTTTTAAATTGTCCGTAAAATGATTTTAGGGGATGTTTGCTCTACAAAAATGCGCAATCATAATTACGGTACTAGAATTATTTTGCTCTTATTTGGACACCTTGCAAACAGCATTTGAAAGGGTATTTTAATTTGGGCAATTTAAAATTTGAAATTTTGAATCAAAATCCTTGACGCATCGATTTGAACAACATTGACATTGAAGATTTCAAAAACACGGTTTTATTGATTTGAGAGCAAAGGAGTTGTTTCAGATTGAATTTAGATTTCGAAGCAGTGAAAGGATTTTGATAATCGCACGCGTCAGCAGACCTTTGCATTACTGGCAATGGAACCGATTAACGCTCTGATCCCGATTCTGAAACTTGTCTTTGAAGAAGTTTTGAGCTCTTATGACTATAAAAACAAAACAACGAAATCATCGGGATGTTAAAGATGACTTGTTACGGACGGGATGCTAAAGATGACAAGCAGCTTTGATAAAAACTCGATCACGTTTCAGACTTTTTGTAACTATTTTGGAAAACATTACAGGTCTTCCATTATTTTTATTTATTTCATTTTTACTCACAATCAACTTGAAATTAATCATAGTGCATGTAGAAATAAAGATTGTGAATAAGGAAGCAGCGACTAAACGAAGTACGTTCTTACATGCATTGATTTTTTTATGATTTATATGATTATTTGTTGTGTTCTTGTGATTTCGTTTTTACATATTTTCAATATTTTTCGTGTGTTTTATAATGTAGAATAATGCCATCTCCAATGAAAATATAACTGGCTGACAAAGTTACGTTAAGTTTGTATGCGTAGTTTGAGTAAAACTTATTAAACGTTTAGCGGTCCGCAGAGTTAAAATAACTTTGAAAAGGTGCGAACTACCAAAAGGTGCGAAACAATTAATCTAGGAAAAATTTGAAACCTATAGAACAATGGGACCAATAGAAAATGCTCTCTTTAAATTTCAAATAATATATATTTACAAAAATTTGACATGGCAACTCAGTTTTGATTAAAATGACTGAACAAAAACTTCAGTGTTACTACTTTTCGAAAAAAAGTGTAAAAAGGCTTTTAATTTTTTTGGGAAAAAATTGCATTTTTAATAGTTGACTTTGTAATATATTTCAGTCAATGCAAAATGTTCAGTAAAATAAGAATAAATCTTCATAAAACATGTATTTTATTTGCTGCCATTTTCCGGAATTTTTTACAATGTCATTAATCATTTATACAAGGGTAACAGCAGATTTTTTTTTTTAAATTTTACAATGTGCAACCTCTAGAAAAGCTTGTTCCGTAAATCTCATAGCCCGCAATCTTTTCTGCTATCATTAAACCTGCATCTACAAATAAAAATGGCTTCTAGTACAATGAGTTAACACTTCGACATCCGAGTATCGAGCAAAGGGACCCGAGTTTGCTTCTTGTTCCACCCGATTTGTTTCCGTTGTGCCTTTGGGAAGGATATTTTGAAGCGAGTTTTTAGATAGGTTTACTCTGCTTAAATGAAATCATGCCAATGAAAATAGAAGTTTTGACATTATCTTAAAAAAAATTGAAAATGTGTTTTCTTTTCCTAAGCTTGTTTCAATCTCTAAAGACGTAAATTTGAAAAACTTTAAATTCACTGTGCCCTTGTCTTAAGTGTCTGGTAAAATTTGCATAATTATAATATAGAAATGGTAAATTTAATCCAATCTTTACTCCAATCATGTACATGTGGTCATACGTAGGTTAATCCAGTGAAGGAGCTATGATAGAAAGATTCATTCCAAATGTCTCATCCTCCACACCCACCTGATTGTTTCGCAATCCGGCCTTTCTTTATGTTTTTTATTTTTTTGTTCAATTTCAGACCTTTTAATTTTGATTTGAATTGTGCTGCATTTTGGTTGAAATCCCATTGTATTTGCTTTACGTTTTTGTAGCGCTTTGCAAACTAATTAGAACAGCATTGTTATTGCGAGGACTGCGAAATGCATCAACGCCACTGATAGTCAAATCTTTCATTGTTAATCGCTACGTGCTTAGTTGTGATATCCACTATATAAGCGCCTGCTTCTATAACTTTATAGAGAATAGAAACTCAGTCAGAGCAAGTCGTTCGGAGGGCTTTACTGTGCGGGTATTTTGTGAGGGCATTTTAAGTTGTTAGAATCGTTCGGTGAAGTCGTTGTTTGTTAATCAAGTACAGTCGATATTATAGATTTGAACTTTTGCTTAAGTACAGAAAATTTCCGTCTAAAACCTTACGCTCTGTAGACCTGTGATTTTACTGATACCATTTGAATAAAGCCTATATTTTATTTAATTCTAATTTGGTAAATTATAGTTAGTAGCTAGGATTGGAAAGAATCATCCAACGACCTCTCCTTAGCGTAGAAGATAGTTTTTCTGATCGAGAAAACGATTTAGTTCCGGTGTTGGCAGCGAACTCAGCACCACATAACTCCTGATACAATCGAAGTGCCGTCAACAACATCATTTTAACGAATCTTTTGATAAAAAGATAATTGATGACGTTGAAACTATAATTTTTGACGTTGCTTTGAAGGATTAAATCTTTAACCAAAGTTTTTAACGTGCTTCCTAGACTGCTTCAACACCATAATTTTTGACAAAGTTGAACAAGTTATATTACTTTGGCACTGAAACCAACACCACCCAAATAAAAATATTGCAATTTCATTGGCCCTCACGAGTTGTTCCAATGGGGCAAAGACTAAAAATTAAAAATTGTATTATAAAACGCGGTGATATGGTTTGAAATGACATAAAACCATTATAGATGCCAAAGTTTATGTGATTAAAGCTTATTGTGCTTCATTTAATGAACAAATCAAACGAAGTGTTCCATAGATTTCACACTTTCCCTATTCGTACAACCTTTTCTTTGCTAGCAATTAATCAATAAAGCAAATATTGTTGAACAGAAATATTTCAAGTGCAATATTTTAAACTATAAAGAGAAATACATTTAAAAATTTGATCTTAAAATAGTCGGGTGAAAGAATTAAATGAGGTTGTTTTAAATGAATCCTATTTTTTGCTTAATACAGTAAACCTCGGTTAATCCGGATATTTGCCTAATTCGGATAAAACTAAAGGTACAAACAATTTCTATTGTTTTCTTAAAAGAAGCTTTGGGTAATCCGAATTATTTAATCCGGATCTTCACCTATTTTGGAAAGAAATTTTTTTATATTTATAATCCGGATCTTCCCGCTTTACAACTGTAGCAAGATGTCTTTTGCAACGTCATAAGCATTATTCTAGGTTATGGCTTAAAAGCGTTGGCTAAGTTGCTTGTTACTTGAAATTTATATCAATTCAACTTAGGTAGTGTGTTCGTTGGTTTGCTATAATTTGTTTGTTTGCTGTATTTTTTTATATTGGTTTGCTATAATTTGTTGGTTTGGTATAATTGGTATATATTCGTTTAAAGTGTATAAATAAATTTGTTTATTTCAAACAATTGTACCATTTAGTCTTTTATATATTCAAATAAGGTGACTTTTATCTACATCTCACTACTCTGGATAACGTATGGCTTGGAACAATAGTCTTCGGATAATCCGGATCTTTGCATATTACGAACCAATTTGTGCATTAAATCAAATCAGGATTTGCCGAGGTTTACTGTATATCATCACCACAAAAAAGTATTTCGAATAATACCAACATAGCCTATTTTAGAAGAAGATTCGACGACCTAAGATTTAATACATTTTTGCTTTTGTGTTTTCCTGAAGCTTTTGCTTAATCAGAGCAGTTGACTTCATAAAGATTTTTTTAACTTGTTTCCTACATCAAAACGTGTCCAGGTTTGCAGTATCATCTCCGCAACATTGGACATGGCCAACATTGCTATCTGGCGGAGCCGTATCAGCGATAACAAGGCAATTCTCTGTCAGGTTTAGCTGGCCAGAGAATCGAGCCCAAGACCTCCAGCATTGAAAGGAAAAATGCTAACGTCTAAATTAATCAAGCGATAGCTGTAAAGACTAATGCTTGTGATCGCAAGTCTGGCGCTCATTGCACAGAATCGAATTGACGTACAACTCTTTCAGTAAATTTGCAAAAACGACACCAAGAGGATTCTAGTTTAATTTTTATAATCGAACAAGCGGTGTTTTGAGCTCTAAAACTTTCGAAATATAAATATTTTTTCAAAAATTATACTACATTAGTTTACGACTGCCATCATAATCAAATGAGTTAAAACAATATAATCAAATATAAAAATTATATCGTTGAATAGTTTTATATTTTTATCAGAACTTCTATTTTGGAAAAATCGAATTGAAATATTAAAAAATTTAACGAAACAACAAATTTTTTGTACTTGACCCATTTGCAATTTGCTTTCAAAGCACAGCTTTTGTTAACAATGCTTATTGCCACTTCGAAATGAAAATAACCTAAAACAATTCGTCGGAAATGCAACGAATAAAATATTCTATGTGAACGCAGTGCTGCATTTGTTGGTTTGTTTTAATTTTTATCATCAATTTTTGCCATTAATTAGGACAAAGAAATGCAAACATTTGCAACCAAACCACGTTATCCACACAGTGAGCCTTCACAACAACATTTAAATGACCGCCATTTTTCGGTAATTAGAAACACAATTTGCGCAAAAGATAGACTATAAAGAAAATTGTTTTCGCTTTTTCAACGTGATGGTCATGCCGCAGGCTCTGTTTGTTTTAGCTCAAATGTGACCCTGTGTAGTTTAGAGAGAAAAGAAAACCCAAGCTTTACGAAGCATTTCATTCCTCTCATTACTTGAAAGCTAAACGTCAACTCAAAAAATTGCCAGGCTTAGCTTATAGAACAGAACCAATTTGAAATGAAATAGAAGACGCTTTTTGTTGACTATTTACTGGTGTACGGTAACTGCTCTTGTCTCAAAGCTCGCCACGAAACTCATGTCGTGCTCATCTATTCATGAATCGGAAATGACAAGAATTGGCACTTCAAATCTCGATTGGGTCAAGAGTTTGAAACGCTTTTAAATCAACTTAAGATAGTTAGGGTCACTGTAACATGGATTTTAATTTGTTGCGATTTGGACCAGGAAAACGTTTCCAGAAAATTATTTAGATTTCGGATCATGACGGATTTAGATTTTAATCAAAACTAAATCCGTAAACACGTAACGGATTTTGTTTTCACCAACGCAGAAACCAAAATCTGCAATAAGATTTTTGAAATATCAATTGTGGTTGCAAAATGGATATAAGATTAGATTATAATTAAACGAAAGCAGAAGGATCAACAATTGTTAATTTCTGTGCGACTAACAGTTATATACTGTTAAGTATATTTCGTTGCATAACGACAAGAATCAACGATAATTTGAAGTAAGGTACGTTATAACTACGATGTATAAATTGTAGTCCACTATTCAATTTTATAGATAAAATAGATTATCCAACACAATCACACACAAAGTGGCACTCGACCGGAGTGGCCGTGTAGCAAATTTTGCTTTTGAACTTAAAATGATATTTTTTTGTAATTCGACTTCTTAAATACAAACAAAAATTTACTTGTATACAATGCGCGACCTTCTCAAAACATTTTTTTTTGCTTTTATGAGAACCAGAAGTAAACACGAACTGGCGTTTGGATTATTACAGATGGAAAAGCCTTAAACTGACCTTTGTCGTAATGCATCTGTTGATATTTCACATTCGTCTTTTTCAATATAAAAGGAGTTTACAAACGTAGAAAGTGAATTGCGTCTTTTTCAAAAAAAAAAAAAAAAAAGAAGATTATATTTCGTCAATACTTTTTAATTTTTTGTAGGTATTTTGGCGCGCAATCTTGTTTTGGTGACAAACGTTGGTGTCGTGAAGGCAAGTGGTCGCACTGTAAGACCGGAGTGGTCGCATTATGAGATTAAAGTGGTCGCATTATGAGACCAAAGTGATCGCACTATGAGATCGAAGTGGTCGCATTATGAGATCGAAGTGGTCGCACTATGAGATCGAAGTGGTTGCACTATGAGATCGAAGTGGTTGCACTATGAGACCGAAGTGGTCGCACTATAAAACAGAAGTGGTCGCACTCTGACACCGGAGTGATCGCACTATGAGATCGAAGTGGTCGCACTATGAGACCGGAGTGGTCGCACTATGAGATCGAAGTGATCGCACTATGAGATCGAAGTGGTCGCACTATGAGACCGAAGTGATCGTACTATGAGATCGAAGTGGTCGCACTATGAGATCGAAGTGGTCGCACTATGAGACCGAAGTGGTCGCATTATGAGACCGGAGTGGTTGCACTATGAGACCGGAGTGATCGCACTATGAGACCGCCGGAGTGGTCGCACTATGAGATCGAAGTGGTCGCATTATGAAATCAAAGTGGTCGCATTATGAGACCGGAGTGGTCGCACTATGAGACAGAAGTGGTCGCATTATGAGACCGGAGTGGTCGCACTATGAGACCGGAGTGGTCGCACTATGAGACCGCCGGAGTGGTCGCACTATGAGATCGAAGTGGACGTATTATGAGATCGAAGTGGACGCACTATGAAATCGAAGTGGTCGCATTATGAGATCGAAGTGGTCGCACTATTAGACCGAAGTGGTCGCACTATGAGATCGAAGTGGTCGCACTATGAGACCGGAGTGGTTGCATTATGAGATCGAAGTGGTCGCATTATGAGATCGGAGTGGTCGCATTATGAGACCAAAGTGGTCGCATTATGAGACCAGAGTGGTCGCACTATGAAACCGGAGTGGTCGCATTATGAGACCAAAGTGGTCGCATTATGAGACCGGAGTGGTCGCATTATGAGATCGAGGTGGTTGCACTATGAGATCGGAATGGTCGCACTACGAAATCAAAGTGGTCACACTATGAGACCGGAGTGGTTGCACTGTGAGACCGATGTGGTCGCATTATGAGACCGAGGTGGTCGCATTATGAGACCGGAGTGGTTGCACTATGAAATCGAAGTGGTCGCACTATGAGATCGAAGTGGTCGCATTATGAGACCGAAGTGGTCGCACTATGAGACTGAAGTGGTCGCACTACGAAATTAAAGTGGTCGCACTATGAGATCGACGTGGTCGCACTATGAGACAGAAGTGGTCGCATTATGAAATCGAAGTGGTTGCACTATGAAATCGAAGTGGTCGCACTATGAGATCGAAGTGGTCGCACTATGAAATCGAAATGGTCGCACTATGAGATCGAAGTGGTCGCATTATGAGATCAAAGTGGTCGCACTATGAGATCGAAGTGGTCGCATTATGAGACCGGAGTGGTCGCACTGTGAGATTGAAGTGGTCGCATTATGAGACCAAAGTGATCGCACTATGAGATCGAAGTGGTCGCATTATGAGACCGGAGTGGTCGCATTATGAGATCAGAGTGGTCGCACTATGAGATCGGAGTGGTCGCACTATGAGATCGGAAGTGTCGCACAATCGAAACAGAACGCAATGAATCACAATTACATATGGGACCGTGTTGAAGTGGTTGTGATCTGGTCATCAATGTGGTCACTTACCGGAGTTACCCTAAATTAGAATTTTCAATTTATAATTGTTGCGAGAAACGTTAACATCGATCTGTGTTAACCCATTAAGTGCGCATGACGTACAATATCCGTCACAGCCAGACGCTCTCTCAGTGCATATGACGGATATATACATCTTGATCGTCGCAGCTTTTCACAGCGCGGATTATTTCGCTTCGCATTAGCTATTGTTTCGGTGAAAAATGGAAAAACATTGTTTGCAACAAAAACCGAGCTCCTATTACAAATGTCAATACAAATGTCGTTATTTTTTTTTGTTTTTATCTAAATCAAAAAACCTTTTTTTTAAAGGTTGAATTGAATACTTTGTGTCTCTTGGTTGTGCTTATAGCTTAGCCTTGGCGTGCTATCTGATAGAATCTTAGCTAGAATATTCGATTGTAGAAAGCGCTCTCAAAATTTTAGTTATTATAAATAAATTTATCGTTTATTATAGAGATCGATGTTAATATTTTCTTGCGTTTGCAGTAATACCTTCAATCAGGTGAGATCAAAAGCATTTAGACCACTTCTAAAATAAAACTCAGTTATTTGTCGGTTGTATAACTCCAAAGTAAACTTATCCTGCATTTACTTTCAGTTTTCCTTATATATTTGTAAACATATTTAGCCTGCATATAAGTGGAACGACCAAACGAATTTCTTCAAGTCTTAGAGGACAAATTTTTAACGCTTAGGGCTCGTTTCCATGACGAGCGTTGACAGGAGTATTCTTTACTTTATTGATTTTTTTCTACTTCTTTCCGCGCTTAAGCGCTAAGTCAAGCAAAAAAAATTTAGAAAACAGGAAATACTCCAGCCAACGCTCGTAGTGGAAACGAGCTCTAATTCTTGATGTCGATAATGAATCGTCCTTACTCGAGAGTTTGGAAAATAAAAGCGCCGACGAAGGCTATTTAACCTATTCTTCTCAATCCTTTTCGAGCAATTGACTCTTCAACGTGGGCTTCCGAAGCCACCAAAATTTGACGATTTATAACTTAAAAACTACTTAAGGTGTTGTTTCGAAATTTAAACAGAGTAAAAATCATTTATTTAATTTTTGTTTGGGCTAAAAAGTTTATCTAAAAAATCTGAAAAATTTATCTAAAAAAGTATGTAAAATTGGACTTTAGTAAGGTTGGTTGTTTAAAAAGGATCTCAGATGGCTGGATGTTAAAAAAAACTGATAGGTGATCCGTCGAAGAGGGATGGAGGCATCCAGTGACTACGCGTGAAGGGCCATTCAAAACACTATTTATAAAGCAAGTAAGAGCGCTGCAACAACAAACCGGATCCCAGTACTCAAGACAGCAGTCGAATAGACCACAAAGAAGACAACTGTATGTGGTGTTTTACACCAGCACCCGCCCTGAGCCCGCAAGTCGCCTCAGCAGCGGGATACGCGAAGAAAGTTTTTCGCAATGAAAAACGGTGATAATGGAACGTGAATGATCTGTTTAGTTTTACCCCAGGATAAATCTGAACTGGACAGAATGGTAAAAGTTGGTTTTTGTAAATTTTTAGCTGACATTTTTTCATAATCCGGTTATGGTGGAAAGTAGATTATACCTATAGATGTTAAAAAAGAATAAGTCTTGATTGATTTTGGAGAAACACTATTTCTCTGATACCCGAGACTGTTTTGCTTACTGTCGCCGTCAGTAAGAGTAAAACGTCTTTGTTTGGGAACAATTTCCGAACAAGTTCCATAATCATTCGAACCATGTACTTTCCTGTAGAAACCTCAGCAGCTTGCAGTTAAAGCCAATTTTGGAATAGCAGAGCGGTAAATATGGCACCAGCCTTCTTCTTAGCTTCAAGAAAATCTTTGATGCTTTGTATTAACAGAACGACTTAATTCACAGTTGACTTTTCTGCGTCAAACCCAGTCTGTTCTCCAGAAAGCAATAGATCAATCGATTCGACGCAGACATAGGTAAGTGTCTCGAATTTCTTGCAGGGTACACAAAGCAAATATATTTGTCAATAACTCTTTCTTCGTCTCTTGGATCGCGAGCACAAGCGTAGATTTTGGAAATTTGTAGTTGACGCAAGCAGGAAGAAAGAAATTTATTGTAATAAAGACTTCAAAACAACTCTTGCATGGATTATAAGCTATGAGCAGATAAAATCAGGAATCCAGAGTTTTACAGGGTTTTGCGTGGAATTTACTGTTTTCATGTAAAACAATTAGATTAAAATATCATAAAGTTTAACAAATCCTGTTAAATCTTTTCCAAAAAGTTACTTTAGTTCAAAATACAAAATTTCGATGCACTAAAAATTATTTGTTGCAATTAAAATAAATATCGTTTGTAATTTAAAAAAACGGGTTTATTACTTATACTCTGGAAACTCTCCTTGAATAAGTACGCAGAATTTTGATGCTCTTAGTCTAAAAACAATTGTTGTTTGTAAAAGTAACAAAAAACTATTTTATTGCATAAAACTCTGGATTTCGTTGTTGCTAAGTAAGTGAGAATGTGAAATTTTGTTGTTGCAAAAATAATTGTTGTTTTTAAAAATCAAAAAAACCGTGTTATTACTAAAACTCTGGAAACGTACCTTACCTAAGCATTCAGAATTTCGATGCTGTAAAAAGAATTTAAAAGTAAAAAAAAACGTGTTATTAAATAATAGAACTCTGGATTTTTCTCTTGCTAAGTACGTGCGAATGTGGAATTTCGTTGTTGCAAAATAATTGTTATTTTTAAAAATAAAAAAACCGTGTTATTACTAAACTCTAAAAACTTACCCTTACCTAAGCATTCAGAATTTCGATGCTGTAAAAAGAATTTAAAAGTAACAAAAAAACGTGTTATTAAATAGAGCTTTGCATTTCGTTGTTGCCAATTACGTGAGATTGCGAAATTTCGTTGTTGCAAAAATAATTGTTATTTTTAAAAATAAAAAAACCGTGTTATTACTAAAAGTTCAAAGTTACCTGTTATCTTTGTATGGCACAAAATAATGTTATTCTCATTTTGTCAGTTTGGTTAGTATGGAATAAAAAGTTATTTTCGAACTTCAAGAGTAGACCTTTTTTTTGTCTCCATTTGATTTTTGAAATAAATTTATTAAACAGTGTGCAATAAGTAAGAAAGTTTTTCAGAGGAAAGAAATCACTTGATTAAATATAAGACTTTAGTGGGGTGTTTCTAAACGTTTTTCCACCTGCGGCACATTTTGGGATTTTTTCAAAATTCGCTGCACAATTGAACCAAAGTTCTTGATTTTTGTTCCTAAAACTAGTGTACTCTAAAAAAAGTCTTTACTTTGAATCTGTCTTGAATTTTTTGTATTTCGTCCTCAAAAGTATTGTTCTCGAAAAAAAAAGTCGCAGAGCAATGGACTAATGTTTTTCAAAAATTTTCGCTGCACACTTGAAAATCTCTACGGCATACAGGTTGAGAAATATTGCTTTAGTACGTCATAAATCTATAAAAGTTGGAACCCCTGCTTTATTGTAATTCAATTGTACAAAATATATTGCTTCAATCCTATATCTTCTGTTTGCAAAGCTCACATTTGAAAACTATAAACTTTTCACACAATATTTCCAAAAAAGTAAATTTATACATAAAGAATACACCGGATTTTTTGGAGTGAGAAAAATTTCAACATAAAAACGGATTTGTATTTCGCTTCAAACTAAAATTACTTCGTCGCATTTTTATTTTGCGATTCGTATATTTTAGTATGAGTAATTTTTTCCAATGAGCTGTAATAACAAAAATGCAGCAAGTTGATTTGACGTCCGGGACTTTCCCGCGAAACTCGAAGCAGCAATTATAATCAATCGAGACGAGAAAAAAACGAAATGCGAAATTAAATACGCACTTAACGGGTTAAGAAAATATTCTCTTATGGGTTGCAACAATTGTATCATCCGTTTTTTCCTCTGCGTAGTTAATAAGGTTGAGATCACTAGTTTTATGTTATAACGTGTAACATCGAAAAAATATAGGCTTTATAACATCAAAGAAGGTACAGTTAATGATTACGGACTTAATATAGCCACGTCACAATCTAAAGAAAAACTAGATTTTTGTACTTTGTCTAGAAAGGCATGCATATAATTTCTCATACTTTTAAGTACATCAATTAACAACATGAAAAAATTGTTTTTATATATTTAAACTTTTCTTGCATTAAAAATTGTTGTCATTAATTAATAACAATATCAGAGAAAACTAATGGAAGAATTGAGAGCATTGGCAATATATGATGATGATGATGATATTTTATTCACGCTTAGTAACAATATTTAAGTATATGCAATGTACATTAAGCAAAGCATGAAAAAGGAAACGCGACACAACGACGAACGTTAAACATGCACAAAGTATAGAGAGGGGGTAAGAAAGAGAAAAAATAAGAAGCACGGCCGCGTTACCTAATTCAAACTAAATATTATTATTTAAAAAGACAAAAAAGACACAAAAAAATGACAAGACAAAAAAAAATGACAAAAAATGTGCAGTCAGGAACGGTTATGTAAATCATTGGGAGGCACAACCGCCCTATATAGCTAACTATAAATTTAGCTCAACTGAGCATGGTGAGTAAAGAAAACCTCCCGAAAAGAAACCTCACCAGGTCCGGAAACCTTTTCTGGATGCACTGCAAATACAAACATAAAAATAAAACAAAATATACTTATATATATATATATACATTGTGAAGAGAGAATAAAGAAGTATAAAGTTTAGAAAAGAATAGAACATGCCAACTGTGTAAATTGATTTGAATAATCAGTTAAAAAAAATAAGGTTGATTGTCCATTCAACGGTTTGAATTCGTTATATCAATTGATTCCAATTTTCGTACGTAGCATACACTCTTTCTTGATAGAGATTGAAACTTTTTTGAAGATTGTAACCTGATTGAGAATTCATAAGAGAACCAATGTTGATGATTGTTCTTTAGAAAGACATGTGCTTGAATTTCCTGAATTCATTTTTATCTGAAATAAAAATGCTTTCCCGCAGTAAGTAGCTCACTGAAATCATTAAATTTAGATCTTATTGAATATTTAATTATACACTAATTCTAGTTTACAGATGTATAAAAGCAATACCTTCATGCACTGTCAAGTTATGGCGCCGAAAAGACAAAGCGCCATTAAGACGTGGTTATAGTTTTATAATTTAATTTGTAAAATCTTTTATTGATCCTTATTTATATTGATTCATTGAGTAGGAATTTTTTAAGATTGTTTCTGAAACATAGTTGTTTTACAATGATGTGTTATGTATTGAGCTTTGTTTCTTGTATTGTATTTGCATGGATTTAAATACAAATTACAACTAAAAGCAGGAGATTTGTTTCCACCTTGTATTAGTTTGAACATAAGGGACGCCGTTTCCAATTTATATAATTGATTTATTTTTAAAATGTTGCATTGTTTCATAATGTCATTTATGTTCGAACAATAGGGCAATTCAAATATCATTCTCAAGAATTTGTTACAAATTTGCTGAAGCTTTGTAATTAGAGTTGAATTACCAAAACACCAGTTTGAAATGCAATATTGGAGGTGACTGTTAATTAGAGAATGATACAGAAGGAGTAGTGAATCCTTGTTTACAAATGATTTTATTTTGCACACTACACCATAACAGCTTCTTAGCTTTGAAATCAAGTATTTCATGTGTAGACTCCAGGAAAGATTATTGTGAATGAATACACCCAGAAATTTTAGAGAATTTACCTGATCAATTTGTCTATTTCTTATTGATAAAGAATGTTTACCTCCAACATTTGAGTTTGGAGTACTTAAAAGCATAAATTTAGTTTTTTCAATATTTATTGACAATTTGTTAGAAACCAGCCACCGATTAATTAATTCCATCTCTGATTGCATGAATTGGAATAGAGTTGACGTATTTTTATGGCTAGTCCAAACAGTTGTATCGTCAGCAAACAGTCAGCAAATTTTAACAATTGCTTAACTAAAGGCTTTGCTTTTAGTTAAGCAATTGTTAAAATCATTCACATATATAAGAAACAGGAGTGGGCCTAAAATAGACCCTTGCGGAAAACCCATGGTTGATGAATTGATTGTGGAAGATAAAACACCAGAACACACAACTTGTTGTTTTCTGTTGAGTAAATAGTTCTTAAACCAGATATATGCTAGTCCTCTTATTCCATAGTGGTCGAGTTTTTTTAGTAGTATTTCAATGCTAATTGTATCAAATGCTTTTGATAAATCCAGGAAAATAGCAAGGCTTTTTTCGTTTTTGTTGAATGAATTGGTGATGCTATTTACGAGAAGCGAAATAGCTTGGGAAGTAGAACATTTTTTTCTGAAACCAAATTGATCTTCGAAAAAAAAATTATGTCTGTTTAAAAAGCTAATTACTCTGCGGTACATTATTTTTTCTAAAATTTTGGAAATATTTGAAAGTAGGCTGATAGGCCTATAGTTATTTATGTCACTAGCATCACCCTTTTTATACAAGGGTATGATCTTGGCAATTTTGAAATCACTAATTACTTTACCAGTAGAAAGTGAAAGGTTGAATATATGTGAAAGTGCCATGATAATATTATCAGGAGAAGATTTCAGTAATTTAAGTGGGATTTCATCAAAACCTGCACGTAGTTTTGGTTTGCTGTTTATAAGTATATTTTTTACTTCTATAGAGCAAGTAGGCCAAACATACATAGTTTCTTGAATTTTGTTTCCAAGGTATTCAGAATAATTATTTTCATACTTAGGGAGTGTACTAGTATATTTATATGCTATAGATGAAAAATGGTCATTGAATAGGTTAGCTAGTTGCTGTGGATCAGTTATTTTATTAGTATTTGTGTAAAGAGATTTACACTCAGGTATATTTTTCTTCCCCAAAAGGCTATTGAGAGTCCTCCAGGTAGCTTTTATGTCGTTTTTATTAGATTCCAGTTTATTTTTAATGTGTTCTTGTTTTTTTGTTGAATCTTTCTAAAATAAAGATTGAAATGTATTCGCATAATCAGTTTTTTGTTTGCTATTTTAGGTGTGAGTTCTTTAGTCGCTTTTATGATTACTTAGAAATTATAAAAATATAACAAAGAATCTTAAGAATACAACTGGAAGATTTTTCGGGGTTAAATTTAGAATTGGTTTTGTAATCAGTTTATTTCCTTTTGAATAATTTGCTTACAAATTTGTTTTAAATGTTAAGTTTTTTGTCTCAGTGCGTAAGAATGCATAAGATTAGTATAAATATAGCTTAATCATTTCAGCTTTTTTCCAGTGGTTAGGGAAATTTCAATCGGCGTTTTTCTCTTTACGTTTGGCAAGCATCGGCAATGATACGCATTTGCGTCAAAAATTACAATTTAAAGCGGAGCTGCTTCCAACTAACGACGTATGACATTTATAAGTGACGCATTAGGGTATTTCCTGTAGCAACAATATAAACTAAGTGAGAGTAAAATCTGACATTACTTTGTCGATGGTTCGTGTACAACTATATTAAACACAGAACTGATAGATTAATTGAAAATATAGAGAAATAGTTTGAGAAAGATTTTTTGTAAATTTGTGCAATTATCGTAATTAAAAATTTTTAATTAACAACTTGAAATCATTAAAAAATGATGACAAAGTATATGAGTTAATAAAATTTTTTTGTAGAAAATCTAAAACGCATTAAATACTTTAAATTGTTTGTTAAATTTAATAAAAATGCGAGGATTTTTTGGCTCCCGTACAAGCTTGCGAGTTCGAAACTCAACCAAGCAGCGAGAAATTCAAAGTCTTCCCTCTTTTCCGAATGTAATTATGGAAAAAGTCCACGAACAATCTTCCAAAATAACTTCATCCCGATCGAATCCAAAGCGAACGAGTATGAAGCGTCTTCGTCGCTCAAAAAGCGCCCGAAAACCCGTAAAAGAAAGAAAAGAAATTCGAAAGGAGGATATCAGCTCGCCGCGAGATAGCAGTACGCTAAAAATATTAAATAGTTTTGTAAATACAGGAAAAACCTGACGCCTATCTATTTGAAAGCTTTCAGACACCCGATACTGCCTTTAAAAGAAAAAAAATAGACATTTAAAGGCCCGTTTCCACTACGAGCGTGGAAAAGAGCATTCTTTGTTTGTTTTATTGATTTTTTTTTGCGCTCGCTTCAATTTTAACCGCTCGTTTCAATCGAAGATCAATAAAAGAAACAAAGAATGCTCTTTTCCACGCTCGTAGTAAAAATGGGCCTTAACCCCTGATTAATGCGTTAATTCTGTCTTCACTAAGCTGGGGTCATTGTGAAGTTTCTGTCGCCCGATAAAGCTAATTGCGCATAGATGACGTAATAGTCATTAGCCTTAATGCATTTAGAAAACCTCAATTTCAGACAAGTTTGTTTTACTTTTATGAACATTCTCTTATTTTTATCTGCTTGTTAGGCAAATTTCTTTGAATTAGAACTTTTTCTCACAGACCTGACGGCTTTTGTGTCGCTTTTGGAAATTCTTTATCTAGGTCTATCCGATTAAGACAGCTTGATACCAATTAAATTCTACATTGAAATTAATTTGTTCAAAGCAGCTTCTAGCACTTAAGCAGGAACCAGCGGTCTGGCTCCCGTTTTCACAAGAATTGTTTTTAATCGGCAGTAAACAAGAACAAAAGTTTTAAATAATTTCTGCTTCTGCTTAACAAATCTAGTTTTAAAAGGCTTTGTCAGTTTAAAAAAACGAGAAAATAACTTTTCGTAATTGCTAACAAACTCTCTAAAAATTCTATTTTAAAGTCATTGAATGGAAGTCAATGACAATCTTAAGAAATTAAGTGTTCAGTTTTTACCTACTTCTAAACAAAGTACAGGAGAACGCCGATTATCCGAACACTACTTTATCAAGTCATCAAAGCGTGACGCCTGTAAGCGAGAAATATTCGATGTTTGAAAGCAAAAAGCACTGGACAACGTATGGTATTTACTTGAAGTTTCAAACCAAACTAGTCACTACAGTATGTCTGCAACCAAAAAAAAAACAAATGTACTTATTATTGAGACGAAACTTGAAATTATAAATCAACTAGAAATGACCATAATGTACAATAAATGACCATATGTGGAAATGATGCTTTGTATTGCAAAATTGTATTTTGTTCGATTATCCGAAAAAATCAGTTATCCGATCCACCCCTGGTCCCAGTTAGTTCGTATAATCGACGTTCTATTGTAATGCCATCATTAGTAAACTCGGTTTTTGTTGATGATTTGCGGTCTAGCAGAGAAATAAAAAATCAAAACAAGATGGCGAGACATTTTTTTAGGAATTGGACAAAACAAAGCAAGCTAGTCCGTTTTACAGGTCATATACGACATAATTCGAGCGGAGGTAGGGTTCCAGTAAAAGAGTTTAAAGGATACTCTAAAGTCAAAAGAAAAATGGCATCTTTAGAAGTTAAAAAATCAACAAGCAAATCAGAGTTGCAAATATTAGATAAAGATCTGCTGAGAAAAAGTCTTGAATTAGAGCAAAAGACATTAAAACAGAATGGCTTTTACACACCAAAGTTTCCGAGAATAAACAATGGAAATCTATTCCAAACCCCCGGCAACTTATTTGCAGTTGATGTAAATGTTTGCAATGATAACGAAAAAAAGAGACCGGTCAAAGAGAGACTTACAAAAGCTAGTCAGAATGTTCAAAATAGCTCCGATTCATCATGCTTTGTTACGTCACCGATTACGACTTTGCCTAGAGCTCAATTAAATCATTGTACGTCAAATAGTCGTACTACTGTAGAAAGACGATTTAGTAAAATGTTTTGTAATTTGGTTTTTTTTTTAGGTATATCAAACGAAAGTGGTTATGGATCCATGTCTCGTAGGGGAAATCATTTGCACCCCAAGGATCTTGAAGATGAAGAAGTCTTTCAAAACCCTTCACCAAGGGTGAGGATATTAACTTATTTGTTGATATTTATTAGCAAGTTTTGGGAGGGGACTTTAAGCCAAGACATGTCTACACTTTCAGAGTATCTCCAGACTTGGAGGTTGAAGCTCAGTCACACTAAGACGGTGACGGCAGCCTTTCACTTAAATAACCGAGAGGCCAAACGTGAGTTAAAGGTCTACAACAATGGTAGACTTTTACGTTCTGTCCAACCCCTACTTATCTTGGGGTAAAACTGAACAGATCGCTCACGTTTCGTCACTATTTAGTGGCATTGCGCAAAAAAATATCCTCGCGCGTCACAATGTTGAGGCGATTCGTGGGCTCGGGATGGGGTGCTGGTGCCAAAACACTACGCATAGCCATCTTATTTCTAGTCTACTCAACAGCTGAGTACTGTGCGCCAGTCTGGTGTCGCAGTGCTCACAGTCGTCTAATCGACAGTGTCTTGAACGACGGCTTGCGCATAGTTACTGGATGCCTGCGTCCCACTCCAACGGAACACCTACTGGTATTCTCATGCATCCAACCAGCTGAGCTTCGCCGAATGGGAGCGACACTCTCCTTGGATCACAGTGGATCTCTGGACCCCAATCATACCTTGTATGGTTTTTTAAGTGAATTCTCAGATACTCGCCAAGTGAGACTAAGATCCAGACGCCTGTTTGTGCCAGCTGCTTGGAATCTTTTGGACAATCTTGCCAGACTTGGCATCCGCACTTCTGAATGGACCAATTACAAATGGAACGCGGAGTACTGTGAAAATGCTTCCAGGCTCCGTGCTTTTGTGCCCGGGACCGGTGCCAGACCTGTTGGGATGAGCTTACCCCGAGTAGCTTGGGTTAAGCTCAACCGCCTGCGGACTGGTGTTGGGCGATACCATTTGTCCATGCACAAATGGGGTCTCGCTCCTTCACCGAATTGCGAGTGTGGCGCCTCTGAGCAAACCGCAGACCATGTACTATCAGCGTGCCCTATACATCGGGCACCACATGGAGCACGAGGTCTGACGGTTTTGGATGACGAAACTTGATGCTGTCTTAATAACATCACTGCCAGCATCTGATCCAGGCAGTGCAGCAGTCTGGGATAGTAAAAGGATAAACCCTCGGCCCCATTCCTGCTTGTGTCTGGCCTGGAGTGGATACCTTCAAACGATGACGACGAGCAAGTTTTGTATGATGGTATTGAAATAATAAATCGCAACAGAATGAATGCGGTAGGGTTTAAGATTACGATTAAAAATTTTTTGATATTATTAATAAACATTTGCAGCTGCTGTTATGCTTTGCATAGAACGATTGCTGCTAGTGCTATGATACAGCATTTAATGAAGTGTTACGATGAAATGGCATAATGATAAGTCTAGATTGAAACCTCTTCAAACGAAACAAATTTCATGTAAATTTGTTCAGTTAGTCTTTTGCCTTTTTAACTATTTTTCCAGTAAAAATACGCTTTGAAGTGCTTTTTTAACGATGGAAAAAATATTTAATTTGAAAGGGTAAATTTTCGTAAACTGTGAGTTTCCGCTCCTTTGAATCTTGTAGTTTCTCTAAACTGTTTATTTGCTGTTTGCGAAATACTCTTATTTTTTTATAACGTTTAAACAATTTCTCCAAGTCACGGGTTCAAGCTCGAATTTTCCTTTTCAGCTGAGCAACTGTGATTTTCCCACTGAAAATGGCCTTTACGTCGAGGCGCTGTGGGATCACGTGACCATGGACGATGAGGAGCTCGGTTTCAAAGTCGGTGATGTCATTCGCGTTATCGACATGTCGAACTCCGATTGGTGGTGGGGCGAGCTAGATTCGAAAGAAGGATGGTTTCCTGCGACATTTGTGAGGGTGAGTGATTTTTTTATATCCATCTAAACACCTTCATTTGAATCTTCCTATGAACATATAAATATATTAAATTTTTACCGTAGCAATTAACATATCGTTTTTTGCTTATATATTTAAATCAGAAATAGCAAAAAAATCTTTGCCTTGAATTCAAGAATAAAAGTGTTCAGTAATTATTCAACGTATTATGAAAATGGTTAAAATTGTTATTATTTAAATTGCCAATAGATTGCCAAAAAAAAATCATGTCCAATCCAAAAATTTTTAGACGTAACGTATGTCACAGTTTGTGTTCAATGCACGATTTTTGTCAATTGAGAACAGTTGGCACCGTCATACAATTGAGTTATCTCATAACCGCTGATGAAGCGATAAGTTGACAATAAATCGAACTTTTTTTTAACAGATCTTGGTCAATCAACACCGAGAATACATTGAGAGCAATGATGTTAATGATCAACAAGATGATGATTGCGAATGTTCTCGGATTACCAGTTTTGTTGAGGAAACCCCTTCGTGCCCATGCGGAAAACGGAAATCAACCAGTTCCGTTCACTGTAGCCACTGCGGGCGACCGTGGAACGGCGCACCCTTACATCCTCGGGATTCAAATCACCCCAAACATCCTGAAATTGTCATCAGTGGACCTCCTCCTCCTCCCCGTAAAACTTCGGTCACTCGTGAACACATCCGAAAAAATGTTATAAACGAAATTGTTAACTCGGAAAAGGTCTTTGTGGGTCATCTCAGGGATGTCGTTGAGGTAAGTTCTTTACCGAAACTAAATGAACTGATTCCGTCATGAATAATTAAATAATTAATGATATTTTTTTATGTTCAGGGGTACCTTGCTCGTTGTAGACAAAGACCGGATATGTTTTCTAACGAGCAAATCGCCGTCATTTTCAGTAACATTGAAGAAATTTACGGATTCCAGCGGCAATTTGCATTAGAATTAGAGGAAGCTGTAAACCGATCTGCCGTCCATAGCACTGAGTTGGGAAACGTTTTCTTAAACAATGTAAGTCGCGTTTTCGCTCTTAAACAAAGGATTCAAAAAAGTCAAATTAGAATTATCTATATACACAAAATAACTTATACACAACATAGGTTTTTAAAGTATTTTTTCTTTTTTTCAGAAATCCGGTTTTAAAGTCTTTTCTGAATATTGTAACAATCATCCTCAAGCATTATCACTACTTTCACAACTCTTCAACGTTAAGAAGTACATGCAATTTTTTGAAGCTTGCAGACTACTTCAGCGCATGATTGACATCTCTTTGGACGGGTTTTTATTAACACCAGTGCAAAAAATCTGCAAATATCCACTGCAGGTACTTGCCTTGAAAGATTTTACCGTTAAACTAAAAATTTTTTTTTAGAAGTAATATAAGCATTTTATCGTACTCTAATTTCATCAGGCTAAAAATTCGCTTCTTTTCAGCTTGCCGAGCTTTTAAAGTACACCAGTCCGGAACATCCCGATTATGAACCTGTTCGTTCCGCTCTCGTCACTATGAAGAATGTGGCCAAAATGATAAATGAACGAAAGCGAATGTTGGAAAACATCCGAAAAATATCGTTGTGGCAATCTTCTGTAATGAACTGGCAGGTAAAGATTATTGATGCTGCATTTACGATAGAAATTAAGTAAAGGACATTGCTTAACTTTATCGTTTCTTGAAAAGGGGGATGATGTCCTTGTGAAAAGCAAAGAATTGGTTCATTCTGGTGAAGTTTATTTGTCAAAACAATCAAAGAGCAAACCAAAGCTTCGAATGGCTTTTCTTTTTGATCATCAATTGATTATTTGCAAAAAGGTATCTACATTTGATTGCGATAGTAACACTAAAAATATGCTAGTGATTTGAATTATTTTTCAACTTACAAAAAAGCTTTTACAAAAAAAGCTTACAAAAATGTTTTTATTTTTAACGTCCGACGGCTGCGCTAAATATAAGGTGGAGGCTTTATGTGTTTCAAATAAAGCAAACGTGGTCAACCGAAAACAAAGCTTTAATTATCGCCGTATAGTTTATAAAACCAATAAATTTTACAAAATTTACTTAATCAGGTTTATCTTTTTAGGATCTGCTTCGGAAAGATTTGCTTTATTATAAAAGTAGACTGGATCTGGATCGCTACATAATGATTTTAATGGACTGGTGTTCGCCACGGTCTTCCGCCAATTTGTCCGGTGACTGGTCTTCAACAAGCAGCAGCGTCAGCGGCTTGTTTAGCTGGAAGCTGATCGAGAAATCAACCCGAAAATCGATAACAATGCAATGCAAAAACGAAGAAGATTTCGACAAGTGGATGAAGTGTTTCCCTCAAGAACGTGAAATGTAAATATATTCTAAACCTATTCGCTTTAATTTTGTGCTATGAGTCAACTAATTACTGGTTAAAATTTTCAGCCAATTTAAAAGTAATTCTAATATGCTTCATAAAAGATCATGGCATGTTTTTCATAGAAATTTAGATTAGTCAAGCTGAATTAGCATAATCTATTTTTATCTACTTTACTGTTTATGTAAGCAAAACTCATGGTTATTTTTTATTATTTCTTTGTAGTGCGTTGTCAAAGAGCGAATACGATATTGATTTCCGTCAAGAATTAGCAAAAGGACTATTGAAAGCATCCTTGGTTGTTCCACGAAAACCGAAAGGTAGGTTAAAAGAGATTATTTTCATTGTCAACCTTTGCAAAGCGTCGTATTCAATAGATTTATATCAACAGTTTCAGGAAGGTTTTTGATCATATTGTTTTTTGTTGTTTAGATTCAACATCCACTCGCGCACCTTCATATCGCTACAGAATGAAAATGGCGCAGGAATCAAATTTTTCAAAGCCAAAAGCCATCAACTCCGCAGTCGAAAAGGGCGCAAGCGGGTTTTTGAGTAACTTTGCGGGGAAACTCACTCCCTTCCGACGGGCCACCACCAAAGAAGCCAACCCCATTTATTAATGACCAAATCTTTGGAAATGGGACGCACGGGAAACTGAAGACCATTTGCTTTCGAATATTTATTTGTTTTTTGTTCGGGATGCGGCGATCTATCACGAAAACAACGATTTTAGCCGCTAACTGGCAAGCAGTGAAAACATTTTGAGCTTATTTATTGAGCTTTGGCCGGCGCTACTTTTTTATCTTGCTATCACTGTGTTGTTTATTTCTTTGTTTTTGCTTTCAAGATTTGCTTTGATAATTGCTACGTAACGTCATACGTGCAATCATTATTTCGTCACACGCTTTCATAAAATAAACTTTTGAATGTCACAATTGTGTTTTAATTTAAGCCTGCTGTTTTCAAATGACGTGCACTGAGTCAGAGCGACAATCTGGGCAAAATTAGAGTCTAAAATTTAAAAATCTCATATTAATTATTTTGGGGATTTAGTCGAGACAATGGTTTCACGCCGGTCTACAAACAAAATTGTAATTAGCGCTTTATCAAAAACTTTTCGTTAGTGAAAGTCTTGAAACTTTAAAATTCCGTTAGGGTCAAAAACAAGTGATTTGCAACCTTGTTTAATTACTTCACGTCCATAGAAAAAAAACATAAAAAAAAGTTTTAGAATGTCTCCGAATTTCCAGGAGCAAAGTAAATCTCTTGTGGGGCTCCTCAAAGTTTAACGTCTTCGACATAGTCTTGTAAGTCAGGAGGACCAATAGATCGTCGTCGCCGTCGTGGTTTAAAAGGGCATGCGCTCCAGGTCAGACATAGACAGTACAATAGATGATGAGATAATGATAAATTGTATGTTAATTTTCTATCCTTTCACAAAAACAACGGTTTCAATATTCAAACAGAGTTTTTTTCTTCGTATTGTCCATGTTGCTGCTTTCTGTTTAAGCAGAGGCAGGCAATATTGTAGGTAATCAGTGTAACTTCTTTGAGGAATTTTTTATAAAATGCTTTTTCTAAAGACACTACAGAAATTGCTCAGGTAGATCCAGTGGCGTACCAAGGATTTTTGAAGGGAGTGGTACAACCACAATCAAATACGTTCAGTGGAAAAATCTTTTCAAGTAGTAAAAAAAGGTCTTTATTTTAAATCTGTCCCTGATTTCTTGTATTAATAATCTTAATCGCCATGGTACAATGGCCCCCTAAATACGCTACTGTGTAGACCAAACATTGAACTCGCGTCCTTTGTTCGCTAGTCAGAGTGCTGTCGGTAGCAATTTTTTGTTCCTATTAGTAAAAAGTCGTATAAAAAACGAAAGATAATTATTTTTTAAATTTTATTTTAACGTAAGTTAGAGCATTGTTGGGAAAACTACGAAATCCGGCCCTCGAGCTAAAAACTTTTGCCACTCTTGAACTAGAGTAATGCTTTGAAATGAAGGAGGGCTTTGAATTTTTTTGTAAATAGTAGAGATCATTTATTCAAACTGAGCTGTGAACTATTGATTTTCTCAATATGAGTTGATCGCACTACACACTGAGCTTTACTGAAATGCACAATACTGACAAAAGTAAGATTAGTAGACAAAGCCACGACGACGATAAGAACAACGTTAATATAAAGCTGTGGCAGGAACATATGAGGCCAAAGAGAGCCACTCTCCGATTGTATTTTTGATGATTTGTTATGAAGAGTCAATTGTATATATTTAATCAAAATGATAAGAATCCAAAAAAAGCAAAAGCATTTTTTTAGCGCATTTGTGCTTTTGTGCCATATAATTTAGGTCAGAAATGTCCAACCTTTTTACAACAAGGGCTATTTTGGCTGGTTAAGAATATTTGCTGGCAAAGATTGTGCATTTAAAAAAAAATCGTAATACTAATAAAACACTTCGGCCAAATTTCGCAAGTGAAGGTTTTTTTTGGTTTTAACTTTGGATTAAAGAAGTTTTTTATCTTCAACTTGTCTGACTAGGTTCGGGTTTACCATTAAAGTTTTCGGAAACACGATTTTTCAATTAAATTTACGGCATTTTTAAATCTTTACCCAGGTTATGGGTTGGATGCTCTACAACAGGGGTGGCCAACATTTTTTCCTAAACTGCCAATTTTATTCAAGTCCAGTTCATATCCGCCACACAAACGAAACACTTCAAAATTTCATAATAAAACCAAACTGATCTCTAAAAAAAAAAAGTCATGGCTGGAAAAAATTCTCTAAATTTTTACTTTTCCTACTGAAACCAAAAAAAAAAATCTAAAAAAAAAACCACGGTGCAATCCGCGGCCACCCCTGATATAGCTAGATATAAGTTGTGGAACATTTTTCATTTGAAATTTTTTCCCCAACTGCAATGCGCCACCACTAACCGTCCAATGCGCCGCAGGTTGGCCACCCCTGCTCTAGAACAAACAAAATTTGTTTTTTTTAGTTCAATTCTAGGATAGAATTTGAAAACGAAAAGTTGCGTTTGCCGCCGTTAATACATAGGTTATTAGCGCCATCCAGTGATATTTTGTTAACTTGGAGAATTTTTAGAAATTTCTGTATTTGTGTTTAGTAAAACTATTGTCCGTTAAAATGTTAAGTAAAACTAAATGTTTTTAAATTGTCCGTAAAATGATTTTAGGGGATGTTTGCTTTACAAAAATGCGCAATCATAATTACGGTACTAGAATCATTTTGCTCTTATTTGGACACCTTGCAAACAGCATTTGAAAGGGTATTTTAATTTGGTCAATATAAAATTTGAAATTTTGAATCAAAATCCTTGACGCATCGATTTGAACAACATTGACATTGAAGATCTCAAAAAACACGATTTTATTGATTTGAGAGCAAAGGAGTTGTTTCAGATTGAATTTAGATTTCGAAGCAGTGAAAGGATTTTGATAATCGCACGCGTCAGCAGACCTTTGCATTACTGGCAATGCAACCGATTAACGCTCTGATCCCGATTCTAAAACTTGTCTTTGAAGGAGAAGTTTTGAGCTTTTATGACTATAAAAACAAAACAACGAAATCATCGAGATGTTAAAGATGACTTGTTACGGACGGGATGCTAAAGATGACAAGCAGCTTTGATAAAAACTCGATCACGTTTCAGACTTTTTGTAACTATTTTGGAAAACATCACAGGTCTTCCATTGATTTTTTTATGATTTATATGATTATTTGTTGTGTTCTTGTGATTTCGCTTTTACATATTTTCAATACTTTTCGTGTGTTTATAATGTAGAATAACGCCATCTCCAATGAAAATATAACTGGCTGACAAAGTTACGTTAAGTTTGTATGCGTAGTTTGAGTAAAACTTATTAAACGTTTAGCGGTCCGCAGACTTAAAATAACTTTGAAAAGGTGCGTGACTACCAAAAGGTGCGAAACAATTAATCTAGGGAAAATTTGAAACCTATGGAACAATGGGACCAATAGAAAACGCCCTCTTTAAATTTCAAATAATATATATTTACAAAAATTTGACATGGCAACTCAGTTTTGATTAAAATAACTGAAGAAAAACTTCAGTGTTACTACTTTTCGAAAAAAAGTGTAAAAAGGCTTTTAATTTTTTTGGGAAAAAATTGCATTTTTAATAGTTGACTTTGTAAGATATTTCAGTCAATGCAACATGTTTAGTAAAATAAGAATAAATCTTCATAAAACATGTATTTTATTTGCTGCTATTTTCCGGAACTTTTTACAATGTCATTAATACATTTATACGAGGGTAACAGCAGATTTTTTTAAATTTTACAATGTGCAACCTCTAGAAAAGCTTGTTCCATAAATCTCATAGACCGCAATCTTTTTTGCTATTATTAAACCTACATCTATAAATAAAAATGGCTTCTAGTACAATGAGTTAACACTTGGACTTCCGAGTATCGAGCAGAGGGACGCGGGTTTGCTTTTTGTTCCACTCGATTTGTGTCACACTTCATTACTAATAATTTTAATCATAACGATGCAGTTTATCCCCGTTAAAAGTAATTCATAGTTTTGTTATAAGAGAATAATTGCGTCTCTTTGAGCGCTGCTCTCTTATTATACGATATAACGCCCAATTCGTTGTCTATTGCGTTACATGTATCTTTTTTTCTCTCTGCGCCGACAGTATGACGCAATATGTTTTGTTCAAGCTTTGCTATCTCGAAAGTAGTAGGATATTTGCGTATGTACTAGGTGGCTCGAGAAGAAGCGTATTCTCGAGGGAGTTGTAGAATTGTCTGGCATTTATGAGCGAATTTGCGTCCCGTGATCTTTTTATACATAAAGCCGACGCGTAGCGAATTATTATGATTAGATGTGATTTTGAGACGACTCTAGTGGAAGTAATTTGGTTGGGCGCGGTAGGCTCGAAAGATTTTGTATTGGTCGACGAGTGTTGAATTCATTTTGTGCCAGTGGCTGGGAGTTGTGTTCTACAGAGGTAGAATTTTTGTGTTGATTGAGTCGAGTTATAGTGTTGATTTTGCTTTGCAGTTTGGCAAAGCGTGGAATAGAAGTTTCGTCGGACGTGATTTTTGTAATACATTCGTTCTTATTAGAGACAGTGGTCTCTGTTTGTTGTGAAGAAGAGTCTTCAACGAAACCAATCCGAGCTTTCGTTAAACCAACTGTATAAACCGTCAGGCTCATAGCAAGATTTCTTCTTGAGCCGGAATAAAATAAAATTTAGACACAGTTTTGTTTCAGCGCAGGTATTTGGGTTACCTAGCTCAACTGGTCCTTTGGGATTCCCGAACAAAGTTTGTGACAATTTGTTTCCGTTGTGCCTATGGGAAGGATTTTTTTCAAAGCGAGTTTTTAGATAGGTTTACCCTGCTTAAATGAAATCATGCCAATGAAAATAAAAGTTTTGACATTATCTTAAAAAAAATTGAAAATGTGTTTTCTTTTCCTAAGCTTGTTTCAATCTCTAAAGACGTAAATTTGAAAAACTTTTATCACAACGACTAATTACTCAAAAAAAAAGTTGTTCAGCGTTGTTCAGCGTTGTTCAGCGTTGTTAAATTCACTGTGCCCTTATCTTAAGTGTCTGGTAAAATTTGCATAATTATAATATAGAAAGGGTAAATTTAATCCAATCTTTACTCCAATCATGTACATGTGGTCATACGTAGGTTAATCCAGTGGAGGAGCTAATAGAAAGATTCATTCCAACTGTCTCATCCTCCACACCCACCTGATTGTTTCGCAATCCGGCCTTTCTTTATGTTTTTTATTGTTTTTGATAATGTCATTATTTTTTTGTTCAATTACAGACCTTTTAATTTTGATTTGAATTGTGCTGCATTTTGGTTGAAATCCCATTGTGTTTGCTTTACGTTTTTGTAGCGCTTTGCAAACTAATTAGAACAGCATTGTTATTGCTAGGACTGCGAAATGCATCAACGCCACTGATAGTCAAATCTTTCATTGTTAATCGCTACGTGCTTAGTTGTGATATCCACTATATAAGCGCCTGCTTCTATAACTTTATAGAGAATAGAAACTCAGTCAGAGCAAGTCGTTCGGAGGGCTTTACTGTGCGGGTATTTTGTGAGGGCCTTCTAAGTTGTTAGAATCGTTCGGTGAAGTCGTTGTTTGTTAATCAAGTACAGTCGATATTATAGATTTGAACTTTTGCTTAAGTACAGAAAATTTCCGTCTAAAATCTTACGCTCTGTAGACCTGTGATTTTACTGATACCATTTGAATAAAGCCTATATCAGTAATGGCAAACCTTTTCGAGGCCGCGTGCCACATTTGCAGCCCGAAATGAATTTGTCTGTCCCGGCGTGCCAGCCGTTTCATAAGCATCAATTTTCAATAAACAAAAACGTTTAGATTAGACACAAACTACCGCGGCCAAAACTTGTGATAAATAGATCACGCGTAGCCAACGCACGACTATAGGCCTACTATCGTTTTGTTCCGGGCTACAAAATATACAGACTGTGCACTTGTAATAATGCACCAAGTGCACTTGCATATTTTGTAGGTACCGCTTTGATCACGTTCTCACCGCCTGAGCGAATTCCTGTTCAACTAGCCTTAATTTCTTTTTTCTTGTGTATCACCAGGTGATGTCGTAATGAGCTCCTTAACAGCAAAAAATTAGCGCCCGACAGCGATAAACTTATCTTAAATGTTAGTTTACTTTGCCGCCATTGCTTGAATAAAAAAACAAACCAAAAACGCCCGCAGTGTTCACAAACATTACTGAACCTTTCGAGCTACAACTGCACTCATCATCAGTCGCCTGCTTGACTGCTTTGTCGTCCGTGGTATTGCGTCGAAATAAAAATAGACGAGTACAAGCCGGTGTCGTATAAAATTTGGTCCCCCGCAAAATTCGGTCTTCCCTCATGATACAGTTGTATTGCCTTTAGTATACATTCAAGCTGTTTAACTGTTAAATAAGTTAAGCTAAACTGTGCTAGGCTAACTAACAGATATAAATAAATACGACTCTGCTTCAAGTTAAAAACCGCTTGGCTAGAGGACTGCTACAGTGGTACACGACCTGAGCACTGTACTGTAAAAACTATAATTGTCTTGGTAAAATGGCACTGTGTCGTCATTGGCAGGTCCATACGTAATAATGGATTCATTATGTGATTGTAACAGGTCCAACTTTGGCACGCGTGCCATAGGTTCGCCATCACTGGCCTATTATTTTATTTGATTCTGATTTGGTAAATTATAGTTAGTAGCTAGGATTGGAAAGAATCATCCAACGACCTCTCCTTAGCGTAGAAGATAGCTTTTCTGATCGAGAAAACGATTTAGTTCCGGTGTTGGCAGCGAACTCAGCACCACATAACTCCTGACAGAAGCGAAGTGTGCCGTCAGCATCATCATTTCAACGAATCTTTTGATAAAAAGATAATTGATGACGTTGAAACTATAATTTTTGACGTTGCTTTGAAGGATTAAATCTTTAACCAAAGTTTTTAACGTGCTTCCTAGACTGCTTCAACACCATAATTTTTGACAAAGTTGAACAAGTTATATTACTTTGGCACTGAAACCAACACCACCCAAATAAAAATATTGCAATTTCACTGCCCATGTCCCACACGAGTTGTGCCAATGGGGCAAAGACTAAAAATTAAAAATTGTATTATAAAACGCGGTGATATGGTTTGAAATGACATAAAACCATTATAGATTCCAAAGTTTATGTGATTAAAGCTTATTGTGCTTCATTTAATGAACAAATCAAACGAAGTGTTCCATAGATTTCACACTTTCCCTATTCGTACAACCTTTTCTTTGCTAGCAATTAATCAATAAAGCAAATATTGTTGAACAGAAATATTTCAAGTGCAATATTTTAAACTATAAAGAGAAATACATTTAAAAATTTGATCTTAAAATAGTCGGGTGAAAGGGTTAAATGAGGTTGTTTTAAATGAATCCTATTTTTTTGCTTAATACAGTAAACCTCGGTTAATCCGGATATTTGCCTAAATCGGATAAAACTAAAGGTACGAACAATTTCTATTGTTTTCTTAAAAGAAGCTTCGGGTAATCCGGATTATTTAATCCGGATCTTCACCTATTTCGGAAAGAAATTTTTTTTATATTTATAATCAGGATCTTCCCGCTTTACAACTGTAGCAAGATGTCTTTTGCAACGTCATAAGCATTATTCCAGGTTATGACTTAAAAGCGTTGGCTAAGTTGCTTGTTACTTGAAATTTATATCAGTTCAACTTAGGTAGTGTGTTCGTTGGTTTGCTATAATTTGTTTGTTTGCTGTATTTTTTTATATTGGTTTGCTATAATTTGTTGGTTTGGTATAATTGGTATATATTCGTTTAAAGTGTATAAATAAATTTGTTTATTTCAAACAATTGTACCATTTAGTCTTTTACATATTCAAATAAGGTGACTTTTATCTACATCTCACTACTCTGGAAAACGTATGGCTTGGAACAATAGACTTCGGATAATCCGGATCTTTGCATATTACGAACCAATTTGTGCATTAAATCAAATCAGGATTTACCGAGGTTTACTGTATATCATCACCACAAAAAAGTATTTCGAATAATACCAATATAGCCTATTTTAGAAGAAGATTCGACGACCTAAGATTTAATACATTTTTGCTTTTGTGTTTTTCTGAAGCTTTTGCTTAATCAGAGCAGTTGACTTCATAAAGGTTTTTTAACTTGTTTCCTACATCAAAACATGTCCAGGTTTGCAGTATCATCTCCGCAACATTGGACATGGCCAACATTGCTATCTGGCGGAGCCGTATCAGCGATAACAAGGCAATTCTCTGTCAGGTTTAGCTGGCCAGAGAATCGAGCCCAAGACCTCCAGCATTGAAAGGAAAAATGCTAACGTCTAAATTAATCAAGCGATAGCTGTAAAGACAAATGCTTGTGATCGCAAGTCTGGCGCTCATTGCACAGAATCGAATTGACGTACAACTCTTTCAGTAAATTTGCAAAAACGACACCAAGAGGATTCTAGTTTAATTTTTATAATCTAACAAGCGGTGTTTTGAGCTCTAAAACTTTCGAAATATAAATATTTTTTCAAAAATCATACTACATTAGTTTACGACTGCCATCATAATCAAATGAGCTAAAACAATATAATTAAATATAAAAATTATGTCGTTGAATAGTTTTATATTTTTATCAGAACTTCTATTTTGGAAAAATCGAATTGAAATATTAAAAAATTTAACGAAACAAATTTTTTGTACTTGACCCATTTGCAATTTGCTTTCAAAGCACAGCTTTTGTTAACAATGCTTATTGCCACTTCGAAATGAAAATAACCTAAAACAATTCGTCGGAAATGCAACGAATAAAATATTCTATGTGAACACAGTGCTGCATTTGTTGGTTTGTTTTAATTTTTATCATCAATTTTTGCCATTAATTAGGACAAAGAAATGCAAACATTTGCTACCAAACCACGTTGCCCACACAGTGAGCTTTCACAATAACATTGTGAAGGCTCACTGTGTGGGAAACAGACTATAAAGAAAATTGTTTTTCGGTTTTTCAACGTAATGTTCATGCCACAGGCTCTGTTTGTTTTAGCTCAAATGTGACCCTGTGTAGTTTAGAGAGAAAAGAAAACCCAAGCTTTACGAAGCATTTCATTCCTCTCATTACTTGAAAGCTAAACGTCAACTCAAAAAATTGCCGGGCTTAGCTTATAGAACAGAACCAATTTGAAATGAAATAGAAGACGCTTTTTGTTGACTATTTACTGGTGTACGGTAACTGCTCTTGTCTCAAAGCTCGCCACGAAACTCATGTAGTGCTCATCTATTCATGAATCGGAAATGACAAGAATTGGCACTTCAAATCTCGATTGGGTCAAGAGTTTGAAACGCTTTTAAATCGACTTAAGATAGGGTTAGGGTCACTGTGTCATGGATTTTAATTTGTTGCGATTTGGACCAGGAAAACGTTTCCAGAAAACTATTTAGATTTCGGATCATGACGGATTTAGATTTTAATCAAAACTAAATCCGTAAACACGTAACGGATTTTGTTTTTACCAACGCAGAAACCAAAATCTGCAATAAGATTTTTGAAATATCAATTGTGGTTGCAAAATGGATGTATGATTAAATTTATAATTAAAAGGAAAGCAGAAGGATCAACAATTGTTGATTTCTGTGTGACTAACAGTTATATACTGTTAAGTATATTTCGTTGCATAACGACAAAAATCATCCATAATTTGAAGTAAGGTTCGTTAAAACTACGGTAAATAAATTGTAGTCCACTATTCGATTTTATAGATAAAATAGATTATCCAACACAATCACACACAGAGTGGCACTCGACCGGAGTGGCCGTGTAGCGGATTTTGCTTTTAAACTTAAAATGATATATTTTTGTAATTTGACTTCTTAAATACAAACAAAAATTTACTTGTATACAATGCGCGACCTTTTCAAAACATTTTTTTTTTGCTTTTAAGAGAACCAGAAGTAAACACGAACTGGCGTTTGATTATTACAGATGGAAAAGCCTTAAACTGACTTTTGTCGTAATGCATCTGTTGATATTTCACACTCGTCTTTTTCAATATAAAAGGTGTTTACAAACATAGAAAGTGAATTGTGTCTTTTTCAAAAAAAAAAAGATGATTATATTTTGTCAATACTTTTTAATTTTTTGTAGGTATTTTGGCGCGCAATCTTGTTTTGGTGACGAACGTTGGTGTCGTGAAGGCAAGTGGTCGCACTATGAGACCGAAGTGGTCGTATTATGAAACCGAAGTGGTTGTCGCACTATGAGATCGAAGTGGTCGCACTATGAGATCGAAATGGTTGCATTATGAAACCGAAGTGGTCGCACTATGAGATCGAAGTGGTCGCATTATGAGACCGAAGTGATCGCCCTATTAGATCGAAGTGGTCGCACTATGAGACCGAAGTGGTGGCATTATGAAACCGGAGTGGTCGAACTATGAGATTGAAGTGGTCGCATTATGAGATCGAAGTGGTCGCACTATGAGACCGAAGTAGTCGCATTATGAGACCGGAGTGGTCGCACTATGAGACCGGAGTGGTCGCACTATGAGATCGAAGTGGTCGCATTATGAGATCGAAGTGGTTGCACTATAAGATCGGAGTGGTCGCACTATGAGACCGAAGTGGTCGCACTACGAAATCAAAGTGGTCGCACTATGAGATTGAAGTGGTCGCACTATGAGACCGATGTGGTCGCCTCATTTAGATCAAAGTGGTCGCATTATGAGATCGAAGTGGTCGCATTATTAAACCGAAGTGGTGGCATTATGAGACCGGAGTGGTCGCATTATGAGACCGAAGTGGTCGCCCTATTAGATCGAAGTGGTTGCACTATGAGATCGAAGTGGTCGCATTATGAAATCGAAGTGGTCAAACTATGAGATCGAAGTGGTCGCACTATGAGATCGAAGTGGTTGCATTATGAGATCGAAGTGGTCGCACTATGAGATCGAAGTGGTCGCAGTATGAGATCGAAGTGGTTGCATTATGAGACCGAAGTGGTCGCACTATGAGATCGAAGTGGTTGCACTATGAGATCGAAGTGGTCGCATTATGAGACCGGAGTGGTCGCACTATGAGATCAAAGTGGTTGCACTATGAGACCGAAGTGGTCGCATTATGAGATCGAAGTGGTCGCATTATGAGATCAAAATGGTCGCATTACGAGATCAAAGTGGTCGCACTATGAGATTGGAGTGGTCGCACTATGAGATCGAAGTGGTCGAACTATGAGATCAAAGTGGTTGCACTATGAGACCGAAGTGGTCGCACTACGAAATTAAAGTGGTCGCACTATGAGATCAAAGTGGTCGCATTATGAGATCGAAGTGGTTGCACTATGCGATCAAAGTGGTCGCATTATGAGATCGAAGTGGTCACATTATGAGACCAAAGTGGTCGCATTATGAGATCGAAGTGGTCGCATTATGAGATCGAAGTGGTCGCACTGTGAGATTGAAGTGGTCGCATTATGAGACCGGAGTGGTCGCACTATGAAACCAAAGTGGTCGTACTATGAGATCGGAGTGGTCGCACTATGAGACCAAAGTGGTCGCACTATGAGATCGGAGTGGTCGCACTATGAGATCGGAAGGGTCGCACAATCGAAACAGAACGCAATGAATCACAATTACTGTACATATGGGACCGTGTTGAAGTGGTTGTGATCTGGTCATCAATGTGGTCACCTACCGGAGTTACCCTAAATTAGAATTTTCAATTTATAATTGTTGCCAGAAAAGTTAACATCGATTTGTGTTAAATGTGAATTACAAGTTTTGCTGATGAAAAAAAGCAAATAATAGTATATTGAAAAACTTTTGCTGAAGTAAAGCTTGTAATCCCGAAAAAAAGTTATCAAAGCAAATTTAAAAAAAATAAAATTGATAAATTATGCAACTCATGCATAAAAAATTAAAATGTTGATGCAACACTGACAAAGGATTCAATAAGTACAGTTATAGGCAAAACTTAAAAGCCTTCAGCAATGCATTGTGCTATGGGCGGTACCCAGGAATCGAGATCTTTTCATTTTAATGCCTGATGCGTACAATGGAAAAGTCACTCAACATCATTTTCTGTACCTTGATCTTATTTTGAGGTCTAATCAAGTGGCTTTAATTTACAGTAATGTCCCTGTACAAAATGAAATAGCCGCTAAATAAAATATTTGTAGTTTCAAAGGCTGCTCGGGATGATCGCATAACAGCCGCTCTAATTATGATACCATCGCCGTTATCTTTTAATCTGAAAAAATATAAGTACGAGTGATGACAACATAATAAAATCAATAAGAATTGTTCATTCTTGTTGCATCATAAATAACAGTAGACATTAAATTCATACAACGAACTGATTACAACAAAAATAATTCAAAACATGCTATGATTGCTTCACTATTATAACAGCATCGTCAACATTTTGTGCAAAACTTCTGGATTACCACATTTGACAACTGGTCGGCAAAGTTTCTTGTTGGAGTGGAAAAAAACTAATGCAATTTGTTGAGCTTGAAAAAGTTTTTTTCTTTTTATTGCAGAAAAAGTGAGCTTTGTTTTTTAAAACCCTTTGCCTGACACATTTTTTTCATGTTTTCTTCCCAAAAATGTCTATTTATCCGATATCAAAAGTTTTAATCTACCTTTTAAAGTGTCAATGTTTACGTCATTTTGCGTCACTTTGCGTAAAATTTTTGAGCTGCATTTAAAATAGCTCAAGAAATTGCTAATATAAAATTGTTAAAAATATTCTTTAACATCTCGATTGAATTTAAATTTAATGTAAAGAAAATTGAAAAAAATTAAAATCTAATAATAAAAAATTTTCTTTATAGCTTTGGTGATAATATTCGCAACTGATATTCGGGAGTGTAGTTCTGCATTCAAAGACAGCGATATTCAATCACCTGATTTATACTTTACATTAAAAGTTCTGGCATCTATTGAGTGAAAATGGTATTAGAATTTATAGAAAACGGCAGAATGTCAGTACTGTATTCCGAGTAATATCGTATGTGTCAGTGCTGGTTGGGAAAAGAATAAAACTGCCCGAAATACTCGCCTAAATTCGTTTGCATAACTTTTTTTCCACAAGTTATCTCGTTTAAATCAGGCAAAGGGTCAATATCATGACTGAAAAATAAAAAAATTGTAAATATTAAAATTTAGTTTTAAGATCAACAGTATAATCGGTATAAACAGTACTTGCAACAACCATTTTAAAAAATCTTGAAGAATTTTTAAAGCAAGAAATCTTAAAAGATTAAAAAAAAACTTTGAAAACAATAAAAATACAAGTATTTCGTTTGTAAAGTGCTTAGTTACACAAATTTGTTCATTTATTTAACCCTGACGATTTGCAATTTTAAAACCATAAATGTGTAAAATTATAAGATAAACAGCTCACAATATAAACGATGCAAACACTTTTAGCAAATTACAAAACATTAAACAATATATCTGACGTCACAAGCTGTTGCGTAAAAAATCTAATCTCTTTTTGCAGTATTTTAAACTTACATAAAAATTTGTATAAGTCTTCGAGCAAGTTCTCTAAAAGCAATATTGAAATTACGTAGAAAATGTTAGCATCAGTTTGAATAATACGCAACTCTGTACTAACGGCGCACTTCTCGAGAGATAAAAGTGTTTTAACAGTATGTAGTCTACAAAAGAATAAATTGGTTTATACTAAATATACTTAAGCATTGAAACTTTCTAGTTTCAACGTGAAAACAATTGTTTTATTTTCTTGAAAAAAAACCTGAATGAAAAAACCAAAGTTTACATTATTAAAAAATATTATATTTACAACACCAAGGAATGTTGAGTACCGCTAATTGTAAAAACGTCATCAAAAGACTGACTGCGTGTATACTTAAGATCGGGAGGCTTTCTACTTCGTTCACAGCCCACAAAAAAGCAAATAACTAGAAGGAGAAAAAATACGTTTACACTGATCCAGATGGAAAGGTACTGGATCATTGTTATACGCCAGGACGGATGGTCTAATTTAGAAAATTCCGGGCATTGGTCTGTTGTTACGGCCCAGATACCTTGACACCAAGCCCGGCTAAAAGCCCAATTTTGGTTTATGGTGTAGGCTATTAAAGAGCTGTTAAAGGAAACTGTATTTTCTGTTATTGTGCTGTAAAGTAGATTGAATATTTGAGTTCCATTGGCGATTTCTTGTTGATTTGGAGGATCTGGTGATACTATTTCAAATCCTGGAGAAATTTGATTTACCAAACGCTCACTTTCATCGGTTTTTATCCACAAGACTTGGCGTGGAGGTAAAGTTGAATTTAAAGTTGTATTTAAAACGACATCAATCCAGGAGTTGTGATAACTTTGGTTCTGAGGAGGTCGGAGCACGTCAAAAATTACGCTTACATTGTTTTTTGCTGCCAAAGTCAGATATTCAGTTAAAGAAGGAATCTTTTGCTGTCGAATGTTAATTTTATCAGCTTCTGTAAGCTCTGCACTCGAAAAGAAAGGGTCCGTTTCAAGAAACCAGTTTCCGGCATTTAATCGTTGCAATTCGAACCAGGAAAACGTTTCCGAAAAGTCGTTTTTCCGGTCGGGAAACACTTCAGCAACGTTTGTCGTGCGACGAAGGTTGTCGTCGTGCATTAAAAACGGAATTCCATCCGAGGACACGCGCACGTCACTTTCCAGCACACTTACATTGCAACTTGATAGCGACTTTTCGAAAGAAAACAGGGTGTTTTCGGGCCCAAGAGTCGGGGCTCCCCTGTGTCCGATTAACAAAGGCTTTGAGTTGCTAAACGCAGTCGGGCCAATGCAGGGAGATGAAACCCAAAACGGAATAGAAAAAAGAAAGAAGAAAACAAGACAGTAAACAAAGTAAACTATAATTCTTGGCGTTATTGTTGAAAAACGCTTTAAAATAAACCCAATGTAAATAGATAAAAGTGTCCATAAAAATATACTAGCTATTTGAAGAAAAATTCCTGTTGTGTCAAATGACGCTAAAATCACTTTCCACACTTCCGGATAAAATATGTCAATACCAACAAAACCAGCCACGCAGACAGCCAGACAAATAAAAATAAAAATCTTGTGGCAAAAGAACAAGTGCAACGATCTTTTTATAATCTTATATAAACCGATTAGAAAAAGTAAAAGTAAGTAGCCCACAATAATTGAAGAAACCACAGTTATTGTAAGGTACCAGTGAAACCAAGTCTTGAATCGTTGAAAGATAAAGTGGTTAACATTATCGGAGTCGTTAGTAAATACAGCTACAGAATAAAGCCAGACAATGCAAAATAAAAAAATTATTGTCAAAATGGCAAAAAAAAATAATTCACGAATAGAAGTTCTTTCACTTCGATGAAAAAGATTTCTTTTTTTCCATTTACAGGCATAAATCCCATCAGCTATAAACTTGCAGGACAACTTCATTTTTGGAAAGCAATTCCAGTCAATTAATTTATTATTTGCAGATAAAAAGTTCTTTAAAACATTTTAAGTTGTGGTAGAAAGTTTTGTCACTAGGAAACAAATTTAATCATGTAAATTAAGTTTTGAAAAAGTATTATTAAATTAAAAGGAAATCAAATCTGCAAATAAAACAAATGGAACAGGTCACGTCAATAGAAAACTACTTTAAAATATTCGTAGGAATTTTGCTACTGCAGCCAAGATAACAATTGTGTTTTGTCTAAAAATTGATTTCTGCTACAATTAACCAACAATTCTATTTGATTTTCTTGTGAAATCAAAGTGTTATGATTAATTTCTGGAGTCAACTAATTACGGTTATTCTTTTTTTAAAGAATATTTGACATTTTTAGTTATTTTAAAATGTTGATAGTTATGTTAGATTAAAATGAAAAAAGCTGAATGGTTCACTATTTAACACGCTTATGTTTTTTAAAACTTTTGCAAAACAGAATTTTTTTAAAGTAAACTGTTTTTAAACCCTTTGTCGGTTTTTTAAAGTAGTTTTTTTGCAGATTCCTCACAAATTGTTTAAAAATAATTATATACAACTTAAAATAATATTGATATTTAGTATTCAAGCTCGAAGCCATAAAACCATTTTGTAAGGCTGTAAAATAAATAATTTGCAAAATTACGCCCCTATAAAAAATAAATTCAAACAAATTTGTAGATTAAATGAAAACAATGAAAACTTTTATAAAACCTCTACAAAAGGCAAAAGTCATTTGGCCAAAAAAATTACCTTTTCTTTACTTATAAACTGCTATCTTTTAGCTGCTTTCGATTGCTGTACTCATAATCATTTCTTCGAAGGTTGACCAAAAAATCATATCTAAAGTGTTCTAGATTACTCTGCTTTACTCAGAAGCTGATCTAAGTCATAAAAAGAACCAAATCGACGCTTCATGTTAAAATTAAAATTGAATTGAAACCAATCGACCAACAGCACGATTGCTCTTTGATTCCAAACTAAAGTCCATTAAGTTCTACAAAAGCATGACCCTTTTTCTGCACTGCGCAACGTTTTATAATTCTTGAAGAGCTTCCTTTACCTCAACAGTTATACAATTCAACGAAGATTATACTTTCTTCCACCAACGTTCCCGCCAAAATCTAACAGAGCAACTAGTATCTGAACAGCATCTGCTAACAGCAGAAACATAAAAATGGTTTATATTTAAGCATGACATTAGGCGAGTTCGCCAATTCGTGCACGACTTTGCGGGTTTGTCGCCTTGACGTCATCATGCTGCAATTTCTTGCTCTTAAGTTACCGAGCAAAGTGAGTTTAGCTTATTGTCAGCCAACTATTTCCTCTATTTTTTTAAAAATCGTTTGTTTCCAAGTCATTACCAATGAACTTGTCGTTTTATTGAACCTATTTTGAAAGTCCTTTGAATTTTTTTCATAAAAACAGTTTCTCTATTGCTTAAGGCAAAAACGCTGGACTTAAATGAGCGGCAATTAGAAGTGACGTAAAAAAAGAGGTTGTAAACATCTTTTTTGCGGTTGATTTTGCCAGCAAAAAACAATGCAAGTAGGCCTTAAATGCTATTTCAATTATTAATTTGCATTTCCACAAATACAATTGAAAAATATGATAGTTTTCATCATCATTCCAGGTAATTTACACGCATAAAAGTTACGCAAATGTCGTAGAATTCATGGATCTTCTGTAGAAAGACCCCGCCACTAATGCAAAAATGTAAGATTTGAGAAAAACAACCCTGCCAAACGGTAAATCACACCGGTGGCGGGGTTGTTTTTTTGGCGGGGGCTTTCAACAAAAGATCCAAAATCATTACTGTGTAAAGGTATTTGGTGTATATTACGTTTTAGAGATAACAGTCTGATCAGACGGAATACCAGTGAAGGAAAACCGGTTTCACAAACTCGCAATAAAAAAAATTGAAGAGAATCGAAACAACAACCGCTGCACGTACTGTTTGACGTCAACGGAACTGCAGTCATTTAATTGTCAGACCAAGCAAAATATGCATTATAGTCTTACGCCAAAATTAATTTAGATAACAATAAAAAATTGCTACTTTGCCGGTAAGCTCTCGCTATTTCCTTTACGATTCAATTTTATTGTTTAAAATATATTGTAGAATAAAACTACTTGATGTGGTGCTATTCTGCCCTCATATTTTAACCAGTGAAGTTTGAAAAAACAATTTTCAACTGTAAAAACTGCAAAAATAACAATATTCCAACCTTGTACAAAAATCTCATTTTACAGTATTCAATCTGTTACGGCAGAATTAACTCATTTAAAAATTTTTTGATGCCAGGTAATTTTTCAGTTTTAAACTCAAACGAAAAAAGAAAAACGTTAAAGCAAACAATGATCACAGGCAAATAGCAGAAAATAATCTCTTCATTTACAAAAAGATTAAATTATTTTTGGTTACAACCTTTAAAAAAAGTTTTTTTTATAAGCATTTGCACTTTTTAACAAAGCGACTGACGTTATTATGGCGAGAAATGTTGTAACTTTTTTTAAAATTTTGACTTTCACGTAAAAGTCGCATTAGCTGGCTTTTATAAATCTTTTACTTGCTCACCTATAAAACCATGAAACAGAAAATGTGCTTTAAATTTTTTATTCTGTAAAGAACTTTAAATATCAACTGTTTGTATTACAACCTCTTCAATCCTTCTGCTACATTTTCCAATCTTAGAGAATAATAATAGAAAGATTATGTAGAAAAAAAGTAAATCAGAAAATTCTTAAAAAAACTGCCATCAAAACCTCCCTTTAAACTGTAATAACAACTTTGACTCATTTTTTTGATTAAAATGACCTCAAGTAGCTAATTTTTTTAGTTCACTTTTATCAACTTACCGCAAATATTAGATTAGACTGCAATTGTCCCGAAATTTATAGCGTTCGTAAAAAATCCTAACAATGAAACGTTCAATTATTAACTAACAAGGTAAAAAAAAGGGAGTTGGAACAAAGCTTTGAGTTGCTGGTGACAGTGCGATCTCGTTTTTGGTATCAAGATAGACTCAGACGATCGTGAGATCGTATATCAAATTCGAACTGATTTAACTTACGGCAGCAGTGTATCATTGTTATCGCAATCGTTGTTGGGTCATTGCAGTTTTGCTCGTAAGTTGTGTTTGGAAACGCGTTTGAATGATTTTTCTACGAAATCGCGGTTGTTATTCTCTTTAAAAATTAAATTTTGAGTCTGACAAACAGGAATCAATCGATTAAATTTATAAGTTTAAAATTTGTTCAAATTTTAGAATCATCAAAGACAAGAAATCCGTTTCAAATTATGAATCGGATAAATCGCTCGTTTACGTGACGCAACACTATATCAAATCAATCATGAAGAATCCTTTTCATGCATGTAAATACCATTTTTTTACTAAAATAGTAGCTTGAACGAACAGATAATAGGAAATTTGGCTTTTTCAAGGAATTGTTATTCAAAATAGCAGCATGATTTTGACAGAACCTGCAACTCAATTGTTTGTCAAACAAAGCATGCGTTTGCCCGGTCAAAGTTTCGTCATACTGTAAGTTGTTGTTTACAAACCTAATCAACGAGTTCAACTAGCCGAAAAAGCTAAAAAAAAACAACTACAAGCCTCAACAAGCAGCATTTTAACCTCGTGTAACTACATCTCTCGAGTTGACACGCATTAAAAGAGGTGTTTGTTGTTTTTACGTTTTGGAAAATGCATTTTATGACAACCATTCTCCAGTTAGTAGGTTGTGAAATTTATTGTAAAGTTTACATATTTTGGGTCAAGTACGCCCTAAAGATTGTATTTAATAGATGACAAATCGAGTTTCTGTAAAAAGGAACGGCAGCTGTTTTTTAAACTAACCGGGAACTTTCCTATACACAAGGAAACAATAAAAAAACGAGAGAGAAAAAAATTCTTTAAAAAAAGAACACGACCTCGAAGGCGACTTTGATACATAATCCCATGTGTTTAATATTGCAGAAACCTTCAACATTTTTCTTCTCTTCAGTCAAACTTTATAAAATGGAATAAAAAAAAATTCAATAGCTTACAAAAAACTTGAGTGAAGTGATCTTTTTTGAGTTGGCGGTCTTCTAACCCGGCCAAACTTATAAAAACTTCCTCTCTGCAACATGGCGCGTGGCAGAGTGCGACTGGAAAACTGTTGACATCTTGGTGTTTAACTTTCCCTGGCCGGGAATCAAACTGAGGCATCTTGAATTGATTTCAGGAATAGGAAATGCGACATTAACGTTAGTGGTAGGTAGTAAACCCATGTTGGCAAATTTTAAGAACACTAACCAATAAGTAAAATATTTACATCGCCAGCGTGTTAGCGTGTTTTGCTGTACCGTAATTACGCCATCTTTATTTTGACTTGATCTTTACTTCAATTTCAACTTTCGTTATGCTGTTGTATTTTAGGTTAAGTTACTTCAATTGTCCCGGTTATCGAAGTGACGCAATAATTCACCATTTTTTCGATTCTTGTTCATTGATTGATGGGTTTGGATTGATCAACAACTTTTTTAGACGGATCGATTAAACTAAATCTGATCCATATAATTCAAATTTTTACTTAAAAAAATTCACATCAACTTTTAGGTAACTTTAAGTTTCTAGTTTTATTAGGTCACATTTGCTTTTCATGTTTGATAAAACTGTTTTGTCGGGTATCAGCCCAGTTACCCCCGGTCATATAGCCCCTGGTCATAAACCTTTCTAATATTATTATACCCGGGGGTAAGTTTTTGAGGGTAAGTGACCTAAAATCGTTTTGTAGCTGTTAGATTTAGATTGAAAGCGTGAAACTTAGCTGCTGCAGCTACAAACAAGGAACAATTAAGATTGTAAAGAAAAAAAATTGAAAGGTGGTTAGATTTCAAGCAAATCTACCAATTAGAATATGAAGTAAAGTTTATGCGGTGTCTATTTGAATTTTATTTTATTTAGATTTCATTGCTTATAACCTTTTAGAAAATGACGAAGCAAAAGTACAACCCAAAATACACAAAACAAGTTTTATTTCTATATAAAACAGAAAAAGATGCCTACGGCAGTGCGTGATCTAAATGAATTTAAATTTTTTCTTATGGGGCCATGAAACCAAGTCTTCTGCAGCGTTATCTTGAGACAAATCACGTAGAAAAAAAAGATTGAGATAGCAACTATTTTTAGTAACATGGTGAAAATGTGAAGCGACAACATTTTAACCCGACAGGCCAGAATTACAAAAAAATGACAAATATTGTTAAAACATCTCATAAAGTTGCCCTTTTAGTGACCCAAAACATGAAGGGTCAAACTATTGCGAAGTCACTTATCTTGCCAGCAGCAAAAATACTTGTACAGCGCCTGATTGGAAAAAAAAGGAGGTAAAGTTGAATTGTGCGTCCGTTTCCAATGACACTATAAAACGCCAAATCAAAAAAAGGTCATATAGTACCCGGGGGACACTAAATCAAACTGATGATGCTTTAAGTATGGTAGATACAAAATTAGGATTTCAAACCCATGTAAAAGATTTGTCACTAAAGGTCACTTTTATCTATTGTTTTATACACAGATTTAGTCTTTGTGTTTACAATTCTGCCTCTAGGTTTACTATCATGCTTATAGCCGTACCAGCTTAAAAAATGTTAGAGAGCAATACACTTTTGCCAAACTGTATAAACTTTTACCCCAATCATGATCTTCTAATACTGTACTTGTTGGGTGTAGACAAAAAAAAGAGGTCTTCACATTGAATCTGTGTCTGATTTCTTTATTTTGTCCCGAAAAAGCGGTGGTCTTTAAAAAAAGTCTTTACCTCAAATCTTAATCGTTTTTTTTGCATTTGGGAACTTTGTCCTGCAGAAGCAGTTTGTTTTTGGTGCACAAAAAAAATAAGAATCACACAAAGTGTAACAACCTCAGAAATGAACATTCTAAACACTCGCTACGAATTGAGAACTATTGAAGCGTAACTATCATCAAAAAACAAGGTTTATTCCGGTAGTTTTTATTGTTTGAGCATAGACTTCTAAAATTTAAATAATAGTACTGGTATCTGGACTGGAAGCAGCAGCACAAATCGACTTATCGCCGACCGAAATGCGGCTAAAAGAAAACGAAGAAGCAGTCAATGCTAGCTGGTTGATAGTAAAAGAGCAAGGTGTTAGGAAAGTGGAAAGCTACTCTGTATACGAATAGTAGCCAAAACTTGTTTACTCGTTTCTTTGACTTAATTCTTATTTTCATTCTTGTTGCGTCACAGACGGTCATAAGTTAAAGAACTTAAGTTTTACAGTTGTAGGTGCGGCTTACTTTCAAAGGCTGCTTATAATAATTTCCTAACTATTGCCATTTCGTTCGGTGTACATTCAAGGGCGGCTTACTTACAAGGGCGGTTTACAATCGGATAAATACGGTACTAGTACTGTCACTAAGAAGAAAAAGATATGATTAAAATGAATGCGTGTGATTAGAGGTATTGTATTATTGTCAAAATAGGCTTATTTATTTTGTATTATTCCCTTCATCTAACTAAACCAGTACCTGTAAATTGAGGTTTATTGCGTTTCATCCATAAGTTCTACTCGTAAAATGTTTGTTCGGTTATTTGGCCGACGCTGTTGCAATGTAGCTTTGCTGATAACTACCAGACTTCTAGGCTTTTAATTAACAGGTTCATCTCGTTAGTGTGGTCAGTTTTTATGATATATTAGTGATGGTTTTTGTTTGTACACTGCTATTGTAGCTGTCAGAATAATAAACGTTTTAATTTATTTTTATAATCTCGCGCGCATTCGGCGATATAATATAAATAGATGTATATTTCCATAGTGTATACTCTATAGAGATTTGTACATAGATTTTTATTCAATATCGCATGCAAGTTAGAACTTTCGATCTACAGTATGTCGGTATGTGTACTTTGTGATTTTAAATATTCAAACATAAGTAATATTCCTTATACCGTAGACCTGTACGCGATTAACGTATATAATTTATGTGGATGTGAGTACACAGAATGTAGACGAATTTCTTTTGGCTTTGTACGCGGTCTCTGTTGTAAAAAACTTCATCACATTGTGAGAGAAGGTTGCGTAATAGCCAAGTTAATGTAATAGTAACCTGTGTTATTTCTTATAAGCGACCGCGGAATGGAATTTAGTTAAATTTTTTATTGTAATGATTATGTAATGCTTTTTTTTACTGATTTAGTTGATTAGGAGTAGATGTAATTAATGATTATAACGTGTCCGAGGGTTATTGTATATTAGCGTTTGGTTTATGAGTTTAGTAGTTTCTAGATACAATGATGCAGTTATAAAAGTGATTATAAAATATTGCGTAGGCCTAAGTTGTTGACAAATTGTAGGCATACATACATGCATGCATACATGTACCTATGTATTCATAGTCAGGCTAAATATCATATACATTCATATCTACATATTGACTTGGGGTCGCACGGAACAGTTGAAAGTTCTGAATGGGGTCGTGCAAAGAAAAGCTTGGGAACCCCTGTTCTAACGGAATCATCAAAACTGTAAATTTTATAGAAACGTCAGCGCTTAGTAGGCCTACACGGCAGTTTGCAAAGTTTTGCACAAATCTGAGTTTCGACCACAAACGTCTCCATTATCAACCCAGGCTCGCTGACTTTATCGAAGAAACATGACAAGGCGAGTCTTTGAAATGAGGCATGAGCTACTTGTGTTTTATAAAGAGAAAAACCACGATTTTAAAAACGATTTAGAAATTAAGAATTTACGTATTTAAAGGTTAAATAACCTGTCGGCTGTTTTTGAAGTTCTCAATACCATGACCTGTTTTTCCGGGGGATAACAGTGCTGTTGCAGATTTTACCTCAAAGTCGGATGCATATTCAACTTGAACTTTTTTAACCAGAAACTAGACGTTTGGAAGAGCTTGGAAAGCAAACAATATGGAAAGTTAAAGCATCTTACTCTGCTTAAAAGGCAGTCCAACGATAAAATACTTCAAAAAATTGGCCTTCACTTGAAACTTTTTAGGACTTAGTTAATGTATTATTTTCGGACAATGCACTTTGCCATAAATTGTTGGTCCATTCCTCATTAATCTATCTCTTCTACCTGGAGGAAATCATTGATATTTATTTGATTAGAAAGCAAAAACAAAGCATAAGAAATTACAAAGGAAAGAGCATGGCTTCCACTTACCCAACTTTGGCTTCAAAACGCTATTCCACAGCTGGTGGTTTTCCTCAGTACATGGATTATGTAAGTAAGTTTTCTTGACTATGATTAGCATCAAAACTATTAACAGAAATCGCTTTCATGAGCTTAGACATAATTTCCACTGCAGTGTGCGCCAAATTGCACCTCGTATAGAGTAGTTTGGGGAAGAAAAACAGTTAAAACAGTTGCATTAAGTTTGGCCTCTTTTGTTTATCGTTACAATATTACTGCATTTGGGTAGAGAAGTTTTTTCAAACTTGTCGAAACATTTCATTTTTGTATTTATCCTCCTGAGACGAAGAAAAGCGACGGAGGGACTATAGCCTACGTGGGGCAAAAATTCCCCCGACCTGCTTCCGGAGATGTCGAGATATATTGCTGTCCGGTTAAAATTTTTTATAAAGGTAAGACTGAAATTTAGAACTGCTTGCCAAAAACTCCCAGCAGGAAAAAGTGCCGTCAAGTGTCGTTCCAAGGACACAACAGAATAGCGCGAATAAGTTTTGAATCAAAATTATGCCTATCACAATTATGCCGCTCTTAACCTTTTGACCATGCTCAGTAATGGCTTTAGTACAGAGCAAACAGAGCGGCCGCACCGGGCCGCCCTAAAGGACGTCAAAAAGTCGCCCCTTAAGCAAAATAATGTTCTACTTCTTTATATTACTTTAAGACGATGGCCCCAACCTTAATGTTAGCACAAAAGCAGGGAACATGTGGTTGATGGAAAGCGTTTTTTTAGAGATCACTACAATTTTGGGACAAAAAAAAGTTTCACTTTGTTATGAATTAGGATATCTTTTTTTATCATTGCAAAATAAATTTTAAAAAGTGGCGCCTTTTTTTTTCTTGAACCACGCCCTTCTTTTGTAAGGTCATCACTGCCGACGCTGCCGACTACACAAAGACGAAGACAAGTACAAGAAGACAGAAAAAAACTACTAGGTGGTACGCTATAAGAAAAAGATTGAAAACCGCTGGTTTTCAACCGCTGGTCCGCGGACCGGTGCCGGTCGACATTAGCCTTTCTGCCCGTCCGCAACATTTTATTCCAATTTTATACTTTAAAGAAGCACTCCAGTTCAGAATTAAAACAGTGTCAAAAGAATATTAACAGTAATTATTGATTTCGCTCAATAACTAAATGCAAGATCAAGGTTTTAAGTAGATCGGCGAAAATGTGTAGTGGTCTGTACTGACGGAGCTGCCAGCATAGTTGGTTGTCATTCGGGTGTAAGCGTGAGATATAAGATAGGCAAACTTGCATATTTAGCAGATATATTCGGCCGCTTGAATGATTGTAGTAATTCTCCTTAAGGTTATTGCATCAGCATATTCACAGTGTGCAACAAAACTTTCAAACAAGTTGATTTTTTTGTAAAAAATATTTGTAAAAAAGCGACATTAATATGTTTCCAAGTTTGCAAGATTTTGTGGCGAGTACCTTTGTTGACACTAAAGATTTATTTGTTATTGTGAGTCAACACTTAAAAAGGTTAGCCATTTATGTTTGCCTATATTTTTCCCAAAAATAAGATCCTCAAAAGGGAAATTTTTGGATAGTTAATCCATTTACAGAGGATATAAAGTCGTGCAATCTTAATGCTGCTAATAAAGAATCGCTGATTGAACTCGTTTACGATACCAAGTTAAAGATTACAGATAAAAACTTACCACTTTCACAATTTTGGGCTTCACTTAAAAAACATATATATACAACTTAATAGCAAAGTAATTAAACTTGTGCTAATTTTTTCTACGGCTTATCTATTGAAGAAAAGCTTTTCGGCTTTATCTCTTATCAAAACCAAGGAGAAAAATTGCGTGGATATTCAAGCTGTACTTCGCCCAGAGGCGCCGAAAATTTTTTGGCGTGGGGGAGGTCAAGACTTACATCAAAAGCACCTTTTTTTGGTTGAATGAAAAAACTTGTAGTTAAGGCTCCGACACAAAATAGAATTGTCTAAAATTAAAAGTTACCTGATCGAAATATAGTCAAATACTGAAAAAAAAGGTCACACTCTGATTTGCACTCTCATTCTTTTGTTGTGACTGCAATGATCACACGATGACTGGTAAGGGTGCAAAGTTGAGAAAAAGAGGCACTCATTTGGTTGATAAAGTAGTAACAATAAATGTAAAATATGAAAATCTTTTTGTATGTATACAAGAAAACCGAAAGTTCATTAGGTGAACAACTTCCATAAATAGGTGATAAATTCTCTTTTAGTCTTCAACTAACTTTTCAGGTCATGCATCTGCGTACCTGTTCGAAATACAATCGAAGACAAAAAAAATGTTGTGACTCTGATTTTACCACCTATTCTTTTTTTTTGTTTTCAAATATACAGGTACGCAAATGCATGGCCTGAAAAGTTAGTTGCAGACTAAAAAAGAAATTTCATCTCCTGTTTACGACAGTTCGTTTACCCAATGAACTTTTGCTTTTCTTATATACATTCAAAAAAATCACTCTGATTTTATCATCTATTCTTTTTTTTGTTGTTGTTTTTAAGTATATTTTGAACAGGTACGCAAATGCATGGCCTAAAAAGTTAGTTGCAGACTAAAAAAGAAATTTCATCTCCTGTTTACAGCAGTTCGTTCAACCAATGAACTTTCGGTTTTTTTGTATACATTCAAAAAAACACTCTGATTTTACTACTTATTCTTTTTTTGTTGTAGTTTTTAAATATATTTTGAACAGGTACGCAAATGCATGACCTGAAAAGTTAGTTACAGACTAAAAAAAAAATTTCATCTCCTGTTTACGGCAGTTCGTTCATCCAATGAACTTTCGGTTTTTTTGTATACATTCAAAAAAAAACACTCTGATTTTACCACTTATTCTTTTTTTGTTGTAGTTTTTAAATATATTTTGAACAGGTACGCAAATGCATGACCTGGAAAGTTAGTTGCAGACTAAAAAAAAAATTTCATCTCCTGTTTACGGCAGTTCGTTCATCCAATGAACTTTCGGTTTTCTTGTATATATTCAGAAAGATTTTTATATTTTAGATTTATTGTAAGCACCTTATCAATCGAAAGAGTGCCTCTTTTCTTCAATTTTGCGCCCTTGCTAACTTACTGTTTTTTTGCTGTTGTCAAATCATTGTTTTAAAAGCTTTGTTAAATTTAATTCCGGTCGAATTTATATAAGCGTAGAGACAAATTAAACCTAGTGCTTTTGCACTGCAAATTCAAAGGACACTATTTGCCCTCTTGTGCGCCCCCGCTTCTGGTGCCCCTGACTTCGCCTTTTAAAAACTTCAATAGAGCCACTTTACTACATATTATATCAAGAAGGCAGCAGCAAAGTTCATATTAAATAGAGTATTTTTGATGCTAAATACTCACTTTTGTTTTATTAGAATTCTTTTTATCAATTCATCACGTTTATTACAATTTTGTCATTAAGAGATTACCGGGCCGCAAGCTTAAAAAGACTGAGAAACATTGGTTTAAACAATATTCTTAACAACAAAGTTAAAGCTTAATACCAAATTTTCGAAAAAAGTGAGATTTTTGGCAAGAAAAGACGCGGATGTACTTCAAATATTTTTTAGTCCAACAAAAATTTTATTTATGTTTGCTGTACGAAAACATTTTTTGTTCCCCAAGTAAGCAGAACAACTGCGGCACTTAAAACAATTGACCATCAATTCAATCTGCCTAAAAATACCGAGATATTCTGGACCGGTCAAATTTTTTTTTAGTTTATTTTAAACCTTATCAAAGCTTCTTAATGCTATTGGTGATTGGTTCAAAAATAACTATGAATACATGTTGTACAGCTTGAAAGAAAAAACGCTTTCCACTTCGTAAAAGAAAAGCAAATAAACCATTTTTGGATGAAGCATAACTCCAATGGATAAGAAAACTTAATGGTGAAAACAAAATTAAACCATTTAATAGCCTTGTAATTAATCTAAGTTGTCGGATAAAATCCCGAATATTACACATTCCATTATAATTTTCCTCTTTTTATTAACTTCCTGTAAAGATTTTCTTACATCAATCTGTTGATCGTTTGAACTTGAATTACAATAGTTTATGGGTAAATATTATAAAGGTGACAATTTGTCTAAAATATCTCGTTGTATCAATTACAGTAATACTATAAAATTGTAAAAACAAAACGTATGTCGCTGGTAAAACTATTTCTTCAAATAAAAATAATTCTATCAGCAGCTTTTATGTTGAATTGAAAAAAAATTATCAAAAGTATGCTTTTTTATTTTAAAATCCTTGTAGTTATTTTTAAAACGCACAAAAATTTTTGTACTTTTTCTACAAATTACGCTAGTTTATAGTATGTTGGCAGGCTAAGGATTGTAAGCAACTAATAAGTATCTTGAACTGGCTTACTGACTGATAAAAAACTAGCTTAGCTTCTTCATTGTATCTGTATCTCATTTTTCATTGCAAACTTTCACGGATTTCTTATTGTTTATTCATTCATTCAGTTTTATTTTCAATCAAGTTATTACGTTTCCAAATTGCTAGTGACAAAATGATTGCGAATAAGGAAACAGCAGCTAAACTAGTGTATATATGTTATTGCACGCACGATTAAGGTTGTGCGTGGTCGCTTTACCATTTCTCTGCAACATTATCGACATTGCAAGCTAAACACTTCGTTTTATTCAGATGCAAGTATGACTATTTCTCACATATCAATCATTAAGGGGTGCCAACTCCAATTTCAACTCGAACTTCAAAACTTCAAATGAAGAACACAAACATGAACTCGGGCTTAGTAATAATCTACGAGCCAAAATTGTATTCGAATAAAGATCAATCAAATTCGCAGCCCCAGCAACTGATAAAAAAAGCTGGGTGACCTTCTTTGAAACACTGCTGCTGTATTAGCTTAAAAACCAATAACTTTTTATCAGAAGAAGAGGTTTTTTATTTGTAAAAAAACACTATTTCACATGACGCACGTCAGAGCTGTCTAACTGGCGGCCCACAAAGAAATTTTTTTTCAGATGCTCAATTCGAAATTTTAATTAGTTCCAAAAATTCGAAATTTTAATTATGCACCACCATGTGTATATTTAGCTTTTCTTGAAGCAGTTAAACATATTTGAATAGACGTTTGGTGGTACAGAATTTGAAGATTGCGTGAACTAAAAGATTTTTCTTCCCAAAGCTTTTCATCTGACGATTTCCCCTGAAGAGTGTCAGATGAAAAGCTTTGGGAAGAAAAATCTTTTGCTTCACGCAATCTTTAAACATATTTCAGGCCATTTATTGTGGTGCCTGGGGCAAGAAAATACAACCCAGCAGTACCATGTTTGCTCATGGCTCTCCAAACCATCCGGCTTGAAGGGTGTTTTACTGTACTGACAGTACTTCGCATTGAATCTTTGGCATTTTGGTTTTCGAACCTGCATCTTCTGCATTGCAAACTGTTAAACAATAAATTCATCAGAGAATAAAACTGTTTCCCATTTTTTTACAGTCCAATGAACATGCTTTCTGGCAAAAGACAATCTTTTTTTTTCATAGCAGATGTGAGATGTGGTTTTGCAGCTGGCTTATAGGATTTTAAACCGAACTCCTTGCTCAAACGACAAGAAACCGCGCATGTCTGTAGTATTTTGTTATTGTATTATAAATGCAAAGCCACTGTCTGAGCACCCTTAGTAGTCAATAATGAAAGTTTTTTGCCCATTTTTCTCTGCTTTTAAAAAGATTAAGAATATCCTTCAACCATACATTAATCTGCACTGCAATTGGTTGCAAATATATACGTATTTAAAATTTTTGAAAGATTCAATAATTGACTATAAGGGTAATAATGTGTTTCTTTCATGAAATGATGTAATTTGGACGATTTAATGATGGATTAGTTCAAACTTTGCCATAAAATGTCATCGCGACTAGGGTGGTCCTATACTTTTGCAAATGACTGTATTTATTTACATTATCATTAAAGCAAGAAAAAACAAGACAAAATAAGACAAACGTTTTCAGCTATCTTAAGCTCTCATCAGGTTTCATAATGCATAGTCTTTGATGACTTTATTTTAATCTAAACAGAGAATTAGTTATTATAAATTCTGACTAAATAATTTTATGAAGAATAATTAATTTAAGAAGTAGTCAAGAGAGTGCCATAAAAAATCATATTTTATCACGTGATTCCGGTTCCAATGTTAAACTTGATCGAAATAATTTTTTGATATTTTGCAAATGTAAATCAGAGTTTCACACTAGAATACCCCAAGCTTTATAAATAAGAAAGTCCAATCCTAATTTAAATCGTCAATTATATGCTAATGGAACAACATTTTTAATTAAGATATTTTAAAAATCTGCTCGTGTTTCCATTTATGTCTCATCCAATTTAATTTGCCGCTAATGTGTTTGCAATGTTTGGAAAAAACCAATCTTCGTCATTACCAGTGTTGGAAATCAAAGTTTTAAGAACAAGTTCTCTTTTGTATAGAACTTACTAACAACAGGTTCCCCATTATACAGAGATTTAGAGATACATAGATTACGTTAAATTAAAATCGGGTTCGCTGAACGTGCTGAAATTTGAAGAACCGGTTCACCCAACTCGTGCGAACCTCCTAATCTCATCATTGGTCTTATGAGCTCACTTTTATAAAGTTATTCAGTTAGCATAAAATTCATTCTCTGTTAAAATTGAACTAAAGTCGTTAAAAACTATTCATTGTGAAACCTGATGAGGACTTAAATTACGTAAGTTGATGACAATATGGTTATTAACATCGCTGAGCAGATTTAAAAAACTAAAAAGATATCGAACTAAAGCCGGTTAACTTTCACGATTATTTGAAAAACCTTTTGACCAAATGATGAAAACATTGTAAGAAACTCAAAACTTTTCTATATTTACTGCCGTTGTGTTTTTCACTTTAACTAATTATTTCAATTTTCAATTTCTGCTTTTAAATTTTTTGTTGTTTATGTTTAAAATCATTTATTGAAATTGGTTACTGCTATTTCTAACTTCCAATAAGACCATAAATGCTTCGACTTACATTAAGACCACTCTAGGTAGTCTTGCTTCGACTTACATTAAGACCACTCTAGGTGGTCTTGCTTACACTCACCTGTATCATTTAAAAACAGTGAGTGTGCCGAGCTCGTTGGTTTCGATTTACAACAAACACACACACACACACACACACACACACACACAACGCGACAAGCTTTCTCTTTTTCAGTAGTTCTAATGGCCGCTTCGAAACATCTGCTGGGGGCGCGGCTCATTCGGGTTTTATTTTACTTTCCGAGCAGAAAAACGCGAGTTTGATCCTTAGTTCATCTTAGTGATTTCAGTGGTGCCTTGGGAAAGACGCTAACTATGACAAATCTCTACATACTGTAGACTCATAGTGTTTACTTATGCTCACTTCTCCTACAACTGAAATTAACAACCAGGTAAATATCAATTGAAGATGCAAAAAAAGCAGTTGCAACCATATTTTTCTTCCCCGAAAAAATAACTACGTGAAATCAAGGGTTAGTAACGCAAGCAGTTTTTAAATATCGCCGCTGCAACATTTAAATGTCATAGCGGTGAATTTGTTTGAAACTGCAGCAACTGAAGCGTATCTTAGCTTTTTGTGTAAAATAAACAAGTTACTTTGCTTATGTGTATCACTTTATTAAACAAACTCACGATGAAAAAAAAGCTAAATGCTAGCCCCATGAGAAACTGTAAAACTTTCAATGAAGCATCGCTCAAATGAGGCATTGAACTTAGAAAAAGAAATCTCTTGATCAGTAATCCGATTTAAATAGACTGAGCTACGCCGGCAACTTATGAAATAAAACTCACATCTATTGCCAGCAAAGTTGACCAACGTGTGTCAGAGGGCTTTTTCGTTTTGATCCGCGACAAAAATTATTTATAAAGAACAGAAGTTTGTGTGACTGGTGTACACTAAAAATAATAATCCATGAAATCTGTGCAACTTTGGAGTGCTTATTAAGTAAAATCAATTTTTTACATTGAATCTTAACGGTTGCACTCAAAAAGCCAGCGAGATCGAGTTCTGCCAATTTGCCTTCATTTATTTATTTAAGTGTCATTGGTATTCATACGTTTTTAATGTTTTGCGTCCAAATTAATTATATTTGCAACATTATTTTAATGATATTTAATGTATTGAGCCTTCGAATATCTAATAATACTAAACTTTAAAATTTTATTGTTTTTTTTCATCTTCATGATACCATTTCGGAGAAGAGCTGAAATAGACAGTAAATATCATTTTTTCCAAGAAGTAAATTTTTGACTCAAAAATAAATAAGCATCTTCTATGCTTAAATTCTTATTGTACAACAGCATTCTTTGATCTTTTTGATATCGTGAAACTCTTGGGCTAATTTTGCAAATTTTCAAAGCCCAATTTAATACATTTAACGAGAACTAACATAGCTAATTTTAATTCAACGAACCCCTGTTATTTTTGAGTATTCAATACTGCAAAGATAATTATCTTTTTCTCAAAAATACTTTATGCGCAGACTCTATTGATGCGGTATGCAAAAATCGTAGAAATAGTTTTTTGTTTTTTTTTGTAAAAGAAAAAAGAATTTTTTTGTATTGCAAGAAATCTTTTTGTCAAAGGTGCATCTTGCTGTCACAAGGGATAAACTAGTGGTTCTCAAACTTTCGTGGTTTGTGTCCCCTTTTCACAGACTCTCAAATAGACGTGGCTCCCAGCATAAAATAGTGTTCCAAAATTCAAGTGAAGACCAAAATAAAAAGTTATCACTTTGAAACTCACTCTGATTTCTTCATTTTCGTCCCAAAAGTCAATGAAACTCCAAAAAAAGGATTCTGTTCGTGGCTCCGCGGTAAATGCCCAGTGAACCTTTTGGGGGGCTACATGGCCCCTTTGAAAACTCCTGAAATAAACTGTTCCTGGCCAGCTCAGATAAGGCAAACCTTTTTGTTATTTTTTGATTTTTGTAGCAAATAGTTCAATAAAAAGCTGTTGAAAGGCTATTTCGAAAAACTGTAAGTTACAAAAAGAATAAAAAATAAAAAATTAAACGCATAAAGCATTTTTTAAGAAATTTCAATTGGTGCAAAATATAAAAATTTTTTTTCAAAAAGTATATTTATATTTCTCATTTTAAGAAGTATTTTTTGAAAAAAATTTTTCATGTATATGTTTTTCATTCAATATTTAACACAAGAGGTTAATAATGCAATAGACCGAAAACTCCGTAACAATTTTTTTCCAGACTAATCAATCCATATTATGAAGAGATATGAATAAGTCTTAGGAAAAAAAATTGAAAACATTTCAAAACAAGCTAACTAAAGTTTACATTTCTTTTGAACTATTAAAACCGCATAGTGCATAGCTAGTCTATGCTCATTATATAGGCCTACTTGTCGAAAATCGACACTGCTTCTATGATATGAATAAGCAACAATAATTACTGTTTTGTACAACAACTGAGGCGTATCTTAGCTCTGTTCAAATAAAATAGCACGAGATACTTTTTGATGACTAATTTTTGTCAAATTCTTCTCTACTTTGTCATAAACATTTACATTTTCAACTCTGCTTTATTTCATAAAAACATTTTCGGCAACCTTGCACTTCACTGTTATTTGTTATACCGACTTTTTGCCCTTTAATTTTTTCTAGCTTTCTAGTACTTTTAGGAGAAATACTCGTAATTTATTGAGCTTTAAAAGCATATTTAAGGTTTCAAAATTTTAAATCATGATCGAAAACTAAAGACTTCTCTCTTTGGTCGCATTTTGAAACTGTTGTTAAAAGCTAAATTATCAATGCTTAGGAAAAGTTTGTTAATTTCAGAAGTATTTACTTCTCCATGGTTTTTTAGGTTCTAACGTCGTATCGCAGTCTGAGTTTTACGATAACGGTGAAAGCTGTTACCTATAGCACTTAAGCAACTTTCAAAGTAAGTAATTTTGATTAAAACAACGTTTATGAGCTTGTTTGTTCGACTGCAACAAGCACAGTAGTGAAGTCTTCGTTTTAATCCACTTCCGCTTTTTTTTTGAATGGGTAGGAAAAAATTTTGACGACCTTTATAATGCCGAAATTGTTTAGGTTTCAAAAACAATGCAAAAAGTAGGCCTAATAAGGTATAGAAGGACATTGGTTGAAAACGAAAATAACAATCAGTCGTTTTTTTTTCAGTTCAAAGATTTTTGCAGCCTGTTTATGAACCACTGAAAAAAGACATGTGAAAATGTGATCACAACAGTCGTTAGCCTAGTTAGTAAAAGTGCTTCCGTTTTTGCAATTTAAGCGAATTCTTATTTCACATTAGCCCGAAACTGTGGAATAATTGGTAACAGTTTGCGAAATTTGAAAAAAACAGAAAAGATTATTAAAAGATGGTCAGTGATAGCCGTACAAAAGGGGGGAGGGCGGTGCAAAAAAAATACGGAAGAACCACTCTTTAAGTTGCCAAGTTTTTTTCCGTACCAAAATAGAGTGATCTCCAAATAAAATCATCACTTTTAATTTAAGTCCAAAGTCCTGAAGTTAAATGGCAGATAGGGGGCCACCGTTATGGTGCTACAATAAAGAAATGGAGCAATATTTTGCTTAAGAGGGCACTTTTTGACATTTTTTAGGGGCAGGGCCGATGCGGCCGCTCCGTACTAAAACCATCACTGAAGATGGCCCCATAGAAGAAATTTTTTGACTTCTGTAATTTTTCAAACTTCCTTCATTTCACTGCTTTTTTTAACATTTGCCGAACAAAGGCTTGCATTTTTTATTTCATTTTAAATTGTTTTTAAAACAAGATAAATAATTTCTGATAAAAAAAACTCATTAAAATAGTTCATAAGAACTATATTGTTCATACTCATGTTTGGTTGGTAATGTACTATTTTGTGTCAAACATCAAAAAAGAATATTTTTTACTAAACCTAATTAATTACAATTTAATTAAAAATATTCTGTTTGATAGTTTGACACAAATAAATCAAATTTTCTCAGAAAAATAGGGGCTTCTTATGAAAATTTTCTTAAAACCAACACGAAAACAAACCTTAGAATTTACGCATCTCAGCCAGTTGAAATAACTGTTGCTCTTCCGAATAAAAAAGCATTTTTTTATGTGTCATTATGTCGCTCAATGTTCAAAAAACATTCGAGCCCCGTAACAGGTGAAATCAAAATACAAAAAACACAAGCAGAGTCTAAGAAAAAATAAAAATTAATCAGTTTCACAACCGTGCACTTCAAGTCGAAGAGCAATTCTACGTTTCCACTTCTGAGGGTGCACCCTCAAAAATCGAGTTTGAACAATCGGCTTCAAATAGCGTTTCCGCGGCTTTCGGTTGTTGGTCGCCCCTTTGATGTCCGTAGCTGTGCGAGGGAGGGGACTTCGGGGAAGGTACCAGTTCCAAGACAAGCCGTCGTCGCTGTATGAAAGGCGAAACGACCGAACGTACCCTCTCCTCGGCACACCTTGTACGGTCAAAGCCGTGACGTTTGCAAAACGTCCCAAGTCGACCTGCAACCTGAATTTCAACTTCTCTCGTTACTTTTACCAACTTCACATCGAAGCAATTCTCTTGAAGCAGCGCTTCTCATGAGTCTCTTTGTGAGTCGCGGTACGATTTGCTTGCGTCGACAATTTTAGTGGTTAACAAAGCGTTTTGAACATAGAATTGAGGCAACTGAATAAAAGTTGTTGGCAAAGTCGGCTTATTGCAAGACTTCACTTGACGCTTAAATACGAAGAGGTGCATCTTGATCTCTGATTTGAAGCGAAGATTCTTCTTTCAATCTTTATTTTTGTATGAGCATAAACGGGACTAATTACTTATTGTGTATATTTATTGTTGATTGATATTGACCAGGTTGCCACTTTTTTTTAAGTGGAGTCACCTTTTATAGGTAAGCAGTATGAAACCAGTTTCAAATTTTTTAAAAGTGCCTTTCCGTAAGGCGCAACGAAATAGAAAAGATCCAATTAGAGTTTTGTGAAAGAAACAGAAAAATATTTGTAAATAGTAGTTTTAAAAATCGACTGGCCAAAATTTTGGAATTAGCTTTAAACTTGATATTTGCAAGCCGGAAAATTAGGTTGAGAAGCACTATTTTAAAGTATGATAGAGACCAGCGATTGCAACAAAAGCGACTGTAATGCTTAATGACAAACACATTGTCCATAGCGATTGTGCAAACAAACACATTCCATTGTCAAGTTAAAAAAACTTTTTTAAGCATTGTTGAAATCTGTTTGCGATGAAAGCAGCACGTCATCGCACGTTGACATGACTTAAAGTGAAGTATTGCATTGTTCAATGACCACTTATTTAATTGCTTTAAATGAACCTTATAGCTATGCAACCTCACGCACGATTGCTTCGTAATGTCAGGTTTCTAGAAATTATGTACTTTTTAAACTGATTAGGCTATAGTGACTTCGAAAAAAAAACGAATCAGACTCTCAGAGCAAAATGTTATGATAATTCTGCGATCTTAACAAACACGATAAATGTGTGACGCATTTTTCAATAAATTTAGTTTATTTTTTTCTAATTTTATCTCTGTGTTTTATCCTCCTGACTTACAAGAAAGCATAGGAGGCGCTATACATAAAGTAACTGTCAAGTAATCACCCCAATCTGCTTCCGGAGAAGCCGAGTATTGTTGTCCGGTTGAAATTTTTTGGTTTACTTTATTTTGTTTTTATTAGAAATACGACAGAAATTTAGAACTGCTTTGCAAGTGCTTAAAGTGTCTTTTTCAAGAACACCACAGAATGGCTCGTGTAGGTTTTGAACCACGACCACAATCACGGCGCTCTTAGATGTTGATACTATGATACTTGATTTATATGAGACTATGATACTTGATCAGTTTCATTTGAACAATCATTTATACGCTCTGCTAAAAAATGAAAAGGTTAAATGGAACCAAACTTCACCCCAAAATGCGCGCAGTAATTTTTTCTCAAAAAACAAAAGAGACCTGTTTGACCCGGAAAGGATGCCCTTTTAAACGACGACGAAGAAGATGCATTTGTTGTTAAAATAACGAGAATGTTCTTAATGAGTTTAGTTAATTGCTATGCTTAAAGCAGTAATTACCAGAGTAATCTACTTTTCCTCCGTTTCGTTTTTTTCGGTACCCAAGCTGTTCCGGTTTTCATTACGGCCCAAACTTTCGTCCGCTGCTGATTACAGAGCATCAAAGCAGATCGCATATAGCGACACGTAGCGATCACTTTTACCGTAGTATTTCTTCTTTTGGCAGCCTCCTGAAAATTTTTTATGAATTAAAAATTTATATTTACCAAGATTTTCGATTATGCCCGTTTTTTATCTGCTTTAACATCAAGGCCGAAGCAATAACTCCGTCTCTTCTTTTTGTTAAACTAGAATATTTTCCGTACGAATGAGTTAGTTGCTCGAAATGTTGCGAGTGTGCAAAGCATTGCGCAAATGGTGCAAATCCATTTGACCAATAAAATCGTGTGTTGAGTTAGGAAGCAAAGAGCTATAGCAGCTTAGCTAAAAGTTAATAGTGGAATTGTCTTACAAAAACTTGGCTCCAATCTTATTTCAACTCCGGGACCCACAACTAAGCATTACTTCTTGGCTCCTGTAAATACCCGACTCTATATAGTTCCAAACTAGTTCTTGATTTTTGTTTTTGAATTTGTTTAGTTTTTATGTCAAAACTTGTTCAAAGCTTAAAATTTCAAAACCCAAGTTAAATGTCTTCCATCAGATGCAATTTCTTGACCCTTTTTTTCTAATTTTTAAAAATTGAGTGAAATAACGTATCAAGGTAAAATGTACTCACTCTTAAAAAGCCTTTGTTACATTTGAAATCCTTTTTGTTTTTATTTTTTGCTCTGGTTTTACTTTTACTATGAAGAGATGGTGGAAGGCAAGACGTTCTACTCAGTTCTTCAACAGTTCGCCAAACCGTTTCTGTTATCTGAAAGCAACTTAATAAGGTGCAAATGTCATTACTTCAAACGTTTTTTCAATTTATACAACAACAATAAGTTAAGGTAAAATTTAAAAAAAATTTACCTCAAAATAGATAGTTCGATAGATATTTATTTGTTTGCCTGCGATGCGAAATCAATTAATTAATAAACAACACAGCGTGTATATAAGTGCAATAAAAAGTGCGGAAAGCCAGTGTTAGTAAGCATCAATAAACTCCTAACTGAAATAAAAACAACAAAAAATGAAATTAAAAAAAGAAACTGATAAACAGATATGTTTTCAGGAAGTTAAATCTCGAAAAGACTACGACAAAAACGGTTGTCTTATCAAAGAGACTTTGTAAAAAGCTTTTATTTTGAGCCTTTCAGACGTCCATTAGTTAAGCATGACAAATTAAGTTAAGTCATGTTTCTGTACTTTATATCCTGACTGTTTTGCTATGTCCGGTCAAACTTAAAGTTTTGCATTTCGTATTCAAGGTTCGAAATGTTATAACATTAATTGTCCGTTCAACAACCTTTTAAAAAAAGAACCGCGAGATTTATCTTGAAGAATCGTTTACTTTCCGAGATGTAAATTTTTGTTCGCCTTTTGCAAAGGTGGGTTTAAAATAAAAGAAATCGAATACTCTTTATGCTAAGATGTTTTTTTTTTTGATTAATAGCAAACAAGTACTCTGGCAAGAAAATGCACTCCACCGTCGGTCACATGACTGACGTCATCGCATGCTTTGTGACGACACTGCTTCATGTAACCTCGCAGATTTCCTACACATTATTGTAAGTTTATTATTACAAGCTTATTGAATGAGAGTTGAAAAAGTCAAATTCCACATATTAAACTGACCCGTGTCGGTGAGGGAGATGCAGGGCAGTTGCTGACGTAACCGAGAGAAAGGAAGGCAGTCGTCATGTTGCAAAACTACGTCCTCATTACCTGGAAATTATGTTTTAATGTTAATTATATTTTAACTGCTTTGTATTTGCAACGTTCTATTTTGATTCACGAAGAAATTTAGCTTTTTTGTAAAGCGAAGCAAATTAATCTCAAATTTAAGAATAAATTTTTAAGTGTTTTTATGTAACCAAAAGGTGTCCTATTTCTACAAAAGTATTCACATATAGAGTCTTTTGATCGTGTCAATCTGAAATTTTTCCGAATCAAAAGTAACCTTTTTATTAACTTCCAAGCATTTAACCTTGTTCGTTCAGTTTGCCGATTCGATTGTTGAGTGATATAAACTCAACATTGAATTCAATCCATCTTTCTTGTCATTTTCATTTACTGGTTAATCGATAGAAAGAAATATTGGAGATTCGTGAAAGAGATCCTTCTAGAATTCTTTATGAAGCAACTACATCAAACATCAAAAAATACTCGGCTGCAGAAATTTTGAATTTACATCAACAAGAGTATTTTAGTGGGAAGTGTATAGAGCCAAAGCAAAACAATATCGATTTTAATCCTTGTTTTCCCTTAATATTACAGAAAAAAATTTATCATCATCATCATCATCGTCATGACTTGGCTTTTAATTCCGACTTGCAAAATTGTTTGGCTCAAAGCAGCGCCTTGCAGCCGGGGGCATGATATACCAGGGGTGGACCAAAGTTATTTAAGGTGGAGTAACTGCTTGATGGGGTGTACAGGGGTGAACAGGGTTTTAAAAACTTTTTTTATTTTTGTCTGACTATTAGAATGCTTACTATTTCAATTTTTCGTTGTTTCATTCAATCTTTACTTGCGCGTAACTATAATTTTTCCATTATATGTATTTATTTTTTGATTTTCAAACCAATTAATAAAAAAAAAGCAAATAAAAAATTGTACATTAACTGTAAATTTTTAAGCTTTAAATTGAGATCAAACTTCTTTTACCCATTGCAAGTCCCAATCGGCACAGTTATCAAGGTGATGACCTTTTTTTGGTCTTTACTTTAAATTTAAAGTGTTTTTTTGAATCAAACTCGTTGATAACCGAAATTCGAAGCACGTGTTGAAAAGCTTCAGGTCAGTGTAACCGTTATGCGACACCAGAGAAAGCGTTTTTAAAAATGCAATGACATTGGTCCCCAGGAATTAATTAAACATATTATTTAAATCATTAGTATCAACAATACTCTTCTCACCATCGAGAGGTATGTGCTGCCTTATAAGGGCAGATTTGAACCCGGGCCCTCCTGCTTGCTTCCAATTATCTGAGAGTTTGCTGGAATAAAACTCAATAGTTTGAGAATCGTTTGACCCCCGCGCGTAGCTGGACATTCCCGCATAGCTGGCTAACACCCAATCTCCCACGTAACGGCGTCGTGCAACCTTAATGATAAAAAACGTTTTTTAACGAGCTTTAAATTGAGTATTTAAAAAAAGCTTTTAGATTTGTAAAAACGTAAATCAAAAAAATAAATTTAAGTTTTGCATAATGCCAATTCATAAAAAATGAAATTGGAGATTTTAAGAATTGCAAAATTTTTTGTTTTAAAAAAAGTTAAAAAGAATATAAAAATTATCTAATTTTGGGAGTAATTAATAAAGGTTTTTGCTGAATGGAACATTAATTATTATATTAAAAAAGGTTATTAGAAAATCGACTCTAATAACTGGGTACAACTTTACTTTTACAAAGCTTTTAACTCTATTTAAACCATAATTAAAACTGTTCAAGAAAAACTTCTTTTTACGAAGTGAAGCTTACAACCAGTGGCGGCTCGTGGCTTTCATTAATGGTGGGGCCAGCAAAACAATTATTAAAATGTTAAAAAGTTCCATTCATAGACTACCTAAATTCAAAGGCGGGTAAATAAATTTTAAAAAAAAAATGCAATATTCAACACTAACCTTTATTTGTATAAGTAGTCAGCTCTTCGGTCCTTTATCTGCGCGAAAATGTTGATGACTTTGTTGTTGTAATCTTTGATTTTGCTAATATACTCCTTGTGTATCGACAGGCAAGCGAGGCTGTTCAGTCTGTCTTGCAACATGGTGTTTCGAAGATACGTTTTTATTCGCTTCATTGTGCTGAAGCTCCTTTATGAATCAGCAGTTGAAATTGGTGTCACAAGAACAATTTTAAGCAGTTTAGACCCTTCAGAAAATGTTTCATCAAGTCCATTTTCATTTATGAATTTTAATAGCTCGCTAATATTGGAAATTCCACTAAAATTATCATTTGCATACAAAACGGACAATTCACACTTCAGTTTATCTTTATTAAGCATTGCGTAATTTAAAGCAATTTCTTCAACATAATTGTCGGGAAAAGAGTTTCTATAAAGCTCAAATTCAGCTGGATTCACAATGGAAAATGAACGAAATTTATCCGAAGATCCGAAGTTTTCTTTAACTTCCTCTGTGATTGTATCACATGCTTCCGTTACACATGATTGCAATTGCAAATGAGAAACAGATGCATGAGTTGCAGCTCTTCTAGGCCTCTTTGCTTGCTGGGATGTTATATATTCTGTTATTGCTTCTGATTGTTCACTGCTATTGAAATATTTGACCACATTTCCACGCAAGTGATTAACAGCTGTGACAAAAGACTTACGAGCTTCTTCAGAAGTTATGCTGTTTGATTTTTTAGACTGTAAGATTCCAAAAATTACACTAATATGTTTGAACAAATCATCAAAAAATTCTACAAAGAAAATAAATTCTTATCTTCCAAAATTTTCGTGAATCCAATTGATTCACAAAAACTCTTCTGATCCCAACCTTCTCCATTTTGAATGCTGGTAAAGTACTCTAAACTTTGCCCCCTGTTGCTACGCACTGCAGAGATTATTATAGATATATAATTCCAGCGTGTCTCACATACTCTTGGTATCTGAGCAGAACAGAATTTTTTGAGCTGACTATTGCGCTTTGGTGAAATAGTGAAAAACACTCCAATTCCATTTAAACTTGAAAAAAAACAGCTTAAGCCTTCTGTTGCAAGAATCCATTTTTTTTATGATCAGATTCAGTTGGTGAGCGTAGCAGTGAACGTAATGAGCGTGTGGGAAAAACTTTTTCATTTGAACCTGGACTCCATTTATGGAACCCCTCATACTGCCATCATACTGCCATGCCTGAGCAATAAGCTTGCTTTCCAAATTAAGAGAATCAAGATTTTCCTTCAATGCCTGAGTAAGTCCATTAGCTATTCTATCTTGAAGCTCAACAAACTTAAGAAATCTTTAGACAGGTTCAAAGTCCTTCACATAGCGCACTATAATCACAAATTGAAATTTGAATGAAATGTCAGTAGTTTATCTGCCTGCACAGACACGTAACTAGAATTTTTAATTTCCCTTGTTATTTCTTCAGTATATACTTTAAGCATGCAAGACAAAAGATCATTTTGTATAGATTTCGATGTATTTTTTACCACATTATATTTTTCAAGATGATCACGAAATGCACCGTCCAAATCTGCCGTGTACGTTGTAAGATCAAGAAAACACCTCGGTTAGCAGACCCTTCCACTTCATCATGTCCTCTTAGCGGTAATTTATGAAAGCCACAAAATTTTATGCAGTTAATGATCCTGTTCAAAGCGTGCCTATTTCTGTCAACTAATTCGTTATGTTTAATTGTGCTCCGACGATAGCCAGCATCAATTGCAGATAAAATATTGACTTTTCCAAACATTTGTAATGAAATACAATTGTTCATATAAGCCTTACTGCATTCGTGCTTAGAAATTCGTTCTGACAAATGTTTTAAGTCGTTGTAACCTTTATTTGTCCATAAATCTCACCTCCAAATAAGAGACAGCAAAAGCAAAATAAACTCTTTCTTTTATTGCAGGCCGTAAGCCACGATTTTTTATCAAACCACGTCGATAAAAATGTCCTCAATTTCTTACCATCTTTCTGGAAAATATTGATGTCACGTGGTTGATATGGACTTAGTCTTTTAATTTCTAGTTGTTCCTCATGTTTTAAGTTTTTAAATGGATTTTTCAATAAATTATCAACTTTATTCATGGTGAGGGGTGTTGAATCACAAATATAAACCATGCAAAACATAACGTCTAAGCTCAATAATTACGAGGAAACAAATCACAATGTAGTAATCACTAGTGAGCAATTTGACACCACTTACTGGAATAGCTTGTTTGAAGTTAAATTATATTGATCTGGAAATACGAAAATCTCACTAAATATAAATAAACTAAGCATGTTATTCAAAAGCGAAAATGAACATAACTGGCGCAGTGAAATCACTGCAATTGATTCTACTTGAGGTAATTCTTACTAACCAATTTGTTTCCTTATTCAAATAGAAAACCAAAATATTTGTTTTACCAAAATTATTCTTTAACAAATTATTTCTTTATTTTAAGTTGAAGTTGAAATACCTTATTCAAATAGAAAATCAAATTAAAACTGTTGAATTGAAAACGAACTGAAACTCATAAAATTAAAGCAAATTAAACTGTACAATTGCTCACACTTAAGCCAAAAAAGGCAAGCGCAGGCGCAGCTAACGTCTGCATATAAGTTGCGATTGCTGTTTGGGCCAGACATCGCTGGCCCCAATTTTGTGCTATCGACTAGCATAGTAAAATCTTCACAAAGCGCGGCGCGTGAGTTGGTTGGCTTTAGGTGTAAATATATAGAAGTAAACGGGCCAGAATATGTGGGCCCCTCTGGATCGTTTTGAAGAGACTTCAGGAAATATTTGAAAATATTTCTCGTTGTTTTTCGGTTAACTGTTATCTTGGCATGCATGTAAACATTTTGATATTTAATATAGGGTTTTTCTTTAGAAATTGACATATTATTAGTCAAATTTTTAGTGGGGCCCGGCCCCTATGGCCCCTATGTACGAGCCGCCACTGCTTACAACTATAAGGAATGTCAAACAATTTTTTAAAAAATATAAATAGCATCAAAAAAATTGATATAAAGACGGGAAAAACAGTCTTTATTAAAAAAAAACGACGTTCAATTATTTACAAATATCTAAATATATTAAAAGAAAGAAAACTTAGAAAAATTGCAAAAGAATAAGATAATTTAAATTAATTATGCAACCTCATTTTCAAAGCGTTGATAAAATTTATTTGAATATCTTCTTTCTCCTGTGATAAAATCTTGAAAATTTTCCAACGACTGACTGGCAGGGCTGTGCATAAAACAGTTGCTTAATTTTTGTGTATTTTGTTTTATTTGCAATTAAATCAATTGTAATTCAAAAATGATATTGTTCTCTTTTGTCAATCCTTACTTCATTTCTGTTGAGATGCTAAAGAAGCATTTTGAGATTACGTTGAAATTAACTTAAAGGTTTTTTTCGAGATGCAACTACACTAATAACTACTTGAAAGTGAATTTAAATATTTAGGCTACGTTTTTAAGTGAAACCTGAAAATTAGGCGTTTTTGGTTCTTTATTTTTACAAATTATATTATAATATTTATTGCGAAAGTGGGCCAATATCGAAAAATTTAATAAAATCAATTTTGTTCAAAAGCTGCAATAGATTTTAGCGTAGTTAGTTGGCTCTACACCACAGGATCACAACAATTTTTTTCAGTGGCCAGTTACCAAACAAATCTTTTAGAAAGTTTTCCAAAAAATTAAACGTAACTTGTTGGTTCCTTTTTAGATAAGCCTATTTCTTTTTTTACTTTTAAAGGTGGGGAGCAAATTAGATAAACTTTCAAGTGATTTGATCATCAACAGAAAACAATGAAGCTTACATTAGAATTGAGTATAAATAAAAAAAACAAAAGCTTTCAATTAAAATTAGCATTTATCATTTATCGCAATTGCAGTAGACAATGTTATTGTCTCGACATGCGAGTTTTTATAGAACTATGATAATTAATTTATTGTTGCTAAATTTACGTAAGATTACGTCTTTGTTACGCCCAGCATTCAACGAGTTTTTCGTTTAAATAGAAAAAATGCTTGAAATTGAAGCAGTTTTCTACTTTGTATCAGACGTTTGCTTTGCAAAAGTACCTTCTGTCGTAATTTAATATCGAATGAAGATTGATAGCAAACATTAGGCGCGAGCCAGTTCGACGCAGATGAGGCAAAAGGTAACCGCACAGGAAGTGTGAAGAACCGCTCAACCCGATGTATTGATCACCCATAATGCAGTTGGTGTAGTTTCGATTGTTCAGACCGTCCCAGAAACTTCCTTCGTCGTGGAAATCCGTTGCAATCAGTATGATCGTGTAATCCCTGCAAAATTCCTGTAACTCTTCGGATTTATATTAGGTTTTTGATCTGGTTCTATGATTCGATGAGATACTTTCGAATCCTATTGTTGGAGGTTTGCTGCTTTGTTTAGTGAAACAATAAATGTTTATTGCTAATTGTACAGATAAAAAATTGAGAAAACTTTAAAACCAAAGCCATTTATTAATTACTGCAATCAATGCTTACTTCCGCCAGTAGGTGTTTCCATTATTCTCAAAAAAAATTCGTAGTGCTGAATTTCATGTTCGTAAATGTGATTCCGACGTATGAGTTGAAATCATACTTTTAGTTGTAAACTGATGAGTTCATCATTCAAAGTGCCTTAATTTTATTTTGACGCAAGAGCTGTAATCTTTTTTTCATTATTCATCTCTATATTTATCCTCTTGACTTACAGAAAAGTGTCAGAGGCTCTATACATAGAGCAACAGTCAAGCTATTTCCCCGAGCTACTTTCGGAGATGCCAAGATATTGCTGTCCGGTTGAAATACTTTCATTTCGCTTTTTTTAGAAGAGATATATGACTGAAATTTAGAATTGTTTGCCAAAACCAATAAGCAGGGGCAAGGACGTAAAGTGTTTTTCTCAAAGACGCAACAAAATGGCGCAAGGGCGCTGATGACCACTCATCACGGTACTTTTTCTACTAATTTATTTACTGAGAAACCAAGCCGCTTATAATATGAGAAGCACCAGACTCGAATTTTGCTCTTGTTAGAGCTATAAAACTAACTTAATTATTTTAAGAATTTTACCATAATTTCTTCGCTGGGTATTACTATTTACTTGGATGCAAATTTAAGTTAAAAATTTTGGTAAGTGGTTAAAATAACAAGTGTTGTTCAAAACTGACAAACAATTCTTGTATGCTGAAATTGGGTCGTAACGTGTCCTTCTTTAATTTCGTTTCAGTATGTTTGATTCTATACTTACAAATTTTACTATTTCTAACTATATTGTTTCGTTTCCTCCTACTTAGATAGTTAGGTAAATGTAATAAAATACGAAATAACCATAGTCACGGTTACATCAAGCTTTTCAAAAAAATTCATTAAAAAGCATATTATCAAAACCGCAACGATTCAATAATTTTCACCAGTTATTAAACCAGTACCTCCTGCAAGTCTCGTTTCGCAACAAAAGGCGCGTGATTTCGAGCAAGGAGGCGACTCCCGATGCGTTGTCATCAGTACCCGGAGTCCCATCAACGTGGGTGTCATAATGAGCTAGTATCACTATTATTTTGTCGTTCAAGGTTCCGTAATATCGCCCTCTTACGGTACAGATAATGTTGTATCCTCTAATGACGATTTTGATGTACTGTTAAATTTGTTGAAAACATTACTGAAGTTATAAGTTGCTCAATTTTAACTGATCAAAAATGAATCATTATTTGTTTGTTAAACACCTGATCTAATTCAACGAAATGCTTAATCATTTTCATTTCTTTTATATATATATATATATATTTATTTAACAGTTTAAAAAGTATTCTAAAAATAAATTTTTTTAAATGTTTAGATTTCCTGATAAAAACAAACGCTTAAAACTTTTAAAAAACATATTTAGTATAATTTTTGAGCAAATACAAATCATTAAGGAAGACACACTCGATGTTGAGAATGTGCCTGGCTTTAAGGGCCAAACACAAATTATGACGTAATTGAATAAGATTTGTGTACCAAGACTGAAGAGCATTTCTTACTGATCTATAATTTTGTGGAGATTTATCTTCCAGTATAGTTTTAGCGATCGAAAATTGCTGCATCTCTGGATGGACCCCGAATTCTCGCCAATTTGTAACAATTAACTTTCGGGCTGCAATCTATAATTAAACAAAAGTAGATCTCTTTTATGCAATGAAAGTAGTTTTTTGCTGTTGTTTTTTATAGGTAAATTGGTGAAAGTTTTTAAAATTAATTTAGTTGTTTTGTAATTTGGGTTTTTTTTGCATAATAGAAGTAGGTTAAACAAATTATCTTTCAAGCAATAAAAAGACAAATTATTTTAGGTCTTGTTTGCAACTTAAAGGCTATATTTTCATTTTGGCACCCTTTAACCGAAAACAGTTGTCTAGGAGTAAATGATCATCAAACTCCGGCAAGCTGTCCATATTATTTTTTACCACTGAACTTTACTTTTAAATTTCGGTTTCCAGTGAAATTTTGTGTTTTTTGGTTTTCGATTAGCTTTTACGAGACAGGGTAGCCATGCAATAAAAATCTGACAAAATATTTATTGCCACCAGCTATATGTTAGTAGGTAATTTTTGAAGCAATAAAAGTACACTTGACGGACTTATTTATATTGTTTCTTGTTTTCGTAAATATAAACTAAGATTAAGATTTCATAGAGCTAAAAGATATTCTCACTTTGTTTGATGGATTTATGGAGTGGTGCCGTGGTTTTGCCATCACCCCTCCAATCCACAATCTTAGGTTCTGTTCGCTGACTTTGTTTCCTGTTTCTGGTTCTGGGACGGTGTAGTTAGGTAGAACGTTGTTGCATCTAGTTAAAAGAGTACAGTTTGAAAGAGAAAATTTTTTTGAATGCATTTGTCAGGTTATTGCATCCTTGAAAAAAGGACGTTATGTAAATCTTTAAAGTTTTAACGAGCAGTTCTAAATTATAGCCATAACACTATATAAAAGCTTGAAAAAACAAATAAAAAATGTTCAACCAGACAGCTATCGCTTGACATCTCCGAAAACAGGCCTCAGCAATAGTTAGATAGTCGCTCAAAGTTTAACTCCTCCGATGTTGTTGAACGAATCACGTGAAGGAATATATCAAACGATTGATAAACAGATATAAAGTTTGCTTTTGTGTCAAGTCATTGCTGAACATGAGTAATAAATGCAGACTAACATTCGGCTATTGTCTGATCATCAGCTTTGTCATGTCTAATGACACCACTATATTTTTTGAACAAATATAGTGGCGTCATTCCAATAGTAAAATTGGAAATGGGCAAAAAAAAGATGAAAAACACTTAAACGCTTTTTCAAAGATACGCACCTGTCACCATAACAACAATATTTGCAAAGTTGAGTGTTTTGGCGGTTGTTATGGCATTCGGCAACGCAATCCGGGTCACATTTCCGGGTGTATTCTATCAAACCCAGTCTGGTTTGATTTAAAACTGTTATCTGAAAACAACATTAAGGAACCCTGAACTCTTAAACTTTTTATTGGAATTTTAAAGGGGCGTACACTCTGTGATTTTGACATATTCGCATATCTTAATGCATTTCAATGGGTTATGGGGTTTTGGGATTGATTTAAGTTGATTCTTGAAATAAATCCATCATCAACAACGTTTTGCAATTTATTTATTTAACATGATACCAGTATAAAATTTGAGTTCAGCAACAAGTTTTAACAAAAACGAAGAATCCACTCACCGAACACGCTCCAAAACACGTTTGAACCGAAACGAACCGCTTGTGTTCTTCGTTTACTGTTTCCCAGCACGATGAGGTCACAGCGCTGATTGACGTACCGTGGCACACGTAACATGAACGAAATATAAGGTTTTCAACGTCCGATCCCGTGTTAAGGCGATCCTGTCCAGAGTTTCCGCGTCCGTTGGCTCCATTGAGTAAATCGTTGAAAAACAAAGCTTGCGTTTTCACGAAACCTATCGACGAAAACGACGCAAACAGTGAATATATTTTAGATCCTTAAGATCAAACGAGGTTAAAGGTGTTAAACGTGCACAATCAAAAAACTTCATATTTTTAAAGTCTATTACAAACATCCTGATTTCTTGTGGTGACCGCTCTTCTCAAAAATGAGTAAAAAAGGGGTTCGATTCAAATTAAGATAAGTCACGAGGTGGCTAAAACTTGCTTAGAAATTTTGCTTTTTTCTTTCTAGTTTTGAGGACAAATCAATTATGCTTATTTTTATAGTTATATATAGTAATCATATTAGTTAGTTTTTGCGTATTTTGAATGAAATTGAGATTATTTATCCCATTATTATCATCTCTATTCATCCTCCCTGCTCGCTTGGTCGTTTTACTCTGGCTACTGCTTTTTATCTTAGTATTCAACAATGTTTTGGTGCATTGATATCTTGGTGTCTCCGGAAGCAGGTCGGTGTAATTGCTTGCCCTATCTATTAATGCCTCCGACACTTTCGTACGAGTCAAACTTCATAATTTTTAAAATCTACTACAAACATCCTGATTTCTCGTGGTGACCCCTCTTCTCGTAAATGAGTAAAAAAGCGGTTCGATTCAAAATAAAATAAGTCACGAGATGGCTAGAAAATTTTGCTTTTTCCTTTCTAGTTTTGAGGACAAATCAATTATGCTTATAAGAAAGCAAACCCACAAAGTTTATTATTGCTTTTTATGGTGAATAAGTTATAATGATCTTTAATAATACGAATAGATTAACTTACTGGAATGAAAAAAGACAAATAGAAAACAGTAGAGCTTCATCCTCTTGAATTCAAATGTTATTTCTCTGATAACTAGTCCAGCATTATTAAGCAAACTAAACAGGCAAAAACGTTAGTTAGTTTTCGCGCATTTTGCATAAAATTGAGATTATTCATCCCATTATTATCATCTCTGTTCGTCCTCCCTGCTCGCTCGGTCGTTTTGCTCTGGCTGCTGCTTTTTATCTAGGTATTCAACAATGTTTTGGTGCATTAGTATCTTGGTGTCTCCGGAAGCAGGTCGGTGTAATTGCTTGCCGTATCTATTAACGCCTCCGACGCTTTCCTACGAGTCAAGGGGATAAATCTAGAAATGAAATACATGTCAAGTGAAAGGAAAATACCTTTAAAGTAGATTCACCTTTGTAAGTAGTGTGACTTTATTTTACAATTGGTTGTAAAGTACTTTTCTCATAAACACAACGAAAACTGTAGACTCAGTATATCGCTTTTTTCTAATCGCAAGGCATAGCTGAGCTGATCCGTTTTCACAACTGACTTATTTCTTCTTTTAAATCGTGCGAAAAAACTGGAGACATTAAAATTGGGCTAAATTTCAAGCAATTACCCAGATCTGATTCGACCGTCATCTTCAGCAGCAGTTTTTGGCAGCATGGTCGGGAACATAGTAGTTCCGTATTGATAGCGAAAACAATCGATACTGTCCCGGTTTAAATCCCACTCCCGTTACTTTATTTATTTATTTATTTATTTATTTAATGTTATGACTCAAATTTAGAGCTGCGTTGTAAAACCAGCAAGTTTTCCAAGGACATATCTAAATGACGAGAGCATGATCGATTGATCCCAGAACGTGTCGATCGTATTCGTCATCAATACGTCACTTCTACTCAGCTACGTAATCTACTCATTATGTAAGACTTCGATAAACTCAAGCCAAGAGAGACCATTTTTTATTTAGAAACCAATTATATTAAATCGATTTTGTAATAATTGCTGTAAAAAAATTACATGAACAATGGCATCAAAAAACGAAATTATATTTTATAAATCAATAATTCAAAAATTTTGCAATTAATTCATTCATTTTTGAATATATAGACGTTTGCTAAAAATATTAGTCGAAATGGATAGAAAGGAGCGTTTAAAAATCTTTTTAATACAAACATCTCCGATAAAAAATTTTGATTCCAATTTTTTGTTTACTTTTTATTTGATCCTATTACAGCCTATAAAATGCAATTGGAAATTTGCTTATTAAAGCTGTCTGAAAAATTTCTGCAAACCTTGTTGACGTCGATTTAGCTGGAGAAAGCTATTTTTAATACCTAACTACCGCGGTATCAAATATTTCATTATCAATTGAGATTGACTTTGAATTTTTAAACTTATAGACTAAATTTCTTTCAACATAAGCCTCAGGTTGCAAACCAATCATTATTTATTAAATTGATTTACAAGTGAGCATTTGTAAATACTTTGCTTACTCGTTAGCATTACTAAATTGTTCCACGGTGTCTGCATTTTTTAATGATGCTTGCACTTCTACCTTTGTCAACGTAAACAGGTAACGAAATCTTTTCGATCGTAACTAAAGCTGGCAGTGAAACTTTGTGCAAAGGATCATTAGCTTTGCCTCGACAAAAAGTCATTTGTAGTGTTCGAGATTTTTAGCATTTTTTTGATGAGAGCTAAGGTAAAATTAACTCAAAATATATTTTCTCATACGCTTCGGTAAGTTTTACGAGTACAATAATAGCAATAAGAGTATCAGAATTGCTTAAGTAGGCCTATTTTTTCAACGTTTGAACCTTGTCATTTGGGTTAATATTTTGATTAAAAAATGTATGTTGACACGACAGTTTAAAAGTATTGACAGTGCAATCTTACTGTTGGTTTTAGGTAGGCAATGCAAAAATAAAACGCTTTCTTTATTATCGTCAATGTTAAACATTTTTATCATACAGGAAAATTAAACCCTCAAAAAAACTTGCTAGCTTTCAAATTTTACGCTTTGCAAAATGCAATGAACACGCTTTGTTTAAAAAGTAATAAACACTGATGATTATAATATTTTTCGGGAAATTCTGGCTATATCTCCCTAGTGCTGATTTTATTGAAGTTATTCGTACATCTTGCTGCTACCAGGTATTTTTTATATTGGCTGGTTTATTACGTAAAGCAACAATCGCCAATGCAACGTGTAATTAATATATTTTCCAATCAGGCTTCCGGCAACTTGAAAAACAAAACAAGAAAAAAGGTAAAATTACACAATGTAATTACTGAGAACCACTAAAGTGATCAGTGCCGCAAACGAAGGTTAAATGAAAAGCTTCAATATTATCACTTAAAAAACACTTTAAAACTTTGCTTCATTAAATGTGCGAGTTGAGAAATACGAAACATAACTTTAGAAACTTTAATAACTTAACCTCGTAAAACTACTGATCAAACAATTTGCTGTTTGCTACCCTGGATGTGCCAAGTATCATGAAATCATATTCGGATGTCTCCAATGAACTGAAAAGTCAATCAAGATTTATAGAAGGCCAACTAAAATGAGATAAATTTCACCAATTTATTCCACGCACAATGGACCGTTACAGCTCTTCTTTTGCTCCAGTTTTAAGTTGCTTATCGATAAATTCAACAAAATCTTCAAAACTTCGTCCATCAAATTTAGTAGGCGACTCTTTATCGCCCGCTGGCGCCCAATAAAGTGAAGGAAAACCTTCCACTTCAAACGCTGAGTGGGGAACGTCGTTAGCTGTCGCGTCCATTTTAGCGATGACAAGATTCGAATTATCCTGAAATTAAAATAACAGTTTAGCGACAATTGCTTGTCAGATTCAACTCGTAAGATGATTGGCATTGTTTTCTAGACTGCGTGGATACGTCTCCAAGGAAATCATCGGCTTGCTTTATTACAGTACTATCTATTCTCGTATACAATGTGGTATCTTAAACATGGGGCACAGTTTCTAATTCGTTGCTACAAGTTCAAATTCGATTAAATCGTATTTTTAAGGACCATAATTGTTATTGCTGTCCCTCCTCCGAGGACATCTGGAAGAGCCATCTCTTAACCCCTAAAGAAACCAATCGAGATTTTCACTCTTGGATTACCTCTGCGGTTTCTAAAGGCTTTTTCCACAGACTTGTGATGTCGTGTTGTGTTAAGATCATAACTAATAATTCGATATATACACCAGTTCGAATGTTGTACAAATTACTAAACAAATTAAAAGTATCCGATGTTTACAACCTCGAATCGCGAAAATTTATGAATGATTTTTGAATGACGAAATTTGCAAGCTAACAGATTTTGTCAAAGAAATAAATGAAATTTATTCGCACGAACAAGACTAATGGAAAAATCAATTTATTTTCTACCATGTGTTAAAAAATCATTCGGCCAACTGTTACTTTCCTAGAGTTGTAAGGCTTGAGAAAGTATTCATCATAGTATTAAAAGCAAGGATTGAATTTCCTCAAAAAACTATCCTTATCTTCTATCTAAATTTCTAATATGTTTTTTTTTATTCTATTGAGCATAATTTTTTTTATTATTTTCGTTTACTGTTAGGTTAAGGAGGATCTGACTTGATAACGCATGTTCTTCAATGTTCCCCACCATTTATACGCTAATTTTGTTGCTTATTGATCTATTTATTTGTGCTATTTTGTGCGTATTGGTAAAATAAACTTATCTATCTATCTGAACAAGCCAGAGTTTTTTCTTCTTTGTATAAGACAAAAACTCCACACAGCAGAGAACGAGAGAAAAGGTCAAATTGTAGCGGTTGAAAATCAACCACCAGTGTTCTAACCTCAGCAAGCGTACAATTAGAGTATGCAAACACCATGTAAAGCCTCATCATATCACATATCATCTTCAACAAACTGCAAAACAATTTGGAACACTGCTTTGCGCAATGTCACTGGCTGCACATGAGATAAAAACACTCAACACCTACATTACAAAAGTAATGTCTTTCCAATGGGCACTCATCTCAAGCTTCGTGCTACTCAACTTAAACAGCTGACTCCACAAACACACCCTTTACAGGACTCGAACACAAACCCAATGCATATCTAATTCCACCCAGAAACATGAAGGCCATAATATTTGACAGCAATGATCACACAAACTTCATCATCTCAGCTCCAGACGTAACAACCTGAGAAATGTAAAGCAAACTTCAAACACATTCACACTACCATCGTTTTGGAATATCTCAGTTCCAAAAAAAATAGCAAGGCTATTTAACTACACCACTGTTAAAAAACTGCTGCGAGTTCTTTAATCATTGCAGTCGGCGTTTTTGATGTTTGCGGAATTTTGCAACTTTTCTTTTGATGTTTTTTAACAGTGACAGCCTCTCACGTTCATTTATCCGAACAAACATTACACGTCATGTGCGCACAAAACTGGCACAGCTCACAGCCAACAAATCACTGTTCTTGCCAACTTACCTACAAACAGTAAAACTCGATTCTTCACATCACAATGCCTGCTATGCTTAACAAAAACACATATGACATTAATTAACTGTTTAACTATGGAAAAGTACCGACACTGCACCAGTAGCATGTAGAAGACGCCTTTGCAAGCAACATATATCAACCAAGAGTGGAAGCTTTTTTTTTTTATAGAGGGTAAAGGGATGGATTTTCCGAGATAGTTTTGAAGGAGGGGCAGTAATAAGAGTCAATTCAAATTTAAAATTAGCATTATTGTAATCAAAGTGTTACTAAAACTCGATTCTAAGCATAAATTAGCCTGTTCTGAAAAGCAACTGGCCGTTCTCAAACCGCTACAACAAGTACTAACAAGCAAGCAAAGCTTTTATTCAGTCTCCTAACTTGTCAAAGCACGGAAGGGACATCAAGAGCGCGTCACGTGATCGGTCGAAACAAGCCCACCAACCTTGTACTTCTTCGCCACTTTCTTGTAGACCGGCTCGAGCTTCTTGCAGTGACCGCACCACGGCGCATAGAATTCGATCATGACGTTCGTGCTCTCGTCCATCACGATCTCGTCGAAGGTGTCGGCCACGACTACCTTCACCGGCCCTTTGTTCTTCTTCGGTTTCGGTGCGGATTTGAACTTCGGCCTCAATTTTCCTGGGGGGAAAAATTTAAGGCGAATGAATTTGATTCGTTGCAAGCAGTTGCAGGCATGAAAACTTAACTGGCAATACAGGCTCAAAGAGTCAATTTTTCAAAGGGGCTACAAGTACAAAAAATAGAAATGCATTAAGTTTATAAAGCGATTGAATTGCTATTAGAAACAAAAGTGTTCACCAGGTCTAGCTCGGTACATTACGTCGAAAACACAAGCAATTACGGTTCAACTGACCAGATTTAAATTCCTCAACGAATTCGATCAGCGCGTCTGCGTCAAACTCATCGTTCGGCGGCATTGGGTACCTTCGATCTTTATCATCGAAAATGATCACGTTTATTTCTTCAGGCGAATCTTCAAGACCAACTTTCTTCAGTTCCTCTGCAAATATTATAGAATTAAAAAACTGAAGAAATTAAAAGGAAGCTCTAAAAATAACACAAGGAAACTTATGCGACAAACGTAGTAATTGAAAGAGAAAACAAAAATTAAAAGCAAACAAAGTTACTTGCTGCTTCTCTAGCAGCCGTGATTTGACTTAGTGTGAAAACTTTCATTAGTTTCGAAGGTGTCTCAACAAATTTGAAACAAGAATAAGAAGCTGGCCGAAAACAATCGTTTGTGCAGCAACAGCATTACAAAAGAAATGCCGAACAAAAGCTTAAAAATCTACGCTTACTTAGTGATGGTGAGGCACGATATGAGCAACTTGCAAGACTACTTTTGGTTTGCATTTAGCGAAAACTCATAGCTGCACTTAGCTATAGAAATTGAAAACACGGACATCAATGCGGAACTTTCACCATAGTCAGGACAGACACGCACAATCTATTTTGCCCAAAATCATATAAAACAATAACAAAAGAAACACAATGTAAAAAAAAGGCACTCAAACATCGAACAACCCAAGTTTACAAGTCAAGATGCTTTTAAAGAATGCTTTTAGAAAAAAGAGCAATAAACCATTGAACAACCCCAAGCTTTACTAGTCAAGGTATCAGGGTTTAAACTTCTTAATGTGTGCATTCAAGTCAGTCAAAATTGCTTAAAATTGACTTGTAGATGGCGCAATACAATTCTACACAACACAACAATACAACTTTAGCTTTCTGTTTTAAATAGAGTCACCAAAGCAAGCAGCACGATTCCCAGTGATGGCTTTAGTATCGAGCGAATGATACAGCTGCACTCCCCTTCCCCTCTAAAAACCGTCGCAAAAGTGTCCACCCTTCAGCAAAAATTGCCCTTCTCTTAATAGCAGCACCAGCACAGCTTAAAAAAGTTGCAAATTTTAACTTTTTTTTTTTGGTCTTCACTTCCATGGAACACCAATAATTATTTATAAATTTTATATTTAATTTTTAATCCCTGATCCACTTTTTGAAAAATCTTTATTTTAATTATACATTCTTTCTTCCAAAATGATTTTTAAAAAGTGACTTTCCTATTATATCGAAGTACGAATCTCTCTTTTTGTTAAAGGGATCACAAATAAGACCTTAAGGAACTTGTCGTGACGTGGATTTCCAAAAAGCACAGCTAAAATAACTCAACGCAAGTCAAAAATGTTATCACTATGTCATTCCGTCGATATTTTCCAAGAAGTTGTGTGTATTCTGGTGTACTGTTACGATTACTACAGAGAGCACCGGCTCTCCCTTTTACATAAAGAACTTTGCCGCACAATAAACAGCTGTTCGAAAAGAGTCTAACGGAATTTTTAACTAAAAAAAAAAATTAAACAAATTGTTAACTTTTTTAATGTTTGACGAAAAATCTTCAGAATAAAATTCGTTCCTTCGTAAACCTGTCGTCTTTCAAATCGCGAGTGACTACAGTTATCAAATTTTAATGAGTGAAAATGAGCTACGTATACAAATAAAGTAATCAAAGTAATTATTTTCCGGAGACAAAACAAAGACTTAAATAGAAAAAAGATTGCACAAGTATAGCATATAATTGTTGTAAAATTATATGGCATTTTGAAATGAAAAACTGGTAATTGAAAAACACTTTAAAAACCTTGATCGAAACGAAGCAAGGTAAAATTTTAATAGATCTTGCCACAACTAACCCTGGAAATCATCTTCGTTAGCAATTGCAAAGGTGACGTCTTTCACGGAATTGGCAGCTTGAAGAATCTTGCTCCTCCACACTTGCGTTGCTTTCCTGAAATTATTTAGCATCAAAATAATTTGTCGAAAATTATTTCCTCACAACACTACTACTTGTGCAAGTGAACGTTAGTTTAGTTATCCGTAAAAACCTGTAATCGAAGCTGAAATCGACGCCGTAATACACAACAACAAGCGGTCGTTTGGCGTAGCGCTTCTTCATATTGTCACGTGTTCGTTGACCGACCAATGGCACGGCGTGATCGCCGTAAAATTTCTCTAGATCTTCTTTTGTTGAATCTTTCTGTAATAAAACAAAAAAAATAAAAACTACGTTGTTTGCTCTGACGAATTTTTTAGAAAATAACTTGAGCTTGTCGCTCGAAATAATTCAAATGCTTTGACAAAAATTAATGTCCGACTCAGGCTTACACTAATGGCTTGCTTGTAGCTCTTCTTTTCAAATTTAGAGTGGAAGCGTTCAGGATGGAAGAGGATGATTTCGCCGACGGACGCACCGATGTCGGACATGACGTCAGCGTTAAATGTGTGGTGGAACTCGTACTCGGAACGAAGGCTGTTGCCTGGAAATGAAACTTGTTTACAGGAAGATTTCTTGAAAAAACACTTTATTAGACTAAATTAAAAAAGTTGAAAAATCAAGTACAACTTTAAACCGCAGATTGAACGTGATTAAAAAGCAAAACAAATTATACAGGCAAAGGTTACTGCTTGACGTTCAGCATTTAACAATATTAAAACTGTAACCAATCGAACACTTTAAGGGCACATGCTGACAGTTACAACCAGGGTGTTGTAAGGTTTTTATTAAAATAATCATCAACTGACCAGTGTTCTGAAACACTTCTAACGCCGGGTCGTCTTCGCCGGTGAAACAACCGATAATTGTGACGTCGGACGCATGACGTAGAAGATTTCTCGTTGCTTTGACAGTGTCGACAACGGTTGATGGAGGCTTGCTCTGCTCGATCATGTAACTAACAATGCCTGTAAAGCACAGCACAGTTTATTCAAGCCCATAGAACGATTAAGTAACTCAATGCGTAATCGTGTTCCATGTTAATAAGCATCAATGCAATACTGAAACTTACTTTGTTTATCGCGACCTCCTTCGTACTCGTAAGCACGACCGCGACGAAAGAGCTTCAACGTGGGGTATCCGCTAACGTCGAATCGCGAAGCCAAACTGCTCTCAGCGGTGGCATCGACCTATCATTAAATATCATTGCTGTTGGATAGTGTTGTCTGAACTTTACAATACGGGCGACAATAGAACCGTTCTTAAAATATCTTGGTCTCAAAGACTACTTCCGGATAAGCACATTGTCAAAATGATTATGGAGCTTGTCCGAAACCGAAGTTTCACCCTTACCACCGGTGACAGCAAGCAAAGCAGGCTACGCCGTCTTAAAAACGGCGTTCCTCAGGGATCGGTCTTGGCTCCCCTCCTATTTCACGTCTATGCGTACGATCTTCCTTCCATGATTTCCAGAAAGTTTGCTTATGCTGATGATCTAGCATTGTTGCACTCTTCTGGAAACTGGAAGGACTTGGAGGGGACTTTAAGCCAAGACATGTCTACACTTTCAGCGTGTCTCGAGACTTGGAGGTTGAAGCTTAGTCACACTAAGACGGTGACGGCAGCCTTTCACTTAAATAACCGAGAGGCCAAACGTGATTTAAAGGTCTACAACAATGGTAGACTTTTCTGTCCAACTCCTACTTATCTTGGAGTAAAACTGGACAGATCGCTCACGTTTCGTCACCACTTAGTGGCATTGCGCAAAAAACTATCCTCGCGCGTTACACTGCTGAGGCGATTCGTGGGCTCGGGATGGGGTGTTGGTGCCAAAACACTACGCATAGCCACCTTATCTCTAGTCTACTCAACAGCTGAGTACTGTGCGCCAGTCTGGTGTCGCAGTGCTCACACTCGCCTCATCGACAGTGTCTTGAATGACGCCTTGCGCATAGTTACTGGATGCCTACGTCCCACTCCAACGGACCACCTACCTGTACTCTCAGGCATCCAGCCAGCTGAGCTTCGCCGAAGGGGAGCGACACTCTCCTTGGCTTATCGTGGATCTCTGGACCCCGATCATATCTTGCATGGTCTTTTAAGTGGGTCCTCAGATACTGGCCAAGTGAGACTAAGATCTAGACACTCGTTTGTGCCAGCTACTCGGAATCTTTTGGACAACCTTGCCAGACTTGGCATCCGCGCTTCTGAATGGACAAATCACAAATGGAAAACGGAGTATTGTGAAAATGCTACCAGGCTCCGTGCTTTTGTGCCCGGGACCGGTGCCAGGCCTGTTGGGATGGGCTTACTCCGATCAGCTTGGGTTAACCTCAACCGCCTGCGGACTGGTGTTGGGCGATTCCATTCGTCCAAGCATAAATGGGGTCTCGCTCCTTTACCAAATTGCGAGTGTGGCGCCTCCGAGCAAACCGCAGACCATGTACTAACAGCGTGCCTTATACATCGGGCACCACATGGAGCACGAGGTCTGACGGTTTTGAATGACGAAAGGAGATGCTGGCTTAATAACATCACTGCCAGCATCTGATTCAGTGTAGTAGCAGTAGTCTGGGGTATTAGGGCCCCAGTCCTGTTTGTGTCGGACCTGGAGTGGATACCCATCAAACGACGACTTGGTCTCAAACAAATGGTTAGTGTAGCTTTAAGGTAGTGGTTCCCAACATGTGTGCCGCGAAACGTTTTAAAATTCGTTAGTCCATTGCTCCACAAACTTTTTTTTAAATGACACTACTATTAAGAACGAAAAACAAGCAATCCGAGACAGATTTAAAGTGAAGACCTAGAAAAAAGCCAAGATATGCACTCTGGTCCAAGTGTGCCGCAAATTTTAAAAGGTCCCAAAAGTGTGCCTCAGGTATGAAAAGCTTTAAAACCACTGGCTTAAGGAGTTGGGACGGGTGTAAGGTTCTATCCTGAGAGTTAGCAAATAAACTTCACATGGTAGAGTAAATTCGACTTCTAAAATGAGACTAACTGAATTTTCAACATAAAACTCAACGATTGAGTTTACAGGCACACTTAACGCACAGTTATCTAAGGAGTTGGTCTTTCAAACAAGTTGAAAAGCATTTTTATCAAAATTTTCAAAAAGTCTCGTTTTTTGGGCTCGACCAATTTTTTTTAAACAACTGATTTTCGCATTGTGCTCAGGAAACAGAGACAATCAGGGTATACTTCTACACATTCAATTCATGGTAATCTTGTTTTTTATCTTTAGTTGAATTTTACGGAACATTTTCAATAAACTCCGTTTTAGCTCCAATACAAAAAAGTGAATCACGAAAGCTTAGGTAAGACTAACTTAAAAGAACTCGGTCTTAAGGTTTACTGCTTACAAAAGTCAACGGAAGTATGCCAGTGTAAAAATAAATAGCACGGCAATACAAAAAATTACCTTTGCCAAGGGTATAGGTGGGTCAAGGGCTTTTAACTTTTGGGCTGCAGCTTCATACTCTGGGGCCAGTTTTTTGCAGTGGCCACACCAAGGGGCATAGAACTCGACCAGGATGATATCAGCATTGTCCACAGTTGAATCAAAGTCTGCTTCAGTTAAAGTTAAGACTGCTTCTGGTGGTGGTTTCCAATCAGGATCCGAGATCTCATTTATTCTATTGATGATAGCTAAACACCAATAAAAATTATGGGATGACATAAAAATGCAAGGTAATATTAAATAATTGTTTTGTTAAAAAATGGTCTTCTATACAACACAAAAAAAGAATGAGCTAAGGCAGGAAGAACCAGAGAACATAACAAGTATTGCTAAAAACATTTTAATTCATGTGCATAATAAAAATATTTAAAACAATAAAACATAATACATGGATCAGGATATTGAATAATTACCGTCTTCTGTTCGAGATCCATCGTAATCAACAGCTTCACCATCTTTGAGTATTTTAAGTGTAGGATAACCTTGAATACCATATCGCTGCCCCAATAATTTGTTTGCTGTGGCATCAATTTTGGCAACAGGAACTTTGCCTTCAAGTGCCTATATGTGAGCAAGCTGATGTTAAATTCTTACGTAAAAACACAAAAAAGCTTTTGCTTTAAAACAATTTTATGGCAGTTTCAGTAAGGTTTTTTAGACAATGGATTTAGACATTTATGGCAGTTTAGTGAAGTATATAAAATATATGACATAAATATTGAAATACTTTTATATACCTGAGCTATCTTTTCATATGTTGGTGCAAATGATTTACAATGGCCACACCATGGAGCATAAAATTCTAATAAAACTACACTTTTTCCTTCAACAAATTCATCGAAATTATCATCAGTCAAAACATAAACACCATTTTCTTTTTCAGGTTCAGAAGTTTCAGTTACATCATCAGCTGCAGCATTATCTATTAAAAAAAAAATATTTAATAAATAAAACAAATAAAAATAGAAAAAATTTGATTGAATTATATTACAAATCATTAAAAATCATGATACTGAAATAAAAAATGTTGCTCTACATGAGGGGCAAGCAAACTTTTTACCTCGCAGGCTGCATTCACAAGTTGAAATTGTTTGCAGGCTGCACAATAGTGATCTCTATAAAAAAAGTCTTCACTTTGAATCTTTCTAGGATTTCTTTGTACCTATAAATCAATGATCCCTAAAAGTAATGACCAGTAATTTGGTTGAACACAAGGAACAATTAATAATTTTTTAAATTATTTGTTTGAAGCCTTTTTGGGCTGCACAAAAGGTCATTCTGGGTGATAGTTTATCCACCCTGCTTTAAACTAATAAAAATAAGAACATAATTTGTAGTGCAAAAGATATTTAATGTTGATTTGAATTTAGTCAAATCTGCCGTTATTATGCTATTACAATGATAATATAATAAATTATTATAAAGTAATAATACAAGTTCAGTAGTAAAACAGTAATTTTCACCTTCTGAATCATCATCCTGGCATTTGACAGTCACAAGCAACAAAGCAAACAATAATGAAAAAATATAACTTTTTATCATAATTTACTGTACAAATTTAGAATCTCATGAAACTTCAACTGAACGTAATAAAAAGCAATTTAGGATTTTTTAAAATATTTACATAAAAGAATTCAAAAGCTGAAATAAAAAGTTGGCATTGTGTCTGCACAATGAATACAAGATCATTTACAGCATTGAGTCTAAATTGTCAGCTTTAAAAGAAAAAAATCTTGTATCTCTAGAAATATATAAACACCTTGATAACTTTCAGGGTTGAAAAAAACTAATTGCAATTTAACATACTGTAATTATTTACACTATTTTTCACTAACTGTAATTGACGTTTTTTTCAAAAAGTAATTTACTGGTATTTAAAATTAACAATTTAAATTAAACACTGATCATTTGTCACAGTAGGGGTACCTGCAAAAATTATAATTGATATTGAATAGTCTGTAATTAATAACAGAATTTTGCATTAAATGTAGCTCAAAACAGGGCTGGGGAGCCAGAGCCTAAAGCCAAGTTTTCATATTGTGTGGAGCTGAAGCCATCAAAATTTTGGCCCACTCCAGCTCCTAACAATGTATTTTTTTATATTTGGAGGTCACTTAATTCATGGATCTAAACGTGCATTAAGGTAATGCAAAGTGCATTAAGGAATGGTGTGTTTGTGTTTGAGTCACTTGCTTAAGTTGAGTAGCATGGAGTTTAAGATGGGTGCCCATTAGTAGGACACTGGTTCTGTCATGTAGGCAGTGAGTGTTTGTGTCTTGTGTGCAGCCAATAGCAATATGCACAGCTGCTTTCTGAATGGTTTGCAGTTTCTTAATGTTGGTGTTTGATAGGATAGGGCTACATATGGTGTTTGCATATTCCAATATGGGCAAATGATAGTTTTAAATGTAGAGATAAGTCTTTTTTGTTTACCCCATTTGGTTGAAGTGCTGTTTGAGAATGTTAAGCATTTGTTTTGCCTTAATGACAGTGAGATTTATGTGTTGTGAAAATGTTAGTTTTGGGTCAAAAGTAATTCCAAGATATTTTGGGTGTTTTGTTGTAGGTAATGTTTGATTGTTTAATTTAAGTGACAGAGTTGTGCCATATTCAGCTGGGTCTGGTGTAAAAAGTGTAAGACTTTGTAAAAAATGGTTGAATGAGTTGTTGGTCCTTAAATGGTGATTGATGTGAGATGATCTGATTGTTATGTCATTGGCTTATGCTGAGATGTAAATTTTAAATAATGTTGGAGACTTAACTCCGTTGTGGTATTCTAAATGTTGATTTACTTGAATTTTGCAAGTGTTTCATTGTATTAAATGTATGCTTGTTATCCTTTAGATGTAGCTGGCTATGAACTTGATGATGAGGTTTGGAATGTTAGTTAGTACAAATTTGTGTATGTTCACTGTATTAAACGTCTACTACTACAGTGTGAGTTATTACTACTACTACAGTGTGATGTTGCCTTGGATTGTTGAAGCTTTTTGTGATTTGGTGGCAGATGCTGTGCAAAACAGTGTATGTTGAGTGTGTGTATATTTGAAACCATATTGATGAGAAATAACTGGAAGGTTTTACATTATTTATGGTAATAACACTTTTTCTAGTGTTTTGGCAATAGGTAATAAAAATAATATGGATCCATAGTTTGTGTCAATGTAGCATTTTTTTCCCAAGATGTGGTATTGTGTTAATGTTGAAGGCGTGTTTGTAAGGTATTTGATGGCAAGTGACCCTAGGTGTTTCAGGTGTCTGATGTTTATGCCATCAGGTTCAGTAGAGTTGTTATTTGGGCTGTTTGAGATAGCTAATCACATTCTCTTGAGTAGTGGTAAGTAATATTTCTTCAGTGGGAAGGTTTCTGATTTTATGGTTGTCTATTGATTTTGTATGTGCCATAAGCAGTGTTTTTTTTAAGGCGTTTTGAGGAACCGAAACGGTCTCTCAAAATTGTCCAGCGGTCTCTCAAAATCTGCTACTACCATAGCCGTACCTGCCGGGGGTGCAGGGGGGGCAATTGCCCCCCCAAGTTTTGAAGATTTGGGCAAAATTAAGATTTTTCGGGCAGCGATATGAAAAATTTGGGCAAAGTCAGGAAATTTAGAGAGGTGATGATGAGGAACTGCAAGAAATAATAATCCAAATTTAGGTGAAGACCTTTTTTTTTTTTTTTTTTTAGAGATCACCATGATTTTAGGACAAAATTGGTTTTTGTCTGAGAAACTCAGACAATTTTTTTGTCATATCCGAAATGTACTCTAAAATCATGATTTGGGCAAACGTCACAAAATTTGGGCAAAACTTCATTGCCCCCCCAAAAATTTTTTGGGCTGGTACGGCTATGGCTACTACAATAGTGTAAACAAAGCTAAGTATGCTCAGGAACAATAAGAAAAAAATTAGCGGTTTTTCAAAATTGCTTAGAGGTTCCTCAAGCCAAACCTTAAAAAAAACACTGGCCATAAGTAACGTTTGTGAATTGTTTCTTAAAACCTTTTGCTTTCTTCATGTCAGTGATGGCTGTTTAAGTTCCAAAGCTGATGGTTCTGTTTGGCTGTGTAAGAAGTTTTTGTTGGATAGTTTTGCTATAGTGTCCATCAGAGTCAGATTGTATCTGTGATCAATTTTGTCAAGATGTTGTTTTCAGGTATTTGTTTTGTGTTCATGTATTTTGTTTGTTTATGTGATTGTTAAAGTAATAATTTGAAAGTCTGATCTGTTTTGCTTGCAAATGTGATTACATTGTTGAATGAGCTTGCAAATGTGCTTGGGCAAGTGAGTGCAATTTGTGCTGTTTTGAATTTTTTTAAGAATGAAGAGTCTGTTGACATTCAGCATGATCTTAACAAGATGTTTGTTTGCTTCATAGATGCCTCATGAATATTTGTGGGATGGGGTCTGTAGAAGATGAGATCACCAACATGATATTTAAATGAGGTCCAGTTGGATTTTTGGTAGTTTGTTAATTGTTTTAGTGAAACGAGATGGGAGTTCTTTTGGTCTTGTAATGTATGCTGAGGGTAGTGACTGGCAAGTAACAATAAATGATCTGACGTAAGGGAGGGGATGATCTTCCAGCTAGTGTAAACATGCAAGTCTGCTGAAGCTGTGATGTCTGGTAAAGTAGACTGTTGTGTTTGATTGGGTAGTAGCTGTGTTGAGCATTGAGTGTTTGTGCTTAATGTGATATAATTAGAGTTATTCAATCAATTCTCTTCTATGGTCATTGGTCAGAGAGTACCATAATGGCAACTGAGCATTGACATTTATGGTGATGATTGTGTTTAGAAGATTTATTTTGTATGTGAATATGCTGGATAGAGTCTTCTTTTGTTTGAGATAAATCATTAATCTTAGAGGTGTTACTTAGATAATATATATGCTAGAACTCTACTGATTGGACCCTTTGGTAATAAGAAGCCCTTGAATAATATACAAAATATTTTTGAGTTACAGCAAAATACAAGTTAGTAAATTTTTGATGATTGATATATTATTTAGTTATCCCATATTGGCCAATATTAATATATGTATTATCAAGCTCAAGTTGGAGCCAGAGATAAAGTCAAGCATGACCTGCTTGGTGGTCCTGGCAAGCAGTTTTAAATTACAGTCATATTTTTTTTAAATTACAAGCGGACAGCAATATTTTGGTATCTCTGGAAGCAGGTCGGGGTAATTGTCTACCTTATGTATTAGCGCCTCCATCGCTTTCCTGCAAGTTAGGAAGATAAATATAGAGATAAAATAATAAATAAATAAAATAATGACTCTGAAACGGCAATTTCCAAATAATAGATTCCAGAGCTGGAGCCAAAGTTTAATCTACATTAGGTTGGCTCCCAGCCATGGTTAAAAATACTTATTTGAATTTTAGGGGATGATAATGCCATAGAAATAGAAGCCTCCCATATGGTTTTCTTGATCCTGGTGAATCAAAGCAAAAATCCAAAAAAAAAAGAAATTAAGAGGAAAAGAATCCCTTCAAGAAGTGGTAGTATCCACCAGGGAGATCCAGGTTAGTTTTACAAACAAAAATCACTTACAATGACTTCTTGAAGGGTGGATGGTAAATTCCACCAAAGGTAAATTCCAGCATGATATATTCAATCATGGGGTTTTGTTAAGATTAAAAGTTAGGTTAGAGTTAGGTATTAAGGTTAGGGTTAGAGTAATAAATGCACTTGTCAATTGATAGCATCATAAATCAACAACAATCAGCAAATAAAATGAACAATCAACATGGTGTGATATCATGGTGGAATATAACTAGAACTTTTTAAAACCAAAAAAAAAATTGGTTTATGACATTAAAAAAAGGTCTTTTTAAGAAGTCACCATAAGTGATTTTTTTGGTGAAACTAACCTGAAATCCCCCTTTCAGCATCAGGATAAAATAGACAAGAAATCAAGAGAAAAATACTCTCTCAAGAAACAATAGTAACCGCAGAGGGATCCAAGTTAGTTTTGGTGAAATGGAGCTTGAAAAGACCCTAAAAAATTGGGTCTTTTCAAGAAGTCACCATAAGTGATTTTTTCAATGAAACTCACCTAGAATCCCCCTTTCAGCATCAGGATAAAATAGACAAGAAGCCAAGAGAAAAAGACCCTCTCAAGAAACAACAGTAATTGCGGAAGGATTCAAGTTAGTTTTGTGAACAAAAATTGCTTACAGTGACTTCTTAAAAAGATCCAAAAAAATTTAAATCTTTTCAAGAAGTCACCATAAGTGATTTTTTTTTTGGTGAAATCAACCCAGAATCCTTCTTTCAGCATCAGAATGAAATAAAAAAACCAAGATAAAAAGAATCTCTTAAGAAGCAAGAGTAATCATAAGGAGACCCAGTTAAGCTTTACAAACAAAAACTGCTTACAGTGACTTCTTAAAAGATCCAAAAATTTACACTATCAATATTAACATTGCTTTTAATATCATTCAGAATAAAGGAAATAAAAATTAAGTAAGAAGTACTTTGAATGTATCTAAAAGTACATAAAAACCTATACGACAAATGATACAAATGATTGAATTTCTGTAATAGTTTTCGATAAAAAAAATATTGAGTTTTTCAGTTTATACTGTTATATACATGTATATAATTTTTTTTGAAAACATAAAAATACCATATTAAAAAATTGCTTTTAAGCATGTCAACTATTGCTAAGAAGTCATCATAGCAATTTTTTAATGCAACTAACCTAGAATCTCTAAAGCAGAACGAAACAAAAAAAAAACCTAGATGAAAAGGATCTCTTCAAGAAGCAATAGTAGCTGCAGGGGGATCTGGGTTAGTTTCACAATTAAAAACTGGGTCTTTTCAAAAAGTCATCGTATGCGATTTTGTGCATGAAACTAGCCCAGATCCCCTGTGGTGACTATCGCTTTTTGAGAGATCCTTTTTCTCTTAGTTTCTTTTTTATTCTATCCTGGTGCTGAAAGGAGAATTCCGGGTTAGTTTCACCAAAAAAAATCGATTATGGTGACTTCTTGAAGGGACCCCAAAAATCACTGACGTCAACTTTTTGAATCTTTCATTGATAGTACACCAAAGTTGACATAGGTACTTTATAAAAATAAAAACATTTGAAAATTCAATATAGTGCCGTAATTTATTTTGGTTTCTCATCTTTGACGTTATACAATTTTGTCAAGTTAACTACATGCAAGAATTTATGTTGCTGCTACTTTTACTAATAAATATGAAGTGGATTTTGAACTTGGTTAATAACATAACTGTGAGATATTTGAATAATTCACAAAACTTGTACGCAACCAGTTAAAAATCTAAGCTTCTGTCAATCAAGAACATACTATTCACAAATTTTAACTGACTGACTGACTAACCAACTAACAATATTTCGCAAGTTAACTTTTTGTCTACGGTATCAAATCTAACCGTAAGCTTAATGAAAAACTGTCAGTTGTAATCCGTCAAAAGCTATTATTAGGTTATAAACAAACTGGGTTTATGAATAGTATCAGGCACATATAATCTTTTTTATCAATCAAACACAAGCTGTTCTCGAATAGTAATACAGCTGCTTACTTGCAGTCTTTCGTTTGGCTGCAGAGTGATTTTGCAAACTAAACCGGCAGCTGAATTTTCAACCAATAGAATAAAGCAACGTTACGTACACGTGGAAAAGCATCATTTATATTTTCTCAAGCGTTACATCATATCTTGAGTGAATTGTCATAGCAATAAAAGAAAAACGCCTACAGCGCTACCAAACGACTGTAACTGTATTTTGTGTGTAATTTTTTATAAATATTCTTTTTTAAACCTTACTTTAAGAGTGAAAGTCTTCTTTACGAAAGACCCAACGAAAAAAAACAAAAAAAACTGACAACCAAAAAATGTTCAAACTTTTTGCGTTAAAGGTCGCCGCTGCTATTTTTGGCGTGTTTATTTTTGCTATTTTTTTGTCTAGCCTAGCGGTTCTCAACCGAGAGCCACTTGGCTCACTATGGAAAAAATTATTGATTTTGGAAGGAAATTTGTTTGAAGGGGGAATTGGGGAGGAAAAATTAAAGAAATCACCATTTTAAATCCTTTATACGATTTCACAATCAAAATGAGACTAAAGCTACATTCAAAATGAGACTAAGTAAAATCAAAATGAGACTAAGTTTTTATTTTTTATTTTATTTTAATCTCTATATTTATCCTCCTGACTCGCAGGAAAGCGACGGAGGCGCTATACATAGGGTAGGCAATTACCCCGACCTGCTTCCGGAGATGCCAAGATATTGCTGTCCGCTTGTAATTTAGTAGAGATGTTACTGTAATTTAGAACTGCTTGTCAAGACCACCAAGCAGGGAAAAGTGCCGTAAAGTGTTTTTCCCAAGAACACAACAGAATGGCGCAAGTGGGTTTTGAACCGAGACCATGTTGATCATCAGTCCGGTGCGTTAACCACTCGACCACGCTGCCGACGGTAAATTCAAAATACGACTAACAAACATTAAAATAAAAACTTCATTATAAAAATATAATTCTAATATTATTTTGATAATCATGCGTAGATTGTTATATAAAATAAGTATTTCAAAGTTACTTAAATGTTTTTTACTTTTTAATTTTAAAATTAATAAATTAATTTTTTTTTAATTTATTTAATTTCTTCTTTTGGCCTTTCCCTTTAATCAGGGGTTGCCACAGCGCATGATGTTCCTCCACAGCATCCTATTTTCAATGTCGTTTTCCCTTGCACCAACTTCCCCCATATCCTCCTTCACTACATCCTGAAATCTTCTCTTCGGCCTCCCTCTTTTCCTTTTTCCCGGTAACACCATTTCCATCACCCTTCTTCCTACATACTTCTGGTCTCTCCTCATTACATGTCCTTCTCGTTACATGTAATACAATATATATATAATATACATCTATTTACATGTAAACTTTTAAGACTTTCTCCATATAGGGGAGAGCCTCCAACAGTGCGCCACTTTTCGGAGTTTTTCAAAAATTCGGAAACTGAAAAGCTATGAATGAAAAATTTTTATGACATTTTAATCTCATTCAATTGATATTTAAGGTGCATAATTAGGCTTTTTGTTGAAAGTCTTTATCTTCCAAAAAAATTGATTTTAAAATGAAGTAAAAAAATGCCGCACTGTTGGAGCATAGGTCCAACACTGCGCCACTTAGTTTTTTTAAGCAACATAGCTTTGTATTACCTGATTAATGAAATTTTTAAGTTCTTTTTGTTCATAAGATTTTCTTTGTTGTAACAGCAAAATACGTGGAACTCTTACGTCAAAAAATAATTTTTTATTCTTATATAGAAAGACAAAACAACTTTAAAACCAATTTAAACAAGCAAAAGCAAAGTTTACCATTAATAAGTCAACATATAACATGTAACTTATGAATAAAACACAAAAACATAAAAAATAAAACTATTTTAATTAGCAAATAAATAAATAAACAATTTTTACTTTTTTGAAATTAAAAAAATAATATACATTTTAACTTGTGGGTATCCTACACCAGTGGCGTGCGGTCAGGGCATGCAAGTTATGTGTTGCATGACCAGCAAATTCTTGTACGATGACCTTTATTTCTGAACGAAATAAAGAACAGCCCTGCTTTGGGACAAAATTAGAAAAGGTGAGCTGGTTTGAGACAAAAAGTAGAAAATCAGGGAGAGATTTTAGGTGAAGACCTTTTTTTTAGAGAACACCATGAATTTTGGACGAAAAGTAAGAAAAATGGAACTTATTTCAAGTGATGATTTTTTGTTTTTTGGAGAACAACATGATTATAGGATAAATCACCAATATTCGGTAATTATTTTTCGTTTAGATCATCTTCTTTTGAACTAAGGTCACAATCGCTCTCACACATATCGTTTTAATAAAATTTTCTTTGAAAGAAAAAGTTCTTTTGCTGTGAATAGCAATACAAACGTAAAAAAAAAGCTCATTTGTAAAGCCGAATATATGAAGATTCTATTGTGTATGTTTCTTTAGCAATAGAATAATATATAAAATGTTTGTTCCAACAGTGCGCCAGGGGGCGCACTGTTAGGTGCTACTGAGTGGCGCACTGTAGGAACACCTGCCATTTTGACTTTAACTCTTGATTTCAGAGAAAAGCTACAATAATTGATTATTATCTTTTACCAGGCTTTACTTTACGCTATGGAGAAATTGATGTCATTTTGACTTAATTCCTAGTGCTTTTATACAATGAAAAAAAACAATTTTTTTTATCAGCAAAAACTAACTTTACTTCCATAAAAATTGAAAAACCTTTTTAAAAAATTTTCTGTTTTTTTAGCATTTCTGAAAATACAAAGAGAAATTGATATTTTAATACAAATTTTGATAATGCAATTACGATGTTATTTTACGCAACAATAAAAAAATAAAACGCAAAGGCGCACTGTTTGCACCGGCGCACTGTTGGAGGCTCTCCCCTATATGCTTAATCCCATTGAAAACATATGGTCCATTATAAAGTCTATTATAATGTAAAAAAGAATTTATCAATAAAAATTAATGAAATTTTTAAACAACCACACTACTGTATTACCAATTTATGAACAACGTCTTCAGGCTCTATATACGAGTATATATATGTATAATAGAACAATTAATGCAAATCAGTGGCGTAGGCTACAAAGAAAACAAAGTTTCCGAGGGGGGCCAAAGTTTTGTCACAATCGTGTGACGTCACAAATCAACTTGGGGGTGCCGAAGGCACGATGGCACGGGCACCTTTAGCCCATTATAGGGTGGTCCGGGGCATGCCCCGAAAAAATTTTACAAAATTACACCTAAAAATACGCATTTTTGTACCGGTCAAATCGGAAGCTTCTTGAAAACCAAAAAAGCGTTCGCATATGCTCCGAAATCCAGGGCAAACCCCGAATACTCGCGAAAAACCAGCTTTGCTTTTTCTAAAACTGCTTGGTTTTGCTTTACACTTTTTCATCTTTAGGGTCTGAGGGGGTGCCATGGCACAGTGGCCTACCCCTTCGGTACGCTAGTGTAGATATATATATATATATTTTTTAATATCTTTAATTCAATTAGTTACTTCTTCAATGTGCATTAGATGTATAAACAATTGTGCAAAGCATTATACAAATGCAATTCAAGAGATACCAATGGAATTTTGATAAATATTTTTATTGTATTTTTTAAATATTATTTTATTTATGATTTGTCTATATAGCTTTGTCTTAAATTTAGGCAGTCTTATTTTAAATTTACTTAGTCTCTTTTTGATTTTACTTAGTCTCATTTTGATTTTACTCAGTCTCTTTTTGATTTTACTTAATCTCTTTTTGATTTTACTTAGTCTGAATCTCATTTTGAATGTGAAATGATATAGAACAGCGCGGGTTGCACAGAAGAGTTGCAGAGCTGCAGCATCTTTAAAAATTTGAACAAAATATCTTTTTATTTAAAAAAATAAAAATAAGTTTTTTAAAGTGCTTTTGATGATTCTAAAATCTAAATAAAAAATACAATTTTTTAATTGATATAAATATGGCAACTCTGACAGGAGCTGCACATTTCCTTTGCACCAAATCTTAAAATAAATAATAATATAAGAAATAAAATTGAGTGTGAGTTTCAACATCTATGTAAATATAGAATTATTTTATTTTGATAAAGTCAAACTCGATTGACTTTTTTTCCAAGTTCAGCTTCAGCAAAAAAGACTGAGTTCTTTTAGTTCGAGTTCGTACCCCTTGTTAATACAGACTCGATTTTAGTCGAGGTTAGATTTTTTAACTAAAGTTGATTTTCCCCGCCAATGTCTCGTAAATCAAAACTTGCTTTATTTTTGTTGCCTTACATAATTGCTTTCGCTAATCACAGCATCTAAAGTTGTATTTTCCGCCAATATCTCTTGGAACAAAAGTTGTTTTATTCTTGCTATACGTAATTATTTTCGACAATGACATAAACAAAAGTTAATTTTTTTCGCCAATAGCCTATCTCGTAGACAAAAAGTAACTTTATTTTTTATTGCGTTACATAATTGTTTTCAATAATAACATGTCCGATAAAATAAACTCGATTCCGATAAAAAATTAGTTTTCTCGCCTCGCCTCTCTCCACGTAGGGCTACCAATTGTCCAGGAATGACCGGGACAGTCCTGGAATTGATGTGTGGCGTCCCGTGTCCCGGGCTGGGTTACTTTTGTCTCGAAATTTACTGATAGTTCTTTAGATTGTTTTGGGGCAACTTTTTGGGGCTCTGTCCAGGCTATTTTAGCAAAAATTCCGCCGGAAATCGAAGACAGATTTTTACGTAAAAACTCCTTTTTCTCCTGTTTTTTCCGACATCGCTAGTTTTCAGAGAAAAATAATGAAATCCGACACTGATTTCAAGTGAGGACCTTTTTTTTAGAGATCACTATGATTTTGGGACAAAAATCGAGGTGTTTTATTTGTTTGGCCCGCCAATATTTTTGATGAGCCAAAATGGTCCTCGGCTTAAAAAGGTTCGACACCCCTGTATTAAGGTGTCCCGGAATGGCGAAACAAAAAGTTGGCAACCCTATCTCCACGTGATATCTCAGTATAAATAGTCGGGCCTTCGAGGCCATTTTCAAATCAAACGTATCGTCATTCTTGTTTGAATATTCTGAAGCAAATTTTCTGGTAAAATTGTTCGTGCGTTGCGTTAATTTTAAATTTATGCTTATTTATTTTTTATAATTTTAAATATAGGAACTGTGTCCATGCAAGCGGGCGTATTTACATCCCAACTTTACATATTACGACGACTCGGTTTTGCCGCAATAGCCCTGGTTGTTATTAACTGCTTTAATAAGAATTCAAGCCATTATGAAATGGGCACAAAGGCTCCAAAAACGGGGGTGCAGTGGGGTTTAATATTTTAAAACACGGGGTAGCTAAAGCTCTTTGAAATTTGTAAGACAGAAGCATTGTGTTGGATCTATCTCTACAAATATGTAACCTCGACCAAAATTAAATTTAACAAAGTAAGAGACAAATTTAGCAAGGAGACAAAATTTAAAAAAAAATTTTTTTTTTAAAGACACTCAACGAACGGAGTTTAGGGCATTGGAAAAGATTTTTATTTGAAAAATTTAAGATTTAAAAAAGTTATCATTTAAGTTTAAAGGCAAAAATTTTCTTTAGTGCAGAGCAGAGGTGGATGTCTCGAGACATCGAAACGTATTGAGACACGTTTTTCAAAATCTTGGTCTCGTAAACTCAAAGCTCATCTCAGTTCGGTCTGAAATCTCTTCGTCACTAGTATTGATACATTTCAGCGATGTGTCATTGGAGTACCAGCCAAAAAAATTTGTGGGGCAATGAAATTTTGCACAAATTTTGTGACGTTTGCCCGAATCTTGATGTTTCAGAACTTCACGGATAGGAGAAAAAATTTTATGTAAAATTTAAGGTCAAGACCAAAATAAATAAATAAATAAATGAATGAAAGTATAAAATGTCTTCACTTTGATTCTGTCTCCAACTTCTCAATTTTTGTCCCAAAATCATAGTGAAGATCTTTTTTCTAGAGATCAATACATTTTGGAGACGAATTTTTTTTAACGATTTACCACTTTGGAAATGTGGTATGCCTGCTTAAAAACTATAGCAACTTATGCAAACTCTTGGGTCTCGTCTCAGTCTCCGCTATTCGAAGTCTTGTCTCGTCTCGGTTTTGCTATTGTAAAGTCTCGTTTCGGTCTCGAAGCTTTGTGTCTTGAGTTTACCTTTGGTGCAGAGTTAAAACCAATAGCAAAAGGTTTTTGCCTACAAGAGAGCGTTGTTAAAAATTTTTTGGCTAATCAAAAATATTTGTGGGTTTAGTAAATAAAATACCACGGCCAAATTTTCCAACTGAAGACCTTTTTTAGGTCTTCATTAAGTTTTTTATTAAATTTTTTGTAATACTCGAAATCTTCCGTTTGTTAAGAAAGTGCCTTTCCAATTAAAAAGTGCCCTTTTTCTAAACTTTGCCCCTTTTACCAAAAAAAAAAAATCTGAGCACAGCAGAATTCAAAATCAAATAGAAGCACGTATTTCTATTTTAGCTAACAAAAAGAGCTAAATCCATCGAAAATTCACCCAAAAATGTTGAGATTAACAAAAAGTTTTTATTTGATTTTATATTTATCCCTCTGACTCGCGATAGAAGCGATATACACAGGGCAACGATTACCCCGACCTGCCTCTAGAGATATCACGGTATTACTGTTCGATTAAAATTATTCATTTTTGTTACTTTGAAAAGTGATTGAATTTTAGAACTGCTTGCCAAGATTGTTATAAGCATGAGAAAGCGCTGCAAAGTGTCTTTCTCAGTGTTCCGTTCTTAAAATCGCCCCATTATGTATATTTACAATCTCCTGAACAATCTATTTAATTTCGCTTTGGTCCGGCTCAAATAGCCGAAGAAATAACGTTTACATAAGCATTTTAAATATTTTACATTTATTTACAAGAAAATGGCAACACTGCTTAATTTCGTAATTCTTAAAGTAAAATCCAGTATATTCGCTTGACATGTGACATGTGTGACATAATAATGGTTATTTGTGATTGGCTTGATCTTAGTAAGTTTCAAAACATTTGAGCAACTTATGACCGATTGATATAAATAAGGCTCGCTCGGAAGCGTGATTATTATACATTGTAGTAACTCGATATTAGAAATTTGTTAGCTGTATGAATTCATAGTTTTTGAACGCAAGTCTCTGGTTGCTTACGATTATTGTTGCAGAATTAGGCTAGTGAGCTTAACCTGCTGTTGATTGTATACTATTGTGGGCTCCAAGTGGATTGGGGCATATTTTTAATAAAGAAGTTATTGTGGTAGTCTGAGCTGTGGTTAGCTAGACTATATTTTTGCTGTTACTGGTTCCTTGGGAAGGTCCAGTAAGAAGATTTAAGAATTTTATCTTGTGGTAGGCAGCCAAGATTGTGTTATCGGTGAGAGCCTTTATTACAGGCACCGAAAGGTTATAAGATTAAACAACGTACCGAGTTACTGAATTAATTTCTACAAAATTTTAAAACTAATTCTGTGGAAGTAACACTCAGGCACACACAGAACAGCGCAAGTAGGTTTTGAACCACGATCATGTCGAGCACAACCACAATGTTTTCTGGGCTAGGTAGATGATACCAATATTCTTTCTACTCTCTTCCTGGTAGTTGATTGACATATCAGTATAACAAAAAAACTATCAAATTGTTCATTTTATTCAATTAACCAGTAGTTAATGGCAGCTTTTATTATTATGAGCACTTTGTGTATTATTTACCGAGACTACACACCGCATTTCTTAACAAATAAAAAAGTCATTATAAAACCATAGCCTACTTTCGTTTTGACTGTCTAGACTTCAGAATTTAAAAGATGGTGTTTTATCTTATTCTGATCAATATTTTAACGTATCTATGTTAAATTTTTATTAGTGTAGTTCTCATGTATCATTACAAAAATTGAGCAACCGAATTTGTCCAAACTCCAAATTTATAAATATAAGTAATTTTTTAAATCTTACTTTAACTTTCTTGCATTTGATAAATGCAAATTAAACTAGCCAGTATGCAGTAGCCTAAAATTAACTTTAAAATTAAAATTTAGGTATCCTTATGGTTTCACTGTTTAAGCCTTAATTTTCGACCTCATTTTTAAATTTAGCCAAAAAATAGGCTACACTTCTGCCTAACACTAACAAATTCATTGCCTAGCAACTATTCCCTTATAAAAACTGGTTGCAAAACTCCCGACTTTCATTGTAAACGACAGTAGCCCTTCCAACTTTGAGCTTGAAAATATAAAATGTTCGGCCGTATCTTGAATCGCCGTGGGTTACCATATCTTTATCATCGATAATAAGAAAAAGTTTTTTAAAAAAATAATTGACAACTTTTTGTTGTTAAAGTTGTTTAACGTCAAGATAGTCTAAACCCAGGCCCGAGGGCCACATGTGGCCTTCAATAAAAGCATTAAAATTTCACAAATGCTCCATTAAACAGATATTCAACACAATAACTACAACCCGAACAAAACTGAGAAAACAGTCTTGGCTTTCTTCTTTGTGTTCACTGTTTAAAAGCAATAGGAGAGTTTTGCCGTTAACTGAACAAAAAAAAAGTAAAATTACTTAAAACAATTTTAAGAAAACGCGACACACTGGCCTAATAAAGGAATCTTTTGTATGTTCGCCGAGGACTAGTTATTTTTTATAAAAAAGAATGACGCGTTTTCTACAAATAGGTTGTAGTAATCTAGTTAAAAAGCAAGACGTCATCAAATATTTTTTATAAATACCATATAAGTTTTTCTGACTGTATAAAGAGTTTTTATAAGCTTTAACCAACTTTTGCTTAACAATTATTAATTTTTATTTGCTTTGCAATTAAAAATTAATAATAAAAGTTGTTTAAATAGTATTTTAGACACATTGGCAAATAGCTTAGCTTGATAACACTCCGACTTCCGGATAAACACGCGAGTTTGATGCTCATCCATCAAAGTTATTTCTGTTGTGTCAAACAGAAATAAAAAATCGTTTTTAAAGACTCTTAAAGGACACTACTAAATCAAAAAGTACCACACAATCTTGTTTACAGTACAGCCACGGGTACCGCAAACTTTAGGGGCTTAAATCCTTAAATTTTCAGGCAGATAACATACTTTTTTGGCACAACCATAACCTTCTATAGATATCTTTAGGAGGTGGCTGAAAAACTTTTGATTGTGCGTTGACCCATGACCTCGTAAAGATTCAAAATTTTTTCGGTGCCTCCTAATAAATTTCTTTCGCTACAGTAAAAAAACAACGACCTAGCATAAAAAAATTTAAATCGTGGAGATAGGACTAAAAAGTATTTTCTTGAAATGGAAGACAAAACTTTAATTTTTATGACACTTAATTGGAATTAAATAATATTTTTGAAGTTGGAAAAATATACGCATTGCTTAAAATAAGTAATTAAAACTGACCCCCTTGAATGTTTTAAAACTCCCTTCAAGAGAGGCGTGTTTTTTGTTAAGAATTGCTGGCTTAAATTAATTTGAAACTTAGTCAATTAAATTAAATTCAAATTATTTATGCACTTATGCAATGAAGACAGCAGAAATGATTATATATTGTCTTCAACGTCCACTGCTACCCTGAGACATAATAAGCATAAGAGTACTTCGTAAGACGACGTTTGTCCAAAGATACAGCCGGATATTCTACATTTTCAAACTAAAAGTTGAAAGAACTATCGTCGTTCACAATGAAAATTGTTTCATTAATTTCAATATTGTCTTCACATTAAAAGCAAAAAATTTCGCAATTAGTTTTTACAAATTTAGGTAAGGGATAGTTTAAGAATTAGTGTTAGTTAGAAATGTATGTTATAAATATAAAAATGCTGCCAAAAGCGAGGTTCAAACACTCAATTAAGTATAAATATACCAAAATTAGATTGAAAGCTTAATGTTGAAAAATTTTTTAGTTTAGATAGTAAATAATCTTTCATTCCTAATACTTACAATAAATTTATTGCTTTGCACTTGCACAATGCATGTATTCGGACTTAATGGAAACAAACCGATTTGTCTTGTTTAAGGAAATGCCGAAAGCAAGAAAAAGTTTTTTTAATTTATGATGTCATAATTGCGGCATGCCTCAAATCTCTCTCATTTCAACAAATATTTTCACAAAAAAAGAGAAAGCGCTATAAAAAGCGAATTTCACTTTTCTTTCTTTTTTTATCTGAAGGGAGGCAATTTTGAAGCTGCCTCACTAACGTATATTAGCGATTTTGTTGACAAGAACGCTTGATGAATTGATTAAAGCGCTAAAATACAACGATTAAACGATCAAAAATTAGGATTAAAGAGCAAAACTAATTACACTACTGTACAACTTGTACAGTATAATTTTTACTAAATTTTTTTCAACTAACAGCAAGTTGAATCTATTTTGTAAAGACTACGACTTCAATATTTTATTTCCACTACTGAGGCCCTGCCTCACTTGCCTTCCTTGATGGCACGTCCCTGTTTCGATTCATATTTATTTTTTGAAGACAAGCGGAAGTAAAACTTAATGTTGTCCATAAAAGAACTCTAATGCATGATGCAATTGAGCTGCAGTCATAAAACCCGACTTATTTAATAAAAAAAACTATGGAAACTACTAAAAAGCATATAAATATGTCAGAACAAAACGATAAAGTTTAGCTTAATAAACCTATGCTTCAACATAGAAGCTTACTTCACATAACATAAATAATGAAGCGATTGACCTATTTTCTAATGAGCAGAGTGTAAACCACTAAAGTTGTATCACAATTAAGGCATCGGTCCAAGGTCAATAAACGTCCATTTTTGTTGTGTTTTTTCCTTATTGCATGGTTTCGTGACGAGCACTTTCAAAACTTCGGACGTGTCCACCTCAATGCACAGCTTCGAAAGGCGGCTTATCAATTGACCATCCTTTAGAAACATAAAATAAAGTTTTTGAAGAGTACGTTGTCACTGAAATGCTCTCAAGACCATTTTTTCTTTTCAGGTGGAGAAGGGTGGTAAGGGTGGGGAATCTGATTGCAGTCGCAGGCCGCATTCCCAGATTAAGAAATTGTGCGGGCCACAATATATTTTTGATTGATTTAAAAAAAAAGCAAAGATTGGACAGACCACCCTTCTTCATCTAGTTGGTCATCTGAAGACTTTCTTTTTATTTTTACTTGCACTAAACAAGTAGATTTATTTATTCTTTAAGGTCGAGTGTAGACCAAAAAAAGTCTTTACATATCGAGCTAGATAAAAAGCGTGGTTTGCTAATTCACCAGCTGTCTTTGATGTTTTTCTAATGAATGATATTTGATTCTCTTTTCGACAGGCCAATATTTCTATTACTAGACCCTGGTTGTTAAAAAGGTGTAAAAAAACCATTTTTGATTGATAAAATTGACATGCTTCTTCTCAACTAAACGCAGACTGCAGGTTTCCCATCCCTGCCATTAAGCCTATAACTTTCACACAAATGTATTGTTTCCAGTTTTCCAAACTAAGTGCCACAAATTACCCATACGAAATTATTCATAGTAAGTACAAGTGCTAAGCTTCATTTCGAAGATGACGCTAGGTTTCAGCTTATCTTCGGACGTTAAAGCTCAGATCAGCAGATTAGCTCAGATTACAGATTAAAGCTCGGTCACGCAAAACCCATGACAGCTATTTCATATAAACTATCGTGAAATCGAATGTGAGCTAAAAGTTTACAACAATGATAAGTTCTTACCATTCTGTCGAGCCCCGATTCACTTGGGATATAATTGAACAGACCGCTCACGCTTCATCACCATCTAGTGACATTGCGCAACAAATATCAACGCGCGTTACATTGCTGAAGCAACTCGCAGATTCAGAATCGGATGCTGGTGCGAAATTGTTGCAGTTGCTCTATCTCTGGTCTACTCGACAGTTGAGCACCTACGTGGTGCCGTAGCGCACATGCCCACCTCAAACCTGCCATGAGTGACGGCCTCAGACAGTGCTTTTGAATAACCGCCTCTGACAGATAGTAGGCTACCTTGAATGACGCCTTGCGTATCGTTGGATTCCTGCGACCCACACCAACAAAACGTTTACCAATACTTTCAGACATCCAGCCAGCTCAGCTTTGCCAACTGGGGGCAACATTCTGAACTATGACTATATAATCTATGATATTTTAAGCTGATCTACAGATGCCTTCCAAAAGAAATATCTAAACGCCCGTTAGTGCCAGGTTGGCGGAAGCGGTTCAAAAACTCGCTAAACTAGGCATCCGTGCTGCTCAATGACCGATTTATGAATAGAACACGGAGTTTTGTGAGAGTACGTTAAGGTGTGTCCCGGATCCCGGACAAACTTTCCGGGAAATCCTGGTTTATAGCATTTGAGGTGAAGTAATGGTTTAAAGCAGGGGTGGTCAATACGTCGGTCGATTGCGATTTATGTTGAGTAAAGGCTTGAGATTGTAGATAAAGACCTTTTTTTTGGGACGGAAATTAAAAAATTGGGTGCTAATTGTAGGTAAGACCTTTTTTTGCAATCACCTACCATTGAGACGGAAATGGAGAAAATGGAAATTAATTGTAAGTGAAGATCTTTTTTTAGTTGTCACTAAATTTTTTAGACAAAATTTTATGACTTTTTGCTATTCTGGAATTTCCCGAAAAACCCGGGATAATAAAAAGTCGGGAAAATTATAAACGCTAGAGCAGTGGTTTTCAACCGCCGATCCGCGAACCGGTGCCGGTCTACATTAGCTTTTTTGCCGGTCCGCAACAATTTAATCCCAATTTTATACTTTAAGGAGGCCCGATGAATTCAGAAGTAGAGCAGTTTCAGAAGAATATTAACAGTAATTATTGATTTTCCTTAATAATTAAATGTAAGATCAAGGCTTAGATTGGGGAAAATCTGTATGGTTGTGTATTGATCAAGCTGCCAGCATGGCTGGTTGTCATTCGGGTGCAACCTCAAAAATAAAAAAAGTTGCAAACAAAAATCTGCTGTCTACACATTGCGTGTATCGCTGTCTGCCCAGAAACTGTCACCTGAATTAAATGACATTATGATCCGACTAGTTAAGATTATCAATTACCCGTGACCGAGTATTGCATTTAAGGCTTTTTGAGACGCTGTGTGTGAGTATGGCTGCGCAAAATCGTCATCTCATCTTTCATGCAGAAGTGATATGGCTTTCGAGAGGACGCGTTCTTACACGTCGTTTTGAATTGAGGAAAGAAGCAAATCAATTTTTACGTGATTGAACATTCCCCATTAAAAGAATTTCTATCCGATAAAATGTGGATAAGCAAACTTGCGTATTTAGCAAATATATTCAGCCGCTTCAATGACCTCCATAGCTATTTTCAAGGTTATTGCATCAATATATTTTCAGTGTGCCGGCGGAATGGTGCCAGACTATCCTTCAACTGAGTTAAGACAGTCATCCAAAAAGACTAAGCAGGAAAAGATAAGAATTCCACGATGTAACTTTTTTGAAAATTTGGAATTGAAACCAAAAATTCACAATTTCAAACTTACAGTAAATAGGAGTAGTAAAAATGGAAAGTAGCGGCATTATCATAAAAGAAACAATCAGAATCAGTACTAATCAAGAAAGAAAATTTCGAAAGCTTGGTTTTGAAGAAATTATACAGTATCAAAATGTCAAAGTATCAAAATATCAAAAAGTACCTTTTACCTTCTTGTAAATTTTCTGCCCCACAGTGTCCCTCCGCTTTTGGCCCCCCTGACTTCGCTATTCAAAAACTTCAATAGAGGCACGTTTACTACGTATTATATCAAGAGGATAGCAGCAAATTTCACATTAAATAGAGTTCTTTTGATGCTAAATGCTTACTTTTGTTTTCATAAAAATTTTTTTATCAATTTATATCGTTTATTACAATTTTTCAGACATTTAAAAGATTACTGAGCCGCCAAATTTTTTTAAAATGTTACCGGTCCGCAGGCTTAAAAAGAATGAGAACCACTGCCCCAGAGTACATCTAAACTTTTTGTTTTTATTTGCAGGATCAGTTCTAGGCAAATTGGAGTGAATTTGATCAGAACAACTTGATTGAAGTTCGAAAAGCCGGATTAAATTTGTTTTAAAATTGTTGAACGGGCTTCGATATCGTACGAACTTTTGTTTTTTTTCAACTATTGCAAAAATCTTCTGTCTTACAAATAAGTTGACATCCAGTCGCATATTCCGTGCTTCGACGCCGCAATGCTTCCGTGGATCTACGTACTGATACAATTTAAAAATGTAAAGAACAGGAGCTATCCCGTGGCCAAATTTAAAGTTTTTGTCATTGAGGCTCATGTCTACATCTAACACATAACTTTATTATTAACAAAACGTTTATCTGTTTGCGGAGAGCACGACTCAAGAACACGTTTGTTGAAACCGGTTTGAACCGCTGGATGGCACTTGTACTATTCTGAAACTCATTTTTTCAAAAGGAATTTTGGTCGTAATCTTATCATGTTCATCTATATTGATCAAATTTTTCAACATTTTTTGTTTTATTTTTAACATCTGTCTTTTATTAATTTGAAATACAACTCGAAACGAGGGACGAATCATTGGTAATAAATGAACAAAAATTAAAATTAAAATTATGAAACCTTTGCATACCTCAGTAAATTTCCATTTCATTCTTATAGGAATGGACCTTCCCATATCTGGGCAATCTGATAGACGTACCGCCGAATTATTGTCAACCCACAGACATAAATCATTGTTTCTCAATTGTCCTAGAGAATTAATTTCAAAAAATTGCTTGAGCATATAATCCTGCAAATATACAAGCAATTGAATCAAAACTTAAAATAGAAGTAATCAAAATAATTTTAAAAAGACGGAAAAACTTCCAACAAATTTTTTGAACCTTATACAGTTTTTACAAGCTTCTTTATTAAACGAGCAAGCCTTTCAAGTTTTTAACCAGTTAAAAGAAGATCGAACCAGTTAAAGCAAGTTATTGTAGATTTACATTAAACGCATGCCCGGTAAATTTTTACTTACTTTTCCTTAAACACTAAATAAAAGATCAAAATGTGTGGATTAACGTTCTAATAAAAAAGTTTCAATTCTACAAAGCTTTAAAATTGATTCGTTTTTATGTAATTACAAGAATTAATGGGAAGCCTATTTTGCAATTACACAACTACAGTAATACAACAATACAATATTTTTCTAGTTATATCGTACCTAATTTCTTTTGCATGCACAATGGTAAAAACTTGATAGAATTTTTATAATTTTATCGTTGTTTGAATTATATTTTTATAAAATAAATATAAAAGAAAAATCTTTTTGATTAAAAAATTAATCAATAAAATTAGTAATTTTGATCATTGTTTGTTTTGTGAAACAGATTGTTGATTTGAACACAATTAAATCAACTTGGCTGGATCTTGTTGAATCTTTGCTGATTGAAATAAGCTTACTTGTCGCTCGCCTTGACCTTTATTCTATTACATTTGGATATTGTTAAAATAAAAGTTTATTGTCTGTTATACACCTGAAAATTTTGGATATTCAATACAACATAGATTAATGACAATCGATTTGAAGGTAATTTTGGCGATTCTCTAGGATGCGATAATTTGTTGATTTGACGACGTGGAGCATTTGAATTCTTCTTCGTTTGGAGTAGATGTTGCTTACGAGAAGATTCTTTAGATATTCCAACAGGCATTGTTCAGCCAGGCCACTGTTTCCGTATCAAGTGCTTCCAGACCAAGCCCCCAGCTTGGATGATGAAAAATAGGGCAGGATGTTATTATGTGGTCAGCGGTTTGCTCCTCCACGCCACACTCATGGGCGGCAATCTGTGCACTGTAGAACGGAATAAATCAACTCCAGTGCGGAGGCGATTAAACCTGACCCAGGATGGTCGGGGTAGATATCTTTCCAATGGTTTGTGGTTGGCGTCGAAGATGAAAGTACGTAGGCTGTAGGATTGGTATGCCATTTCAAATTTTATTTGGTTTTCGCCCAACATGCCACACTGGTGTCTGACTTAAAAAAGTCCTTTAAAAGTTCTAGTGCATCTGGCAACAATGGGTTTCTCGATTTGAGCTGTCGTGTCTTCTATAAAGGGAGGGGCAAGAGCCTATTGTTAAGTATGTGATTAGGCCCTTGTGCTCGGCGAACTAAAGCCAACAAAGCTTGTTTGTAGGGAAACTCAGTTGGAAGAATACCGCGTAAGACAAATAAGTTGACATCCAGTTGCAATGCCCAAAGCGTCATTCATAAGCTTGTTGATGAGGCGAGTGTGGGCAATGCGGCACCAGACAGTTGAGCAATACTCTGTAGCAGAGTGCACCTGAACCAGAGTGGCAGTGCCCAATATTGTGGGGCCAGCACCCCAGGTCGACGCCGCCACCAGGGCATGCTATGGAATGGAAAATAGAATGGAAAATGGAGTGAAAGTAAAACTTCAGTGTGCAATGGAAGATTTCATTAATGGAATGAAAAAATTTTCTATACTTTCATACGTTTTCCATACTTGCTTATTTTAATGTTGTTTTTATACTAAGTGCAGACAAAAAAGCCGTCTTTCATCGGACGCACAAAATGATAAAAGAAAAAAGTGATAGCCAAAGGTTTAATCAAATGAATAGTGCACGAAAAAATAATGGAAAATTACAACCATATAGTGATATTTCAACATTTGCCTTTCGACAATTTGTAACTTCTGCGCGCAACGACCTTCTGTGCGGCCCAAGAAAGCCTCAAATAAATAATTTAAAAAATTATTAATTTCTGTTCGTCTTCAGCCAAATTCTAGTTATTCTTTAGCGATCACTGACTTTTAGGTGCAAAAATCAAGAAAATCGGAACAAATTCAAAGTGAAGACCTTTTTGAGATTGCTACTTTTTAGGAACAAAAATCAAAAAATCCGAAACAGATTCATTACCTTTTGGGTACAAAACTTAAGAAAATTGGGACAAATTCAAAATGAAAAACTTTTTTAGAGAGCACTATAGTGCACCTCTCCAATAAAATCAACTTCTCAATGCGATCCTTGAGCTAAAAAGTTTGCTACCCCTTAATTAGACTTATAAAAATTTAGATAGTTTGATATTTAGGATTTTTTACTTCCAAAGTACGGAAAATGCATGAAATTTGAAATGGAAGAATTGTAGTATGGAATGAAATGAAAGATTTTTAAGTATGGAATGGAATGGAAGATTTTGAAAGATGTGAAATATGGAAAGTTTGTATTCCATTGCATTTCATTGCATGCCCTGCCCACCAGTCGCTTCAAAAGCTCAACGCATGTTGTCATTTTTTGCGCAGTGACTCAAGGTGTGCGCGAGATGTGAGCTGGATGAAACGATAGTAACGGATTTTTAGTTTTGTAACAAACAATTCAAAAAGCAACCGTTTCCGTATTAAATAACTTTGAATTGAATAAAACTTGCAAAACTACAGTGAAAACTCGGAACATCTTCAGATTAGTGGGCCCTAAATCAAACAAAAACGCTTTGTTGATAAATCAAATAAATGACTAGACAAGACAATTCGAAACTTGAACCCGGCAAAGTTTGAACAAAACAGATCTTGTTTAATTAAATTGACGAAATAAACAATGTTTTGAAAAAAGGTCGGAGAAAAGCAAAAGGAAAGTGTAATTTTTAAAAGCTTAGCAGAAAATTCGGCTTTCCGCCTGTTTTTTTCGCGATGATTTTCTGTCTTAACCGGTCTTTTTCCAAAGAAATTTTATCTCTGTTGTACCACTCAAAAAACAAGCAAAGTTCTTTATTTTGTTGCTCCAATTTTAGTCCGAACCGAGGATTCGCAAACCCTTTGATGTGGCCTGCGAAGGAATTTTCAATCAAATGCTCAATGAACTTGAATTATTGCAGTGTCTCTAAACCAACCCAATGGCGCATAGAAAACAAAGAATACAATTATTTTGGTTCAGCAGTAAAGGTTTGTTGCTGAAAAACATAAAAAATCAAAATCAAGCGCCGCACCCCAGTTCTTTGCTTTATTTTGAAAAAATATACTTCGAATCAAAAAGATGATATTTTTTGTTGGTCTTAACTGATTTTTCATTTTCAATTGCAAATTCTAATTATTGAAAATAATCGGGTAATCATTAAAATCAAAGTGAAGACAAAAAAGTCATCCCTTTGACTTTAACGTGATACTTTTGAATTAACTTCAGTAGCAATTGAAATTCGAAACACAAGTTTGGTTAACGACCAAAAAGAAAGCTCGTCCAGTTTGTTTACTGCACTGTTTGCGGCCAGCGGTAACCCAGTACGCAAAAATTCCGCCCGCGATGAGTAAATTGATAAGCCCGCCGATGCCCGTGATGCTAGCCCGTGATGATAAGACCTTTTTTGTCCCTCAGTTCTCTGATTTGTCGATTACACTTGCAATAACCGATATACTAATTTTTTCAAAAAGTTTTGCTGCACACCTGGGATTCTCAAAGTTTCGCGGAACAAAGCACAAAAAGCCAATTTGTTTTGCGCCCCTCAATTTTTTTACGCAACCCACAGTTTGAGAAGCCCTGTTTTAGACTACAGCTACCCTATAAATTTGAACAGCGCCGTGTATTGTTAAAACCTACGCATAACCACGACCTTTCAAAAGAACGTTGTAACAGTCCTAACACACTGGACCATTGAGATTATACCGCATTAGTTTACAGCTGAACTTTTAATTTCCTTGGAATGCTTTAAGAGCACTACATGATTACTCCAGAAATGAAATCTTTCAATAAGCAACGAAAAAATTTGATTTATATCAACCCTTCAAAAAAATTAAATTCAATCAAGTTTTTAAATCTTATAAAAAACTTGCTTAACAAGATTACACAAACCGTGCTGGATCGTTTGTAGCATTCAGAGACTCCAATTCTTTCAAAATAATTACGAATACATAGATCCGCAAACGAAGATTTGAGCTGTAAAAGTGAAAGCAATAAAATTCATTAAATTAAGTTATATCTAATACCAGGAACCTATTTTAAGGGAGAAACAGAGGGGACTTGTCCCCTCATTACTTAGAAGAAGGGGAACGAAACACCTTTTGTTCCCTCCAAATTGTATGCAAAAATAGTCACTGTCTTTGAGTTTGTCTATGATAGCGTTGCTATACAACAGGATTTTTCCGGATATGTCCAAAGACTTTTTTTTAGAAAACACCATGATTTTGGGACAAAAATTGGAATATTTAAATTATTTAGTTTATTTCAATTTGAAGAGCGTAGTTTTAAAAGTGCTTAAGTCACATTTTGTCCCCCAAAATTTTTAAACAGCTAGGTCCTTGTCTAATACTATGAATAAAAACTGAGAATCGAAAATTTAATTCGATGTTTTACAATATTTTCTTATTTCGATTCGCCGACAAGAGATTTGTCATCTTTGCGACATTTTCACTTTAGTTGTTATTGTTTCCTGAGGAAGATTCGAAGAAGGGTCTTTCCGTGTCATGTGTCCTGAAATTCAGAAATGTTTCAGTTAACCTCTTCAAATTTGCTCAAAAATTTTTCAAAATGTTATACATCATAATTGACCAGGAAAATGAAAATTTTAGCTCAATATCTATTGTACTTTATGAAATATGACTTGTTGAAATTTGGTACCCCATTGCAGCGATTAGCATTTGCTCATTTTCGGCCATTTTCAAACAAGCATTTCTCCAATTATAAACATTGTAGAAAGCTGATTTTTGGTATGTTCACCAACTTTCTGGTATATTACGTGGATCAAGTGTCAAAAATACCAAACCTACTCTACAATAGAATAACCAACTTTAATCTAGACCAGCGTTTCTCAAACCATGGGTCGCCAAGACTATGTGGATGGCTCGCGAAGGCTTGTAAATTACCGCGCGTAAAAGAAAAGATCTGCGCACACAAGATTTCAGAAGTGAAGAACCTTTTTAAGGGATCATTACAATTTTAAGACAAAAATCAAGTAATCAGACTCAGATTTAAGGTGAGGACCTTTTTTTTTTTTTTAGAGATCACTACGTTTTTCAGCCGAAAATCAAGAAATCGAAATAAGTTTGCTTACAAACAAATTTCTGCCGACTTATTTACAGCTAAAAATTAGACAACCATTGTTGGCTTACATAACAATTTTGTTTTCTTCTAATCAAAATAAGCGCTCACTCAAATTTATTTGGGTCGCAGTCACATTTGTAAATCGTTGTTTTTAGCGATTTTGGGTCGCAGAAAAAAAGGTTTGAGAAACACTGATCTAGACTACAATTACTAATAATCTGCTAGATTATAATGAATATTATTATTGTTATTATTATCATTATTTTTTTTTCGGCCGTTGAGCCTTGTCTAGCCTTGTCTTTGTTATTTTTCAGAACACAGGACTTCTATCTGTAGAAACTGTTTTTAATACAGAAGACTAGATTGTGTGGCTACTATCTCAACAAAAAATGTTCAAACAATTCTTTTGTGAGTGTGTGTATTTTTTTTTTCTTTCGTACCATATTTCTATGAAATGGTCCTTTTTGACTTGTGACAGGATTTCTTTCGGTGGGTTTGTTTGCCTGTCTGACCCCTTTTGGTTACAGGCTTGTTGTGCTTTCCACCATATTTTTGCCGCCAACACAACAATGCCTCAAATACATGGTACGTCTTGCTTTGTCGCACTTTTCTATTTTGTCTCTTATTTTGTTTTTCCCTGTCTTATAATTCCTTATCTGTTTTTTTTATGTAAGGTGTTGTAACCATGCATCATTCTTCTAACTACTATGTCAAATATTACTGTGTGCATGCTATAACGTTTAACGTTTTGTTGCTTCTTCCTTTATCTCCTGCTATAGTCCTATATGTTGGTTTATTTCTTTCTGTTTTTATTGTGGCGGAGCAGAAATAAAAGATACTGATACTGATACTGAAAATAATATTAGATTGTAACATTATGAAGAAATTAAGTTCCAAAATGTCCACATTTTGACCGAAGAACAAATTTTCCGCGATATTTAAAAAGCTATAACTGCCATGCAAACCATAGCATTGCTTTAATTTTTAACAAGAGTACTCTCTACCAACTGAACTATAACTTCACCAAATATAAAAAGAAAACACCAGTTTAAAAAGAAGTTACATTACTTTAAATTATGGATCAGCCATAAAATTGCCAAAAATGCCCCATCTTGTGGTTGAAAAATGGACAAGTAAAACATTGTTTTAAAAACAGTTTTTTAACATGTGAAAGAGCTTTTCTTTAGAAAATTACACACCAAATTTCAACTTTGTTCCGAAACTGTTAGGGGTGAGGCATAGTCATTTTGTACGTGAAAAATTTAGTTTTTACCAGTGGCGTGCGGTCAGGGCATGCAAGTCATGCGTTGCATGACCAACAAACTTTTGCACGATGACCTTTGTTTTTTAACTAAATCAAAAACAGCACTGTTGTGGGACGAAATTAGAGAAATGTGATGCTGATCCGAGACGAAGACTTTTGTTTTAGAGAACATTACAATTTTAGGACAAAAAGTGTAAAATCCTGGACTGATTTTAACTGAAGACCTTTTTTTTAGAGAATACAATGATTTTCGGCTGGGAAGCAAGAAATCTGAGACTGATTTGAAGTAAAGACCTTTTTTTTTGAGAAGACCACAATTTTGGGATAAAAATTGGTCTATGTTTTAAAATCTAACAAATTTTTTTGTCCTACCTATACGATATTGCATGTCTTATTCATTAACTACCAGTAAAATACCCAACTGCATGACCAGCTTTGGCATACCAAATCCATGACCAGTGTCATAGGTCACCGCCGCCATTGGTTTTCACCATATCCAAAAAAGTGCAAAATTTAATCTTCTATCTATAAGTTTGATGAAATATTGTATATTAATTAGAAAGTTAGAGCTAAGTTGATAAAAGAAAATTCCAACTCTTTATCAGCTACTTTTTGGCTGTGACTTTCATTTCAAAAATGCTAGTCGGTGGCATATTTTTCTCGACGCATATATCTTTATTTTTGTGCTTGCAAAACCATTTTAGGCATATTGAAACAGAACAAATTTTTATCTGGGGGTATATGATGATGCTGAATCCATTTTTGCAATCTAAACAGCTGTATTTGAACAGCAAGGTACTAAAATCAAACATTAATTTTTAATAAAAGCTTTCGTTGTTAACCAAGAAGTATATGCAATTTTAACATGCAGAAGTAATGCATTCAGTAACAAGCCCAAGACATTCCTAATTTTTGAGCATGTCTCATTCACTTAAATTTACTTGTAAAGTTTCAGATTATTGAGTAATTGAATGCTAATTATTTGTTTTAATTACGAAACTCATTATCAGATATTCGAATGAACTTATTCACTAGCAAATCACAATAAACAAGTTAGTCACAGGTTTGACAATTTGCTACAAGTGTAAGAGCAATTTGGGATCTTACTTTACGGTGTGAATTTAAGGACACGCCGTTTAAATCTCTCTTCTGCCTGGAGGTTGTATAAATCCAGACTACAAATTAAGAACAATGTTTCAATTTAAATCAGTTTACTAAAAGAAAACACAAAAATTAAAACAATACAAAACTTTCATTAAAAAATATACTCACGATTTTGTGAGAACTCCAGGCAAAAGACCAGATTGAATTTTAAATTAATTATTATTTTATCAATAACACGTTATGATTTTCTTTTATTTTATTTTTTTCTAATCTCTTTGTTCTTTAATCAACACGCGAAAGGTTCACATTGATAAAAGTAAATTAAATTAATTATTTATAAGGGAGCGCGCTTCCAACAAGTGTTGAACTAACAAATTTTAGCTGTAAATATTTCTTGAAAAACTTTTTAGGTAACTGCAATTCTATATTTAGCATTTTCACATAGTCAGCTTTATATTTTATTGTAAAATGCCTTTCACTGTGGTTGTAGCACAGCATGTTAAGCTGTAAATTTGTCATAACTAAAATGTGTTTTAAAACTTTTTTGAGTATCATACTCTTAGATCAGAGCTGTAGAAGCCACATTTATATTAGGCAGTAACAAAGTAGGCCGCATAAGTTGAAATACCAAAAAAAATAGCGTCATCCCTTTAAATCTACCGTAGTTTTCTTGATTTTTGTCCCTGAAAAGTAATGCTCTTTAAAAAAAAGGTCTACACCTTGAATCTGTCCCAGTTTTCTTGATTTTCGTTTTAAAAAGTAGTGATCTCTAAAAAAAAGATCTTCTGTTATTACCAGTAGTCATTGACACATACATTCATATTGTTCTTCATTAAATTCTACTAATTTTTAAATTGTAAAAATCAATATAGTTAAATATTAATTACTACAAAAGCTAGCTTTCGCAGAGGCTGCTCGTTCTCCACCTATGTCCAGATGATATTATCAAAGTAGCATATTGTGACATTGTATTCTCGATTAAAAAATGCTATGAAAGTTTATTGGGTTCTAGGACAGAAATAGAAAATGAATAAAGCAAAAGGGTAGTCTGATTAATAATTCAAACAGATGGAACAAAAAAAAAAATAGAAATAAAGTTATTGACATGCAGCTTTTGGTAAGTGAGTTTATAGATAGGTTTTCGAAAAAATTTGTTTTAAACCTTTTTTGCAGTAAAAAAACACCATTTTATTGCCAAGGCTCAATCAGCATTCTTTTAATCAACCAAGAAAACACTTGCCAGTGATACTGTTATAATTTTCTTGGACTTGGCTGAAAACTACAATTTTCTTGTTTGAGATGCAGTCCAAAATTATCACTGGGAAAACACCAGGCAACACTCCATCCATTTTGTTGCTACTACAGAGAAAAAATTCTCAAATGCTTAAGTCTTAGTGTTATTTCTGATTGCATGAGACATGACAGCAACACTGTGTATGCTTTTATTGGCAAAGTAATAGCTTACAACGAGGAAGGCTTACATGTTATAAACAAAGTTTTGTATTTTAGTGATAGGGCAGCTAGCCAGTATAAAATTTCAAAAATTTTGTGAACTTCTGCCATCACGAAATTGACCACGGTATTCAAGCTCAATGGGATTTCTTTGCAACAAGTCATAAAAAGTTGTCTTGTGATGAAATAGGGGAAACCACAAAGCAACTTGTTGCAAGAGCAAGCCTTCAAGCTACTAAAAACAATCAAATTTTAACTCTTTATCACATGTTTCAGTGGGCTAATGAAAATATTGCTGGAATAATTTTTTGTACGTGGTTGATCAAGAAATTTCAAATAATGCAAAAACTTATCAACGGGAACAAAAATATTCCTACTGTACAACAATTTCTGGCACAAGATTTCACCACTGCTTCATTCCACAATCTAAATCCAGAGTGGTAATGAAAAGGTTACCATCAGTTGATGCGGGAGCTCAAGTTTAGCTGTATGATGATACTGTGGCAACCAATCAGCTGGCGCGCGCGAAAGACTCATGTGACAAGAGACGTCGGTGCGCAAGCATGCGTGAAAACGCTTACAATGATTTTCGCTAATGTACGCCCGGTCTTTGTTCGAGCTTTCTTTATTAAAAGTACATTGTTAGAAACGGGTCATGTATCGCGAAGTCAGACAGTGTGTTTAGTAAGTAAACGCTACATTGGTGACCCCGGAAGTCGAATACGCCCAAAAAATTTTCTAATAGCACAAAATAAGCTGAAATTACTGGATTAAATTTGTTAAACATTGATATGTCAGCAGACAGTGAAATTTTAACGCAGTTAACTGAAGCAGTCAGCAAGTTAATAAACAACGCCTTGTCAACGACTAAGATTCAAGCAGTAGCAGTTAAACTCCCAGAGCTTTGGACAGACGACCCAGAGATTTGGTTTCTTCAAGCCGAAGCACAATTTAGGTCTAAATCTATAATTATTGATCAAACTAAATTTGACTACATAATTACAGCATTAGACAATCGGGCCGCTGCAGAAGTTATCTAAACACACCGGAGCAAGGAAAATATAATGCTTTAAAAACAGCTTGACTCAACGCGTTTGGTAAATTTCAACTACAAAAAGACGCTGAGCTCATTAATATTTCAGGGTTTGGGGACAAGAAGCCCTCCGCATTTCTACGCTATCTCGAGTCCCTCAACAATGACGCCGACACCCTTCGGCGAGCATTTTTTTTAGCACAACTTCCTTCACAGGTTCGTGCGATTCTAGCGGCCCAAGAATTTTCAAATCTACAGGAATTAGCTTTAGCTGCAGACCGTATTATCGAAGCTAACGAGTTACGCCCTATCAACTTGGTATCGGCGTTAAGCCCCAGACATCTTAAGAACTTACAACCAAAACACAAACCCAAACCTAATCCCTCCACTCATCACATTATCTGCTACTACCATAAAAAATTCGGCCCTAACGCACGTACCTGCAGACCCGGCTGCCCCTTTGCGAGCTTACTCCCAGTGGCAACGTCATCGTCAATCACCGTGCAGGAAAACGGGCAAGCCGGCCGCCAATGACCGCGGCGGTCGGCTTAATCAAAACTAACACCTTGTCAGTGTGGGATCGCGCCACAGGGACATCTTTCCTAGTAGATACCGGCGCTGACGTTTGCGTTTTCCCTGATTCCCCAAACGACAAGCGCAAACGTACCCCTACAGAAAACCTCACGGCGGCCAACGGTTCCGAAATCAATACATGGGGACAACGTGTTATTACTTTTATTCTCGAACAAGGAAAGCGATATCATCAGAAATTTTACTTAGCCGACGTCGCTCGCCCTATACTAGGCGCCAATTTTTACGGCCGATAACATTGCCATCGATTTACGCGGACGCCGACTTGTCGATTTAAATCACGGCCATATTTTCGCTGCAGATACAGAGCGCACACCGAACAGTCACTGCGGTTTAGGTTTGGGCGCAACTAGCCGCTTTAATCAACTATTGCTACAATTTCCACAAATTTTAGCCCCCATTCTACAAAACCAGGTGAGTAAACACGGTGTCGAACACCATATTGTCACCAGCGGCCCACCAGTTCATTCACGACCTCGGCGTTTAACTGCCCCAAAACTAGCTCTAGCCCAAGCCGAATTCCAACAATTAGGAGCGGGCAGGCATAATTCGCTGTTCCAATTCACCTTGGTCCACCCCCTACACATGGTGCCTAAACCCTCTGGGGGATGGAGACCGTGCGGCGATTATCGCCGCCTTAACCAAATTACCACCGACGATCGTTATCCACTACCCCATATTCACGATTTCAACACACGACTGGCTGGAGCAAAGATTTTTTCCAAAATAGACCTCATTCGTGATTATCACCAAATTCCTATGCCCGAAGATTCAATTGCCAAGACCGCAATCGCCACCAGTTTTGGCCTCTGGTAATTTTTTCGGATGCCTTTCGGGTTAAATAACGCAGCGCAAACCTTTCAACGACTCATGGACAGCATTTTCCAACACTTAGATTTTGTTTTCGTCTACCTAGATGATATTTTGGTTGCTAGTAAATCACCAGTGGAACACTACAATCACCTTAGACAGATTTTTACACTGTTGTCCTCAAACAGATTAATAATTCAAAAATCCAAATGTATTTTTGGCGTTCAAGAACTCGAATATTTAGGACATCTTATCACAGCGGAAGGTGTTAGACCTCTCCCGAGCCGCATTGAGGTTATCCGCAATTTTCCCACGCCAGATTCTCGTTCTTCTCTTCAACGTTTCTTGGGCATGATAAATTTCTACCACCGTTTCCTCCCCACAATCGCCTCGCAGCTTGCGCCTCTGCATGCCGCATCGTCTGGCCGAGGCAAAGAACTTACGTGGACTACAGAATGTTAGAAGGCCTTCGAAAACGCCAAGGCAGCGCTGGCACATGCTACTTTACTACACCATCCTAAAGCAAACGCACCTACCAGCATAACTGTAGATGCATCTGACTTGGCCATTGGAGCACAACTTGACCAATTGCACAATGGTTACTGGGTACCCATCGCTTTCTTTTCCCGAAAATTGTCGTCTGCAGAAAAGAAATACAGTACCTTCGACAGAGAACTAGTGGCAAGGTACCAGGCTGTGCGCCACTTTCGGCATTTCATAGAAGGCAAGCCATTAACATTCGCATTGTCCAACAATGCTGACCGCTCGCCCCGTCAATCCCGCCACCTGTCGTTTATAGCCGAGTTCACCTCTGACATACGACATGTGAAAGGAAAATTTAACGTGGTAACCGATACACTCTCAAAAATCAACACTATCACAGAGCCTCCCATTGACTTTCGACAACTAGCAAACGACCAAGCAGTTTCACAAGAAATTGCAGCGTATCGAACCTCAATAACCAACCTTTTGCTTCAAGATATACCATTCGGCGACGTCTCCCTCCTTTGCGACATGTCACTTGGGAAACCTCGTCCTGTGCTTCCAAAGGAATGGACCTACAGAGTTTTCCAAGCTATACACTCTTTAGCTCACGCCGGACCACGCCCCACTCAACGGGCAATTGCAGACCGCTATGTATGGCACGGGCTTAAATAAGACATTCGCAGATGGTGCCGAGAATGCCAGAGTTGCCAAGCAGCCAAAGTGTATCGCCACATCCGAGCCCCACTCTCTCATAGGTCTCAACCAACAGGGCGCTTTCACAGCATCCACGTAGATTTAGTCGGTCCACTTCCTCCGAACAAAGGAATGACATACCTCTTCACCATTATCCGATGGCCCGAGGCCATTCCCCTCCCCGACGCAAAAACACCTACCTGCACAAATGCTCTCATACGAGGATGGATCTCCCGGTTTGGAGTAGCGGCAGATATCACATCAGACCGAGGTCCATAATTTACTTCATCTTTATGGTCAAACTTAAATAAAATGTTAGGCATTAAACAACAACACACCACAGCTTATCATCCACAAGCTAATGGCATGGTAGAACGCTTGCATCGACAACTCAAAGATTCCCTCAAAGCCCGCACTACATCTCCACATTGGATGGAACACCTACCTTTCACACTCCTTGGTTTACGAACAACTTGGCGTGAAGAACCGGGATGTTCTCCCGCCGAATTAGTGTACGGATCTACTCTACACATCCCCGGCGAATTCATTGACCCTACCCCACCCCTTTCTCTACAACCTTCAACCACATTTCTTCGCGACCTGCAAAAATCGATGCATGAAACCCTTCCACCACCCCCGACACACCATTCATCTCTTACATCTATTACCCACCCTCTCTTGGCCATACAGGTTTCGTTTACGTACGAATCGATAAACACAAGACACCCCTGCAACGACCTTATGAAGGACCATACAGAATTATCTCCACATCTGAGATATTTTTCACCCTCGACGTAAATGGACGAACAGAAAACATTTCAGTTGACCGTGTCAAAACAGCATACCTGGCCACAGGAAGATATCCACCACAACTCAACAACCAAGAAGAAGACATTTCGACGCCTTCCTCTTCGTCGCCGCTCCCTAATAAATCTCCAGGCATCACAACTACACGCAGTGGACGATCAGTTCGACGACCGCCACATATTGTCAAAGACTATATCGCTGGTATACAAGAATCGTACAACAACGCTGGAGGGGAGCCATGTGGCGACCAATCAGCTGGCGCGCGCGAAAGACTCATGTGACAAGAGACGTCGGTGCGCAAGCATGCGTGAAAACGCTTACAACGATTTTCGCTAATGTACGCGCGGTCTTTGTTCGAGCTTTCTTTATTAAAAGTGCATTGTTAGAAACGGGTCATGTATCGCGAAGTCAGACAGTGTGTTTAGTAAGTAAACGCTACAATACCATCAAATCAGTTTTATCACACTTGCAGCTCAAGAAAATGATTTACATCTTGAAAAATACGTTGCGTACATCTGTGACTAAGATTGGTGTATTGGTGTGGTGACTAAACGCTCATTCAAAACAAAATTGTCTACATCAAATTTATGAAACGAAATAATTTGTTTTTAACATGGCGACAGAACCTAAAAAATGAGTGTTGGATCTCATTAAATGATGTCATATTTATTTTTAAGCCACCTCATCTGCAAGGACAGAGTGGACGACACTACAAATTAGCAATCACAGACTATAATCAAATCTAAGCAGTGCTTGCTGCTTGAATCTTTTTTTTGCAAATGTTGAAGGTTTTAAAGCATCTTGTAAACGTTTTTTCAGATCACTAAATTTTTCCAGTTTGCAAAATATTTTTGATATATTGTGATCTAAACCTATTTATATGTACGAGGTCTAGTTTTTTGTTGTTCAAATACAGCTGTTTAGATTGCAAAAATGGATTCAGCATCATCATATACCCCCAGATAAAAATTTGTTCTGTTTCAATATGCCTAAAATGGTTTTGCAAGCACAAAAATAAAGATATATGCGTGGAGAAAAATATGCCACCGACTAGCATTTTTGAAATGAAAGTCACAGCCAAAAAGTAGCTGATAAAGAGTTGGAATTTTCTTTTATCAACTTAGCTCTAACTTTCTAATTAATATACAATATTTCATCAAACTTATAGATAGAAGATTAAATTTTGCACTTTTTTGGATATGGTGAAAACCAATGGCGGCGGTGACCTATGACACTGGTCATGGATTTGGTATGCCAAAGCTGGTCATGCAGTTGGGTATTTTACTGGTAGTTAATGAATAAGACATGCAATATCGTATAGGTAGGACAAAAAAATTTGTTAGATTTTAAAACATAGACCAATTTTTATCCCAAAATTGTGGTCTTCTCAAAAAAAAAGGTCTTTACTTCAAATCAGTCTCAGATTTCTTGCTTCCCAGCCGAAAATCATTGTATTCTCTAAAAAAAAGGTCTTCAGTTAAAATCAGTCCAGGATTTTACACTTTTTGTCCTAAAATTGTAATGTTCTCTAAAACAAAAGTTTTCGTCTCGGATCAGCATCACATTTCTCTAATTTCGTCCCACAACAGTGCTGTTTTTGATTTAGTTAAAAAACAAAGGTCATCGTGCAAAAGTTTGTTGGTTATGCAACGCATGACTTGCATGCCCTGACCGCACGCCACTGGTAAAAACTAAATTTTTCACGTACAAAATGACTATGCCTCACCCCTAACAGTTTCGGAACAAAGTTGAAATTTGGTGTGTAATTTTCTAAAGAAAAGCTCTTTCATATGTTAAAAAACTGTTTTTAAAACAATGTTTTACTTGTCCATTTTTCAACCACAAGATGGGGCATTTTTGGCAATTTTATGGCTGATCCATAATTTAAAGTAATGTAACTTCTTTTTAAACTGGTGTTTTTTTTTATATTTGGTGAAGTTATAGTTCAGTTGGTAGAGAGTACTCATGTTAAAAATTAAAGCAACGCTATGGTTTGTATGGCAGTTATAGCTTTTTAAATATCGCGGAAAATTTGTTCTTCGGTCAAAATGTGGACATTTTGGAACTTAATTTCTTCATAATGTTACAATCTAATATTATTTTGACACTTGATCCACGTAATATACCAGAAAGTTGGTGAACATACCAAAAATCAGCTTTCTACAATGATTATAATTGGAGAAATGCTTGTTTAAAAATGAGCGAAAATGAGCAAATGCTAATCGCTGCAGTGGGGTACCAAATTTCAACAAGTCACATTTTATAAAGTACAATAGAATAGATATTGAGTTAAAATTTTCAAATTTAGGTCAATTATGATATAAAACAATTTGAAAATTTTTGAGCAAATTTGGAGAGGGTAACTGGAACATTTCTGAATTTCAGGACACATGACACGGAATGATCCAGAATAGTTAATGCTTAATAAACTCAACCTAAACTGAGACTCGCTGCTTGCATAACGTTTTTTATAGACTAGTGGGTGATATATTGTTGATACTTTGGGTAAGTTAATGAAGTGATCAGTATTGTGTCTGCGTGCGTGCGTGCATGTGTACATGTATATGTGTGTGTGTGTGTGTGTGTGTGTGTGTGTGTGTGTGTGTGTGTGTATGCGTGTGTGTTTGTGTCAACTGTCAAGTGCCGCAATAACTGTCGTTTCGATAGGCAGTGGTGGATATTTAAATTCAGGGGCCCGAGGCAAGGATTTCTAAACATTGATGTTCCCTAAAAAAAGAAAAAAGTTTTGATGCCGTCTTTCACTTTTTTCTCCCAAAATCATAGTAATCTATAAAAAAAAAGATCTTCGCATCGATTTGATCTCTGATTTCACTATTTTTCTTGAAAATCATGGTTAACCTCTAAAAAAAAAATGGTCTTCATCTCCAATCGATCTTGTATTTCCCACTTTTCGTCTCAACTTCGTCATGATCTCTAAAAAACATCTGTAGCAAAATGAAACTATACGTGTTATTTTTAAAGGGAAGGGGGGGCCGGGGCAACTGCCTCATTCGCCTCACCCAATATCCACCACTGTCCAAGGCCTAATTTTCTAAAAGTTAGGGTTTAGTAGTGCAGCACAGATAACTTTACAGGTGCGATGATTTTCCAATTTGGATCTGTGCCAGTTTTGTACTCAAATGACATGGTAGTAATTGCACTGATAGATTAATGTCGTGAAGTGTAGAGTTAGTATCTTTGTTATTAAAAAAAATTTATTTAGGTGATGTACTGTGAATTTGTGTAAGGTTTTTTCTATCTCTCAGGCCTGATACCAAAGTGAAGATTATAAGTTTAGTGAGATCATTGTCATGAAATATGATTCTGTGTGGATCTAAATGTACATTAAGATGAAGTAAAGAGTACGTTTGTGTTTCTGGCAGTTGTTCAAGTTGAGTAGCATCAAGTTGAGTTAGGTTCCCGCTGAAAAGATAATGGTTGTTAAATAGGTTATCAGTGTTGGTGTCTTGTGCGCAACCGATAACAATGCAATGCAAAAAGCTATGTTTCGACTGGTTTTCAGTTAGTTGATGCTGGTGTTCGATATTATACTGCTCCATATGCTGCTTGCATACATAGCGATGAGGCAAAGATAGTTTTCAATTCGAAAATTAATTTTTTTTGTTTTGCATTTGATGGAAGTGAGTGCTTTAAGAATGTTAAGAGTTTATTTTACTTTGACTATAAGTAATATTCATATCTTGTGGAAACATTACAGCATAGATTTTTAAACCTTTTTAAGTTCATTTATCCCTTAAAAGTTTTAATACTTTTTGTCCCAAAAACATAGTAATAAAAAAAGGTCATCTCTCAGAATCTGTCTTTGATTTTTCAATTTTTGTCCCAAAAACATAGTGATCTCTAAAAAAAAACAAAATTACCACCGAATCAAGTCAAATTTACCCCCAGTCGAGGAACGATGCATTAAAGTAGGCGTGGGTAAACTACGGGTCGCGGCCCACAACAATTTTTTGTGCGGCCCGCGAAGAGTTCAAACAAATAATTGGGTTTATTATTATTTTCTTTTTTGTCTTCAACCAAATTCTTGCTTTTAACAATCACTCATCGTTGTCGTTTGGGATCATCCGGTTGTTTTTGTTTCATCAGATGATGGCAGTGATGTTTCTTGAGCCAGCATCTGGTCTTGTCATCTAGGATTGACAGACCAAGACGTCCTTTTGGTGCCCCGTGTGTAGGGCATGCAGAACTGATCTGGTCTGCAATTTGTGTACACCATACTCGCAATTATAATAGGGAGCAAGACCCCATTTCTACATGGAAGACCAAAAACGCCCAACGCCAGTTTGAAAGCGGTTGACTCTTATCCAAGAGGCCTGGGCAGGCTGAGTCCAAGATACTTGGAACCGACTCTGGTGATGAAATTATGAAGTTTACATGGGCTATTCAAGTACTCCATGTTTAATGCAAAGTCTGTCCATTGACGATCACGGATATCTACTTCAGATGCATTATTCAATAGTTTCCGTGCGGTAGGTACAAATGGGCGTCTGGATTTCAATCTCTGTTACTGTGCATTCAATGGCCGAACCAGATAAACATGCAAGAAGTGCTTAGGGTCTAAAATGCTGCGGTTGGCCGAGAGCAGAGTGGCTCTTAGTTCGCTCGTAGTTCAACTAGTTGGATACCGGCAAGGATGGGAGACTTAAGCATCCAGTGACAATGCGCAAAGCGTCATTAAGAATATCGTCAATAGTACTTGTGTGTGCACTATAAAACCAAACTGGTACATTGCTGAAGAGTAAATCTCGGTAGAGTTGACTAATTTTTAGGTGCAAAGATCAAAAATCGAAGCAGATTTAAAATGAAAAACTTTTTTTTTGGGGGTTTAGAGATTACTTTATTTTGGGCTTGAAAATTAAGAAATCCGAGACAGATTTGTAATAAATACCGTTTTTTAGAGATCATTATAATGCGGCCCGCAAATAAATTCAACATTCAAATGCGGCCCTATTGAGCTAGAATATTTTCCCACCCTGCACTAAAGTGTACGTCAAACTCGCAAACTTTTTGGTGATTTGTGGTGTTGCTAGGTTTTTTCGGTTAAAGTGATCCAGTTTTAGTTTTAAAAACTATGTTCTGAAGCGCTTAATCAATAATAACAAAATAGAAAAGCAACAGCCAATCGCATTACTTACGACACCAAAGGTTCCGTTTCGCAATTCAGGAACGTATTTTTCGGGATAAACATTGGTGAGAAACCAATCAAAGTCATGACATTCTAAGCTTTCGACAAGTTTTCTTCTCTCAGTGACGTCACCAGGTTCAGTCTGAAAATATTGCTCACGGTTGATATGGCAGTTGCTTTCTCGCAGCCTGGGCCGTAAGCAAGTCTGCTCTTGTTACACATGACAGACCGAAACCGAAACTGCCAAAACGGAAGGGTATTTAACCATCCCGATGTTCAGCGAGAGTATACAAATCATTAAACATTTTTTTCAGGACGGGGCAATGCCTGAAAAAGTATTGCCTTTTTTGAATAACTTTGCCAAGAAGCTCCAAAGACTCACATTATTTTCCAGCTGAACATCAAAGGTTTACTGCAATCAAGATGAACATTCTTCATTACCTTGCTTTACAGTTTGAGGCACTTGTCATCTTACTACAGGAGACCAGTGCCCTAACGCACAAAAGTCAGTATTTCCAGGTTTTCAACTAGCTGGATTTTCCTTGAGCAGGAAGCATGGCTTTGCCACGTTTGTCTACGAGCGACTAAGGTATACGCTTTTAAAACGATCTCCACCGACATTGGAGATTGAGTGGTTGTGTGTAGACGTTGATGGTTATAAAACAGGCGACGTTTACAAATCTTACCAACGCGACTGCAATCCTTAGATCTTCCAGTGTTTCCTCACCCGAAAAATCGATTAGCAGTACAAAACTTTAAGATAACTTTAAAAAGCGTGTTCATTCCTCGAAGACTTTTCGTCTCACACTTATCAGGAGGAATCGTGGAATGAACTGAGAGCAATCCGATTGTATTTAAATTGGAAAGGAGAAAAAGTCTGATTGGTCAAGAGAGGCAACCAATCAGATCCCTTCTCTTTTCCTATATAAACGCGATCGAATTGCTCTCAGTTTATTCTGACGATTCCTCCCGATAAGTGTCAATGAAAAGTCTTCGAGAAATGAACACGCTTTTTAAAGCTATCTTAAAGTTTCCTCACCTCTTTCTTTATGCCGGCGATTTCAACCGTTGCCACGCTAATTGGGGTTACGATAATAACAGCCCGGACGGTGAGTGGTTGGCTGGCTGGCAAGTATTATACAATGCCAAAGATAAACTGCCAATTTCTACTCGAACCGCTGGAACACTGGCACCAATCCAGATATAGCGTTCCTTAGCGTAAGTCCTTGAAGACGTTTACCGGATAGACAACTCTTGCTTAGATGTGCTTGAATAGTTTTCCAGGTTATCACACCACTAATAATTGATTTGTCAATGCCAAGCATGCCTGGCAATGGAGCTTCCGCAAGGCCAAATGAAGTCACTACATTGTTTTGACGAACAAATTTGCAAAAACTTTGCTAACACCTGATTCACTTGATGTGGATGCGGCTTACCGGGACTTTTGTAACACTATCAGGAAAGCAGACAAAAAGATTATCCTACTCGGTCATCGAAACAGCTATATTTTGTGTTGGAATGCGGAGTGTGAACCCCTCTACACAACCTTCCTGCAGTCTCCTCAGTTAGGGATGCGACTCAAGTTTATCTGCTACAACTTTACTTGCCAAACTTAAGAGGAAGTGTAGGGATTGATGGTCCGAAGCAGTTGGGAACATCAACTTTTCACAGTCTAGTCATAAAGCATGGAATAGTATATTGAACAACCTTACTGCCGCATCACGAGACTCTTCTCGTCACCGTCCTATGAAAGTCAGAAACAGAAACAGATGATACGAGGCTGTTGATCGCAAGTCATCTCGTCTTGTTTCTCAAGAAGTGTCTGACTTTTGGAAAGTCACAACACCAGACCCAGTGAATATTTCTAAGAATTTCTCTCATAAATACTTCAATGATGTCCTCCGACACTTAAAACCAGGTAAAGCTCCGGGTCCTGATTCCATCTGTTCAGAGCTTAACATCCATGCTGAAGCTGCTTTGAAGTCTTGGTTACGTGACTCCTTTTCTTCTTGCTTGCGCTACTCTAAATATTAAAAATCTGGAGAAGAGCGATACTAAAGCTGATGAATCCTGAGAGGACACAAAGAGTTATCAACCAATATCTCCGTTCTGTGTCCCCTACAAGATCCTCGAGAGGCTTATCTTCGCCCGAGTCAAACCAATTATCGATCCACTGCTCCCTAAAGAGCAGGATGGGTTTCGACGCGGAAAGTCAACCGTGGATCACGTCATCCTGTTGACACAGAACATCAAAATTTTTTCAAAGCTAAGAAGACCGGTGCCGTTTTTGTCAATCTGACAGCGGCATATGACACTATCTAACATCGTGGCCCTGACTGCAAACTGCTGAGACTTCTATCGGAAAACTACATAATCAGAATGATTATATAGCTTGTCTGAAACCGAAGTTTAATCCTTACAATGACAGCAAGCAAAGCAAGCAGTACAGCAGCCTGGAGTAGTAAAAGGACAAACACTCGGCCCCAGTATTGTTTGTGTCTGGAGTGGACGGTCTTCCAAACGACGACGACAACTGATAATTTGCATTTACGTTGTGCTAAGATTGATTGTTGTTTTAACTACTTCAAGCGCCCGTTTTTTCTTGCTAATTACTTAGCTTCTATTTTTAGTATTGCTGTAGTTTTACCAATTTAAATTATAATCAAAAAACTCATTATCAACTTGTAAAAAATTAAATATAACATAACGAAGTAAAATTTAAATTTTAATCGTTTACTACTAAAAAAATAACTGAAAACACATCTAATCCCATAAATCTTTTTTGCGTTCACTAAACCTAAAACGAAGTCATCAAGACATAAACTATGTGCTTTTTATAATATTCAAAGAATTTTTTACTGGATTTTACAGACTTTCAAAAGCTATTATAACTGGTCTATTATCACCTTTATACATTGTTAAACATAGCAATTGAGTATATTGCGCTTTAATTAAAGCTAGTAAAATTGAAAATCAAACAATAAAGTAAATCTCACAATAAAGCCTTTCAGATCTACGTAAAGTAGAAAAACACGTTTGTAGTGTCCATACAACCACACAGCGGCGGCTCTTCTTACGTTTTTCCAAAAAGATTGACGAGAGTACATAAAATAAAGTCCTGAAACATGACCAATGTGCGAGCAAGGATGCATCAGAATTTTTCCTCCACACATCCAAGTCTGTTGACGAAATTTCAAAAGCAAAAAATTAAAATTGCAATGGTTTTAAATGCAAAAGAAATAACACACGCAAGTGAAGCTTCGCTTGCAAAATTTGTTTTAGGTCTTTTTTTATTTAAGCACACTTCATTTAGAAAAATTGTTTCTGTTGCTGCTGTTGTTTTTCTTTTTCTAAAGCTGTCGTGCAGAAGCCATATCTTAACTTTTCAAAAAAGCCAATTAAGACTCTTAGATGACCTTCGCTGCTTACAAAAGTTTTTTTACAGAAAAGAAGTGTGGTGTTGCGTTTGTGCTGCAGTAAGAGGTGATTAGTATCATGTGTGTGTGTAGCAAGCACAGTGGGCAGTGTGGCGCGTAGATATCACAGTTTACTGTGTGTAGGTAACTTTGCAAGGGTGGTGATTTGTTGGCTCTGAGCTATGCCGTTTTTTACGCATGTGACGTGGTGATCTTTGTTCTGATGGGTAAATGTCATCAGGTGTTATTTTTTGAAATTGATGCATTGTGCGCCGATAATAGTATAAAAATGTTTGAGGTTTTTTTTATATTCCTCAGGTATTATGTTTGGATCTGATGTGATGATAACAAAATAGGGTTTTTATGTTTTGAGTGAATCTGAATGTGGCATTAAGATGATTAACGGATGTGTTGTAGTTGGAGTAGCATGAAATTTGGGATGTATGTTCATAGGAAGGCATTGGTTTTGTCATTAGGTGTTGGACGTTTGTATCTCGTAAGCTGCCAGTGGCAATTCGCAAAGTGTTTACCCATTTGGCAATGGTTTGCATTTTGTTCATGTTAGTGTTTGGTATGACAGGGTTCTACATGATGTTTGCATATTCCAAAATGGGGCTAGTGATAGCTTTAAATATAAAGACGATTAGTTACTTTTGTTTCGCATCTATACCATTTATAAGTCTATTTGGCAAAAATGAAAATCAATTTGGCAGAAATGAAATTCAAATTGACATTAATGAAACTATATCCTGTTTCTTACTTGCTATTTTCATATTTAGGCATAATTTTAAAAAATTTTCTTTTTTAAATTCTTATAATATGCATGTATGTAGTTTTATTATATAGTAACAAATAATGTAAATATGTACATATATAGCAACCCCATCGAAGACCCTATATTTAGACCCAATATTATGGAGACTATATATATATATATATATTTTGGAGACCTAATTTGGAGACCTAATATTATTGATTTCTACATATTTATATGCTTTTGCAAAAGTTATATTTATAACAATATTACAGTATGTATATATTCATATATAGATAATATAGGGTTTCCAAATATATTAGGTCTCCAAATTAGGTCTCCATAATATATATATATAGTCTCCATAATTAGGTTTCTATAATATATGTATATATATAGTCCATATAATTTTAGGTCTCCATGATTAGGTCTCCATAGCATATATTAGGTCTCCATACTATAATATATATAGTCGCAATAACCTATATACTCGTATAGATATTAGGTCTCCATAATTAGGTCTCCATAATATATTTAAGTTTCCATAATTTGAATGCTAAGTGTTCATTTTGCTTTAGCTGTAGCAACATTTATATGCAGTGTATATATTATTTTTGAGTCCAGGGCATGGCTTACTTAAAAACATAGCCAAACATTCTTCCTGAAAAAGAGAAAACTAGAAGGGTCACTTTTTGTTTGTCTCGCGGCAGCAGCTGCCACAAGTTCTGCTGTGACAAATATTACAATTAATCCGCTTAAATTCATTTGATACTACAGTGTATAACTTTTTTTCAGGTTGAAAATACGAATATAATGAAAAATATGAAATATACAATAAAAAGTATGAACACGTCATGAAATAAACAAATGACAACTTTTTTATAACTCAGTAGATGGTCTATGATCTATGTACATTTCCACAATGTACAGTGTAAAAAACCTATCGATTCTTGTTGAATGTTGTCAGCTTTAAGCAAATTACCTCTATTATGATATCTCTTTATAACAATTTTTTTACCAAGACTGAATAAATTTTTAGAAATCAATTTTTGGGACCATTTTAGCGGTTTCCTTGCAAACCTGAAACTTTTTGTTACTTTCATTTAAATAAATTTTTTTTCGACAGAAAATAGTCCAAGATGAGCACAGCTTGTTGGCTTATATAAAAGGAAGAAAGAGTCGCAAAAGGATGTGAAAAACACGACATATTTGAGATCTTATAGAGCAGGGGCGTCCAACCCATGGCCCGCGTAAAGGTTTTGAGTGGCCAACACAGTATTTTTTGAAGCCCTCTGTCCTGTCAATTTTGGCAGAAGTCGAAGACTCACAACGGGCCGCGCGGGCTACTCAAAACCTTTACGCGAGCCAAATGTGGCCCGCGGGCCACGGGTTGGACGCCCCTGACATAGAGCAAGGCTTTCTTGTAACATGCTGGAGATGCTAGTTTATTTGAAAAGTAACTTTGGATTTTTGGAAAAATAAAAAGTAATGTCATTAATAAAATTAAATTTTTTTACGAAAAATATTCTGGTCTCGATCTCGATAGTTTCTCGTCTCGGTCTCGAACCTTTGGTCTCGAAATTTTTCGGTCTCGATCTCGGTCTTAGTCTCGAAAAAATTTTACGGCCTCGGTCTCGAATCATGTGGTCTCGAATCATGTGGTCTCGACTGCATCACGGTCCGTACCATTTAAGATAACTTTGCAAAATTTTGCTTTTTGATGTGTTTTATATTTGGTGTTTGTTTTTTGAATTGCTGCTTTGCAAATAGAATTTTCAACCATTTCAGGTTTTTGGTACAATAGTCACACCCATAAAAAATAAAAATCATAAAAGATGGAAAATTATATCGTCAAAATTTTGATTCTTTATGGTTGTGTATTTACATTTTAAAATAAAAACCCTCCTCGAATAAACAACCCCAAATGTAAGCAAATTTCATATAGGGGGTTGTTTTTTCAATTTACAGTTTGTCAGCTGGAAACGTAAACAGGCTTTCCAAATATTGTTCACATGCTTTAGTTTAAAGGTACATAATTTTAAATAGCAATTTAATCAAGACTATTGAAATTTTGGTGAGATGACAAAACAGCGTCATTTTGTTATTATGATTTCTATTAATAGCTTTATAAACAAAAAAATAGTCGGTCTTTAACAGAAGTAAGCTATTTATTGACTACACAATTTCTCATGTTTTGATATGACATTATTGTGTTATTACCAAGAGTTTTTGCTATTATTATAACGAAAACATATTAGGAATCTATATAATATTGGTCTAAAATCTTTTAATCTTTTAAGAATAAAATCATTTAATATTGGTAAAAAACGTAGTGTTGTTTTTGATATGTATTTACAAAGAGTCATAAACTTCTGTCTGCTAGATAATAAAAAAACGATAAATTTAAGTTAAATCAACAGTACGTTATTTTCCATAATTTTTTAAAAATTAATAGTTGATAACAAAATAAAATGTATTAGCACGCCATTACAATGATAATTCTTGCTAATCTTACCCGAAAAGAAAGCTCAACATTTTCGCCGCCCCATGTATCCATGCCGCTATCGTAACCTCCAATTTTTAAAAAGTACTTTTTATTGATAGCAAACAGCCCCCCTGACATTGTTGGGGTCCGGATGGGCTCAGCAAAGCTGTTTCGCTTTTCTAATTGAGTTGTACTCATTTGACGCCAGTGAAAATCTAAATCCCATCGAAAACCACCGACATTGGGGAAACGGTACGCCCCGTAGTGGTACCTAGAATAAAAAACCCTTTGCAAGAGACAGCTGCCGTCATAAAAAAGTAAATACTAAACGGCATGAAAATTTTCAACCAGTTAAAAAAATTCAACAGGGCAATCTTAAGAGTCTTCGAGTGAAGACACTGCTCTAAAATTCAAAAATAGTTAAGTAAAATCTTTTACTAAAAAAGAAAAAAACAAAAAATTATTATATTACATTACAGTTTTTTTTGGAAGTTTCTTGTTTTTCTTGTTGTTGCTTTTAATTTCTTTACAATCGGTCCTGGGATGCTACCTTAAGCCCTAGAGTAAGCCAACCTGGATTCCAACTTTTATCATCACCTCTAATGTTTGTGAGAGGTTTTTCTACAAACTAATAGTGTATGTTTTTATAGTACTTTATTATTGTTAAAATGGTAACTAGGATTGTGGTCAATTATCGAGAACAACAGTTATTGTTGTATGCAAAGTTAGAGTTTATTGTATGTTAGTAAATTCGCAAGAGTATTAATTTATTCGTGCATTAATTATAGTGTATTAATTATAGTCGGCAGCGTGGTCGAGTGGTTAAAGCACCGGGCTAATGATCGACATGATCTAGGTTCAAAACCCACTCGCGCCATTCTGTTGTGTCCTTGGGAAAGACACTTTACGCTCTTTCCCCTGCTTGGTGGTCTTGGCAAGCAGTTCTAAATTACAGCAATATCTCTACTAAATTACTAGCAGACAGCAATATCTTGGCATCTCCGAAAGCAGGTCGGGGTAATTGCTTACCCTAGTATGTATAGCGCCTCCGTCGCTTTCCTGCAAGTCAGAAGGATAAATGTAGAGATAAAATAAATAAATAAATAAAATAATAATAAAAAAAAAAAATATTCATTCTAAAGTGTATCATTTCAATAACACCCTCATTTAAAAACCAATAATCACGAATTCTTTAACCATATGCTCAAAAAATCTACTTTACACCAAACCAATCTGAGTACTGCACAACTAGATCACTTAAACCAGTGGTTCTTAACCTGTGGTACGTGAGACGTTTTTAGGTGGTAAGTGAATAGTTTTTAGATTCTATGAAAATCCAACACTCGGATTAAATCGTGTTTTTTAGATATGCGAGATTTTCAGTGAAGACCTTTTCTTTTTTTTTAGGAAACATATGAATTTTGGGGTGAAAATTAGAAAACTAGAGCGAGATTTTTAGCGAAGACCTTTTTTTAGAGAACATATAATTTATGGGACGAAAATTAAAGAAAAACAAAAAAAATCGAAATAATTAATTTTTTGATGAACTTTGTGGTACGTAATGTAAAGAAAAATTTCTAGATGGTACGTGGTAGCAAAAAGGTTGAGAACCACTGACTTAAACTGAACAGCCAAACACTACCCACATCAAAAAAAAACAAAAAATTCTCACAGACCTACTACTAACATTTTTACTTCGCAAAAATCTTAAAACCACCAAATCTAAACAAATATTTAATTTATTTTGGCTAACACAAACGCCCTGTAGAGTTCTACCATCTCTAAACACCAACATTAAGATATTACAAGCCGTCTATAACACCTTTGCAAATTGGAACTGGCTGTAACTAAAACACAAACATTTAATACTTACATCAGGCATGTCAAACTCGCGACCTGCGGAGTTTTTTGGTACGGCTTCCAAAAGTTTTTGAAAATTTTTTAAAAAGATGTTCAAATCGAAAACGAAATAATTATGAAGTTTAAGACTAAATTTTCTTTCCGAAATCGACAGGGCGCCTTCATGCCATTCTATTTACTAGCTTTAATTGCGTGACTGCAAGAATGTCTAATTTTGTCTTGCTACTTTGCTCCTTTAATTAAAGCTTTTTCTGAACTTCGAAGCACCCATAGTGCTTTGCGTAAATAGATGGTATTAATGGTTTTTGTTAAAAGTTTGTGACTTTGTGCCAAAATTAAGCTTTTAAATTTTCCGAGTGCTTTTGCTGTTATTGTTAACCTTTTTTGTATTGTATTTGATATGTTGATTTTAGTTGAACTGACGCCTGATGTTTTAAGATGAATTAATTTCGCCTTTCTTTCCCCTTTAAAAAACCAGAAAGTATATATAGGCTATAATAACAGATCAATAAAAATTCTTATTACCGTCAATTCACTGGCGGCATATTGCTAAAATTAAAATTCGCTAAATTTAAGTAATTTACTAAGTCAAGTTTTAAAAAAAATGTATACGCTTACTAATCGATGTACATAAATTTCCTCTTTTATGTTGGTTTGCAGGTAAATGTTGTGTTTCACATAGTTATTAATCTAAATTTTTATTGGTGACTTATTAAAACTCGTTATAGTATTAGGTTGTTCCGAAAGCTCTGTTACACTTGCGGAAAACTCCACTTTTTTAATTTGTTGGTGGATGAAAATTCGGATCCTTGCAGACCGATGGTAGAAAGTGATGGAAAATAATGGATTGTACTTGAAGGAAAGTTTCTTTTTATCATTAATAAATAACAGTTGTTTTAACAAAAAACTTATGGAAAAAATAGAATTTTTTGCAGCTGTAAAAGGACGTTGAAGACAACCTTACCTTATATTTTATTAGTAAAAATATAGTAGCTAAAAATTTGACTTTTAACTGCTTACATAAATTGCCGAATAATTTACTACTGTTTTGGTATTGTTTAGTAATCGTTAAATTTACCGTATGAGACAGCAAAACAAACACGAACGCACTCGATACACTGACTTGATTCGGAAGTGAAAAAAATTAGAAACGGCTTCTCAAGTTTCGTTACCGTTTACTTTCGATCATCAAAGCATTTCTGTGCTATTTAGGTGTCGTTAAACTGCAGAGCTTTCACAAGAATCTCTTGCAAGCATCGAAGCTTATTTAAAAGTAGGTGCCTTGGTTGGCTTTTATTAAGGAGTTAAAGAGCTCCAGGATCACTTTTGGAGAAGAAACAACAACATGATATCGTTTGAAACAGACGATTACAGTCGTGGACAAAAATTTAAGACCACCATGCATAAAATGTCCATTTTACAGTAATCAAGTGTTAAAATTTAATCTGATGCAATAAGTCGCACGTTTTTTTCATTTCTATGACTATAAAATTACAATAACCTTATTTTTGTCAGAACTTATTTATTGTAATACACAAAAATGATAAAACATTTATTATTTTGTGTGTCCACCCTCATTATCAATCATTATCTGCACACATCTTGGCATACTTTCAATGAGTTTGCAACAGTACTCAAAAGTTACGTTACAATTGTTACATGTCCAAAAAGTTTTTCTAACATTTCCGAGTTGCCTGAGATTACTACTTAACGAGGTATACGAAAAACAACTTAAGTTGGTTAACACAAATGGAAAACAACTTAAGTTGTTTTTTATGCACCTTGTTTTTTAAAACTACGCATAAGTTTTTTATTCGGTTAAGATTCGGACTGTTTCTTGGCCAATCAAGGACCTAAATTTTTCTACTTTTTCAAAATTTCTACAATCCTCGTTTGTGGCATGGGGCGCCATCTTGCATAAAAATAGTGCATACATTCATACATGCATAGATGCACTACCATATGAAGCTCTAACATGCTTTTTAACAATTCAAGATATTTTAAACCATTCATGGTTGTTTCATAAGTTAGAAAAAATAGTCCAGCTGTTCCTTCAACTGACACGGCTGTCCATACCATGGTCAATGGAGACTGCTTTATTGTTTGTTCGGAAGTATTTCTCATCGAATCGTTTTCCAACTGGTCTCCAAACTGAATGTTTTCGAGATCCAAATTGCTGTATACAAGATTCATAAGAAAAAAGTACCTTGACCCCTGTTTTCAAGGCCAGTTGATCTGTTTCTTTGCAAAATTCAATCTCTTTAATTTATTGCTGTGGTTAGGCAGGGCTTTTTTAGCTAGTTTAAAACCATGAGACTAGCTTTAGAGTTTTGATAGAAACGTGTGTAACATATTGCAATGACGCTGAGTGGATTTTTTCAGACGAATTTTGTGGAGACCGCACAGCAATACGGTTTAGGAGGCAATCATCCCTTGCCGTTCTTTTTCGAATTCGTCGAGATTGATTGTTTATTTTCTAAATGGCTCGCAGAGTTTTTAAATTTGACTAATGCATTATGCACAGGTTGTTTTACTACATTTTTCTGTTCGGTTAATTTGTCTTTCTGAATAGTCTTCCTGGTGCAGAACTGCAATTCTAGACCGTTGCACTACCGACAATGACGCTTTTTTGGCCATTTTCAGTCTTAAATTTCCAGTAATATTTTCCAAGTACCGATGTTGAATAAAAATAATTCTCGAGCATGTACTCAGCGATGGCTTTATTCGAATACAATAAAGTTATCAGGTTGTATCGGGTCCTCCTAAAATACATCAAAAAGTGGCTTCCCCTAAACAAGATATTGCTTTATTTTTTTATAATAATACCAGGACGTCGGTGGCATGTCTAAAATAAAGATTTTTTTTAGAGATAACTTTGTTTTGAGACACTAGAAAGTGGCCCCTCTTAAAACGACGACTTTTTTTTAGAGATCACACTGTTTTGGAGCACTTAACAGTGCCCCCTAAAATAAAGACCTTTCTTTTTTAGAGATCACTTTGTATTGCTCCCTCTATGACAATGACCTTTGTTTATAGATTGCTTTGCTTTGGAACACTAAATAGCGACCCCTTTTTTTGTAAGGCCATCACTACATGTAATATGGAATCAATAACTATTTTATAACGGTGGTTCATATGATGCTTTTCGGATTATTTTAAATCTTACTACAGTTTTTTAAAACGTTGATTTTATGCATGGTGGTCTTAAACTTTTGTACGCGACTGTAACAGCAAAAAAAAACTGTCCTCAAAGATTTTTAAATAATTTGTTTGTTTGCGCAAAATAAATAATTTGTTGTATTTTTTTAAAAATTATTCAAATAAACGGTTCTAGGTCAATGCATGCTCACTCAAACGTAAGTGCATCAATATCGTCGGTAATAGGAACTGCAAGAGTTGAATTGTCTTTTTGAATTAAGACAAGAAGAGGCTCCAACCAACCGACAGTGCATTCACAGTGAGCATCGAGAAAAACCAAAACTTCACCTGGAAAGAAAGTAGTTTTATCATTGCTATAAAGTATAAAAAAATGTGTGCTATGGTATAGCAAGTATAAAACTGAACATTATACAGCAACTATAAGATTGAACAAGTATAAAATTGAACATTTTCGGCAGCATGATCGAGTGTTTGAAGCGCCGGGATCGTGATCGACACGGTCTCGGTTCAAAACCTGCTTGCGCCATTCTGTTGTGTCCTTGAAAAAGACACTTTACGACACTTTTCCCTGCTTGGTGGTCTACGCAAGCAGTTTTAAATTAAAGTTATATCTCTATTAAATTTCAAGCGGACAGCAATATCTTGGCATTTCCGGAAGCAGGTCGGGATAATCGCTTACCCTATGTATAGCGCCTCCGACGCTTTCCTGCCAGTCAGGAGGATAAATATAGAGATAAAAAATAAATAAATAAAGCATCTTTTACAAATTTTGATCGAAAAAAATATAAAGAATAACTTAGAATAACTAGATTTTAACCTACAAAACCTGCAAACACCAATCTAATTTTGAATTTTAATGCGCTGTGTCCCACTAAATGGAAGTCTGGATTAATTCTATGTTTTTTAAATCGAACCAAGCGTATTTGTTCCTCTGATTTTTTGTTTGATAAAAAAGTTAGTAAGTTAAAAAAGATGTTTTTGAATAAATGTTTTTTTATCTAACCAGATCCTCTTTCCGGCAATAACTTTTTTACGAACACCCTGAACCGCAACGCAAGACCAGGGGTCCAGAATAGTAAAGGAATGACTAAAAATTGGCCAGGCGTGAAGGGTCAACAACCGGAAAGTCTAGCACGAGATGGAAAATGCTCTGTGGTTCCGAATCACAGTTACTGCACGAAGTGGCCTAGGCTCGACCAATCCTGCGGAGGAATATGCCAGAAGGGTGCTGTGCCTGTTGCAGCGTCAAAGAAAGAGGGTACAGCAGAGGAGTGAAGAAGAGTAAACTCCTCGGAGGATTAAGCAGGGATTTGATTTTGATAAAAAATAGATTGGATATACCGCGCCTTGTACTAAGTGAAGAGATAAACGTTGAGAGGAAATAAGAAGTGAAATAAAAAATGGTAAATTGTACGGATTATAAGTGGCACCGTGAAAAGTCGTTTTCTGGGAAAAAGAAGTGACCAGATATCCATTGAAAATGGATAGCTGACTACTTTCGAGTTGAATAAAGACTTTAAGAGAGATTGGATGTCATTGAAAGATTTGGATATTAGGTATGGTAAGAGCGGAAAAAAGTTGTCAAAACAGATTAGGAATCAAACAACAAGGTGACAGTTTGAAAACTACAGGACAAAGAATAAGAGATATACCATTCAAGAGCTTGAAGGATGGCTTGAGCTTCTCATAAGGACAGGAAAATGAACCCTAAGTTGAAGTCTGTCATAGAGCGACTTTATTGCGGAGGTTAATGGGGTCTTTATAAACCGATGGCAAAGAAAGATGGTAAGAGATAGAGTTTTGGGAAAGAGAAAAGACTAAGGAGGTTTAAGAGGGCATAGGATTTTAGGTTCTTGGGGTAATTAGTGGTTGGGGATGAGGTTATGGGATCTAGAAAAGTATCTTCATGATTCCTTTTTGAGACAAGTATGAGGATTATGTTGGACAAATAAGGCGAAAGAAAAGAACGATGGTAATCTTAAAGCCAATTCAACGTAAGAGTTGTGAGTAAAGGTGACAAGTAGTGAGGAGAAAGTGGTTCTGGATGTAACAGAGGAATTGGAGAGGATGATAGACAACCTGTAATGACTCTGCAGAAAGATCTGTGCAGTCTCGCCACGAAAGTGTTATGAGTAGGAGACGAGAAAGGAAACCAGCCTAGAAAAGCATTGGTAAGAATTTGGTGAATAAAGGCTTTATATGAAGTACAGAGGGATTCTATAGAGAAACTCCAAGGAGCTACCGTTCAATAAATTGTCGTTTGGTAAATTGTTGTAGCACCGACATAGAGTGCTTTTTCAAAAAACTACGATATAAAGAGTATAGGAATTGAACCCAGAGCATATCGATTACGGCTGCTATCAAAACTAGATACCTAACCACTGGGCCGCGTATCCGAGGCGAAATGAAATGGCAATCGAATGAAATTAACTGGCAATTTCTATTAAGTCTAATCCCAAGGGTTGAAAAGCTCTGATTTAGATTTGCTTACCTGAACTATGAAAAACACCAACTAGCCGTGACCTCATAATACCTTCTCTCTTCTTATTACGATATAACCTAACTTTAGGGAGGTCTTTGATCTTTTCTTCTAACGGTTTTTTCAAATGGTCTGTAAAAAAATAAAATAAATAGATGTTGTACTATTAAAAATAATTGAATTTTATAAAATTTTGAACGTGAAATATGCGACGAAGTAAAAGTTAATTAAAATATGTGTATTTATAAATGAGCACTTTTCTGACTACGGACCAAAAATTATAAAAAACTTCAATATATATATTTTGTCCGATGCTTGGACCTGAGAGAGAGTCATTTTACCCGAACTTGCGTCCTTTGTACATTTAACGGGTCCGTGTGAAAACTCTAACTTTCCAGCAAAATGAGCAAAGCAAACTGAAATCGATGCTTAGCGAGCGAACTTGATGCTCATCTGAGTGACAATTGCTGTGCTCTCAGAAGGAAACGTCATGATAATTTCGAAATAAGTTCAAGCTACTTATGCCAAGTATTAACGTAGAGTAATTAATACTTGGCAATTCAAGTAAATACAGGAAACCCCCGATTAACGTGAATTCGATGATCGCGTTATTATTTTTTGTACTTGAATACCGATTAGCGCGAACTTGGAATTCAATTAACGCACTGACGGAAACTGGCTTGGAACTTGATCATGCGTCACAGAACACCCGTTCAGCCTTCTGGCAAGTTCAGCCTTCTGGCAAGTTCAGCCTTCTGGCAAGTTCAGCCTTCTGGCAGGTTCACCCTTCTGGCAAGTTCAGCCTTCTGGCAAGTTCAGCCTTCTGGCAAGTTCAGCCTTCTGGCAGGTTCAGCCTTCTGGCAAGTTCAGCCTTCTGGCAACCCGAGCTTGCCATGCGGCCAGAGTTACCAGACATGGCTGATTTTAGTAATACATCCAGACAACTCTCTCAAATTTTTTTATGAAAAAAAATTGAATTTATCGACTGTTGAAACATAATTATTAAATTTCGTACGTAATTTCTATATAGGCCTACATAGTTTTCTTTTGCTTAGATAAAACTTTTAAAATTACATATGTAAATATGTACAAAATAAAATTCTATGGCGTCTTGTTTTTGCTATGAATTTTTCAATAATTTACGCTGTAGAGCATGTTATATTTTTTTTCATTGACTTATAACAGGGTTGGCGAACCTTTTTCATAGGGCGGGTCAAAAAATGACAGTTTTTTAAAACTTACATTAAGTGGGTCATTGGCTAAAAAAAGTTGAAGACTAAAGAAAGAAAAGCCTTTACCTGTCGTGGATATTCAAATTTAGGGGCCCGAGGCAAGAATTTTCAGATATTGATGTTCTCTAAAAAAAGTTAATATAAAAAAACGTCTTCACCTGAAATCAGTCTCGGAATTCCCACTTTTTGTACCAAAATCATAGTGATCTCTAAAAAAAAAAAAAAAAGGTCTTCACCTGAAATCAGTCTCAGATTCCCCACTTTTTGTCCCGAAATTACAGTTACCTCTAAAATTTGATAAAAACGAGAAAAAAGGGGTCTTCACCGTAAATCTGTCTTTGACTTCTACCAAAATTGACAGGACAGAGGGCCTGTCAAATGCCAGAAATTTCAGAACATCAGGTGGGTCATTGAATTTCAACTAGTGCGTGACAACGTGACCCGCGGGTCAGTGGTTCGCCATCCCTGACTTATAAGTTCGATTAAGGCGATTTAAATTAACGCGCACTATTTAAAGGATAAATTAATCTTGTTAATTGGATTTCCTGTAACATAAAGAAAATGTTTTTGTATATAAAATCTCTGTTTTCACGTTTAACTTTCAAAACATTTTTCGTGATGTACTTTATAATGACATAAAACAACTTTTTGAAACAATTTTCGTATAATACTAGAAAGTTTGATTAATGATAAAGACTATAGTTTAAAGGAAAAGCAGACTTTTTTCATCCATAATCCCTACACTTCATAACTAAAAAAGTAAATAACCGTAAGACTCTCTCGAAACTTTTGGCAAAACACAAAGACCACGACACTTTGCCACGATCAACATCATCATTGTATGCGTTTAGAGCAATAAACACAGAACAATTAGCGAGCAGAGGTCATTTTTTATAAATAATTGCTAATCTATGTCTTTCCTTTGCCTTGTGGCTTGTCGCTTGTATGAAGTAAGTGGGGCTCCCCAGTTATTGTCCAACGAAAGTCAGCAAGCACTGATGGGCTTCCTTTTTTTTAGTACCTCTTTTCATTGCCGATGTTTTAGTTAAGTCGCTCACCATCTCATCACTCATTGCTCCAAAGTTTTATTTTAGCTTCACTCAATGAGAAAAACTTTGTAGTCAGTTAATTAAAACCAGCTCCTGTTTTTTCCATAGCCTTCACAATGTTTCTCATTAGCCCAAATTTTATGCGCAGTGATGGCAATGAAATCTTACTGGAATCAACAAGTGGTGGATGTTGGAAGTTTTTCTCCCCAGGCATCAACGATAGGCGGACAGGCCAGTCTTTTTTGATACAGTGGCATCTTTCGCTCTGTTATTCAATTCACAGAGAAAATAACAGTATTTCGTATGAACTAGTTTTCGACCCATAACGAGAGCTACTACCTTCAAGTCACTTACATCACCGACTAATGTTGGTCATAGTTTATACACCTTAAAGCTGCTTTAATTGTTATACGTCTCTTTTACATGGACTGCATAGTCTCAAATTACTGTGAAATAGAAGTACACTGTGATCGGCACCTAAATCTTCACAGAGATTTTTAAACAACCGGCTGTTTAGCGCACTCCTTTTACATTGTTGACCATCTTAATCACCAGTGATAAAACATCAAAGAATTCAGCAGGAAGGACTTTGCATGACAATGCAAACCGGTGGATCATGCAGTGCAAAAATTTCACATGAGGAGCTACTTCCATGGCACAAGCTCTAAAACCAGACTTTCGTCCTAATATAGCTGAGGCCCCATCAATTTTGCAGCCCCTTAGATTTTCCCATTTTAAACCATGTTGCTTAAGAAAAGAATTCACCATTTGAACAATATCATCTTCTTTAGTTGTTGCTTCTAATGCCGCATTTATCAAGCACTCTTCCTTAACGCCTTCTTTTCCTACATATCGAAAAAAAATTAGTAGCTGAGCACAGTTTGTTACATCTGTAGACTCGTCAAGTTAAATTGCGAATCCACTTTCCGATCTACTGTACAAATATCACTAATCACTTGCTGCAAAATATCCACTGACATTTCCTCAATTCTTCGTTGGACTGTATTATTAGACAGGGAGATAGAGTTAAGTTTTTTCACTGATTCATCTCCAAAGACACAACGTACCATTACTTATTCGTGACAACTACATTTATTCCTGTAATAAAAAACTCGCCCTATAAACCCAAAATCTCGCTTTATAACCCACACTTTTAGTCTTGCATTTGACGGTTTCACACTTCATTACGCTGTTATTTGATTTTGTTTTCAAAATGGAGAAGAGACGTAAATGTTGTTTAAAATAAGTGGGGTCGACTGTATTTGCTTTCTAGTCTTTGTAACTACGGTTCTTGTAGCAATCAATCAGCTGTTTTGTCTTGCGTGGCGTCATTGGACAAAATAAGTCAAGTGAACTGCGAAAGTGGACTTGCTAGTTACTGTAGTTGTAGTTAAAGTTTTACTGGGGTGAAATCTGACTTCCTCAAGAGTTCTTAAACTCAGGTCTTCAAATTATTAACATTACGTGATAAAAAATATTTTAATGCAGATTACAAGTTATGGAAAGAATACCTTTATACTTAATCTAATGTACCCCTTGCAAAGTCGAAATGTACCCCAGTTTGGGAACCCCTGCCTTAGATAAATCAATAAATAGCCTTCGTTTTGATAGATTTTAACAAAGGTTGAGAGTTTGCATTAAATCATTTACTTTGCTGCATATAAGATCATCTTCTATGAAATAGAATGATTCTAGTTCTTCTTGTCGGGCATGGTATTTAAATATTTTTATACCATCTATCAAAAGATTCCATTGCTAAAGTCTAGAGCCCAAAAGTTATGTCTTAAATTTGGGTAGCTCCAAACCGCAAATAAGGTCATGCAGTTTATTTGAATTATGAGCTGTGGTTTTGGGAAAACAGTGAAGCAAAGTATGATTTCTGCGACATTTACAATTTTTCAGTACTTCTGAAACTTGCTCGTTATTCATCACCTGAATCAAATGTAATTTCTGAGTTATCTTTGAAACATGTTGTGTTTCTTCATGCAGTACCGGAAAAATTGCTGATTGAATGTCAAGATGTGGAATATTCTGCTTCTTCTTTCTTGACAAACCTTTGCCAACTGGCGGGGTGATGCAAAAGTAGTAGTTGCTATTGTGGTCAATGGGCTCTTACCAAGCCGTTGGCACTGTAAAGGACATAAATTTTTTCTTGCTGCCTAGCCAAATTGTCAAAGGTTTGTAGCACAGGTGTTAAAGCATATGTGAGAGGTCCGACTTCCAAATATAAAGTACCGACTTCCAAATATTCCAAATATGAAATCCTATTCACCAATTTGATATCCAAATTAAAGTAGTATGTCTTCCTGACTTGATCTGTTACGCTGCGCTTTTGTGAAGCAAAAATTATTTTACCTTAAACGTAACAAAAATTTTTCGCTTTATTTACACATTTACATCGAATCTGCAGAAAGAACAGAAAAAAAACTAAACACATTTCATCAACTTTAAACAAAAAGCAATCTGAAACAAACCACACAATTCAAACTTTAACCACCAGCACGCAAATATAAAGTAGAACAGTCATTACCTTCCCCTCACCAGCTCAAGTTGCTAATAGAATTCACATAGTACGACATAAAACTTCTATAAAATATATGCATTAGCCTGGGTGGTTACTACAAAAAAGGGGGGGCCCGATGCAAAAAATAGGAGTTTTGCTCCTAAAATATAGTGATCTTTAAAAAAAAATAAAAAAGGTCATCACTTTTAATCAATGTCCAAAACCTCCATTTTCGTCCCAAAAGATAGTGATCTCTAAAAAAAGAGAAAAAAAGGTTATTCCTTTTAATCAAGTACATTATGCCTGCTTTTTCTTCCTAAAGTTAAAGTACAGATATGGGGGGCCTCGGTCATGGTGCTACTATGAGGAAATAGAGCAAAATTTTGCTTAGAGGAAGCCACTTTTGATATGTTTTCAGGAGTCCAGGTACAGCCGCTCTCTTCGCACCGTCCTAAAGCCATCACTACGTCCCCTACAAAGCCATCGAAGAACTGATATAAAAACGCAAACTATTTTGCGCACAGGAGCACATAAAACAAATTTTAGCATAGTACCGTAGCTTCAAAACTTCAGCTAATCAACAAATTTTAAGCCGATATCCGTGTTCAGAAACCTAAAATATGCCAAGATTGACCTCATTTGTTTTCGTAGCAAATTTGCTGTTGACCACTGTAATTAGAGTGCACAAAATTTTAAACCGAGGTTATGACAAATTACGCAAATTGCTACCAAAATTGAATTTAAATTGTTTGTACGCGTATTACAGAAGAAAATTTTAATCAAACAAACACAATTAAAAACATAAAAAATTTGAATTAAGAGCAAAATTAGAAGTGAACTACATAAGTAAACAAAATTGTATTCAAAACCAAAAGTGAACTACATAAAATACATTTTAAAAAAAACAACGGCTTTTTTGTGAACAATCGACAAATAAAGGTAGGTGTATCTTTGCTATCCAACACTGTTTCATGAGCTTTTGTTACAAAATTAGAAATACATTTTTCAGTCATATTTTATTACAATACATTGTTGATTAACAGGCTTTGAGTTTAAAAATCCAAGTATTTACACACCCTAGTACTGAACTACTCAAATGTTGGGGTCAAATTTGCATCACACCAACATAAAAGTAGATATACAACAATTGAGCAAAAGTTAAATTGATCACGATTCCTGAATTCATAATAACCAAGCATTGATAAGAAGCTGATTTGAATTCAGAAAACGGGTCAAATAAGTGCTGTACTGTATTGCATTATTTTTCATCATTTTACTGTTTTAAGAATAAAAACGCTTTTGCGTTTTTTTTTCTTTTCATACTTCCCTTGACATTAAAAGGTGAAGTTTTTTTATTTGGGTTGCCAATGACGTTAGGCTAAGCTCTCAAAACGTTTACTCTTGTTTTATCCAGGTTAGCTTGAAAAGATGGTGCTACCCCTTACAACTCTTTAAAGCATCAAAAAAACGATTCGTAATTACATGCAAATAACTAAAAAATTTTAATGTCAAAGTTTGCCATGTGTAGGTTATTCACAATGTCGCCATATATTAACGATTACCTACCTAAATTGCTGAAGTCATCCACTAAAATAATTTCAAGTAGCAGTCTGTTATCAGTATTATGTAAGATACTGAAGATTGTACGAAGTAAAGTAGACATTCCTTCATTAAAAAAAATAATTATGACTGATGTCGAAGGAAGACTGGTGTAGTCAAACGGACCATCGAAAACACATCTAAGAACAAAGAAAAATTGAAGTTTTTTCTTTATCAAGAAAAATTTTTAGTCAGTCTCAAAACTTTGATGGCACCGCTTTCTAAATACGGATTTGAGCTGATCGTGAATTTTTACGTATAACTTCTGAATAAGCGTAAAAAATACGTAAAAAAGCGTAAATACGTAAAAATATACGTAAATACGTAAAAAAGCGTAAAAAACGTAAAAAACCGAATAAGCATGGTTGCGGCTTTCTGCTTTTAAGCGATGTTGCCATAGCAGGTAAGCAGCTTATCCCATCGGAAAACTGTGGTTAAGTGTCTTTTCCAAAGTCATAATAAAAATCACAAGGCAGAGTAGGGAGTAGACAGCATTGCTGTCAGGGTTTGATTTGGGAAGTACAACAATCTGGAGTAATAAAAGATAAACTCTTGGCTTCATTCTTGTCGGTATCTGACCCCTGACCCGGCGAATACTCTTCTGTACGACAACGACCAGTTTGGTTTTGTTACCAGGGTATAGTTAATTGAAACCAGGCCACAAAAAATTTCTGTCGTGAAAGTGAAGAGAGTTAACAAATTATTTGTTAAGTATTGACGTCAAGGAAAATGAATTTCGTTGATAGACAAGTAAAAAGTAGATCAGTATGATATTTCAACTTACCCTGGAGGTCTAGGGTCTTTTAGAGTACGATGTAATGAAATCCTCTCACTAAGATATTGATTTATTCCGTACATAGCTATGCGATCTTCAATTTCTTCTCTATCTTTCTCTGATAAGAACTGAAGAAACGATCTCTCGCCAAACTCACCCAGCCCAGTAGGTTGATAAAATTTCGGTTTATGCAATGCTGGTTGCAATTTAAAATTTGGTGAATTTATATTTGATATTCTTCTGTAGTATTTTCGTCTACGTTCGCTAAGATCGAAGCTTTTGTTTTTTTTTAAATTCAATCTATGGGACGAGTATTTTTGCTGTGGTGTTGAAGACAAATTTCTGCCGCCTAGATACAGCATCATTGAAATACAAGCTAATATCAATCCAAGGAACAATTGTGCTTTACTTTTTCTTCTCATGGAAAAGTTAAACATTATGGAAATTATCAATACAACTCATGGAAATTATTAATACAAAAATATTAGCTATAGTTCAATACATAAACACGAGCTGCAAAGAAACAAGGAGTTATTTTGGATAAAAAATAACCTTCATTATAGAAAAAAATGAATCATTGAACACATTAAATTAGAGAAAATTTAGGTCAAGTTTTAATGAATAATGAAATATTTTTGATAATCAGTGATCACTGATTTCAGTCGTATCGGTCGGTAAGAGAGCCAACGGTATCGTCACGGTAGCGATTCAACACCTACTGCTATCATTTTCTTGCGTCCTTAAAAAAGACACCTAACAGCGCTTTTCTCTACTCAACAGTTTTAGAAAGCAACTTTAAAGGTCGATTCAGACTAAAGAAGTGGCGGAAAATGCAAGCGGAAAGGGGATTTTTTTTAAAGTATAGCGGAAAATTCGGTTATTCAATTTTGAAATTGTTTTAAGTTTGTTGTACTACTTTCAAGAAACTTAATTAAAAGTTTCGCCATCGCCAAGTAGGTAGGAGCGCCCTATTGATGGTGAAGACAATGTGTTCCTTCAAAACCTACTCTTGTTATTGTGTTGTGTATTGGAGTGACTCTTTAGGGTGCTTTTTTCTGCTAGGCGGTGTTAACAAGATCTCTTAATTTCAGAATTATTGGCAATTAAAAACTAAAATACTAATTAAAAAATATTTCAATCGGACAACAATGTCTTGACATTTTCGAAAGCACGGAGGCGTAACCGCTTTACGGTGGTCTTGCTGAGTTTAACACTTCACACGTTGTGTTACGAATCAGGACGAAAAATAGTGATGATAACATTGATTAAATATAATTATCTGATTTCCTTTTGTCACAATTTTTATAACAGACAGATTATGCAGTAATATAGAATCTTGAATCCACTAACAAGGATAAATGAAGACTATAAAAACCATTTTAAAGCAGATTTTTTATTTTTACGAGAATGTTAAATACTCCTGCTGTAAACACGAAAAAGATAGATAAACCTAGGAAAACTTGCAACTACTTTGAAAAAAACTGGAAGATAAGATTTGTGCAGATCTAAATGACATTGTAACTTGATTTCTGTAATACAAATCAACTGAAGTATCGAACTCGAATGTTATTTCAATTGTTCAAATTAATCAACCGCAATAAAACAACTGATTGTTCAAAGTAATCATCGCCGCAATAAAAAGTAATAAAATGGTTTGCAATCGCAAAATGTTTTAGTTTGTGCTTCAAAGCACGTGTTGTGTTAAACCTACAGTATGTAATCTTATTTCTTTATACTAATTTTTGTTGTTTTGTTTAGAATGGTTTCTTTTCAGTTTAATAAAGCCTTAGTTTGGTTTTTCAATAAAATAAATCTTATAACAATTTATTAAACTGAAAAAATGGATAAGTGTCTTAGGCCTCAGATATTTGATACCGATGCTAATTCGGAAGAAGGTCCTAGAAAGTGGCTTCATTGGAAAAGGACATTTGAGAGTTTCATTAGAAGAGTTGATGGAGCAACTGATAGAGACAAACTTGACCTTTTGATTAATTTTATTGAGACAAATGTCTATTCGTACATTACCGAATGTACTACATATGCAGATGCCTTGAACAAGCTAGAATGTGCTTATGTCAAACCAGTAAACGAAATTTATGCCAGACATCGTCTCAATACAAGCCGGCAAAACGAAGGTGAATCTCTTGAAGACTTCCTGCAAAGACTAAAGATATTGAGCAATGATTGCAATTTCGTAGATGTTACAGCGTCGCAATGCAAAGAAGCTGCTATAAGAGATGCATTTATCACGGGACTTGGTTCACCATACATAAGGCAAAGACTTCTTGAAGATAACGAATTGCGTTTAAACCATGTATTTAACAAGGCAAGGTCCTTACATGAAGCACAGAAAAATGCTGAATCTTATGAAGTTCGACATGCCGAGAGAATTGCAACAGTCTCATTTGGTAATACTGAAAATAATCAACTGCAGAAAGAGAACGAGAAGAGGCGGAGCGGATTCGCCAGCTTTAAACATCAAAGTTGCAAGTTTTGTGGTGGTTCTTGGCATAAACGTGCTGATTGTCCAGCAAACCAACGCCTTTGCTACAAATGCAATCGCATGGGCCATTTCGCAAAAGTTTGTCTATCAAAAGTTAAGAAAATCCCGAAGACGATTGCGACAGTGTGTGAAGACGAAGAAGAGCACTCGTACATCAGTGCATTAAATAACCTGGTTGGCGATGAAAAGGTAAATGTTATTGTGTTGGTTAATGGAGTACGAGCTAATTGCCTTATTGATACTGGTGCAAAATTTAACCATATAGATTCAAAATTTTGTCAACGGGCTAAATTAAATTACGAAGGAAATAGTGACATTTTGAAATTGGAGTTAGCTGTGAAAAATTCGGCCATAAAAACTAAAGGGTTGTGCTCCACTTCCGTCGAATTTGAAGGACGAGATTATAATAACGTAAATTTTTTAGTGTTAGAAAATTTGTTGTGGGATGTTATTCTTGGTTGTGAATTTTTAAGTCTGCATAAAAGCGTGAAAATTGATTTTGGTGGACCTGAATCATCATTAAAATTAGGAGCCTTGAGTACGCTTCGAGGTATAAAACCCGTTCGTTTGTTTGAATATCTTAGCCCTAACATTCGCCCTATAGCAACCAAGAGGCGCAGTTATTCAAGTACGGACTTGAGTTTTATTAGTAGTGAAATTTCAAGATTACTTGCTGATGATATTATTGAACCTAGTAACTCACCATGGCGAGCTCAGGTTGTAGTAACGAAAAGCGAAAATCATAAAAAACGTATGTGTGTTGATTATAGTCAAACAATCAACAAGTTTACTCGTTTGGATGCCTATCCGCTTCCAACAATGCAGAGTGTTTTACGGAAAGTATCACGTTATACATGGTTTTCGAAATTAGACCTTCAAAGCGCTTATCATCAAGTTTCGTTGATACCTGAGGAACGAATTTACACGGGGTTTGAGGCCGTCGGACAATTATATCAATTCAAGCGCATCCCTTTCGGTTTAAAAAATGCAGTTCCATGTTTTCAACGAGTGGTAAATCAAATAATATCTGACTATAAATGTGAGGGGACATTTGCGTACCTTGACGATATAACAGTTTGTGGTAAGACAAGAGAAGAACATGACAAGAATTTAAAACAATTTTTAAAAGCTGCTTCTGACTGTAATTTAACTCTGAATGAAAATAAGTGCGTCTTTGCTACAAGAAAGTTGAATTTGCTTGGATACTATATATCCGATGGAGTCATGCGCCCAGATCCGGAGCGAGTGAAACCGATAATTAATTTGCCAAACCCCACAAATAAAAAAGAGCTACAACGAGTAATCGGTATGTTTTCGTATTATGCGCAATGGTTGCCTCAATTTTCGGAAAAAGTAAGACCTTTGATATTAGAAAAACAATTTCCTATGGGTGAAAAAGCTCTAAATGCTTTTAAGTCACTTAAAGATAAATTAGTTTCAGCAGCTCTTCAAATTATTGATGAAAATGTGCCATTTGTTGTGGAAACTGATGCGTCAGACAATGCCATATCTGCATCATTAAATCAACATGACCGACCAGTTGCTTTTTTCTCTAGAATGCTGACCAAAAATGAGCGGCACCATTCCAGTGTGGAAAAAGAAGCTACAGCTATTGTAGAAGCAATTCGTAAGTGGACAGAATTTTTATGCGGCCGACATTTTACTGTAATTACTGATCAACAATCCGTAGCATATATGTACAATTCCAAAAATCATAGCAAAATTAAAAATAACAAAATTTTGCGATGGCGGATGGAACTAAGCGAATATGATTTTGATATTATTTATCGATCCGGAAAAATGAATTGTGTTCCCGATGCTCTTTCCAGAGCATTTTGTGCCAACATTTACGATAGCACGCTGCACAAATTGCACGAATCGTTGTGTCATCCGGGCGTTACACGTTTGCATCATTTTGTTCGCGTAAAAAATTTACCGTATTCCGTTAACGAAGTGCGTAATGTTGTTGCAAAGTGTAAAGTTTGCTCTGAATTAAGACCCAATTTTTATAAACCTGAAGTGGCATATGTAATTAAAGCAACCCAGCCTTTCGAAAGGCTTTCCTTAGATTTTAAAGGTCCTTTGCCGACTTCATCCAAAAACCGCTATCTATTGACTATTGTTGACGAGTATTCTCGATTTCCGTTTGGGTTTGCTTGCCCTAATGTCAACGCGAAAACAGTTATATCTTGTTTAAACCAAGTGTTTGTAATGTTTGGTATGCCTGCTTATATTCATTCCGATAGGGGTACCGCTTTTATCTCGCAGGAACTTCGAAGTTATTTGCAAAAACGTGGTGTAGCGTGTAGTAGAACTTCAGTCTATAATGCTCCGGGTAATGGCCAGTGTGAACGCTATAATGGTATTATTTGGTCGGCTATAAAGTCTGCTTTAAAAACTCGATGTTTAGATGTTTGTCATTGGCAACTTGTTTTACCAGATGCTCTTCATTCCGTACGTTCATTGCTATGTACCGCAACTAATGAAACGCCCCACGAGCGAATGTTTTCATTTAAACGTCGATCAACCTTTGGCACGTCAGTACCAACTTGGTTAAGCTCACCAGGACCGGTGTACTTGAAGCGCCATATTCGCACCAGTAAATATGACCCTGTAGTGGATAAAGTAGATCTCCTGCATGCAACCCCAAATTATGCGATTGTAAGATTACCAAACGGGAGAGAAACAACTGTTTCATTAAAAGATGTGGCGCCTTGTACTAGTGCTAATAGTGATGATATCGTTGATATTGACAACGAAAACGAAGAATCGGAAAATGTAAATGTTAACTTAAGTGATGTTAGTAATGGTTCGAATATGCAAAATGAAAGTATTGAACGCCATGACCAAAAGGAAATTATTGGAGAAGAAGCACCGAATATTAATTCTAATGTTACCCCAGTGCCAAGAAGATCTACTCGTATAAGAAAAGCAGTGGATAGATACGGAGCTGTTCCATACAATTAACTCAAAGCAATATGTCTACAATTTAAGGAGGGGAGAATGTAATACAAATCAACTGAAGTATCGAACTCGAATGTTATTTCAATTGTTCAAATTAATCAACCGCAATAAAACAACTGATTGTTCAAAGTAATCATCGCCGCAATAAAAAGTAATAAAATGGTTTGCAATCGCAAAATGTTTTAGTTTGTGCTTCAAAGCACGTGTTGTGTTAAACCTACAGTATGTAATCTTATTTCTTTATACTAATTTTTGTTGTTTTGTTTAGAATGGTTTCTTTTCAGTTTAATAAAGCCTTAGTTTGGTTTTTCAATAAAATAAATCTTATAACAATTTCTAATTTCTTTTTTACAGGAAGTTAAATCAAAATTTGTTCATTTAAAAGTAGTTCTTATGTTTACTGTTTTTAAAATCACGGAAAATGATACAAGGTGACCCAAAAACAGAACCCATATAAATTTTATTAAATCTTATCAATTATCTATAAAATTTCAAGAAACTGGGTACATTTAAAATTCAATCTTTGTATTATTATTCTTCAAAGTTTAAATCATTTTGATTGCTTTTCGTGAAAGTTATGATCTATTTAAAATATGCTGCAAATGAGAAAAACAGCACTGGAGGCGAACTTGCATACATCGCACAAAATTGTTTATCACTTAAACATATTTATCTTTTGAAATTTTTCTGATTTTTGCTGTAGTTAGTGCCTTTTGTTCACCAATTGTTTGAAATTTGCTGTGGAACACATTATCTTTGAGGTATAACCACATATAAAAATTAAGAAAATTCATATCTGGTGAGTGAGGTGCCCACTCAACATTACACCTCCTTCTGATCAAATTTTCCTGAAATTGCTTCCCAAGCCAGGCTAGATAACCATTGGATGTGTGGGGCATGGCACTGCCTTGTTAATCGCAACTTATCCCACCAGTTCATAAGAGATGCTTAAAATTTCTTAAGTATTCCTAAATACTGCTTGGTATTCATTGGGAGCACCTCACTCACGGTCTTGAATTGTTTCTTTTTACTTAATTTTTACCTGTGAGGATACCTCAAGGATAATGTGTAGCAAAACAACTTTTAAACATATGTAAAATTAAAGGCACCAAATAAAGCAAAAATTAGATAAATCACAAGAGAAATGTGTTTGATCATGTGACTGACAATTTTGACCAACGAGTGCAAGTTTGCCTCCGAAAATTACACAATATTTTAGATAGAATGTTTCTGTTTTTTTGGGAGGGTTATCTTGTACATTATAAAACGGTTTTATTGTTTAACAGCGAATTTTAGAAACAAGTTTAAACCTAATTTACACCGTATTTCTAATCTATTTTACTTTGCTTTTTCGCTTGTATTTTATTTTATATTATTGTTTATTTTCTCATCACTTTTAGATGTTTTGATTTTAAAAACTTTCTTGGGAGCTATTTATAACATTAAGCGTAGTCTGACGATATAGCCTATTTTCTGCCGCAGTATTTCGTAGGCTGCACCCACAAAAATTTGTATCAAGTCTAATCTAGTTTTCTGTACTCGACTATCTGAGTCTTTTTAATTTTGATTGCATTAAACTTCATAGAGTGTTTTTGGATATAAGCAAAACAGATTGCGCGATAGCAATAATTTGTGGCTGACAAGAACAACTGAAACATTAGGGCCTCATTATCATAATTAATTTAAGATGTTATCGAATCTAAATTCGCCTTAAAACTTATATTACATACATTTACTTTCTGTTAATTATTTTTCCAAAATTTGTTTGTTTACACAAATTTTACTAAACTTAACTTAAATCATAGCTCGCTTCAAATCTACTCATTTGACAAAAAAACCTTTTTATTAGATTTTTTTTATTACAGTAACATTGAACAAAAGAGTTGTAAATTAGTCAATGACTTTTCTATATCAAATTTCAATTGTGTTGTATAATTCGTCACAATTATTAATTTTTTGAAAAAATTTAACTTCTAAAACAAAAGGCTGGAATCATCACATATTTTCAAACTGACACTAAAATACTCGTCTCTCTTGTGACTCTTCATTTGACACTTTTAATTTCACAGCCTTGTTGCTTGAAGCATATTCTTTATTGAAACTTTTGGACTTTTAAATTTCTGTTGACGATCCGTTAAAGTTTTAAAAAATTTTGTTATTGGTCACAGAAATAAACTCACATCTATGTATAATTACCAAGCGCGGGAATTGACGCAGCAGGCAATCTAATGCTGGTATAAGTGTAAAAAGACAATGTTGTTTTTGGATAATTTGGTAAATTACTCTAAATTAGGGTTACCATATCTGAATAAGCGGAATCCCTGACAGACATTGGCGTACCAGCCAAAAAAAATTTGGGGGCGATGAAGTTTTGCCCAAATTTTGTAGCATTTGCCTAAATCATGATTTTCTGGTGCTTTACGGATAGAAGAAAAAAACTTGTCTGAGATTCTAGAATGAAGACAAAAAAATAAAAAAGGTTATCACTATTATTCAAGTGCATCCCCCCTAATTTGTTCTAAAGTTACGTCCTTCCTAAACCTGAGGTTGCGGCTGCTCCGTTTGCACCGTGCTAAAGCCACCACTGAGCATAATTCGAAAATCCCTGACATATTAACACATGTTAATATTTTTTCCTGACGAAGATTTGAATATTAAAATTCCGGACAAATCTGGAAAAATTCTGACGTATGGCAACCCTGCCCTAGATAACCATTTGTTTTACTTGACTCAGCGCTCATTTCTTATTATGTGATAATAGGATCATTTAGAACCTTTTCAACTTTTTTAATATCGCGGACCAAAAATTGGGAAAACAACTGTTGCGGCCCAGAATGAGTCTTCGCTTTATTTGAATAAAATGAAGACTAGAAAAAAGGTCTTCACTTTTGTTATCCAATTATTTTCTTCTATAATCGTTCCAGCCGGAAAAATTTGGGGACGGGGCAATACCATTTTTTCAAATTTTTTCGAAAATTGCCTTAATCATGATCTTATAGTAATTTACGGGGGTGCAACATGTCACACATTTTTGTCCTAAAACCATGATGAAAACTAAACAAAAAGGTATTTACCTTTGTTTGTGGTGAAATTTTAAAGCTTTTCTTGTACAAATGACTTATTTAATTTTTATTTTTGGTCTTTGACACGATTTTCATACATTTCTCTATGCAGAGGTGTGAAGAACAAAAAAGGGTCATCGATTTTATTTGCGAAGCAAATTTAACGAGTAAGTTATTAAAAAAGTCGTTTTTGAATATTTTAGGTTCTAGTGCAAGGGTTCTCAAAGGGGGCACGAAAAGAATCTTTATTTGGACTTCAATTTACTTTGGGACAAAATGGACAAAATCAGAGACGGTTTCAAAGGGACGATCTTTTTTTTGGTTTTCACTTGAATCTTGGTACAAGATTCTAAGCAGGAGGCCACGGGCTTGAAAACTTTGAAACGTTTGAAAACCGCTGCTCTAGTGCGGCGTGAGTTTACAAAAGTTGGGAACTCCTCCACTGATACTATAATGAAGTGAAGACCTATAAAAACAAGCCTGCGTTTTAGTAAAAAATACTGGTAGCCTTCCACAGTTACCGTCAGTTCTAACTGAAGATAAAAAATTAATCAAAATAAAATAACTGCTATATGCACCTAACATTTCATTTTTCATTTCATTTTTTTATTTATTTTCGATCGGTATTAAATAATTCATACAAAAAACATAATAAATACTAGAAAAGATCTAGAAAAGAAAGAAGCATCACAACGTTGACGTTAAAAAATGCATAAGATAATTAGAAAGTGCAAGTACAAAACGGCAAAAAGCATGGCTGCTGATAAGCAGAAGTCTCAAGCAGCTTGCACGTACGTCTATGGTGCCTGACAGAGTTATATTCCGCCATCAGATTGACAAATCGACAAAAAAATTCCTTGATGTTTTCTGTCAATCGAACGACTTGATCTACGGTTAACTTTCCGTTTCGAAACCCAGTCTGCTCTTTATGAAGCAGTGAATCAATAATTGGTTTGACGCAGGCGTAGGTAAGCTTCTCAAAGATTATTTAGGAGATACGAAACAAGGATAGGAATCGAAAACTCCTTGGATTCCCCACGAGCTTCATCAACTACAGCCCTCTTCTTCAGATCTAGAAAATTTTGAGTCCGTGCCAAAAGGAATAAAGAAAGTCACGTGACTGTTACTTCAAAAATAGCTCCAGCTAGGACATTTTAATGCTTATTACATAATGATTTTAATGGCTTCACAATTTATGAAGATTCCTAATTGGCTAATTAATTTTTTAATTTTTTTTAAATACTCATCATTTGGTTATGGCATCCAATACTAAAATAAAGAAATTATATAAAAATATACTTTGTGGGCCGCCAAATATACTTAAATTTAAAATTTAGCTCATTATGAAAAAGTTTTTTCAATACGATTTGATAAAACCGAAGGAAAAAAGGCGGCTATTGCCCCAGATGGGTCAACTATAACTAAGTATCAGTGGGAAAAGATGAAATTTTTAAAATAATAGTTTTGTAAAATTTGATTTGGCCAAGGTGCAAAAAAATGTTTTTACGATATTAGCAAAAAGCTGTGTGGACAGACAAAAAACAGTATATTCGAGTGGTTAAATGCGCCGGAACTGTGATCCACAAGTTCAAAACTTACTCGTACCGTTCTGTTCCTTTCTTGTGAAAGACACTTTACTGCACTTTCTTCTGGTTGAAGATGGTGGAAAGCAGTTCTAAAATTTAATCATATCTTTATTAAAACAAAAAAAATTAATCAGCAACATCTTGGGATCTCAAGAAGCATATTGAAATGATTGTCAGGGACTTATACTTCATACGTGCGGGGTGTGTTAACGCTTTAATTTTTCGACGTAAATGTAAAAATATTTAAAAAAATTTCAATTAAATCTAAAATGTTTTTATCAGCTCAATAAATTAATTATATATTTTTTCATTCTTAAACAAGAAAATTTTGATGTAACAATAAATTTTTTTATGATATTTTGAAATTTAAGCTCGGATTTGGGTGCGCCGACAAACCTGTCTTTTACAATGTACAGTATTTTCAAAGCAGCTTTCAGTAGACATTGACTTCACTTGTTTTTCGAAAATCGCTTTCTTTTATATTGGCTGTCGATGCACTGAAATCTTGAACGTCAAGTGTGATTTAAAAAACGTAAAGCGTAGGCTAAATTGGCTTTCTCTTTTATATGAGAAAAGAGTCAATCAATTCCAGAAAACACTATTTTTGTGGGATTCACCTAATTTTTCTTTTTAATTAGGCTTATGTTTACTTTTGGTTTCATAGCTTTAAAGCAGAAAATAAATGGAACAAAATAAGTCTTGATATAAATTATAGGCTACATTGCTATATGTTTTGGCTTTTTTTTCAGAAACACTTATAACTGCTGGCCTATCAGACACAAGTAATAACTTTTGATTTAAATCGGTGCCTAGAAAGTACAGTAAATCTCGTATATAGCAGACAAGTCGACACCAGCGTTATTTGTCCGTCATATGCGAAATTGATCTGATGTTCGTTATACAAGCTTAGATGTATCATTGTGTATCCCCAAAATTAAGGCCTAACGTGAATTTTTGTGATAATTTTAATACAATACCTACCCTTAAAATAAACCCTAGTTTGTAATGGGAAATTATGACGTCATAAAAGTTAGGGTTAATTTTAAGTAGCACGCTGTAGCAACAAAACACATGAACCTAGGTAGCAACAATTACGTAATTACTTAATTTTTAGATAAGCATTTAAACATTGCCTCATTGGATAAGAAATATTTTTTCTGCACATTTTCATCCTGAGACAAGATGAGTAAAAAAAAGTTATTCAATCGAGTACAAGAAAGGAATCGTGGAGACCAGAATCTTACTCCTTTCTGTAAAAAAAGGAATTTGGATCTCCGAATGGTACGCGGACAATGATGAGGTCATTTTTTAATGATTCATAGCTAGTGGTTTTTAACTATAAAACATGCTATTCATAAGTAAATGTAAATCGGTTTTCATATTTTTAGTATATTAAGAAATCTCATAATTATCTACTTTGTGATATTGTTTTTTCATAGCTAGAAATAAAAGACATCTCCAAAAATAAGCCCAGTTTCATACTTTAGAGCAGCGGTTCTTAACCTGGGGTACGTGTACCCCCTGGGGGTACAAAGCACCAAACCAAGGGGTACGAGATACGGTGTTAAATTAAAGACTGCTTTTGGCTTATGTCACAGTGTCACGAGACTGTTTAAAACCTTTATTACATGATTATTATTGCTAATTCACTTATTGCACGATAATTTCTGGTAAATGCTGTGTCAAAATCAGTGGCGTGCGGTCAGGGCATGTAAGTCATGCTTTGCATGATCAACAATTTTTGCGTGACGACCTTTTTTTTTTACTTAATAAAGAACACCACGGTTTCGGGAAGAAATAAGAGAAATCTGAGGCTGATTCGAAGCCAAAAGCTTTTTTTTTAGGGAACATTATGATTTTGGAATGAAAAGTGGAAATTCTCAGACTTACTCGTATTTCAAGTGAAGAACTTTTTTTTCGGAGATCACCATGATTTTGAGACAAAAAGTGGAAAAAATAAAACTGATTTTAAGTGAAAACCTTTTTTTGGAGAACTTCATGAATTTGGGACCAAAATTCGTCTTCGTCCTAGAATCTCAGACAACTTTTTGTCTTATCCGTAAAGTATTGCATGTCAATTGAATGACCAGCATTTGCATACGAATTGCATGGCCAGCCTCAAAGGTCACCGCACGCCACTGTTGTGCAATAAATACCGTTGAACTAATAAAATACTTTGCTTTTATGCATGATTTAAAATGTTGAGTCTAATGTCGCTTTTTTATATTTGTATGCATCATTGTAAACAAGGGGTACGAGAAACTTTTATGAAAGCTCAAGGGGTATTAGCACAAAAAAAGGTTAAGAACCACTGTTTAGAGTGAATATTAATAAAGCTCTGTGATATTTTTGGGCAAACACCGCACGTCCATTGTAGTTCGTAATGTACTAAAGTTTGATTGCACTCTTCAAAGGTTATTTACTCGAGTGAAAATTCAGAGAAAGTTATTATAACATCAGACTTACGTCAGTTTCATAAACAGTCGCTATTGTTCTGTCACAACTTAACAACAAGTTGTAATTTTATTTAGTGAAAAATGAATCCGTTATAGCAGGGTTGCCATATCTGAATAGGCAAAATTCCGGACAGCCATTGGCGTACTAGCGAATAAAATTTTTTAAAGGTGCAAACAAAAATAAAATTGTCTACGAATCTAGGACAAAGACCAAATTAAAAAAAAAGTCTTCACTTGGAATCGGTCTCCGGTTTTCCTATTTTCGTCCCAAAATCATTGCGTTCTCTAAAAAATTGTGCGTTGTTTTATGTCGATTCTAAAGTTCCGTACATTTGAGTGTTTTTTTAAAATTCCTTCCGGACACAGAATTTAACATGAAATTCCGAACTTGTCCGGAATTGTTTGCTACTGCTAACGGTATGGCAACCTTTGCTATAGGCGAGGTAGTTTACTATGTTTGCTCCTGGCTAAGTATGCAGTCTTACCTAACCACAACCTACTAAATCAGAATGCTTAACTAAATGCTATTAATATTATCAATATAATTAATCCACTAAATGCTTAATTATATAAAATAAAATTTCTTCATCCGCTCGGCAAGTTCTAAGAGAGTAAGCACTTGCTTTACCACTTGTCGGGTTAGTCTCGGTCATGAGGTGCGCCTTGTGCAGCAAACCAGGAAACTACTTATAGCTGCTTTGAGTCGAATTGTTGTCTGGCTTGTGTGGTCTAGTGGTGATGTCTCCTGCCTGGAAGACCACAGGCAGTCGGTTCATTTCGCTGTGTAAGCATCACTGCTCTAACAAGACCGAAACTCGAGTCTGGTGCTTCTCTTTCCAAAGCAGCTTGCTTTGTAATCAACTAAATCCTCATGCTTAACTACTAAATCAAATAATCGATATAAGTGTCAAGGTTACGGTTAGGGTTAGGTAGATTGCATACTTAACCAGTACCCCTTGTTTTAGCTCAACGAGGCTGAAAAATTGTTCGATATATACGTTAACGGATCCGTTATAGACGAAGTTGAAATGCATTAAAATCAAAAGGAGACTATCCGGACTTGAAATTTCGTCCGTTTTACAATTATGCGTTATATTCGAGTCCGTTACTTCGCAGACTTGTGAGTACCAACAGAAAAATTTTGCTTTACAGTATACGTTAATTTTAAAACAAGTTAAAAACTTTTGTCACAATGTTTCGTCTTGTCAATGTCTCCGAGGTGGTACACCTGCTAGAACTTGGAGATACTCAGTAGGTTTTTTTATTTTTTTATCTCTATATTTATCCTCCTGACTTGCAGGAAAGCGACGGAGCGCTAATACATAGGGCAAGCAATTACTCCGACGTGCTTCTGCAGATCCTAAGATATTGCAGTTCGCTGGTAATTTGATAGAGATATGATTGAAAATTAGGACTGCTTGTCAAGACCACCAAGTAGGGGAAAGTACCGCAAAGTGACTTCCCCAAGGACACAATAGAATGGCGCGAGTAGGTTTTGAACCCAGACCGTGTTGATCATAAGCACGGCACTTTAACAACTCGACCACGCTGCCGACAACGGGGTTGGTAGCCAGAGATGATGTGTATGGCTTCACTAAAAGCAGCAACCAATTTGCTTGTATGGCTGCTACGGTACCATGCTGGGGCTGCATATTTTGCCGCGCTGCATGCAACTGCAAATGCGCAGATACGAAGTGCAGTTGTCTTCGCGCCCCACAAAATTCCTGCTAAGCATTTTAATAAACTGTTCCGTGCGGAGATTTTGGCACGGAAAGCGTTCAGATGTTGTCGGTGAGTTGCCTGTTTAGTTTTACTCCCAGATATGTAGGGCGGCTTTAGAATGGTATCCGAAACTTTTTTTATAAAGATTTTAACTGTCTGTTTTCCTCTCTAGTGTTTAAACGAAAGAAAGTTGTTAAGGTGTTAATAGTACTACGTTGCAATCTTCTTTTATTTAAGTAGTCAGAAATATTTTTCATGTTTGATTCCAACGCTCTTCTACACGCTTCCAGTCTTAATCCACATAGAGGAAATCCAGATGATCAGTGTAATCATATTGTTGGGACTAAGCACACGGCAGGTTGCTATTGTAGTTGTGAAACAGCAAAGGCGATAATGTCGAGCCTTGAGATACGCCGTTTCACAAAGAACGTGGGCGACGAATTATCTGTTGTCAATCAGTTCACAGAGAAGCGCAACTTTTACTGCTCATACATTGTAAAAGAAGCTTTAAAGTAAGCCCGCTATACCACACAGTACCGTAGACAGCCGTCAAATCGACGACAACTAACCTAGCTTTCTTTCTTTCTTCAAACCCTTTCTCGATGGCAAACGATTTGGTCTACTGTTAAGTAGCCAAGACTAAAACCCGCCAGTGTTGTTGGGAGAAGAGACGCAACGATGGCTCCCAGCGTGTTAGCAGAAGGCGTTTAAGTTGCTTGAGAGGAACAGAATCATGTTATCAATGTTATCAACCTACACGTGTTGAGCCCTGGAAACTGGAGAATATTTGCGGGCAAATGATAACAAATCCAGAAATAAAACCTTTTTTTGTTTTGTTTTCGCCTCGCATCTCCCCGCTCTGTGACAAACTTGCACATGATTTTCTGCATGAAAGAATGTTTGTTTTGAATATTGAGTTTTAAATGAAAACAAATTATTTGTATTTGCACATTGACAAAGCAGTAGCGGCTTTTTAATTTAATTTTTGTTTTTAATTTTTAACACATGGAAAACTAAAATTCACGACTGTTTATAAAAGAAATAAATTCTGAATTCTGATCTGATCTGAATATAGTTAGAATAGATATGATCTGAATATAAAACAAATTAAATACTGAAAAAGAAAAGAAACATTTACCAAATAGTTAAAGCAACATCTAATCAACAATTATAAAAATTGATGATATACAGTAAATTCTAATTTGTTCCCTATGCAGTAGCAAGATTATGTGCAAAATGTTGTCATTTTTATATTTACAAAATATTTTTAACGTATACTTTACAATTTACATTATCGTGTAATCGTATTGTCGCATATAGTATTACTTTACAATTCATGTGTTTATATTATCATACTATGTACCGTAATTATTTGTATTCCTGGTGATCTTTTTGTTATATCATCACTACTAATAAGTTAATTAATTTGAATAACCAACAAACCATAAAATGAAATCGATCAATTAATAATCCGACAAGGAAGCATCTTGACTAGAAAACCTCACGGTTATTCGATGCTTCCATGCCTTAATTTGTCAATTCCTTGTTTCTCGCTGTGTTATTTTTTGTCTTAAAGGCAAAACAATAAATTCTTTTCTGTTCTGATGTAAGTTGCAATTGCACTCAATTTACAAAGGAAGACTCTTTTTCTAAATAAAATATCATAACATTAATACAATTTTAATAAGCATCTCAAAACAAAGCAATATATAAAGTTTATAACACTTGATGCTTAAACATAAAATTCACTTGTTGTTGTTGTCGTCGTCGTTTGGAAGGGAATCCACTCCAAGTCTGACACAAACAGAACTGATAATGGTTATAAAATTCACTGAGTTGCAATGATTCAAGTCTGATCTCGAGACAACCTGTTAAATTTTTTAAAGGACTCAGACTCGACTTGAGTCCTTGCTACAAAACACTCGAAATCAACTCGAGAGGCCAAATCAACTAATAATTCGGACTTGGTTCAAGTCCAAATAAATATAACTCTAATCAAATTTTTTGCGATTACTTTGCTGACGCTACTGCAAAAATCTCGTCACACTCCAAGAAACGTATTACTTTGAAATTTTGGAAAGACAGAACAAAATGTCGCGAGTAGGCTTTGAAACGAAACCCTATTGATCACAATTAAGGCACTTTTAACCACTCTACCACATTGACGAAAAAACAATAATTTTATACATCATAAAACACTGTAGGTATAATAGAAATAAATTTTACAATACGTAGGATTCAAGTTATGCTGCGGTCATAAAGAATAATAAAATATTCTTGATTGCAGAAACAGAAACTGCATTGATTACATCGTGAATAGGGTAAAAACGTTTTTATATCGTAAAAATTCGGAAACATACCTATTTACGCTTTTTTAAGTTTATTGTCTGCGTTGTAATCTACTGAGTTAAAACAATAATCAAGCAAAAACCAACCATTAAAAGTCACCATACCATTAATTAGAGTCACCATACCATTAAAAACATTACTTGATTGGAAAAAATCTTTAAAATAAACAGTGAATAAAAACCCTAACCCTAACCAAATCAAAGAAAAAGCTTGGGCCTTGACTTTATTAGAGAAGGAAGAGTCTGTGATTGCTGTAGCCGAAGATGTTGGGGTCACAAGAAAGGCAAATTATCAACTAAAAAGATAGGCAACATTATTGCCACCAGGGATGGTACCAAAGAGAAAGTCCGGTTCTGGCGCACCTAAAAAGACCCTTGCCTTGCAAGAAAAAATAAGCTTATTCCTTCAAAAACTTCAAAAAAGTTGAAGAAACTACAAAGCAGAATAAAGTTAAATGTCTTTTATTGTAAAATACATGTTATTGTAAAAAAAACTAAAAATCCGAAGAAAAAAATTCAACCGTACATTTCCGACGGTGGTTCGAATCTTATTCTGGTCATTCTGTTGTTTTGGCATAGACACTTGACGGCAAGAGAACAAAGAAACATTAAAAATATTTTCACAGTTTCGGTTTCATTGTTCATTTATTGCAAACATAATAAAAAAGTTGACTTGCAGTTTCAATAAATAATTAAAATATTACCACAGATGGATTGCGAATAAACCGTAAAGTCTTCGAGTGAAAATGTGAAATAATGTCATCAAGTAAAAATCACAAATGTGAAATAGAGTTAAGTATAAAGGGATTTCGCGTTTTGGTCCGATTTAACGAGGTTTCGGTTTAAAAAATTTACCCAGTTAACTTCGAAGAAGAACAAGGCCCGAAACCTGTCACCACTTCTAGCAATATAACAAAGATTGTGCTAAAACTGAAATGTGCACAGCGTCATCTTGCGGAAGGCGATGCTTGCCGAACTTATGCCACGAGCTGTGGTATCGTTCCTTATCAAAAACAAGCGCGAGAAATCAAAGGACGGAGGGCAAAGTGGTGTGAAAAAATCCGCTGTTGCTGGTTTAGATAGACGTGATGGGCTAATTTTTTAAAACATTCAATTTGTTTTGGCAACATCAAAACTAAAAACGTATTAACATCTTTTTAACCAGCTTAACTTTGGTAATATTAAATAAAAATCTTATGTAAAAACAGTCTTAACTATTTTTACGGGTAAAAACATTGATGGTAAAATACAAAATTGAACCAAAATTTGAATATACGTAATAATAATAAATTATTATGATAAAGTAAGGCGAAATTTAAAATAACTAGGTCTAATGCTGTAGTTCAGGGGTCTCTAAACATTTCGAGCAGAGGATAATGTATAGATTTTTTTTGATCTCCTTGGGCCAAAACCAAAAACTTAATTTGCGAAAAACACTTAATAAATAAATGTAAACAGACTATTTATTTTAAAAATTATGATGCAGTACACAGTTGAAATGTAAAGCATACACATATATATTTAACCAGTTATTAATATTTGTTAGTCTTGATTAGTATTAGAAACATGAAACTGGCGCATTTCCGACATAATTCTATCCAACTGTAGTTCAAAGTGAGTGATTCCGATCATGAGCAAGGCATTCAAGTGTTCATCAGACAGTTGTGATCTGTAGCAAGATTTTGTGGATTTCATCCTTAAAAAGGTTTTTTCGCACAAACACCAAAAGCTGAAATAAATTCACGAGCAATTTTTTTTAAGTAAGAGTATTGTTCAGATGAAAGACATTTGTCAACTTCAATTAAATTTCCTTCTTTAAACTTGTCTGTTAAAATATCATTAGATTGCAAATCAATAATTTCCATTTGTAAATCAATAAGTACGTCTTCAATGACAGAATCAAAAGGGTTTTCAAATTGTCTTATTTTCAAAGTCCCTGCATCAAGATCAGAAAAGCGTTCTTGAAATTGTTGCTTTAAATAGGAAATGGCATTTTAGGCAAATGAGGTTGGAAAGGAGGTCGCAGCTTTTTGTTTATATTTCTCACAGCGTGAAGAGTGAGCAAAGCAACCTCTTTATAGTTAAGTATCAAATAATGTTAGTTTCCGACGAAAAGCTTTTACCTTGAAATACAAATCACAGATAAGTAAAGTTTCATCTTGTACAGTATTTTCAGATTAGAGTCATTAAAGTGCATAGTTAAATTTGCTGAAAAGGTTAATTTCCAGAGCCATTCACTATCTATGAGCAACACTAATGGACGATTATTTTCATTCAAAAATAATTTAATCACAGTTCGAAGTTCAAAAAAGCTAAAATTTTCCACAGCTAAGTCATCTCACTAAGGTATGGTAAGGTAATTCTAGAAATTCAAAATCAATTTCCAGCAGGAAATCACCAAATTGACGATAATTTAGCCCACGAGATCGAATAAAATCAATAGTTGAGACAACAGGCTCTAGAATAGATGACAGGTTTAGACGCTTTCTACACAGTGCTTACTGATCTACAGTATAATACAGTGCAGTATTAAAATTCTGGAACCACCAGAATCTTCAAGTTTTTTGTTAATTTGCCCAACCAAACCTTTTCCTACATATTCTTGCCACCATCTGTCGTTATGCACTTCAATTTTTTCCGTTCAAGATTGTAATCACTTATTAACTTTTCTACTTGAGCGAAAATATCAAGACCTGTTGTTATTCCATGCATGCTGTGTACAGACATAAGTTCCTGAGTAATCTTGAAATTGACGTTTATTCCTCTGACAAACAACAACAGTTGAGATGTATCAGACCCGTCGGTTGACTCATCGAGAGCAAAAGAATAGCATTCAAATTTCGTGGTTTTTACTAAGACCTAGTGGCTACTATTAAAAGAAATTGTCTCGCAGAAACTAACAAAAAAGCGCCGATTTTAAAAATGACGTAATACAAGAAAAGAAATTAGTCCGTGTTTTAAATTAAATCGAGTTGGAAACTAGGCAGGGCCATTTTGGCACTAACAGAGACTATTTAAATACCAAGCCAGAGCATCCGCTAATTCAAGTAACTCTGATTTCCGCTCGCATGTCGAACAAGATTTTTGCTCGAAAGACATCTCGTGCCTCTAATTCTCGTAAGTAGAGTAGCTCGTATGTTGAGGGGCGACTGTATCTTGACATCTGCAAAGTAATTTGGAAGATCGCTTAACGGTTGTTTTAGGTTGAATGCCTTGTCTTACACGTCAGAAGGATAAATAAAAATAATAATTTTTCAAACTTTTTAAAGTAATATTTAATTGCAAGGATAAAAGTAAGTTATCACACAATTTTTTTTACAATTCTAGAGGAATTTTTCATCTCTTTGAAAAAATGTAAACAGTTACAGTCATACTTTTAGAAAGTTAAAATGACATAGATTTTCAAATAGTAGAACAACAAAGATTTTCCGGTAGTGCAGAAAAAGATATTTAAAGCTAATCTACATTTGTTTGTGATCGCGTAGGTTTGTTTGTTTATTGAATTTATCATTTTCAATTTATAGTTAGCCTACAAGGTCGGCATAAAAGTTTTAATAAACAAATCAAGGTAGTCCGAGATCCGAGCGTTTACTCCCTGTCTAAACCAGACCTTAATAATCATTGCTATTAAATTGAATAAGTTATGTCACTCATTCGTCATAGCAATTCCTTTTTGCGTATACATTTTTTAATTATTATGATACTAAAGTATAATCCGTGATGTCTTTACAAAAAAAGAGTCAATTTTTTAAAAATAATTTGAAAGAAAAAAATGCCTAATTTTAAGTGAAATTTTTTTGTCTTCACTTGTTTTTGTTTCTTTATTTTAAAGTAAAGTGAGGACCAAAATATAAACATAAAATTATAACAAGATTTTAAGCAAATAAAGCCCAAAAAAGGTCTTCACCTTGATTTACTTGAATTAAACAGGGAGCCACTGTTATAACATCTTTTAGGGGGGGCTGTGCGGCCGCTTTATTCGCTTTATACTAAAGCCATTACTGAGGATAATTGTAGGAAAGGCACAAAAATTGTCAGAAAGTTGTCAGAAGGCACAAAAATCTTGACCAGGGGCGGGCGAGGTTGTTCCCTGTAAGAGCTATTTTAACAAAACTAAAAATATTCAAGAGTTGCAATCTTTTTGAACTTTATAATATGTAAAACATAAACAAAAAGCTTAGAATATGACCCAATTCACACAAGCGTGGAATCTTATAGTTTTTGATTAATATTGTTTTGTAAAATTCAGCGCAAAATACAAAAAACTTTCTGAATTATTGATAAAGAATTTAATTACTTTACTGCTGCACCCGACTTTTCGCTTTTAAGCTGATTCAGAAATCTATGAAAATTTTAGATAATATATTGACGGCCACGCGAGTTAATTCTGTTAAATGTTTATTTGTCAGGTTGGTTGAAGTAAAAAATTTGAAATTTTAAAAATAAAACATTATTGGTGCCGGATGCAATCTTCTGTTTAGTCAGAAGAGCCGTCAAAAAAAGTCCGGCCAGGCGCCATTAGCCCAACTCTAGCGTAAATGCACCGCCATTGCAATTAGATCTTGTTATCAAAAAATTTTTAAACAAACGAAAAATGTTTTTATAATGGTTATAATTTCCGACTTCCGCGCTGACAGTGTGCGTTTGATTGGAGGCTGGCCTCTTTTGACACGGTGGCTTTTATTCAAAGACGCAATGGTGCGAGATTCCACAAATTGCTGCCTGGCAACAAAGTTTGATTGATTTCATTCTCATCGAGAAGCTAATAAAAAATTGAAACGTTTTTGTTGATCTCTTTTAGTTGAATATTAATAAATACGCTGTTTGTTTCTACATGTTAGCCGAGAAAATTTCGCAGATATTAAACTGCAAACGCAGTATTATCCACAAAATTATGGTAAGCAATTGCAGCCGCAAACCACATCTTTGCTTTTATTCAAAGTCATAAATGTTTTACTGAAAAAAAGTAAAATCAAATTTTGAACTTTGTCTTTATTTTTCAGATGGTTTTCGCCTTTTTAGCTACTTTGAAAATAGAAATCTATCAGTATAATGTATAAATAGCCGAACGTTCTGGGAGACCACTAAACGGAAAACTATTTTTCTTGCCAACGAATACTCATGAAATAGTTACTTTTTTTAAAATTTACTACACATGTTTTTGTCAATTCAAGCATTCACATTTTTAATTGAATATCCGTTTTTGAAAATTGTCCGGCCTATAATCACCATTATAAAAGTTTTTAGAAAACTGAGACTCAATACGTTCGCTGCTGAAACGTAGATCTACAGGCAGCCACGTTTTGATAAACTTTGCTTGAGCCTTTTGACGTGACAAGAATTAAAATCTAAACTTTTACGAGTCGAGATACACTCATTTGACTTGCGTGTCAGTTATTGACAACGTTTAAGATGCTTTTGGACAAATCGAGGTAGTAAAATTACGCTTCGTGAATCAAATGCAAGCAGGAAATTAGTTCAGGTATTAAGTAAACAGAGTAAAAGCCGGCAGAAGCAAACATCGAGCCTCACTTACTTTTCTCACGAACCTCAAGTAGTTTCTACAACTTTTATTACAGTGATAGCCGAGTTCAGTTCAATTAAGTTAGTGGTGTGTTGAGAAAGTCTTCCTTATATTAAAGCACAACTGTTAAGATCAACTAATAGTAGCTGATTTAATGAATAAATTTTTTCTCTGTCAAATTTAGGTGACTTGTGCAGTAAGACTATCTCACGCTTGACTTTGAACAGGTGGTTGTTTTTTCAAATAAAAAAAGCATTTGAATTGGTTTGCAACGTTTGCCAGCGTTTCACTTTGACGTTAAATGAAACAAACATTGGGTTGATGTATCTATTCCATTCAAGTCGACTGAAAGTAAACGCATTGTCGATTCAGTATCGCAATTTGATGGTTTTTTAATTTAGCAAGGTATGCTTGAAGTGTCCGTGTCACCTTAAGTTATTGATGTAGATTTTGAAACATTTAAGTGATGCTATTGCCAAAGCATTGAAAAAAGCAACTTCTCAGTGGTCTTAATAGAATCTCAACTTTTTAGCTTGATAAAGTTTATGATAAGATAAAGAAGAGAAAACACTGATTATCTCAAACGTTTTTACTGTAAAAGTGCGCAGAAATTTGCCACTGTGTAATTTTAACAATTTCTTGCGAAATATGTGCTTAGACAGGAAAAACCCACCTGATTTAATGCAAATTATAAATTTCTAAATAAAAGTAACATAAATCGAAAGAAAAAATAATTTAAGTCTTTTATTTGGACATTTTTTATGTTTGCTAGAGGCAAACGTATGCCTACAAGCACCCAGTGTAGAGGAATCTATCTTCTGTATTTTTGTCTGTAATTTTTATGCTTTTTAACAACCCTTGTGATTTCGTATTCTCAAGTTTAGCAGATGGCAATCAGGCATAACACATCCAAGTAAAAATTATAACTGAAAGAAGTGTTTACCGACAAACCTCCTTATTTCAATCTTTATTGATATTTGCACTAGACTAATTTTGAGTCGATTGTGAGTAAAAAACATGTGATAAATAAGGAAATAAATGCACAAAAACTTCTTTATTTACCAAACGCACTTTTATTTCTGCTTCTACTGCAAAAGTTTCGAAAAAAAGTGCTCTTGTTCAATTTTTGTGTTTTACTGAAGAATTAAGTTGCAGTCCCACCATAGTAGAGTGTTGTAATTCTTTAATGTAAATGCAAATAGTAAAAGTGTGAAATGCATAGTTGTTAAATAGTGCTTTTATTTAATCAGATTTTTGTAAAACTACTATAGTCTGCTGTCCATTTTTTCAGTGTAGCAAAGTCTACATCAAGAGCTTTACATTCAACTTGTTTTAGGGGCCAAAATTGAAGTTTATATTAAATAAAGGCCAAAAATATTTCTTGAATACGAATCTAGATCAGGGGTGGCCTGACGTTTCTGATCCAAAGCTGGATTGCAAAGATAATTTCGATCGAGGACCGCATTGATATTTAAACGTGAATTCGTGTTTTAAACTTACTCAAAAACCAAAAAAAGTCTTCACTTCGATTTGCTGTACCATTTGCAGACAAATAACTAGTCATTTTGCTTTTTTACACCGTTCATATCGCATGTTTGGTGGCCCAGGTTTGGCGCGCGGGCCTCAGGTAGTTCACCACTGATCTGGAACGGCAAAAGATATCGATTACGTTTGAGATTTAGAAACGTGACTGCAATCGTAAAATTAACTAATGTTTATCTATTCATTTATCCTCTTGGCTTGTATGAAAGTGGCAGATGTGCTATACATAAGGCGCCAAGCAGTTACCTGCTCTGCTTGCAAGCTGCCAAGATAATGTTGTCCTGTTGAAATTTTTTCCTTTATGAATGAAGTTTGGAATAAAAGACCGCTAAGCAAGAAAAAGTCCCGTAAAGTGTCTTTCCGTAGAACACTGCAGAATGGCGCGAGTACAAGTAAAGTTTCGAATCCCAACTTTTTGATCACGATCACGGCGCTCGTGAGCATTCGACACAGCAGCTGCCGACAAAAAAAATCAATTAAAAATCAACTGAAGACAAAAAACATTGCATCAATTTGCATTCCAAAAGTAGCTTTTGATGGTATCTACGTATTTTAAAAATACTATGTTATTGTTCAAAATTCACTTTGTTTTCCTTAGTTTTCAACTTTATTGCCTAATTTTAACGGATTACGGAATCGATTCTGCGTCCTATAGCGTTCCTTTCTGCTCCCATCGTGCGAGACTCAAACTATTCCTTTATAGAATTTAACAAATTAAGCAACAGCTAAAATGCCTTTAGGCTTTTATCTTATCAACAGCAACTTTGTACGACGTTTGAATTCATAGAAACGCTATATGAGGTTAGAACTGATTTTATCATTTTTTCTGTCAGAATTTGACACGTTAGAAAATATAGTTATTTTTCCTTTCAATGAGTGTAGTTGATTTTTATTGAATGTTAGAACATTTTTTGATATCGCTGTTGAAGTTTTTTTATGTTTGACTGACAATGGAATGTTAGAAATGTTCAGGACAGTGTTTCTTAAATAAAAGCTTGTAGAAGGTTTCTAGAAAAAAATCAAGTGACTTTTACAATTTTGCCACAAGAGTTTTAAACCAAACCCGAATTGTTAAAAAACATTTCTACTTTGGTACAAACCAAGGAAACAAAGAACGTGACGTTACTTGACCTTTAATTTACTGCAATGTGGGGAGAATAAATTGCGACAATTAATATGCATTATTGCTGAATACAAAAATTTTAATTGTTACAAGAGATTATTGTGAAGCAAGCTTAAAAATGTTTTGGTTAAGACTACTGCATATAAAAAAAACGCATATAGAGAGTTTCTCCCTATGTCTGATTAAAATAAAGTAATTCAATTAAAATCATGTTGAAGTTAACGAATACTCATATATTTAAACAAAAAATTCAACTAAAAATGTGTTAAATTAGCCGTGAACCGCAAGTTTACATTAGGTAGCCAATGGCGAGTGATTGAAGATAGTCATGAAAATAGAATAATTTTTTTTCAGAACTGTAATTGTCGAGTAAAACATAAAGACCAAAAAGGGTCTTCAAATCATGCCGAAAACTACTAAACAAATACAAATCGCCGTTTTGTTTTTTGAAACTGTTTTAATAGAAAAGTATTGGTAAAATTTTTTTGTTTCTTTTTGTTACTTATAAAGAGTTATAAATTCTTTTTGGTACAACTGCCAATCAATATTTTGCATAACGGCTTACCGGCACTCCTCTAATTTAATTCTCCTCTTAGGTTTAAGGTTTTAGCTTTGTACACAGCTTTTTTGACTAAGTTGTGGCAATATAATGTTTCTACCCCAACGTACAATATAAAAAACAAAAAAACGTAGAGTTCTAATCAGGATTATGAGTCGGAGTCGTATGCTTTGGGAGGAGTCGGAGTTGTTTTAGGTTTGGTCGTGACGGAACGGTTTTTTTAAAATGTTCTGGAGTCGGAGTCAGAATTCTTATTGTTTTTGGCCACTCCGTTTCACGCTAAATCAGGCCAAGCTTGTGGAGTCGGGAGTCGGAGTCGCCGAAGTTGCATGTTTTTTGGTGCAGATGGAGTCGTTTTTTTTAAATGCTCCGTAAAATTTTAAACAACTATAGTAGGAGTCGGGATCGGAGTTGTAAAATTTTGGATAGATGGAATCGGAGTCGCAAATAATTTCTTTGATTCCTCAACTCTGCCATCAATAGTTTTTATAACATCGAATGAGCTGTTTCATACCGTTGGAAAGCTTTTTGTGGGTTTACCAGTTTGTAAAATTGAACGAATATAAATGAAAGTCAATTAAAAATTGTTCTTCATTATGCAAAGATATGTAGACTAGATAGATTGTATCAATAACTTCCATTGTATTGCAAGTGCATTGATGTTATTAGGTAAAATTCTTGGCCAAAAGTTTGGAAACTACAATCATTTTCACTAATTGTTAATTAAACAAACTGTAAAATTATTTTGATTTAATTAACAAGTCAGAAAAATGAATTTTTCTTTTAAATCTTTGAAACTCAAAACCTTGGAAAAACTAAAGTGGCCGGCGTAGTTAATTAATTGCAGTTCATTGAAAAGTGAACCTGTCAAGCTACTATTAAATTGCTTACTATGATAAGATCCACTAACTGGTTTTTGCCCGTTTGTTTGATCAAGTTTGATTAAGCGGTTTCCTTCTCGCTGCGTTTCTGCCTTTACTGCCTCATTCATTCTCTATTGTGCTAACACTTATCGCTATTTTTACGCCTTTCGCAAACTTCTCGTTAAACCAAGAGAGTATAAATGACTTATTGGAAACGTTTTGCTTTTTGAATATTTCCTCAATTTTCTAGCGTTTTGGTTATTCTCGCTTATCATATTTATTTAACTTTGTCAGCATTGTGCTGAATGGTTCAGTTTAAAACACCACCTTACTGTCCACTACGTTGTATGGTGATTTCGTTTGCATTCTAGTTAAAAATCATTTCCGTTTATACCATAAAGAGTCTCAGTCATAGTTTGTCATCAGAAAGAATGACAACCTCAACACAGACCTACGCAGAACGATTCCATGGTTGACAAATGGTTTATGATTGACCGGATCGCCTCTTGCTTCTGGTCTGACCATTTCTTGCAGTTTGAGTCTGGAACTTTTGACTGGATCAGTCTCAGTTTGACTCTGTCTCTATTCTCGATCGTGTGTGTCACATTAGGTTACATTAATTGTACATTATGCAATTGCAATTCGGTTGAGGAATACAACGAACGAGTTTGCTTGTTATTTTTGTTAATGACGTTTATCTTTTTTTTTGAACAAAAATCGTACGGTATCAGGTCACGTGATAAGCGATTTTCTGGTGACATCTGGGAAAATTAGCCACACAATATGGCGGTAATGGTCTCGATTTCACGATCAGCCAACAGTTGTTTCAGGGGATTCAAAAAAGGACAGTAAAATAAATGCAAAAATTAGGATTCAAAAAATAACTGTTTCGAACTAAAGCCACAAATACGAGCGAATAAAAAACTTTGCACTATGTGCATTACGTTTTGTAAAATCAACACGATTGCATGCATTGAGAACGGTTTGAAAAAAACAATTTGCTCCAAGATCATGATCTTAGTTTAATTATCGCTTTGTCTTGTTGCTATGGCTTTGAAAAAAACTTAATCACTAAAGTAGTTTTCTTTTTCAAAGAAATAAAGTGATTTTATATTCATGGCAACACTTTGCCATCTCCGTAATTAAACCCAGGACTCGCGCAAAAAGTCGCCAGAGCAATGTCGTCACAACATCAAACTGGCAGAGGGCGTCACATCAAAATCTAACAAAAATTAAAGTGCTTTTGAAATGAAGACCTGAAAAAAACAATTCTGTTCTATATTCAATTCGTAGTTTGAGGACGGTTTAGTTAACTGATTATATTCATCAGATTTTTGAAAAACAATCATACGCTTTAGCAAAAAATAGTATAACCACAATAACTTCTAGAAATTTTTTTTCTAATAACAGTTTCAAGACTTGACTTTTTTAACTGGAATGTCCTTTAATGTTTTCTGCTTAAAGCTCTGTATTGATCCGGTTTCTAATAAAAAACTTCAAGTAATTTTTTATCCTATAGTCGAATCAAGAAAAGAAATGTTTTAAATTTTGAATTTTTCTTTCCAATAATTATGTTTTTCGTAAAGTTAACTTGTTTGTTGTATAGGTCCCGTATGCAACAAAACAAAAATATGTTATGATTGCGCACAATTTTTAAACTAAAGTATGTTTAAAGCTTTATTCAAAAGAAAAAGAAATCTGAAACTAGTGTTCGGAATTTTAATTTTTCCACTGTTCTTGCTGTTCTACAAGAGTGCTATTTTATTTTTTTCAAATTCGGAACACAAAAAATTTTCAAGGCAATTGGACTTTAGAAAAAAGGAACTCATTTTTAACAGGTTATGGAGAAATAAAAATCATGAAAACATTACTGCCTTAAAAATTAACTCAAATGACTTCATAATGCGACCCGCCATGGCTAAGCCAAAGTTTTACAAACCTAATGGGATTGGAGAGTTTGGCGTCAAAGAACAACTTCAAGATTTATCATTGAATGAAAAAAAAGAAGAGGAAAAATTTCGTGCTGAGTATGGAATCAACCAATTTCTTAGTGAAAAGATTTCATTGCATCGAACTCTTAAAGATCCAAGACCTCCATCGTAAGTTGAAGCTTTGCATTTATTGTAAAAGATAAAAAATTCGGGAAACAATTTGGAACAATGACAACAGATAAATATCACGTCTAAAAAAAGCCATGTCTAACTTCAAACCGTGGTCTGCTGGCCGCATGCTGTTCCGTGCAAATATTGTATATTCCCATCTTAGTACAGTATAGCCGTCATCGTCGTTTGAAGGGTATCCACTCCAGGTCAGACACAAACAGGACTGGGGCCGAGGGTTTATCCTTTTACTACCCCCGGCTGTATTACATTACATTTTTACTACATTACATTTTACTACACCAGGATGATTACAGTATAGCGATAATCTGTTATTCGAATTTAGGAACATATTTTCACAACACAGAATCACACGAAATATCTCCCGTTAACTAGTGTGTTCTATCTCGACATGCTTTAAGCAATTTTTACATTTTCGGCATAAAATTTCGGTTTTCATAAAAAGCGCCCCATTTAGCAGCTAGCATTTTTGTTTTTGGCCCCAGCTGTTTAGGGCCCGATTTCCGCAAGGGCAATGTTGCCACCAGCACGTTTCCGCTGCGACGGTACAACGCATGTGACTGTTGCCTCGGAGTTATTACACCGTGATGGATGCCCCAAACTCGGTGCAATGTAAGATTGCAAGTGAAAGAAGGTTTGTTCTTGTTTATAAACATGAACGATGAGCGTTCACCTGCAGTCCTGTTGTCAGTTGCGCTTTTTTAAATTTTAAAGAAAACTAGTTTCAAATTGTTTTAAAGTAAATTGACCCAGTAAAAAATTTGACTTTTAAAGGACTTAATTATAACGTGTAATTTTAGATGTCTTGAAAATAGTCCATTTAATTACACCAGTCTTCCTTCTACTTCAGTTATAGTTGTTTTTTACAATGAAGGAATGTCCACCTTACTTCGTACAATCTATAGTATCCTACACAATACCGATGAAAGATTGTTAAATGAGTTGATTTTAGTGGATGACTTTAGCAATAAACGTAAGTATCTATTGTTATTACTTGGCGTGATCCGAACTGTAATATGATTAAAAAATCATAATGATGTCTTGAAAAAAAATCTTACAAAAATCGTTTACTTTACATTTTATATATGTACAGGGGCGCTGGAAGCGGGGGGAAGGGGGCAATTACATCCTTGCTTTTTTCCCATTTAAATTTTCCCCTACCCTTTGTCTGCGCTTTAAATTTGGGACGATAGTAGGAATCATGGGCTCGATTAAAGGCGATGACCAAAATCTTAGAGATTACAACGTTTTTTAGACAAAAATAAAGATTTTGGACACTGATTGAAAGTAATGAATTTTGTAATAGGTGCCTTTTTTAATTTTTCCCCTTTTCAACAAAAAACCTCCGGTGCCCCTGTACATATATGACTATATTGGTAGCAAAGATTAACACGTAAAATAAAGTTTTCTGCAGGCGACTTATACGCTTTTACAGGACAAGTATTTTTGAAGATCTTTTAAACACTAAAACTGAAAGCTTTGTTTAATTTTTGTCTTTATTTTGCTCATATATTGATAACATGGTTGAACGTTTTTTTCTAGAACTTTTATGTCGTAGAAACTAACAAAAGCCAATTTAAGCTTTGATAAGAGAGTTTTTTTTTGTATGACGGTATTTTGGGCCGGTTAAAATAATATTGCTACAGTATATGTAGTAAAGAATAACGTAATAAATCGAAATAACTTTTAAAACTTTTTAAGCTAGCTTGTTGAAAACTGTTGAATTTTGAGAATAGACCTAAACCTTTAAAACGAGGTGTTTAGTCGTATGACGTCACAAGTCGTGCTTCCTAAACAATATTGTCGCGAAAAGTAAAATTTTTTTCTTGGCAGTCAAGATAATTTATATTTCTAAGCGATAACTTAGTTTCAGAGTCGAATATTTATCATTTGCGAAGAAAAAAAAGTTAATTTGCACCATTAAATTTTTAATTAGCTCAAAAAAAGTGGAAAACCGTAATTTTAAGCCGAAATCCATTAAAATGCTGGGCAATTTTAACGTTATAATAATTTGTGATGTGTGACATTGATGCCCACTAATCCAGTGCTTTGCAACCGTGTGTCGAAAGGTGATAATAGGTGTGCCGCGGAATAACTGGAATTTCAACCTATTTTGTAAAACAGAGTGGTCCAACTTCTGCACTCTTGTGGGCCACTTTTCAAAATTATTCGAGTTTGCGGGCCTCAACCGGCTAAAAACACTTATTTTTGTCCCAAAATTAGGGTGTTCTCTAAAAAAAAAAAGGTCTTCAATTGGAATCGATCTCCGAAATTCCTATTTTCGTCCCAAAATCAGGGTGTTTTCTAAAAAAAAAAAGGTCTTCAATTGGAATCAATCTACGAAATTCCTATTTTCGTCCCAAAATCATAGCGTTCTCCAAAAAAAAGGTTGCCGCTGCCCGTAATCGACAAGACTTCTGCAAAATTGTTCCGCGGGCCACACAAATTCCATCCGTGGGCCCGTAGTTGGACCACGCTGTTGTAAAATATAGGAAAAATTATTTTTTGAATTTTAACGTTTTACAACTGGTAAACAAAAGCGAAGGACGTTTTTGATATTTTTTTGTTCAAAAAATGGCATTTTAATCAAAAATACAGTAAAACGGGTCATTGGCTCAAAGGCAAATAAAAAGGCTAGAAATTTCAATTTTGTACTTTTTTGGCTACTGAACATTTTGGATCGTTTCGGTCTTAGCTTAATTTAAGACTCTTTTTTGTCCAATATACTCAAACAAAAACCAAAAAAGCTCTTTATTGGTTAAAGAAGCAAAAAATTAAAATTTTTAGTCTTTTTTTCGTTTCAGATAAAAAAGCGTTTGAAACCAAGCAGAGGCCCCCAAAAAAGGTCTTTAGTTGGTTGAGGTTTGCCGCAAATTTTGTTAGTACTTGACTACAAGTGTGCCGTGAGTGAAAAAAAGTTGCGGTGTAAAAATACTAATTTGATATTTAGTGGTTTACTTAATATTTGACAGTGACAAAGTTGCTCCCTAAATCAAGCTGAATTATTAAAAAGTGTTTATCCGAAATTTTTCTTCGCTTCATTTCTTGGACCCAAAAATCAGTCGCAATGGCGTACCGAGGATTTTTGAAAGGGGTAAGGGGGCATACAAACGGTGACCGGAAAATTCCCCCGCTGTAAACTCCACCAATGGCAGTTACTTACAGCGGGGTAAATTTTCCGCGGGGGGATTTTCCGCGGGGGAATTTACCTTGAACCATACAAACACAATCAATTATGCTTAATAGATAGATTTTTTTCAAGTTTCTGATTTCTCGATCTTGTCGCAAAAATTTGGTGTTTTATAAAAAAAGAAATTTTTACTTAGAATCTGTCTCTGATTTTTCGTATTAGTGATCCCCAAGGGAGGAAAGGCATGGCACAATGTCCCTCCCCCTAAATACGCTACAGATCAGTCGCGTATTATATAACTGCAGTTGACTTTTGGTCCAAATCAATCTTAATTTTTTTAAAAGTGCCACTGAATCTCCAAGGACTGATAGCTCTCTGCAACCTATGCAATGAGACCAAACTTGTTTTTTGTATTATTGATATGATGAATGAGTTTTTTTTCGATCATTGCAATTAAACGACTAGAAAAGCACTACGATAATAATGGCAATACTGTAAACTTATTAATGAAAAAAAATTTGCTATACATCATTATCGCACGATCATAATGCTGGTTTACAATTAAATTGCCATCAAACCTCAAAAGGTTACGGTCAGTTCAGAACAAAGTTATGAAATGAATGCAATAAAAAATTTTTAAGATAAAAAACTTGATTAGCTTTTTCATTTTCAGCACATTTAAAAAAACCTTTCGAAGAAAAGATAAAAAATTTACCTAAAGTCCGACTCTATCGCACAGAGCGAAGAGAAGGCATTGTGAGATCACGGCTACTTGGAGTTTCACAAAGCACAGGTTAGTAACGATCTTTTACAAATTAATCGCCCTTTGAATAGACAGATACACAATACAGCAGTGGCGTGCGGTGACCTCTGAGACTGGTCATGCAACTAGCATGCCAAAAACTGGTCATGCAATTAGGTATTTTTTGGGTATTGAGTAGGTTGGACGTGCAATATTTTCTGGGTAGCAGAAAGAACTCTGTATGAGATTCTAAGACATAGACCGATTATTTGTATCTAAACCATGATGTTTTCCAAAAAAAACAAAAAAAAATGTCATCACTTCAAATCACTCGAAAACCTTACGCTTTTCGTCTCAAAATTGCAGTGTTCTCTAGAAAAAAAAAAAAGTCATCAGTTGGAATCATTGCCAGATTTCGCACTTTTTTTTCCAAAATTATAGTGACCTAAAAAAAAAAATCACTCTCCTAAATTTTACTTTATATACTAAAACCAAAATGTTCTCTAAAAAAAAAGTCTTCATCTCGGATCGGCCTTAAATTTCTCTAATTTCATCCCAAACCAGTACCATTTCTAATTAAATTAAAAAATCCTATACCTTGTCGCGCAGAAGTTTGTCATGCAACGCATAACTTCCATGCCCTGACCGCACGCCGCTGCAGTACAGGTAGTGTGACAATTGTTATAGATCAGTGGTTCTCGAACTTTTTTATTTCATGGACCCCTTTAAACAATATTCAAAACTAAATTCCCCGACCAGAACTTTATTTCGCAATTAATATGTTTATATCAGTATCATAGGCGTACCAGCCGAAAAAAATTCTCTGATTTCTCGAAATCATAGTGTTCTCGAAAAACAAAAGCTTTCACGTCAAATCAGTCTCGGATTTTATGGTTTTTGTCCCTAAAAAGCTGAGTTTTCTAAAAAAAGTCTTCACTTAGGATCAGTCTCGGATTTTAAGAATTTTGTCTCTGAAAACCTAGTGATCTCGAAAAAAAAAAAAACAAAAAAGGGGGTCTGCACATAAAATTCATCTTCGATTTCTTGCAGCATTTTGGCCAAAATGGGCGGGACAGAGCCATAAAAATTGGGACTGCCCCGCCAAAATCGGGACGTATGGTAAGCCTACCTAAAAACCGGAACGTATGCTAAGCCTTGTCCTACATTTGATATATAAAACGTTCTATTACATCAAAAAAAATTTCCTCCTTGAAAATACAAAGCTTTCCTGGGGAAAATTTTCCCCCTGTTGAGAACCATTGTTCTAGATGGAACTAGGTTGCAAATTTCATTACGCTTACTTGTTCGTCTGCCTCTAAACTAAAAGTTTTCAACCGCCCTTGAAGTTCATTGGTTATTTCCGTCCCGGCGCTAGAGATTTCAGCTCGATTTCTGCGGATCCAAATTTGTCACAGCATGGCCAACAATACGTGCAATGCTATGTAGCCTCGAGTGGCACAAAGAAGGGGGCGGCGAGCACGTGACAGGCTTCGTCGCACTGAACAAGTATAATAAAACATTTGGCTTTGTATAATTCATTTAATATGGCATCCATGTAGTTGCAATGCTGTGCATCAGGATTTCGTAGTAAAATTGCTCAATTAAGTCAAGCAATGTCAGCAATATAAATGAGATCTTTAAGAAATAAAGCAATTTAATCAACAAAAGCCGACAAAATATTGAGTGAACAAATTAATTGAAAATATTGTTTTAGCATCTAAATATCATAACCATAATCCGCATCATAACTGAAAATTTTTTCAAACTTGTCTTTGTAATTTTAGGGTTCGATAACTAATAATTTAAAATAATGTTTAAAAAAATAAGTCGGAAATAAAATAGTTTAAAGCAGGGGCCTCCAAAATACGGGCCGCGGGCCAAATCCGGCCCGTTATGATTTTTTATCCGGCCCACGGAGCTCTTTTTAAAAAACATATACAAAAGTATGAAGCAACGAAAAAATGCGCTGATTAATAGTAGGCCTATATAGTATGATAAAAAATTTAATAATATGCTCAAAAGACGTTTTTAAGATTATTATTATGTAGCTGTGATTAAATACGCGTAATTTGTTTGAATATTTAACTTTCGGTTTCTTTGGGCCATAAATGTTGCCTCAAGAAAGAAAAAGAAAAATTGATTTTGACTGCAGGAGTTTTAAGGAACAATGGAATGTTAATGATTTGGTAACAAAGTCAGTATCAGCTGACAAAGCTCTTTGCTTGATATGCAATGACACTATTGCACTACTCAAGGAATACAGTGTTAGAAGCTATGAGACCAAGCATTTCTTGGAATACTCAAAATTTACTGGACAATTACGTAAAGAAAAGTTTGAAAAAATGAAAAAACTTTATTATCAATGCAGTCCGTTTTTTTAAAAAAAGATTGCAGAAAATGAGGCAGGAAGTAGACCAAGCTTTTATGTGGCTTCTTACATGTTGGCTAAAAAAGGTAAGCCTTTTACGGATGGCGAACTTATTAAAAAATGTTTCAATCCGGTAGCAAAAGAGATGTACCCAGAGAAAATTAATGTATTTTCCACGATAAGTCTTTCTGTTAATACAGTTGCTCGTAGAGTAGAAAATCTTGGAAGAAATATTGTGTTACAACTTAAAGATAAAACCACGAAATTTGAATGCTATTCTTTTGCTCTCGATGAGTCAACCAACGTGTCTGATACATCTCAACTGTTGTTGTTTGTCAGAGGAATAAACGTCAATTTCAAGATTACTCAGGAACTTATGTCTGTACACAGCATGCATGGAATAACAACAGGTCTTGATATTTTTGCTCAAGTAGAAAAGTTAATAAGTGATTACAACCTTGAATGGAAAAAATTGAAGTGCATAACGACAGATGGTGGCAAGAATATGTGTAGAACAGGAAAAGGTTTAGTTGGGAAAATTAACAAAAAACTTGAAGATTCTGGTGGTTCCAGAATTTTAATACTGCACTGTATTATACTGTAGATCAGTAAGCACTGTGTAGAAAGCGTCTAAACCTGTCATCTATTCTAGAGCCTGTTGTCTCAACTATTGATTTTATTCGATCTCGTCGGCTGAATTATCGTCAATTTGGTGATTTCCTGCTGGAAATTGATTCTGAATTTCTAGAATTACCTTAGCATACTTCAGTGAAATGACTTAGCTGTGGAAAAATTTTAGCTTGTTTTTTTGAACTTTACTGTGATTAAATTATTTTTGAATGAAAATAATCGTCCATTAGTGTTGCTCACAGATAGTGAATGGCTCTGGAAATTAGCCTTTTCAGCAGATTTAACTATGCACCTTAATGATTCTAATCTGAAAATACAAGGTGAAACTTTACTTATCTGTGATTTATATTCCAAGGTAAAAGCTTTTCGTCGGAAACTAACATTATTTGATACTTAACTATAAAGAGGTTGCTTGCTCACTTTTCACGCTGTGAGAAATATAAACAAAAAGCTGTGACTCTCTTTCCAACCCGTTTGCCATTAAAACAATTCAAGAACGCTTTTTTGATCTTGATGCATAGTCTTTGAAAATAAGACTATTTAAAAATCCTTTTGATTCTGTCATTAAAGACGTATATATTAATTTACAAATGGAAATCATTGATTTGCAATCTAATGATATTTTAACAGACAAATTTAAAGAAGGAAATTTAATTGAAGTTGACAAATGTCTTTCATCTGAACAATACTCTTACTTAAAAAAATTTGCTCGTGAATTTATTTCAGCTTTTGGTATTTGTGCGAAAAAACCTTTTCAAAGATGAAATCCACAAAATCTTGCTACAAATCACAACTGTCTGATGAACACTTGAATGCCTTGCTCATGATCGGAATCACTTACTTTGAACTACAGTTGGATAGAATTATGCCGGAAATGCGCCAGTTTCATGTTTCTAATACTAATCAAGACTAACAAATATTAATAACTGGTTAAATATATATGTGTATGCTTTACATTTCAACTGTGTACTGCATCATAATTTTTAAAATAAATAGTCTGTTTACATTTATTTATGAAGTGTTTTTCGCAAATTAAGTTTTTGGGATTTGGCCTTTGGAGATCCAAAAAAATCTATACATTATCCTCTGCTCAAAATGTTTGGAGACCCTGGTTTAAAGTCTCATATTTTTAAGTAGAGTTTTGAATTTTTTCTGCTAAATCTTTAATAATGCTTGTACACAACAGATATTTATTTTGAACTGCAAAAAGTAACATTAAATTTTTTTTATTCACGTTTTACCGCTAGGCGATCCCCACTTTATGACGAGTCTACCATGCACCAGCACTTTCAGTTGGTAATTATTATTATTCATTTATCAATATGTGAAAAATACTAAAATTTTCTAGAGGAATAGAAAAATGCAAAATGTAATAGATGAGTTTAAAGACACCTTTTATGTTTATTTAAAACCGTTTTGCCATTTTCACTTCCTTTTCAAAATCTTGCTCCTTATAGTCTTTTGCACGGGTCAAAAACCACTTGCATAATCAAAAGTGATAAATATTGCAATGCTTTTATTGACAAGTAACAAAGTGACAAAAATGATTTTTAGCCATTAGTTGAACTTTGATATGTTCAATTTATATGATAATGAATCTTATATTACTGCTAACCCTTTTTTTACTGTTTTGCGTTTAGCTGATGGCAAATTATTGTTCTATTTTTAATAAACAATAGCTTCTTTTCTGATAGAAAATTAAGGATTTAGCTTTTGTTTTCAAAAGCAGATTATGTACAATATTTTAAAAAACCTAAAAAAAGGTAATTATTAATTAGCGACTTATTTTCAGGAGAAGTTGTGGCTTTTGTTGATTGTCACTGTGAATGCACAGTTGGTTGGTTGGAGCCTCTTCTTGTCTCAATTCGAGATAACAATTCAACTCTTGCTGTCCCAGTGACGGATGACATTGATTCGGAAACATTTCAGTGAGTTTGATCAAGATAAGTTGATTTGCACAAGAGATACAGTATAATGCAAAAAAATACTAAACGAACATGCTTTGAAAAAAGCCAAAGTTTTAAAGCTCTCAAAATAGCTGTTTTACATAAAGTGAGCGTAACCAGGGGCAAAGGGGCAAGGAACCTTATTGATTATGATATTTATATTTTTTTCCTTGGCCCTATAGATTATTATTAATTGTAATAAATTGTATATTGATAACTAAAGAGAATTATTAATTAACATATTATGCTAATAAATATCTTACAAATAATTTCAGCCCTTTTTCTACGGACCTAATTTTTTTATTATATCATAAAGCCTACGATGCGTTACAGCAAATATATAAAACCCTTTTATTTCGGAAGATAAGTGTCGTGAATTTACAAAGAAAACCAAACAAGTGGTTTTTATTCACTTAAAAATCTGAAACGAAAAACGAATATAAATAACAAACAATTAAACAAGAAATCAGGTTAACTAAAACGCAGCAAGCTTCTTCCAAACACGACTGATAATGAACTGAAAATAAAACGACAAACAGAAGACAGCAATTAATTGGCGCGCACTTAAGGCCGCAACGTTCAATCAATGATGAATTAGAATTTGATCACAATAAAGGCCCGTTTCCACTACGAGCGTGGAAAAGATCATTCTTTGTTTGTTTTATTGATTTTTTGTTGCGCTCGCTTCAATTTTAACCGCTCGCTTCAATCGAAGATCAATAAAAGAAACAAAAAATGCTCTTTTCCACGCTCGTAGTGGAAACAGGCCTTAAGTTTTGTTGTTGTTATGGCAATCATGCGGAATGGAAACCGCGAACTCACGATAGGCTTTGTCCGGTGAAACGAGATTTTAATTAGCTAGTGGAGCTTTTAAGCGTGCAAAATTTTAAAAAACCTTGCAAACTTTTCTTGATTTCAGATACTATTACGGGGCTTACAACGACCCAAACATTGGCGGTTTTCGTTGGAATTTAGATTTTCACTGGCGAGCAATGTCGGCCACTCAACGAAAAAATCGTAAAAACTTTGCCGAGCCGATCGCGACTCCAACGATATCGGGAGGATTATTCGCCATTAACAGAAAGTACTTCGATAAAATCGGAAGCTACGACAAGGGGATGGAAGTATGGGGCGGGGAAAACGTCGAGATTGCTTTTCGGGTACGACCAAAATTTCTTCTTGCGGTGCAAGGTCTTCAACGGAATAGCCCTTCAAATGTTTTAGTTTTGCATCTCAATAAATTCTTGCACCCCCAATCGGAAAGCTCTGAAACAAAGAACAAGTGTCTCGTACTAAAGTCCTGTTCCTCAACAGACTTGGATGTGCGGAGGCAGAGTCCTGATCCATCCCTGCTCTCACATTGGACACATTTCTCGGAACATTCTTTCGTACTCGCGACAGTCTTTCTGGAAGAACGTGGGGAGGGCTGCCGCCGTCTGGTTACATGGCCACTACGAGCGTCTTTTTCTCACTGTCGTCAGCGCAAGCGGTCAACAGGTGAAACGACTAAAGCTGACATTGAATTCTTAATTTTCTCAGTCCAAATTAGATGTTTGTGTAGTGGTTGTTGTTGTTGTTTTATTGTGTTTTTTTTATCGAGAATTTTACTTTAAAAAAGTTGCTTAGATCATTGTTTTATTAGTCGTAGAAATAAAATGTTTTATCTTTTTATTGAAACAATTTGCATTGGACAAGTTTCAGGGCGTTTTTGGACTTATTTTAGCCGTTAACTTTTTAATTGTCAATGTTTTTCAAATTAGAATTCTGTCGTAGCGCTTTAATATAAATTCATAAAATATATCAGTAAAGAAATCCATAAATTACAAATAGAACATAATGTTTGTATGATAGATATCAGGTTTTCAAACAAAATTAAGTTTCAATTGTAAAGTGCTACAATTATCGAATTGTTTTGTCTCAAACATCATAGTCGTACAAGCCGGGGAGTGGGGGGGGGGCAATGTCTCCCTCCCAATTCTCAAAAATTTAAGCGCGGTCAGAATTTTTCAGGCAGCGGCAAAGAAATATTGGGGCAAAATCAGAATGTTTAACAGTGACAGGAAATATTTTGGAAAAACAAATTTTTTTGTGCACCGTAAACGAACTACAACTGCAGGAAAAAGTTTACCACTGCAGGAAAACGCTGAAGGTTTGAGGTGAAGAACTTTTTATATTTTTTAGAGATCACTACTTTTTCGGGACAAAAATCGAGAAATCAGTGACAGATTTAAAGTGAATGCCTTTGTTTTGTTTTCACCCTAAGTTCGGGACGAAATTTCTTCTCGTGTCCGTGAAATGTTTGAAGATTATGATGCGGACAAACATCAGCATAATTTGGGTAAAACTGTATTTTCCCCCGATTTTTTTTTGGTTGGTGCAATTATATCAAAAATTTTAAAGGTTATGTTTAGGCTGCGCCTGGTGATGTCACTGAAAGAAAAAAACTTATCGAGCGTTTGAAATGTCACGATTTTGATTGGTATCTCGCTAACGTTTTTCCCGAAAAATACGTTCCTGAATTTCGAAACGGAACCTTTGGGGTGGTAAGTAATCTGAAGCATCAACAAATGGTTTCTATAATGAACAAAATTAACCTTGTGCCATTTACTGTTATTTAATGCTACTTAAATTTAAAAAAAATCTTTTTATGTTTATTGCAAGAGTATGAACGGTTCAAAACTTTAAAGCAGAAACATGTTCGTTATTGTCGGGTATTATATCGATACCTTCATTATTGCAGATCAAATCTCGTTCAAAGCCAGTGTGTGTTGATCGTTCAGGTTCAGCAATTATTCTCTATCCGTGTCACGGTCTAACAAACCAGGTAGAAGTTGTTATATTTTCAAGTAGAGTCTTAAAGTAAAAGCTTAAAGTATATCACGTTTAAAACTGTTGAAAATTTTAAATGAAATAGCTAAGGTTACGTCATCTACATGAAACTGTACAAGACTATGCCTAATCATTTTGATAAAACAGCGAACGATAAAAAAAATTCCTCTACTTCAGTTAGGACTTGCACCCTAATACTAACATTTTGTCCTTTTGATATGTTGCTCACCGTCAGTTGTTTTATTTGCTATGCGGACACCAAAAATAGTACTTTTAAGCGTGAGGAAGGAACACCGAAAGCAGAGAAAAATTGTTTTTGGCACTGCCTGTATTTAGATTTTGTTTCATCCTGTCTGTGAACCGGTCACTATAAAGATTGGTTCAGGCTGGAAATATACGGCGGAAAACTTGAGAAAAATGGCTGAAGCAAAAATTTAACCTTTTAGCTTGGTTCAGTCCGAAAGCGCTCCCGAAAAAAGAATAATTTTTGGTGACGCGTTTTCCTTGCTTTTTGCGCCATAGCTTTCAATTTAAACTTTAAAAGGTATAATATGAAAAAACTTTTCTTTGTGTATTGTGTCGAAAGATGTGACTGAGGCATAAATTATTAGTCAACAACCAAATGAAACAGTTCGGTCCGACGCCACTAAAAGTTGAAAGGTCGAAATACATTTTTTTGTTTCTAAACTTTAGACAGTTACAAAAAATGCTGCAATATGGCGTTATATGAATCGAACACTGCATGCGTCTAGTGAACGAGTTCAAGTGTTGAAACATTAGTAAAACGAAATACGATTTTTGATGTTATTCATCTTCGAATTTAACCGTAGTTATTTACAAAAGAAGGCTTCAATTTAAACGTTATTACAAAATAATTGTAACTAGCTGTTTATGACTTTATAATAATTAATTTTTTTAATAGGTGTACTTGTTCATGTTAATTACGACAATAGTTGCGCCGAGACCAATAAATTATCCAAATCGTAGCAGCAACCAGCACGATAAAAATTGATTTTTATGGTAAAAGGAAAAGTTTTCTGACCAAAATACAATAACAACATGCAGTCGATACAATTTGTTCTTCCGCGTCAACTTCTTTATGAATAACTTTTCACAATACTATTGAATGAAATCGAAAAATGTTACGCCTTTGAATTCTTTCCTTTTTAAATAGTCTTATTTTTGTATCTTGGATATTTTCTTCATTATCTTTTTACAGTTTTTTGAAATCAATTCCCTCGGGCAATTGCGCAATAACGACGACTGCCTGTGGGTTAAAAACAAGCCGCAAATTCGTGTTTCGGAATGCCCGGAAACAGGATCACCTCTGCCTGTTGAAATGAAATGGAAAGTCACAGAAGTAATGAAAAAGTTTTGCTTTTTGTTTTATGTTTTTCATTTCTTTTTTTTTTAGTCAAAAAGTTGATAAAAGTCAAAATTTAGTTAAAAGTCTGTAGAATTTTTAGAAAAATACCTGATTTACAACTTACAAGTTATGATTATTGTGTTTTCCGTTGTACCGTGTTTCTCATCCGCCTTCCTTTAAAATATGAGTGATGCTAAACCAGTGATGCTAAACCCGCGCCCGACCTAGTTTCTTGATGGAGTCCACAACACAATTCTTTATCAGATGCTCAATTAACTTGACTTTTTGTGACGCCTCTAAACCAATCCAATGACGCGCTGAAAATCCGAACGTAGTTATTTTCGGCCCTGGAAAGTTTTCTGTTATAATTAGAAAAATAACACAAAATTAAATTGATTTTGAGTTTTCAACTAAATTCATGGTTCCAAATCAGGTTGTCAAGAAGGTTATTTGAGATAAACACATTGAAATTAAAATGAAGACCAAAAAAAGATCTTCTCATTAATTGCGGCACCGATTGGGGCCGTGTGTTCTTGTTGACCAAAAATTTGGGCCACGATGTATAAAAGGTTAATCACCCTTGGTGTAGTCGTTATAAGTAGTTCAGTAAACGAAATAAATTATAAATTTAGTAATCATTTATCTGTATAGTCAAAATTTTTTATTGAAACTTTTTTGATCGTAATATTGTCTGCTTACTGTTTGTGCGAACAATTGAAATCATCTTCAGCCTGTTCGCAAGTAAAATAGTTTTTTGTGGCCTGTAAAAACATGTATTAATTAGTTCCTATTTGTCTTAAAAAGTAAAGTGTAAATTTAATTAAAGAAGAGTTGGAAATTCGCGTGTATGTTTAGCTAAGTTGAAGTTAAAAACTTCAATCTAACTTTTAACTAATTAATGGGTCTGTAAACTAGTTTTCCGCAAAATTTTGAAAAGTTAGATTTAGGTGGAAATTAATTAAAGCTAGTTTAAAACTAAATCCGAAATTCATCAAGTTTTTTCACCGCGTAGCACAATAAAACGCTAAAATAACTGATACATTTCTAACTTTAATATTTGCTTTTGCCCTAAAGGATGGTCATTTGATGAACGTTGCCACGAACCTCTGCTTTGAGGTAGTAACTGTTACTGACCAACCGCATCAGCTGAAGTTAAACCCATGCAACAGCGACCTGGCGAGTCAACAATGGACATTCGTGGATATGTCGAAGACTCGTCAACTTTGGCAAAACTGAAGGATTGTGTTCAAGAAACGTGTTGCGTTGATTTAGTAAATTTTGTTTTTACGCTGGGCACAATTTGAACAAAGGGTACGAAGTGCAATATAAATTTGTCAGCTCTTTTGTATTATTTCAAACTTTTTTTATAATAAAATTCTACAATATCACAGTATTAGATTGTCAATGATGTCAGCAGTGAACTGTTGGTTGAAGTTGCAGTATAATTTTTCTTCGTGTTGCCGCGTGTTGGCCGAGTTCGGGCGCTTTAGTTTGTTGTTTCGAGCGGTGTCACCATTGTAGGTATAAGCGGCGTGACACCATCAAGAATTTGTCGTAAAGTGCCTTCAAGAGCCCAACAGAAATCACCAGACTCGTGTAGACTGATCAACAAACTCTCGTCCTTCTTCTAGCTAGTTGCAGTGAAATTGCCAAAGCAAGTCCGCCATGAAGTAGGATCTAAAGCGTAGAGACATGGAAGTAATCCACACTTTTTGAATTCACTCTATCTTAAAAGCTGCTCATGGTATAGCAATTAATCATAGAGTTGTGGGTTTAATATCTTAAGCGAAGCAAAATATGAACCAGTGTTTTCAATGGCTTACCGCCTCTGTGACTGTTACACGCAAGGGGTTTGTGCTGTGCTGTTTAGTGTCCAGCCGCGATGTTGCTAAGATGGGTTTCGCGAATTTTGTGACGTTTAGCCGAGTGCAATAAATGGTTTTGTTTGTCAAACAACACTTTCTTTGTATGCTTAAAAAAAATGTTTAAGGTTACTTTTCTCTGCTTGGCAGTTTTTGTAAAGAGCTCTAACTTTCGTGTCATTGTACAACAAACTAAAGAGCCAAATAAGAAATTTTAACCGTTCATTTCGAAGGGTGCCTCAACTCGCGCTCTTGTCATTCGGTTGTCTTGAAAAAGACACTTAAGGCAAAAACGTTGAAACATTAAAAATGTTTTGGCAGTTTCGGTTTCATTATTTGCTGCAAACATAATAAAAAGCTTGACATACAGTTCCAATGAGTAAACAAAATATTATCATTAATTGATTGCGAGCAGACCATCAGGTCTTCGAGTCAAACAACTACAAAACGAGAAATTACTTTTTACATGAAACAACAGATTTCAGGTAAAAAGTAATTTCTCGTTTTGGCCAAATTTTACAAGGCTTTGGTATTAAAACTTTGTTCGGTTGATCTTGCGAAAGCACAACAACCAAGCCTTGGCGGGTCAAGTCTAATTTAAAGAAAAACCGATTGGAGTGAAAAAGAAACAAAACTAGTTGCTTTATGAGATAAAAAGAGAAAAAACGCCCCGCAAATTGTTCTTGCAAGCCCAAAACGGGTCCAAAATTTTTTGAATTTTTTAAAATTTGTTAAGAAGCTCAAGAGGAACTTAGTTTTTTTTGAACTACCGTATTTATTCGAGTATAAGTCGCATGCGTGTATAAGTCGCACCCCCCTATTTGACATGAAAAACAGTACAAAATTTTTTTTAACATCGTTTATTCACTGCAAGGTTGCTTTCCTTGTCGTGCTTTTTCTGTTTTAGGTATGTCAAGCAAACTTTCTCTGGCTGTACGCCAATCTCGAACAACTTTTTCTGAGATGGTATATTCACGCTCTGCAGTTCTGTTTCCATATTCTTCCGCAAATTCTACAACCATCAGTTTAAAAACAGCATTATAACACGAAGGCTTTCTTTTAGAAGCCATAACGCCAAGCAAATTTTGCAAATGAAATGTTTGTTGTTGACACGTTTTAATCACGTGTAATGTAACGTCATAGTCACGTGCAACAGCACGTTTTAATTAGGTTCGTGTGCCACGTGCGATTGCATGTGCATGCTCGTAGAAAGCGATAGCGAGGAAATACATCGGAAAAATTTTGCATCGCATACGATGCACTTCATGTATTCGTGTATAAGTCGCACCTGACTTTTTAGGCGATAATTTGGTACAAAAAAATGCGACTTATGCTTGAATAAATACGGTAAGTACTTTCTAAAACTCTGTTTCTCCCTTAAACTAATTCTCACTCCAATCGGTTTTTCCTCAAATTAGACTCGAACGTTCTCAAATTACGTAGACTATTTTTTCCTCCATTTTATTTCCTCTTCCTATCTTTAAAAAATTATAAGCATAACCAATCTTTTTTGAGATTACGTAAGCATTTGTTGACCCTTCACAAAACAAAAACAAAGAGCATAAACTGTTTTAGTAACCTACAATTTTGAGGTTTTAGTTTAAATTAAAAAAAAATATTTTCAGTCGAAAAGCTGTATTGGATAACAAGGTTTGTTTCGTCTTTGCCAATGTCGAATTTAGGTACTTTTTTTGCAAGTGTTCTATCATGGGTTGGAGGTGTTTGTTGCAAAGTTTACTGTGCCTTTAAAACGCTTTCAGCGTCCGGTAGTTCGTTCGTCTTGCACTTGGTATAAACTCTTCTTTGGAGTTTCGTCTTTTCGCACTTACAATTTATGTGCCAGATTTTTAGAAAACACTTGTCAAATATTGTTAGAGCTCTTTCCACTACAAGCGTAGTTGGAGTATTCTTTGTTTGTTTTATTGATTTTTTTGCTTCGCTTATCGTTCGCTTAAATTTTAAACGCGAAAAGATCAATAAAAAAAAGAAAGAATGCTCCATTCCACGCTCGTTGTGAAAACAATCCCTTAGTTTTCTCTTCAAAGAATGCAGGTTTAAATGCAAAAACTTGATCATGACTTGATTTCTTTTATCTTTCTTTGATTTTCATTAGTACAGTGGTCGGCAACCACCGGGCCGCGGCATGGAGCCGGTCCTTGAGGGATTCATTGCCGGGCCGTATAATTTCGGACGTTTTATGAAAATGAGACTTGATTGCTCGATTTTTAGCATCTTGTGATGAAATAATGCAAATTTGACGAAAAAATACAGTCAACAATGTCACAGTAACAATGAAAATTTATTGTCAATTAACACTTAAGTGCATTTGGGCGTATTAATATGTCTTGGTTCAGCCATACGTAGAGGTCTTTGAAGGTAGTCTCAAAAGTGCGTCAACAACGTCTAGACACGTTATTGAATGATCACGCAGATGCCGCATCATTTTTTGCGCGTAATGTATGGCTTTTAACATTTAAGTTTGTAGTGTGATAAAAATGAGTACAGAACAATCATCAATGCTGAGGTTTTTTGGAAGTGGGTCAACTCCATTTGAAGAATCTGACGTCGTAAACGAGGGGCCTACAGCCACAAAAAAAAGGAGAGCTTCTTTTAGTCGCCAATATAATGAATGAGTCGTACTTAAAGTACGGATTTATTTTAACTGGTGATTGCGAAGCACCTTGTCCGCTCTGCCTAATTTGCAATAGCGAGTTGTCAAACGAGGCAATGAAGCCTTCAAAGCTATTTCGGCACATGAAGACTAAGCACCCCGAATTAAAAGATAAACCTTTGGAGTTTTTTGAAAGAAGGAAACGTGATCGCGAAGGTGAAAAACGATTATTGAGGACTGCTTTATCAGCAAATTCAAATGCACTAAAAGCATCGTATTTGGTGTCTCACCGCATCGTTAAGACTAATAAGCCATTTATTATATTGGTGAAGATTTGATTCTACCTGCATGAACTGATATTTTCCGTGAAGTTTTAGGACAATCGGCAGCTAAAAAGAGAGCGCAGGTTTCTCTTTCGGCTCGCATTGTTGCGAGACGAGTTGAGGATATGGCGGAAGACATCAAAACTCAATTGTTAGAGCGGATTGTTACGTCACCATAGCTTGCGATTCAGTGTAATGATTCAGTCAATATCGAAAACAAAACCATGCTACTAGTTTTTGTTCGATATTTTTACGAAGAGGATACTCATGAGGACATGTTATGTGCTTTATTATTGCCACAAAACACCACAACCTCCGAACTATTCAAGTCTCTGAATGAAGATATCGCAGCAAACCTGAACTGGTCTTTTTGTGTCGGTGTGTGCACGGATGAGGCCGCAGCCGTGATTGACCCTCTGTCTGGTTTGACTGTTCAGATTGAGGAGGTCACGCCGGAGTGCGAGGCCGCTCATGGTGTCATTCACAGGGAAATCCTGGCAAGCTGAAAAATATCACCTGAACTTATAGTGTATTCAATGATATAGTTAAAATAATCAACTTAACTAAAGCTCATGCACTTAACACCCCGCTGTTTGAGCAGATATGTGAGGACATGGATGCAGAGCACAAATGCCTTCTCTTGCACACAAAAGTAAGGTGGCTTTCCCGAGGAAAATCATTAAACAGAGTGTTTAAAGTACGTGAACCACTGCAAAGGCTCCTATTGGAGAAAAATTAAGATCTTGCTAACAAATTTAGTGATGAAAAATGGGTTCTCAAACTTGCCTACTTGTGTGACATTTTCAATCTGCTCAACGAACTAAATCTTTCACTTTTAAACAAAATGACAACTGTATTCAAGTTGGCAGATGAAGTGTCTGCATTTAAACACAAACTTAAATTGTGGGAGCAGCGCGTAAACAAAGGTTTATTTGACATGTTTCACACATTAGCAGAGACTTTGAAAGACAACGAGCCTGAGTAAGCGTTCTCCGACCCTGTGAGCAATCGTTTGGCATTCTTTTACAAGAGTTCAAGCGCTGTTTTTTGAATGCTAAAGACCCTTGAATTGCATAGAAATCGATCTGCAATCCATTTATTTTTAAACCAGGTGAATTGACTTTACCTGTACAACAAGAAGATCAGCTGTTGGACATTGCAAATGATGGTAGCCAGAAATGTATTTTTAACACAACAACTCTACCAAGATTTTGAATGAAGGTCTTGCAGAATACCCTGACTTTGCCAGAAAAGCGTTAAAAACTTTTCTGCCATTTCCGACATCTTATGCGAGTCTGGTTTTTCTGTGACGGCAGCAACAAAGACGAAACCGCGAAACAGACTAGACGTGAGAGACACATTGCGCGTGTCATTGAGTTCCATAATTCCTAGGTGGGAGCGTCTCGTTGCGGCAAAACAAGCTAAAGGCTCTCATTGAATCAAATTTGTAAGAACTGATATGAGTTGTAATAAATTTTCATTGCTAAACATTTGTGTTTTTTTTGGACCGGTCCGCGAAAAACTTCAAGTTTTAAACTGGGCCGCAATGCAAAAAAGGTTGCCGATCCCTGCATTAGTAGACTCTCACGAAGCGACTTAAAAAACCAAATAATGATTGCATGACATGCATTCTACCGATATGCAAAACGCAAATATGCCACGTTAGCATTTAATTCGTCAATTCATTTTCTAGATTGCATTTTTGGCACAAATAATACTGAATACAGAAAACTAAAAATCTTCTAAAGTCAGCAGCGGTGCTATTGATACAGAGATAAATAAGTTAATCAAATGGGGCCCTGCATTTGCACAGCTTGGTATTAAATACAGTTTGTACAGTATTTAAATAACAAGATCGTTAATCACAGCCCAGGAGTAGCTATTCGGTTACAAACAAGAGAACTGTTTACGGCTCAAAGCAGTTCACGGAATGCAATTTAGTTCGGGAAACTGTTTAATAGGCTACTGGTATTGCAACTTTTTTAGACATTTTGAGCAATTTCACTTTTGCTGTTTTTGATTTTGGTCAAAACAAAACTTTCCTGGCCAAAATAGAAATATTAAAAAAAAGATTTTATATTAACTCGACAACTTCTCTCATCTTCCCCATAAGCAACTGAAGAATTTGAAAAAACCTTCCCCTTCTTGCGCTTGCCGCACGTCATATGTGAATCCTTCCCTACAAAATATTGGTTAACAAATGGAAAGTAATCCTTACATTTTGAACACAACTGGAGTGAAGAGGTAAAAGTATGGTGAATATCACAAACGAGTCGATTTCTTTTTTTTCTCGATAATTTTAAAAGTTGGCGCAATGTTAAGTTTTGGATTTTAAATTTTATCAACGTATGACCAGTGATGGCCTTACAAAAGGGAGCCCGATGCAAGAAAAATAAGAGGTCACTTTTTAGGGCGTTAAGTTTTTTTTGTCACAAAATATAGTGATCTCAAGGTGTTAATATCAATTGATATCCACAAATCTTTATTTTTTTCCGAAAATGGTGGTGATCTCTAAAAAAATACAAAAAGGTCTTCATTTTTAATCAAGTACATTACCCCTACATTCGTCCTAAAGATAAGGGTCAGACAGGGAGGCTACCGTTTCTTAAGGGGGTTACTTTGACATTTTTGGGGGGGGGGCGCTTCGTACTGAAGCCACCACTGCATATGACAAAATAAAACAGTTGGCACTAGCTTGTTCAGGAACTTTAGTCCACTTGTTTATCTCGTTTTTAAACTGTATTTTTCGGTTTTCAAACTGAAAGACCATGTTTTATGGTTTTGCCAATTGAGTTAAACGAGAAAAACGTATGAATTTTAGGAGACAGATATAACGAAAAGACACCTTTCGGTCGATTAATTAAAGTTAAAAATGAAGGCTATTTCGATCTTCGATTGACATTTACTTTGCGGCTCAGTTTAAGGCAATAATTTTTGTGATTCGGCTTATTAGGAAAAAAAGGTCGAACAAATGAAAAATTCTGAACCGCAGCTATTACAGTATATAGAATTCCGTTTTTACGATGCAAAGTCACACGTAGCGACATCCTATTTCAAGATATTCAATCAAAATATCAACTTTTGATATCTATGAGCCTCTATATGGTGGGATGGTGAAGTTAGTTGAAACTTGGGGTAGTGCCTGCGAGACTTAAATTTAGTTGTTGATATTTTGGTTAATATGTTTTAATTAGTTGCTTTTTTGGTTGTTAATATTTTGACACTACACCGTATTTCACCGGCAACTTTTACAAATACATGTTCTACTTTTAAAATATACGACTCATTCAATTTCAGATTAAATTAAAAAATTTTATTTTCAATAAAGTGAAAAGCGCAGTCGATGAACTGATCAGGTCCATCCTAATCTGGTTGATGTCGATTTTCGAGCGTTTTCCAGTCTTTTCAAAATCTATAAAAGAAAAACAAGCTAAATAACTTCCTTGCTTTCAATAATATTTGTTAAAATAAATTGAATCTAGGACGGTCTTCTGTCTGTGAAAGACAACAGATTTATTTTCTTGCTGATCAATTGCGATTTGCTTGTTTCAGCACTGACAACTTGAAAAAGTCTCAACGCTTAAACGCCAGTCAAAATTCTATCGAATCCAAAATGACATTTTTTCCACTCACAAGGTTATTTTTAAGGAGATGCAGAGGTATACTGCAGTATGAAAACAGATAACATTGAAACAATAAATGTTAAGCAAAAATCAAAAAATAATATTTTTGTTGGAAGCATTCAAAAGGCACGAGATCTCAGTACGTCAGAACGTGTTCATGTTTCTATCGCAATCAAAAGTGCCGATTGAACTATGACATCAGCGACAATCCTTATCGCGATTGTGAAAGAATGCAGGCACTGGAAATGAAAGATGCGTGCTATAAGCAGCGAGGCTGTTGTCCAAAAGACCAATATGACCACCTTTTCTTAAATACTGTTTGTCCGTATAATTCAAATCAATCTCTAAATCACATTGACTCTTTTTCACCCTTATCTTTGCTCTTTAATTAAAATTTCTTTTTGGCAATGGTCTACTATTTCATTTTAGCAATTATTTTTCATTTTTAAAATTGTTATATAAATTTCCGTGCCGTTACTAAATGCTATTGACTTTCTTTAACATGTTTATTTTGCTATTATGCTGGTCTGTAAAAAATTTAGTGAATATAAAAATTTTTTATTTATAATTGTATTGTTAATCATACATAATTTTTTTTTATCCATCACTTTGACTAGCATAATAGTTTGTTTTTTTTATGTTACGTTATGTTATTTTTAATATTGTTATTATCTGTTTATTATTTGAGTATTATTATTATCTGCTTATTATTTCTTTGTTTGTATTCATTCTTCTTATTATTTTTTGTATGTCACCAGATGCATTCAGAAAAGGTTTCCGGACTTGGTGAGGTTTCTTTTTATGGGTGGTTTTTCTTTACTCATCTTGCTCAATTGAGCTAAATTTCCATCTTGGCTAGCTGTGCCACCCATCATCATTACGCAGACTAGTCATGCACTGGTTCTTCAATCTCTCAATTTGTTTGATAATATTATTATTATATTTTTTTTCTCATTTCTTATATTTTTGTAATTAAGGTGTTGCGGCCATGCTTTCTACTGTTTTTTACTTTCACTTTCTGATTATCTTATGCATGTTTTAACGTCTGACGTTGTGCTGCTTCTTCCTTTTCTTGATCTTTCCAATATTTATAACTTTTAGTGTTAAACTGTTTACTAATGATTGAGAATAAAACGAAATGAATGAATGAATGATGGCCGGAAGCAAAACAAGTTGCTTTCATGGCGCACGTGATTGACAAGATCCGAGTTCAGTTCCTACCTTCAGGAATGGGAGCGACACTCTCCTTGGCTCACCGTGGATCTCTTGACCCCCATCATATCTTGTATGGTCTTTTAAGTGGGTCCTCAGATACTGGCCAAGCGAGACTAAGATCCAGACGCCCATTTGTGCCAGCTGCGCGGAATCTTTTGGACAACCTTGCCAGACTTGGCATCCGCGTCTCTGAATGGACTAATCACAAATGGAACGCGGAGTACTGTGAAAATGCTTCCAGGCTCCGTGCTTTTGTGCCCGAGACCGGTGCCAGGCCTGTTGGGATGGGCTTACCCCGAGCAGCTTGGGTTAAGCGCAACCGCCTGCGGACTGGTGTTGAGCGATTCCATTCATCCATGCACAAATGGGGTCTCGCTCCTTCACCGAATTGCGAGTGTGGCGCCTCCGAGCAAACCGCAAACCATGTACTAACAGCGTGCCCTATACATCGGGCACTACATGGAGCACGAGGTCTGACGGTTTTGGATGACGAAACTCGATGCTGGCTTAATGACATCATTGCCAGCATCTGATCCAGGCGGTGCAGCAGTCTGGGGTAGTAAAAGGATAAACTCTCGGCCCCAGTCCTGTTTTTGTCTGACCTGGAGTGGATAACCGGATACCCTTCAAACGACGACGAGTTCCTACCCTCGTCATTCTATTGTGTCCTTGAAAAACACTCCGCGCCTCTTTCCTATGCTTGGTGGTCTTAGCAGGCAGCTTCAATTTACCATTTCATCACTGAATAAATAATAAAAAGAATATAAGTGAATGATTTAATCTGACAAAAATACTTTGGGGCATCTTCATAAGCAGATTGGGGTAATTACTTGATAGCTGTTAGGTAGGAGTCTTGGATAATGGAAAAAAGGAAATTAAGCGGACGCTTATCTCTTGCTACATTAGAAAGGGCAGGAAATCAACAACTAATTAAATATAAAAGATCAAAAAAATACATTAATGTTTCAAAATGATGTTTCAACAAAAACTTCTAGCACGTAGACGTACTCTATTCGCGTCGATCTCTCTCCTCTGTTCTATGGCGAGCGTCCTGAAGCGATCGATATGATTTTTACTGAAAAGAATCAAGTTCTAAAGCGTAAGTCAAAAATCGATGATAATGGAATGACCAAAAAATTTCATCGAGAGCTATAAAAAAATCTTGTCGAATAATTTAAAACGAGCTTTTTGTGTGCATAAAATAATTAATTATCATCTATGCATTCGCTTATACTCAATAAGCTCCAAAATTAACCCTAAACTAAAGCAAAACAAAGCTATTTAATCGAAACAATCACACTGCAAAAAACAATTAATAGAAACCTTGACAAAGCAACAGTTTGAAACTTACTAGATTTCAACTTCACGAGCGACGTAAATAAGATGCTCAAACCCTTTCGCAATATCCCGGATCTCGCCGGTAGTTTCAAAGAGCAATTCCAAGCAGAGATTCATGATAATGCCTAAACTTAATTCAAAATATACGGCGTAATCAACACAAACGTTAACACGGTGCCTTTGCTTATTATTTCATACGCACTGCTTTGTGTTTAGCAGTAATTTTTCAAGCATTTTGTGACGCCCTTGGCATGTGAAAATCGGATCATAAATGTCAATAAACACAACCTTACAATAGCTATATGAATTTCAGACACAAAAATTTACTTTTCGTCTTTCTTCAATGGAAACATAATTTCCATCATCGCAATGTTTTTCATTTGCGTTTTTGTGTCGGCGTCAGCGACGTCCAATGTATGAAGAGCCGCTCTCAACCAAACTTCAAAATCTTTGTAATATTTCTTTGAAGGCATATCTGCAAAGTTAACATGACGTTGGTTTTTTATTTTTTTTGGTAAAATGTATTTTTAAATTTACTAAAATTAAGACACACCGAATTACAACTAATAGGGTGCATGTTAAAAATTGAAAGCAGAATTTTCTAAATAAGTTTTTTTTGTTTCTGGCGCAAGCTGATTTAAATCCCAATTTAATTTATCAAAAAAATTCATTATCGAGCTAAAAAATTTTGTAACACAGAGCGTTGCCAAAAGTTAAACGGCAGTTTGACTTGGACTAATCCAATTGTTATGTTTCTTTACATCGGTTTGTTTTTCTTAATTGAACAACATTTATTTTTGCGTAAATCCGATTTATTACTTCAATATGATAACGATAATACAAGTTTACTGCGTTGAAACAGGAAATGCAGCAATAAAGCAGCAGCACAAAATGGCGAAGCTTTAATTAAAATATATCTATCAGAAAACGAAACTACGCGCATCTGTGATGTCATAACTTTAAATTGCCCCAGATAGTTATGAGGAGGGGGTTTAACAACCGGATGCCCTTTTTGACACAAATCCCCCCGTCTCTTCGTCAGTCGAGCTTAACACTGCGTGTGACAGGTTTCAGGAATTAAGACTTTGAAAGAGAATACTTTTCAGTGCAATACGTTCCATCACAACGCGATGTCTGAGATTTCTTCAAAACTATAAACAAACATGGCAGGAGATATGATCAAAAAGGTAGAAATGTTTTGTGTAGAGTAAGAGCTGGATGAAAATACTAAAGGTGTTGCACGCGTGCTGAGAGGGTTTGTCGGTAATGTTCAGAGAACTTCTGTGCAAAGGTTATGATAGGAGGGCAATGAACTATGCAGGCTGTAAATCATATTAAGGTAATGGATTTCACTCATGGGAAAGTGCTTTAAAGAATATGAGAAAACACAAGAAACGGTACAAAGGGAAATGTAAAAATCCTGGTGTGAAATTAATGGAAAAATTTCGAGTCAAAGATTGAGGTGGGTTGAAAAATGAGAATGAAAAAGCTCCAGTGAGGAAAGTAAGGATTACAAAAGAGGAAAATAGAAAGAACAAAAAACGTCGAAGGAGATGTAAGAAAAGAGTTAATAAGAAACGACAAAGTCCAAAAAAATAGGAAATAAAAAAGGTGAGGTACGGTAGCAATAAACAGCTAACCCTTGCCAGTACAAAAACATGTCGTGTTCCAAACTCAGTAGATGGAATGGTTTATGTAATTTCAATGTAATACTAGACATCATTCGTTTAAATCAAAGCTTACACCTTTCACTACTATTCTAGACAAATTAGTCAGGTTCTTTCAAATTTCTTAGGGTCCGAATGGGTGGTCTAAAAAAAACATAACTTTTATAACAGCTCACTTTCAAACTGCTTTTTAAAATCAGATACCACAGCCGTACAGTACTCACGCAGCATTGCAGTAGGAAGATATTCAGGTCTTTTTTCTTTCTTCACACGATTCAAGAAGATTTTCAACGTAGATGAATTAAGCTGAATTTTCTGCAAAATAATTAACGGACTTATGTTGAATAAACACAATAGCGTGTGAAGTCTGCGTGAAAAGTCATTTTTGGTCACTTTTTTATAGATTTAAATCATACTAAAATTAAAAAAGCTCAGAAAAACGCGACCTTTGAGCGCAGAGAAAGATTTCAAACCACATTCGATTCGCATCATATTTTCAAAAATCAACTTGACTTAAAAGAAAAATTTAAGAATGCAATGACAATAGCTGTTGAGCAACTTTATACTAAGAGGAAGATTGTAACACATCGTAAACTGTGAAAAGGAAATAAAAAATTTTTGAGTTTCAACACGTCGTTGTGGTTCTCTAAGATTCAATTTGTTTAGGCAACAACAAAACTACAAACTTATTAATACATTTTTAAATCACTTTAACTTTAGCAACATTACACAAGGATTTTTCATAAAAGAAACCGTGTTGACTGTTTTTACCAAAGATAAAGTGAGACAACATTTCTTTGTTTCGATAAAAAGAATAGATAATTTAAAGTTAACTAAGACTAATACTTCAGTTGATTACACGCATTAAAATTTGTTCTATGAGACAATTCAGTCAGTGTACACATAAGTTTTTGGGGTGCAGAAAAATTTTCTAGTTGAAAAATAATTTTATGTTTAGCAGTTTGCATTCGATTCAGAAACGATCGATTCAACACTTTAATTTTATTACATTTCATAAAAAAATATAAGAGTTATACTTACTAATGGTACAAATCTTTGCATGTAATAAAACGTATTTTCAATTGTGTCTTTTTTCAAAACCGTTACAAAAATGCGAGAACTAAAAAAATATTGATATAAAAAAATTAGCAGCATCAATAATTTCAAAAGTTTTGAACCCACCCATACATCAACACACAAAAAAACGCTAAAGAAGCAAGACGGCGTCGTATTTAAGCGTTTTGTAAGATTGGTAAAAACCCTAATAACCTAAAGTAAAAATTACTATGTAATTACTGGTGTATTTTTAAAAATATCTTTAAAAAATTATCAGAAGACCGATCAAAAATTCAGATAAAATGTTGGCCACAGCTAATATTAATACATTTAAAAAAATTTTTCATCAATTGTTGAAATATGTATCCGTAATCTGTAAATATCGCATCGGTAAAAATAGCTGATTTTATAATTTGTCTTCAATCTGGGATATTAAGCTCATAAAAAAAGAACAAAATACATCCATACTGTTGAAGTAGGCACTGAAAGTCTTGACGTAATGAACAAATAAAGTTATATGTGATCAGTACAATAATCGAAAACATTTGTAAAAGAAATATATCGGCGGCAAAAAGCTTGGCAAACAAATAAAATGACATTAATGAAATCATTAATTTAATTAAAGTGAATACTAGAAAATCTTATTTATTTTTACATGTCATTAATTATAAACACAAGTAACTGGTAAGTGAAACTTACTAAAAAGTATAAGCCAGGACGGGATTACTACTCAGCAGTAAATAGTTAGTTCCGCGTTGTGAAACATCAAAAATCTTCTTGATTAAAGACAAATTAAACGAACAATTAGCGACCAGGTCGTTGAAAGCAGCAACTTAAAAGAAAAAATGACAATTAGAGCAAGCAACAAGAGTTGATCAAACAAAATACACCGTCAATAAAATTTAAGTATACCGTCATAAAATATAGGTATGTCGTCATAAAATATAGGTATTGAACTATGTAATCAACAAAGTTCTGTATGATGTTTGCCACGCATTGCGCCTTTTCTCCAACGCGTTAATTTCTGTCGTTTCTGTTATTTCACATTCCGTTTACACTTTGGTTTTGTCAGTTGTTATTTTGTCAAATAGTTGAAGGTCGTTTTTCAGGTTGTTTATTTAAATTAATTCCTATATTGGTTTTCCGTTTTCGAGTTTAAGCGTATTTAATTTTCGGTTTAAACTTTTATTTAATAGTCTTGTTAAATGTTGTCACTTCAGGTATGTCGTCATAAACTATATGTATGTTGTCATAAAATATATTTATACCATCATAAAACTTTTATGATGTTGTTGTTGCTCCTCCTCCAAGGGTATCTTGAAGTACCCATTCATTAATCTCTCAAAGAAGCCACTCTAGATTCCTATTCTTGGATCACCTCTGCTGCTTCTAAAGGCTTTTTCCACTGACTAGTGGTGTTGTGTTGAGCTGGTACTTGGTCATGTGTGTGTGACAAGCATATTGGGCATTGTGGCGTGTAAGTTTCAGGGTTCACTGTATGTAGGTAACTTTGAAAGAGTGGTGATTTGTTGGATCTGAGCTGTGCCAGTTTTGTACGCATATGACGTGGAAATGTTTGTTCTGATAAATGAATGTCATAGGGTGTGATGTTAGTAACTTTGTTGTTTTTTCTAAAACTGAGGTATTGTGAGGTGATGGTAGTGTGAATGTGTTTGAGGTTTTCTCTACATTCCTCAGGTGTTATGTCTGGTTTTGAGATGATCATGTTAGTGTGCTCATTGTTATGAAAGATTGTGGCTTTCATATATTAAGGCCCGTTTCCACTACGAGCGTGGAAAAGAGCATTCTTTGGTTGTTTTATTGATTTTTTTGCGTTCGCTTCAATCGAAGATCAATAAAAGAAACAAAGAATGCTCTTTTCCACGCTCGTAATGGAAACGGGCCTTTAAGATCATGTAAAGGGTGTGTTTGTGTTTGAGTCAATTGTTTAAGTGGAGTAGTATGAAATTTGAGATGGGTGTCCACTGGAAGGACTTTGGTTTGAGTGTTTGTATCTGGTGTGCAGCCAGTGGCGATTTGCAAAGTTGTGTTTTGATTGGTTTGCAGTTTCTTGATGTTGGTATTTGATATGATAGGACTCCATATGATGTTTGCGTATTCCAAAATGGGACGAGTGATAGCTTTGAATGTGGAGACAATGAATTCGTTTTGTTTACCCCATTTGGTGAGTGCTTTCAAAATGTTAAGCGTTTGTTTTGCTTTAGTGATGGTGACATTTATATGTTGTGAAAATGTTCTGTGAAAGTGGTCTAGAGTGATTCCGAGAATTTTGAGTTGTTTTGTTGTTGGTAATGCTTGGTTGTTTAATTAAAGTGATAGAGTTGTGCCATATTCAGCTGGGTCTGGTGTAAAAGGTGTGGTGGTAGTTTTGTCTGTGTTTATATGAAGATTATTAGTGGTGGCCCATTCATAAATTTTGTGGAGATATGGTTGAATAAGTTGTTGGGCCTTACAGTGTTTGGTGTGAGATGCAGTGATTGGTATGTCATCAGCATATGTTGTGATTTGTCCATCTTTTGGAGAAAGTGGAATGTCAGAGGTGTAAATCTTGAATAATGTTGGAGACAGAACTCCACCTAGTGGTACTCTGGTGTTGATTCGTTGAGTTTCGAGAGTGTGCCATTATATTGAGTGTATGCTTGTCATCCTTTTATGCAGTTTGCTATGAACTTGATGATGATGTTTGGAATGTTTGTTAGTGTGAGTTTGTGTATAAGTTTGTGTATGTTGACTGTATCAAATGTCTTGCTCATGGCCAAAGCTATAGCTACAGTGCAAAGTGGAGGGCTTGGATTGTTGAAACCTTTTGTGATTCGGTGGCAGATGTTGTGCAAAGCAGTGTGTGTTGAGTGTTTATGTTTGAATTTATGTTGATGAGAAATCACCAGAATGTCTTTTGTTATGTAGGGTGATAGAAATGATATGGGTTGGTAGTTTGTGCTGATGTTGTGGTCTTTATTTGGTTTTGGAATGGGGATGATTGTGGCATGTTTCCAAAGATGGGGTATTGTGTTAGTGTTCAGGGCAGTGTTGTGCATGTTTGTGAGGTATATGATGGCAAGTGGCCCTAGGTGTTTGAGGTGACTTGATGTTTATGCCATCAGGTTCAGTGGAATTGCTGTTGGTACTGTTTGAGATGGCAATTGCACTTGTGTAGTAGTAAGTCGTATTTCCTCTGTGGGAAGATTTTTGATTGCATGGTCTATGTGCCTATTGATTTTGTTTGTGCTATATGAAGTGACGTTTGTGAATAGTTTATAAATACTTTTGTTTTGTCTATGTCAGTAATGGCTGTTTCAGTTCCAAAGCAAATGCTTCTGTTCTGTTGTGTAGGTTGTTTTTTGTTGGATAGCTTTGCTACGGTGCCTTACAGGGAGTGTGGATTGTGATAGCGATCAATTTTGTCAAGATGTTGTTTTCAAGTGTTTGTTTTGTGTTCCTGTATTTGTTTGTTTATCTGATTGTTAAGAGTAATGATTTGTGGGTCTGATCTGTTTTGTTTGTAAATCAGTGATGGATAAGCTTGCGGTAATGCATGGGTAGGTGAGTGTGATTTGTGCTGTTGTAATTTCCTTTTGAGATGAGGAGTCTGTCAGCATTCAAAATTGCCTTGATAAGGTGTTTGTTTGCCTCATGAACATTTGTGCTGTGGGGTCTGCAGGAGATGAGATTCTCAACATATTGTTAAAATGATGTCCAATCGGTCTTTTGGTAGTTTGTTATTGTTTTAGTGAAGTGAGAGAGAGAGCTGTTTTGGTCTTATGTATGTATACTGAGGGTGGTAAGTAAAGGTAAATGATCTGATGGGAGGGAGTGGATGGTCTGCCAGCTAGTGCAGTCATGCAAGTCTGCTGAAGCAGTAGTGATGTCTGGTGAAGTAGGCTGTTGTTTGATTGCGTGGTAAACGTGTAGGAGTGTTTAGTATAATGTAATGAAAGTTTAGCAGGATGTCTTCAATCAGTTCTCCATGGTCTTCAGCTGGCGAATACCATAACAGTGAGTGAGCATTGGCATCTGCTGTGTTGATTGCATTTGGAAAATTGATTATGGTTGTAAGTGTGCTGGATATAATTGAGTCTTCTTCTGTTTGTAGTAGCTGGGTGGAATGTTCGGGTGGAATGTACATGTTTGCGATATGTAATTGCTGTAATGTTGAAAGGTGGATTTTGATAATTTGTAGTTCAATTGGAAACGAGTTTGATGTATTGAGTTGAGAGAAACTGATGTTGTTTTTAATGTAAGTTAGGAGGCCTTCTCCTTGTTGTGAGTGCGGTCTGTTCTGATAACTGTAAATTGAGGAATGTTGGTGTATTGTTATGACATCTGCTTATGTATTTTTAATGATTAGTTGTATTTTATCTGTTTTATTGCGAATTCCATTTGCATTGAGTTGCAGGACTTCGAAAAAGTTTTTTGGTGATGTTGCATTTATTTGTGTTCTGTGCTTGAGAGTGCTGTGAAGTATGCAGTGCCATGACTTTTTGTAGTCCTTTGTTGTGATTTGGGAGCATTTTAAATGCACCCACTGCTTTGTGTAGTTACATAAAATAGATGTTTGGTATTTAGTGATAGGTTTGAGACAAATGTCACAAACCCATTTTGTGTGTGTTGTCCAGGGTTTGGGTGTATGTTGCCCCCAAGAAGCAGCAATCTGATCATCCAGTTTGTGTGTAAACTGAAAAATTGACTGTCCCAAGAAGCCAGAGACAAGTCTTTTCTCACCGGATAAAGCAAGAGCTTCACCCGATAGAGATCAGACAGGAAGCAGAAATAAGCCAATTTGTAGTGGTTGAAAATTAACCACCAGTGTCCTAGCCTCAACAAGGCTGACTCATTTAGGCAAGTACTTTTCGAACAGATACCTCTGCCAAGTACCTGAACGCAGACCTTTTTAATCTGTACAACGCCCGAAGCTGCATGAAAATACGTTCTAGGTGACATATCATGAATTTGCAATGTAACCCTAATGCGTGAGGGTTTTTATATAAGAGATTTCCTTCTCCTAGACCGTTTGCTTGCCATAGCTTTTAAGCACAATCTTTCCAGGTTTGAAGTCGCCTTCTTGTGAACTACATTTTGTCTGGTCCCTATCTGCAAACCACTTTGGCATGGATATTCCTAAGAAGAGAGATAAAATCTCCGGCCAACACAGCTTTACAGGTCACTGAGACACGTAAACTTTCCTACCACAGTAAGATAGTAGTTCATAGAAAAGAAACTTTTAAAATTGTAGTGATAAACAAAGAGATTAAATTTCAAAAAGTAAAGCCAATATATTTTGAAACATTGTTTTATTCAGGACGTTTCGGTAATATAACTCATTCCATCATCAACGTTTAAACTTTAACGATGACGTCACCAAAGTTTTGTTCCAGAAATAAAATATACAAGGTGTTTCAAAATATTTGACATTATTTGACATGTGAATATTACAGAAACTAGATAGTCCAATCAAATGAAATTCAACAGATTTAATGTTGACCAAAACAAGATTTATTCCTGTAAATTTGAATATGAAATTCAAAGGCACATGAATACCATAAAAGTCTTTACAAATGTTCATAATGCTCACCGCCTGTAAAGCGGCACACGTGAAGTCGGTACTCTGGCTCCTCCTAAACATGCTGCAGCATGTCTTGGATAACAATCTCCAGTTTAACTTTCGTGCGAGACAGATAGTTAACAAAGAAACACTACCGCAATGAAGACTGTTACCCAAGACATGCTGCAACATGTTTAGGAGGAGCCGGAGTACCGACTTAACGTGTGCTGTGTCACAAGCGGTGCGCATATTGAGCATTTGTAAAACCTTTCACGAAATTCAGGTGCCTTTGAATTTCATATTCAAATTTACAGGAATAAATCTTGTTTTAATCAACATTAAACCTGTTGAATTTCATTTGATTCAACTATGTAGTTAAATTTTTTGAAACACCCTGTATATAAATATAAAATATAACATCTATCTTTACAATAAGTTGAAAATGATGTTTACAAGAGTTTATAATCGTTTATCGATTGAAAATTTCGAATTATCAAAAAACGATTTTGCAAACAGACAAAATGACTCGAAATAAAATAAAAACTAACTCAACTTAATAATATAACTTACTATCATACAAATCTAAGGAGTAGTGTTGATTATCAGCGATGTAATCAAGTAAGCCAGACACAAGTTGCAATTTCTCTTCCAGCCGACTACTTGCCGCCGCACCGATCAGCGACGACACAACTGCAAGATTTGACCCTGGAAAAACAATTTGTTTTTGTTAAGCTTAATGACATTGAAAATATCTTGGAATGCAATTTCGCACTATAAAAACACATTTGCAACACACAAAAAGCAGCAAAGTAATTAATTTATTTGTAAAAAAATTGATTTTTAATATTTTCAATACACACTAGGTGAAAGTAATGAAGTTGATTTAAAACATGCAACAACATCAATATTACCCCACAAGCAATATTAATCAATATTATCCTTAAATAGTGTTATAAGCAACGATACAAATTATTAAGCATAAAAACCAACTTACAAAGCATGAAAAAAATTGAAACATTTTAAGAAAATATCAATATTATTCACTTATGCCAATCTCTTTCATTTCAGACAAAACTTGCTGGCAAAATTTAACAAAACCGTCGAGTTTGCTATGTTGAGGTGAAGCAATTCGGGCAAAATGAACGAACGTTTCATAATTCGGCTTCACTCCGTTCTGTTTCATTGTCTTCAAAATATCCTGAAAGCAAAAAACATTTCCGCGCCACACAAGAAAAATATTTTTCAAAATCAATCATGCTGTTTTTAAAAATTTGTGTGTTTTCAACTTAACATGCAACAGTAACAAATTTTGTTTTTTACACGGGTGTAAATGCTTTCTACTGGAGGACTGGATAAAAAATTACGAGTTTTGTCGCGGTCCTAATAAGCTTAGCTAAAACTAGGCCTTAAGTCGAGTGGTTAAAGCACCGGACTGATGATCAACATGGTCTCGGTTCAAAACCCTCTTGCGCCATTCTTTTTGTCCTTGGGAAAGACACTTTACGGCACTTTCCCCTGCTTGGTGGTCTTGACAAGCAGTTCTAAATTAAAGTCATATCTCTACTAAATTACTAGCGGACAGCAATATGATGGCATCTCCGGAAGCAGGTCGGGGTAATTGCTTACCCTATGTATAGCGCCTCCGTCGCTTTCCTGCGAGTCAGGAGGATAAATATAGAGATAAAAATTAAAAAAAAAAAAAAGTCAGTGTTTCTCAATCTGTGTGCCGGAAGTGATTTCCAAGCGTGCCCCGAAACTTCTTAATAAGTGTGTCGCGAATTTCGAAAAAGTTCTAAAATGTGTTGCAATCTGAAAAAAGTTGAGAACCACTGCCTTAAGTGTTTGAATTACTAAATTCTAATATCAACAGAATAACAGTGTACTAACGCTTTGATTTGCAAGCAAGACGCAAGTACGGCGCTCAATCTACCCAAGTGGTTTCTGTTGTGCCCTTGGGAAAAGCATTTTAATTTACGACGAATTACTCAATGGGGTCACGCAGTTTACCTACAAGGGTGACTCTGCCCAAAACCGTAAACAGCAAACAGGTCAAAACGACCATACAAAAAAGAGGATTAACAACTAAGTTCAAATTCAATGTAAACTTTTATAAACCTGCATTATTAGGAATTGTCCTTTCAGGAAAATAATTGCTTGGGTAACCACTAACTGGTACGTCATCAAGATAAATAAAAGCACTAAAAAACTTTCACGCAAGCTTATTTTTGCCGAAGTTATCCGGCCTATCCAGGAATACCTTTTGGTATTCGTATTTTTGAATACTTTGGTATACAGGAATACTTTTGGTATGGTATTTTCCTAATATACCTTTTGGTATTCTTTTTCGTAAGTTTGAACAAATTAAAAGAATGTCTTTGAAAACTTTATTGTACTTGTAAAAATCTATACATATACATATCGTACTTATCGGGAAAATTTTCGCTAAAACAGCATGCTAAGTATATTAAAAGTTACACCGAATATTCTTAAACTAATAAACTAAATGTGATGACCGTTTTTTGACGTGAACTAATTTGGTGCCAAACAGTAGTTGCTGCATAATCGTATTCCAAAATACTCAACTTAATTGGTTTGATGGCAATCTTGGCTAATAAGCTCGGCCCAAGGAGATTAACAGTGACATATAACTAGGAAGTCGAAAATACGCCAAGTATAGCCTCTCGTGGGCTTAGCAGTACAGTAACCCGATGTGCTTGGCTTACAATGAAGTTGCCTTTTTGGTTTACGGTAAACCTATTTTTGCTTCGTTCTTATTAATATTTACGCGCAATTATTCAAAGTGTCAAAATCTTTTCAAAACATATACAATTATGATACAGAAAACGCCAGAAAACATGCGCATCTTTGTCGTAGTTACCCCAACAAAATTCCGAATAAACAAAAACGACTTAATTTAATGGTAGAAAAAAAAACGGGAGGCTCCTCGAACGATGATGCAACATTATTGGAAAATGACTTTCTAACATATAGCAGTCCCAGGCCTGCTTAAAATAGCTCATCTAAAATAAACTTAAAAATTACGCAATAAAAAAATAACTTTTATACTTACAAAAGCAAGGTCGGCCCTTTTGCCTACTTCAACAAATTTCAGTAAAATCAACACGTGATTGTAAACGTCAACGTCAACTTTCCTGCCTTTGATACCTTTCTGGTATAAAGACAACACGGTGGAGCTATTCTTCTTGCCCTTTTACAACACAAAGCGATTTAACAATGACAACAATCAACGTTCATTTTGATCGCTTGATTACATTAAAATTACATCAGTATTTTTTTACAATTACATACAATTTAAAAAAATAAAGAATGGTGCAAAGTGGTATGTTCATGTTCTGAGACAAGCTGAGGAAGATGCTTTAATGAAGGCGATGGTACATGAAGTGGATGGAAAAGTAAACAGGGCCGACCGAGAATGAAATGGAGGGAACAAGTCGAAAAAAACATAAGAAGGATTGGTTTAAAGAAAAATGCGGTAGATCGATGTAAGTGGAGAGAAAGTGTAAGAAGAGTTGCAGAAGTAGTGGAATCCACCTCCAGTCACTGGGGATTAAACTGGATTAAACTGGATTAAAACTAGATCGATGATAAAATTAGGTGATGAGATTGAATTAAAATAAATCGAGGAGTTTGATTTTGTGCGTATTTCATTTAGAATTAATCGGTATAAAAATCCAATAGGTGGCATCAACATTTTTAAAAATTAAATCTTCCTTCTAAAAACAGAATAAACTCTAATGACAACAACTACTATCATAAATACCGTGTTTGGAATAGACATGATTAAAGTTGACAATTGATCCAAGGACGATGGCTTCAACGCGTTAAACAACGCAGCTATGTTGCCCTCCTGGTCAACGTCTTCAATCGGTTTCGGAATCACAGACTGCAAAAAAGTGACGTCATACGGCATTCAAACGGAACCCTCGTTATATTCATGTGCTGAAAGTGATGACGAGTTCGGGATGCCCATCTCTTCAAGGCGCACCTGGGCAGAACAGCCACTTTGGCAGTAGTCCCACAAAATTGACGAGCTCGGGAATCGAAACCAAAACTTCTGCGCCAAAGGCAGAAACGCTAACCTCTACACCAAAAATGCACGACATGCCGGCTCAAATCGTAGTTTATGCAGCTGTGCTCACACTTTACTTAACTAATTACAAATTAAACTCATAAATTTTTTTCTTTTTAGAGCAGCGTTGCTTCAAAAAGACAGCACAAGAAAAAGTTAATGACGATTGCGCAATATACTCGTAGTAGCTAAACAAACAAAACCGAATAGGAAAAAAAAGTCTTCGCCTTTGATTAAAGGCACGATAGCCACGCTCTTGCTGTCGTCGCAAGTGAAAATGTTTTTCTGTATTTACCAACTTTTCCATTTAAAATAAACTTGCTGGTCCCTTTCAGTTGAAACTACTTCCGCAATGCGGCCGGCAACAGCGAAAAGGTTGTGTAGTCCTGCACTAGACTAACAAGAAAAAATTTTTTAACAAAAAAACATTGTTAAGCTTGTTACCAATTCAGCTTGAAACTAATATTTGCAGAGATCTAACATCCTAACGATTCATTTTATACCAAAGCTTAGGTTAAGAAAACGCAAAGTTATCAGTTTTAATTCTTCTAAATACAAGATAAAGTTAAGCTAAATTAAACATGATACTAACCACCACCGGGTTGCGTTGGCATTCATTAACAAACACATCTGAACCTTTATAAAAAGCAAATAAGCCAAGGAATTGATTTAGTAAATCTGGAGAGATATCTTTGTCATTTTTGAGTAAATGCACAATTTCCTGGGTAGCCGCAGATACCTTTAAAAAAAATGATTTGTTAATGACTATGACTAAAGCGTGATGAAAATTGGTTTATTTTAACGAAAATCTATTTTGACTTTAAAATAAAAGTAAACGTTCTTGCAGCATAAGTCGGGATTAATCATCCCGTAACAACCATTGTGTTAGATGATTTTCGATAACGTAATTATCATTATTATCTTTACTTATCTAATTGCCTAGCAAGATGACATTGAACGCGTTAAACTTGCAACAACCACCACGCAATTACCCCAACCCGCTTCGAGTAAAAAGTTTTTATTCAATCTTTTGAAGATAATTAAAAAACTAACAATAATATTTTCAGTGGATTTTCATGTTTGAACAACATAGTACGTACATTTTTAACGTGTTGCTTACATACAACAGCATACGGAAATCGCTTATGAAGCTCGCAATAGAATGCTTTTAACCGTGTATCTACCTTCTTATGGTCGATGCATTGATGAATTATGCTAGGAGAATCTTGACTAATCTCTTGTTGGGCCACAGAAGATTCTGAACTTTCTTTTTCCGTTGCATCAGACGATATTTGAAGAGTGTCATCAGCAGAAAAACTTATCCAATTTTCAACAGAGTCGGCGGCCCAACTATGTTCAAACAAAGCAGGATATTTTTCCATGACAAAGTTTGCAGTTGCAATCCCTTGCCTGTGATAGAACAATTTATTGTTAAAATCCAAAGAAAAAAGTGAGAAAATGATTTTTAAAATAATGCTACAGCTTGAAAGCAATATTTTGACAAAATTTCGGCATAATGCAAAGCAAAAATTGATTAAAATGAAAAAGCTCTAACTTAAGAATATTTTTAATTATAAAACAATTTTGAAATCTTTTGCACCTAACAATTAAAACAAGCATTTGATTTCGAATCCTCTTCCATTTCAATCGCTTTTAGTCAAACTTTTTCAGCCTTTTTAAGACATTAAGTTTAATTCTTTTATCTTTTAAAAATAGTCAGTTTTGTAGCCATTAGGTAGAAGCGGCGTTTTTATGGCAACCGTTATCGACATGATCCCAGTTCAATTTACACTTTTGTTATTTAGTTGTTTCTGAAAAAAAGCATTTAATGGAATTTTTCCTTTCCAAGAGGTCTTAGCAAGCATCTCCAAATTACAGTTACGTCACTACAAAAGCTATATAAAATACAAACAAAAAATTTTAACTGGACAATATTTTGGCACCTCCAAAAGCAGGTCAGGGTATTTGCTTGATGGTTGAACCAAGCTTAAGGCCTTTGATGCTGTCTTGCAAGTTAATGAAAATGGATGATAATGCTGTTGAAAGTTAAGTTTGCAGAAGTTAATGACTTTTAGAAGGTGTGGTTAAAAATTCAGATAGAGTAACCAACCTATCATTTAGTCTTGAACCTACTGCTATAATTGCAGGTAATACTAATTTTTAGTTGTTTCTTTTTTGAGTTAAATAATTAATTTATTCAAAATTAAATTGAATTTGTAGCATATTTGGACACTTTACCATTTAAATATCAAGTGGATAAATACCTTAAAAATCATATTTTTTACTTTTTAATAAACTTTTAAAAATTTAATGCCTTTCTGTATATAGTCAAACTGGCCAATGCGCAGCGAAAACGTGGAAAATTTTAACTTTTGATTAAATAGCTTGCTTTTTGAATGCAATGAAGCCGTGAATTTAACTTATTTTATTTAACAATTTATTGACGTGTTTAAAAAAATATTTTTTTAAAATTTAACTTCCGTTTCCGGAGCCGGCACGGCTTTTTACGAGATACGGGTAATGCGCAGGCGATCCCGGTTATTGCGCATTTTTTGTACTTTAAATGTTAGACAATCATAACTTAGGTGGAATGATTTAAAAAATTTTAAACATGGAAAGGACTACCTGAGGGGGGTTAAAGGGCCAAAGTCCACCAGTTAAACAAAATAAAAATAGCTTTAAAATTTTTTTTTGCGATTCAAAAATTTGTCTCAATTTTTCTTGCTGACCTCTCCTTTCACATGTTGTTTCTGTTTCATCAACGCATTATAGTGTATACAACTGGAAGGGAATAATTAAGTGCACTGATCACGGGACAGAATTCTCCGTTCCTGGTAATGAAACTACATCTCTAAATAACCTATTGCATAGTTCATTATTTTTAAATCTATTCGATTATTTATACGAGCAAAGAGCCTAACCTGCTTTTTCCTGGTATAATTAGATTCAAATACGGTTAAGGCAGGCATAGAAATAGTTAGGCTACGCATGAAACCCCATAATGAATAAAAGATTTTTTTGTGATTATAAAAAAAAAATAAAAAAAAAGTTATTGGAATTCTAATAAAGTTTTGTTGTTTTAGAGAAGTGTTCGATCAGAGAAGAATAACGCTATATTAGTTTTGAAGAACAAATTCAAATTGACAATGAAGATTAGAGGACACTTAGATTATTATAGATTACGTTGATTCAGCCTCTTGTTATTCGTCGTGGTCTGCTTTTTACAGATATCAATTTATTTCAGAATTTAGTGTGTTTTATGTTGTCCCGTTGCGCGTCATTAAGTAAGCAGTAGTTTACGAAAGCTAATGCAATTAAATAAATTTTGATCAACTTCAGTGCATTTTTTTGGTTCATTTCTGAAGAATTTTCATGCCAGTTGTTGTATAGGCCTATTGCTCAAAATTTTTTTTCTTGTCCACTGTTGATTTTCCCGATATGCTTCCGGTGATGCCAAGATATAGCTGTCCGGTTAAATTTTATTATTTGGATTTTTGTTTATTCATTCATTTCGATATAAATACTGTAATATGTAAATATGCTAACTAAGAATTTCAAGCAGAGAAAAGTGTCGTAAAATTTCTTTTCCAAGGATACAACAATTTGACCCAAGTAACTTTTAAACCGCAACCATGTTGATGCGGCGCCATCAAAATGGCGGTCTTAACCACTCGACCAGGTTATATAAATTTTTGTAATTCTTAAAAAATAATTGTCATACGTAAGGATAGGCTATTTAACCTTTTTCTCAATTTTTTTGTTACTAATTAAACAAGCAAAACATCTCATTGAAATTTTGTTTTTGTATCTAAAAACATCTAATTCTCCAAATAGAAATACTTTAAATATAATTTCAGAAAAAAAAATCATCAAACCCTAAAGAAATCTCTGCTCTTCCCTTGCCCTTAATCATGAACATCAAATCATAGAACTAAGTTTACTGTTTCTGACAAAAGATGTGAGTTGGAAGCACGTTGATGCTATCATGCACGGTCGGGTTTAATTCGAAAAAAAACAAAAACGATTGAAGTGAAAGTGAAAGATAGAAACAAAGTTAGTTTTAGAAAGAAACTAGTTGATTGAAAAAAAACTAAGCTCTTCTCAAGCTTCTTAACAAATTAAAAAATTTTTTTTTAAATTTTGGGCTCACAACTTCAATTTGCGCAGGTTTTTTCTTTTTTTATCTCTTAGAGCAACTAGTTTTGTTTCTTTTTTGCTCTCACTCCAATTGGTTTTTCTTTAAATTACACTTGACCATTATGCGCATTGGACAAAATATAATGAAAAAAATATGGGTAAAGAACATCTTTTTATAAGAGAAAGAGAAAACATTTTTTTTCGCTGTTTTTTGTTCAGATATGTTCTTGACCATTAGTAGACTGGCTAGAAACTATAGATTACATTAAGCGTTCAGTATATTTCATGATGTAAGCAAAGTTAGCAGGTTGAAGGGCAAAGTTAAAAGTTAAAAAAAATGAAGCGGTTTGAAGAACGTATAGTTTAATGTCAAAAAACACTTGGATTCGCTTGATTTTGATACTGACACTTTTTAAAGATATAAGATAAATGCTGGAGTAATTTTTTTTTTTTTCTTTTTTTTGTTTGTTTATTAAAAAGCTTCTGCGCATTAGGCGGTAAAAAATGGGTAGCTGCGCATTGCCCAGTTTGACTATACCCCTCTTGACTTACAAAATTCCAAACCAAATTATACTTAAAGTAAACATCAAGAAATTTTTTCAGAAAAAGTCTTCCTTTTTTTCTTTTTTGATTAGAAGTCGCCCCAGCAGACTTCCTCGTTTCCAACTTGCCCTGTCTCTTGCATCTTCTATAATCACACCCATTACCTTTATATCCTCATTTAACTCATTCATAAATCTTCACTTAGATCTGCCTTCAGATCTTTTGCCTGGTAACTCCATCTGTAGCATTCTTCTACTACATAGTCCTCTCTTCTTCTCTGTGCATGGCCAAACCGTCTCAATTTTAATTGCTTCAGCTTATCATGCAATTGTCTCATATACACTGTCCCATGAATTATCTTACTCTTGATTTTGTCTAATCTTTTTACTCTGAAAGAAAATCTTAACATTTTTATTTTAGCTACTTCCAACAAAACTAATTTAATTTTTTTTTTTTGACAATAGCCCCAGACAATTTGTTCTAGGCAAAAAAGTTATTGTTTTGACTTTTCATCAATTGTTATTTGGGCATTCACATTTGGGTTAAAGTATTTTTCTGAAGCAGTAAGAAAAAATAGATAAAATGTATACAAATGAGGACAATGTAAACTTTTATTTTCCAACCCTAGACAACTTCCAACTTGTCTTTACTCTAAAATTAACAAAAGTTTTCCAATTCTTTTTCAAAAAAGTAATACCTAACATTTACATAAATCTACTACTTTAATGCATTGCAAATTTACTTTAGATAGCACAAATGCAAAAAACAAAAGAACTCCATCAGCATTAACAAACAGATTAAAATTTTCACAACCTTATAATGAGCAATTTATAAGCAGGTATCAATTCAAGTACCTAGCTAGATTTTGTTTACGATCAGGAGGATATTTTCCAAAATACCAAAAATATGGTGATTCCAGTTCATCTAATGAAACAGTAAGTTCATTTTTAACTGTTTCTGCCAAAGCATGTAGAATTGCTGTATCAGACCTTGAAAATAAAACAAAACATATGAGTCATTTAACATAAAGTTACTAAAAAAACACTAAAATAAAGTTGAAAAAAGTTTCCAATGTTTCAGCCATCTCAGCAACTTTTTTCCAAACTTGAAATTAATAAAACAAAGTATATTATATTTGCAACAATAATCAAGCACTCTGTAATGTAAATTTACAAAATCAAAAGCATTCTTTTTCAGCAAAAACTTTTACTTTATTCCCATTTTTTGTTAAAGAAATAAAACTAGAAATTACAATTAGTCAATATAACTTCAATATAAAAAACGCTGTAAAGAATCTTTTCTATAAGTATATAAAAAAAACATCTTAAACATATATTGAACATAAAACCTAATGGTAGAAATTAAAAATAAACACAAGAATTCACAAAAAAAGCTTTATAATAACTTTTGCAAAAATGAAACATCAAATAGAAAAAAATTAAATACATCCAATCAAAAATTATTCTTATACATATAAATTTTCTTAAATAACAAATAAGCACTAAACTTATGCATAAATTTCACTATCATTAATCACAATGATTAAATCAAATTAACTCACTAACCATTCTTTGGCTTTTGGTAGTTTAATCTTAAACTCTAATTGATTGTTAATTAAATCTTTGGCATCTTGTATTTGGGATAGAGTACGAATAAAAAATGAAGATTGTTGCAATATTTTGGAATGTCTAAAACAATTAAAACTTTAACAGAATTATGTTTAAACAATAAGCTTTATATAAAAAATCAAAGCATAAAATTAATTACACATTAATAAATAGCCAAATATTTAAATACTTTGTGCTTTATCATAATAAGTAGACTTCAAGTCAAGTAACAAATAAATGTGATTTTTTAAAACTTTCTTAAATCTTCCCTACTTTGCTCTTTGTTGTTTCTTCATTGCCTGGCTACCATATTTAATTTTACTTTAAATGGATAGATGGCAATAAGAAGTCAAGATACAAAATCTCTTTTTTCAACCTTTTCTAATGTATCAAATTTAATTAATTGCATTTAAAAAGAGTTGGAAAGAGAGAATTTGGTTTCTTGTTGCCATTTATTTCAAGCTTAATTTAATACATCTTCAATGCATGATTGCAATTTAAAAGGGTTGAAAATAATACGTTTGCAACACAATAGAAAAACAAAGGAGAGCAAAGTGAGAGCTGTAAAAAATAGCAGCAAGGGAAAATTTAGGTCTTTTCAAAAAGTCATGATAAGCAATTTTTTTTTTTATGAAACTAACCTGGATTCCCCTTTTCAGCACCAGGATAGAATAAAAAAGAAACAAAGAGAAGAAGAATCTTTCAATAAGTGATATAAAAAGAATCTTTCAATACCACAGGGCGATCCAAGTTAATATCACAAACAAAAGTCACTTACGGTGACTTTTTGAAGAGACCCAAAAATTTACAGTTGTTTGATCATATGACCCAACTTTTTTACACTAAATTAAATAAAAACTACAGAAAAAAAAGCAAAAACAAAGAAATCAAAGCAAGGACAAAAAGTAATCTTACATGAATTGAAATAAAAGAAAAACTACAGAAAACAAAAACAAAGAAATCAAATCAAGGACAAAAAAAAACCAAAGAAATCTTACATGAATCAGATTTAAATGTTAGTTAATTACAACTTTATCATTAACAATAAAGTGTTTAAAGAAAGTATGGGTCTTTTCCAGATGTCACTGTAAGCAATTTTTGTCAGGGAAACTAACTTGGAACTCTTCCCCCTCTAGAGCACCAGAAAGGAATAAAAAAAAAACCACAAGGAAAAGAATCTCTTGAAGGAATGATAATAACCACAGGGGGATTCCAGGTTAGCTTTACAAACAAAAATTGCTCATGATGACTTCTTGAAGAAATCCAAAAATATATAAATTTTTGTTTAAATAAACTAGCTCTTTTATTAAATAATGACAAATATATGTTAAAAAATATATGTTTAAGCATACCGAACACAAAGTTTTCTTGAAATAAAATTCATATTATAATCATATTTGACATTCACACAATTAATAAAATTTAATATATATCAAGTTGAAAAATTAAAACAAAATTATAAACAATATATACCCAAAAATTATAATCTGAAAAAAGTAAACAATAATTTGATTACACTTTAAGATTGATTGATATTAACTTTCCTGGTTACTATACAACAATTGTAGCAAAGGTTTAAAAATCAACCAACTGCTACAATGGCACAAAAATTTAATATATGATAACAAAAAAAATAGTCCTTAGAAACAAATTTTAAGTCAATTTGGTTTTGAAAGTAATCTTTACCTAATAGTGGCCTAATAGTGAACAATGACCCAATTGATAATTGTTGGGTCAGTGCAAAATCAACCGTTATTGCCTTTTTATCTCTACTTCAACTTCACTTGTTTTCTTGTCTCTCATTTTTCGCTTCTTTTTTTGTTTTTTTATTATAACAGTAAAAAGGTGATGATGGCCAATTCTGCACCAGACCCTAATTGTTGCCAAGGATATTAATTGACTGAAAATACAGTATGTTTAGAATTAATTTAAAAGTTTGCTCATAAATGAAAAATGGTTCTTTTCAAGAAGTCACTGAAAGCAATTTTTTTCAGTGAAACTAACCCAGAATCCCCTTTTTAGCACCAGGATGAAATACAAAAAGAAACCAAGAGAAAAAAGCTTTCTCAAGAAGTGATTGTAACAGCAGGGAAATCTGGGTTAGTTTCACCAACAAAAATTGCATGTGGTGACTTCTTGAAAAGGCCCAAAAAAATTACCAGTACTAACAGTTTGTGAATTGTGATAATACAGTTTTTCAATTTTATGTCATAAGAACTAAAAATCAATTACTGAAATTAAAATTCTTAGCAAATTATTTTTTTACCTAAGTTAATAAAGGTATAATCAAGTAGTCAAAGATGCAATCTTGAAAGCACAGGTTTTTCAAATATCTGAGGCCAAGCAGGTTAAGGGCAGACAAAGATATACTCTTTAAATTAAAAATGTAAAGCAAGAACTGCAATGTAGTTGTTGGAGAATCAGCTTTTTAAATCATAACTTCCAAGATTCAAACTTAGTTTCATCCCAGCCTTTGATTTAGGTTATAATTGGTCTGCGCTTCATTTTAATTTGATACATTTGGTTTTTGGTAAAACAAGTGATTTTTCCTTTGGTTATTGCTTTGGACTTTGACTTCCTATTATTAACTTCAGTTATTATTTTAGTTGCCAGGAAGAGCCATCACTTTTTGAATTTGCCAAACTGTATTGTGTTTAGCTGTGCCGTTGTTCTTGGATTTCTGTTTACAGTTGATTTGGAATAAAGATTTTAGTTTTGCTTTCATTGGTATTGCTTCTTGGAAGTGCATTTGGTGAGGGCCTTGGAGTTCCCCCGGGCCATGTTGTAGTCAATTTTAGCTGATTGCAACAGTAGTTGTTTATTTTTAAAATCAAAATAGAAATAAATTTAATAAATATTTTTAGATTGCTTTGAAATCATTATTGTCTTTAGGTTGGTTTACACTGAAAGCAAACACAAAAAAAGCAAGTGAAAAAAGGAAAATTTGAAAGTGTAGCAGAAATTTCGCTTTCTGCTTGCTTTTTTTGCCAAGGCTTTCAGAGTGAAGTTATTTGTCAGCATCCAACTGTAACTGGCTGGGTCAGTAGTTGACTATTTTTTAAGTTTAATCAATAGTGATATTCAAAACTATGTGAAAAATAAAAAGCAGCTGATGCCATTGCAATTCAGTTTTTCTTACATATAGAGTGCCATGGAGCAATTTTAACTTTTAACTTCTGTGTTGAGATCAGAAATATTCTTGGTTGTAAGCTAAACATTGAATTTATCTTTTTAAATGTGAACAATAAACACACTTTTCTATCTTTTTTTATTGGTTCATTTCAAATTCAAGATTTGTAAGCAATTTTTTTAATTTAATGATGCTATTTCATTTTAAAAGCACTTATCTATAGCAGATACAGCAAAACATACAGTTTATTAAAGCTATTACACTCTTTGTTGTACAATTAATAAATCACAATTAAAAGATGAAACATTTTTAAAACATAGTAGCTGACATTGTTTTATGTAGTGTCGGCAGCGTGGTCGAGTGGTTAAAGCGCCGGGCTCGTGACCAACACGGTATTGGCTCAAAACCCACTCGCGCCATTCTGTTGCGTCCTTGGGAAAGACACTTTACGGCACATTCCTCTGCTTGATGGTGTTGGCAAGCAGTTCTAAATTAAAGTCGTATCTCTATTCAATTACAAGCGGACAGCAATATCTTGGCATCTCCGGAAGCAGGTCGGGGTGATTGCCTACCCTATGTATTAGCGCCTCCGTCGCTTTCCTGCAAGTCAGGAGGATAAATATAGAGATAAAATAAAAAATAAAATAAATAAATGTAATCAAGGCAACAATGGTTAAAAAAACTCCCATTTAAAAATAGAATGCATAAGTCTAGGAAAAAAAGGAATTTAAATTTTTTTTGATTATAATCATCATCATCATCATCATCATTTTCAGGGAAAACATTGAATTAGTTCAGTGTATTTTCTTTGCCCTCTGGTCCTTCTGGGGTTGCTGGGGCAGCAGCTCGAGTTGGGATCTCCAAGCATCCCGATCTTCTGCAGCAATTCCGCTGGTGGAATTTCAAGACGTGATCGTGCCAAAGTCTTCAACATAATTACGCCAGCGAGTCCTGGGTCGCCCTCTGGGCTTTTTGCCACATGGAAGAGCATCCATTAGTTGCTTTGCTGTTCGCTTGTGGGACATTCGTGTCACATCGCGCAGTTGCGATCGTTCTATGCGTAGTAGTAGCCTGGTTTATCGGCAGCATGGTCGAGTGGTTAGAGCGCCAGAATTGTAATCGACATGGTCCCGGTTCGAAACCTACTCGCGCCATTCTGTTGTGTCCTTAGGAAAGACACTTAACGGCACTTTTCCCTGCTTGGTGGTCTTGGCAAGCAGTTCTAAATTAAAGTCATATCTCTATCAAATTATAAGCGGACAGCAATATCTTGGCATCTCTGAAAGCAGGTCAGGTTAATTACCTACTTTATGTATTAGCACCTTCGTCGCTATCCTGTAAGGAGGATAAATATAGAGATAAAATAAATAAAAATATAAGTAGCGGTTCAATGTTGAGAGATTGACGAATGTCAGTGATTTTAACCTTGTCAAATAAGGATAAACCTCTGACTTTTCCAAGAAACCCATTTCGGTCGCCTGTACTGGGGATTTCACTCTTTTCATCATTACGCAACACCTATGACCATAGATAAGAATAGGAACAAAAAATGATCTAAAAACAGAAATTTTTCTTTTGTACATAGCTCTCGTTTCAGTGCAACTGATCGGTAAAGCTGGCGCTTTTCCAATACGTGTGTCCAGTTCGTTGTCCTGTCTACCATCACTCGAGAATGTGACTCAAAATTAAACTTTTCCATCTGCTAGAGAGTTACTCCATTTCTTTGGAAGAACACTGGACTGGGTGCCTTGACAAACACATATATAATCTCAGTTTTAGCCGTATTAATTTTTATTCCAGCATCCAAGCAAGCATCAGAAAACCGATCAAGTGCATATTGGAGAACACTTTTGTTTGAGCTTAACAATGCGAGGCCATCTGCAAACAGCAGGCGCCAAACATTACACTCCCCAAATGTGACGCCACTACTGGAGGAACTGTCTTTGTCTATCTTGTCCATGTATATAATGAACAGAAGAGGAGAAAGAACATACCCCTGTCGTAGTCCAACACTGACATTAAAAGGTTTTGTTTTCATGCCGTTGACACGAACACAAGCTTTTGACTGTTTTAGCTGACCTCTCACGTCATATTCCAGCAGTACTGCCCACAGCTTGTCTTTTGGGACACCGTCATATGCTTTTCCAAGGTCTACAAAGCATGTATACGCCTCTTTGACATAGTCCCACGATTTCTCAAAAACTTGTTGAAAGGGCAAAGATCTGGTTTATGGTGGATCCTGCCAGGACGAAACCAATATAGTGCATCCTGAAGTTGAGGTTCAACTATTTGACGACATCTCGTTTGGAGGCACTTTGCGTTCCAGGAAGACTTTACGTATTTGTCCGAAAATAAGTTTGTTTTTTTGAATAAATAAATGAACAAATTTTTTTTGTTGAATTCGTGAAACGTATTAAATAACTTGAAACAAAGAAAAACGACAAAAACAAAATATAATTGAAAGGAGTGGGACTTTTAAATTTGCTATTGAAATTGTGTTTTGTAAACATGTTTTTCAGAGGTCGCAAAAAAATTTAGTTTCTTTTTTTTTTAAATTACAATTTGCTCAAAATCTGTGTTATTATATCCGTGACCTGACAGTTTATCAAACAACAGTTTATCAAAACTGTAGAACGGTAGACTAGCTATGGCATTGCCGCTTTTCACAATTTATTCTCATGATAATTTAAACTTGATGTTTTATTTAAAACCACAAAGAAATGGTTCTTTATAAAATTTCGCACAGTTAAATTAAACTGTAGTTCGATAAATTGTTGTTCGATCAATTGACGTAGTAGCGATCAGTGGTGTACCGAGGATTTTTGAAAGGGGGTGGGGGCCATACAATCCCACCATATTTTTGCCGCCAACGCACCAATGCCTCAAATACATGGTACGTCTTGCTTTTCTTTTTTGTATCTTATTTTGTTTTTCCCTGTCTTATAATTCCTTATCTGCTTTTTTATGTAAGGTATTGCAACCATGCATCATTCTTCTAACTACTATGTTAATTATTACTGTGTGCATGCTATAACGTTTAACGTTTTGTTGCTTCTTCCTTTTTCTTCTTCTGCTATAGTCCTATATGCTTGTTTATTTCTTTCTGTTTTTATTGTGGCGGAGCAGAAATAAAAGATACTGATACTGATACTGATACAATTACAATCAAATATGCTTAGCGGAAAATTGTTTCAAATGGGAGCTAAAAAAATGGTCTTAACTGGGAATCTGTCTCTGATTTCTTGTATTAGTGATCTTCAAAAAGGGGCCATGTTTAATGCTCTCCCCCTAAATACGCTACTGGTAGCGATTATAGCGCTGCTAATTATAACAGATAAATTAAGTTTATAAAGCTTTACTTGATAAAACTTTTTACTGTTTGATGCAGATACCATAGGGGAAGTGTGGGACCCATGATCACCAGATTTATTTAAAAACGGAAAACGGATTTTTTGAAATTTTTGCATTTGGAAACGCACTTTTGTAAGACATGCTGATTCCAAAATTAAAATTTGAGGAACTGCTGGTTTAGAAAGTAGTGGAGCTGTTTTTCGATTTTTTGGAGTAAAAAAATGTTCTTTCTAGGTTAATCTTTGCAAGAATTTTATAGTTTCCTGAAGTTACTAAAACCGTTAGTGTTGGTTTCTTTGAAAAAACTACTTAGGGGAGAGTGGGGCCCGGCTGGACACTGGGTACAATCGGACATTGTAATTTGAAAAAGAAGTTGAAAACTCTGAAACTTCAAACTGCAGACATAAATATATTTCACCCCAGACCATTCACTCGTGTTAGTTTGAAAAAACTAATTATCGTAAAATAAATGTGGTAGATGCATTTTGGTTTTTAGGGTAGGTAAGTAATTTTGGAAAGGGTATAGTTGAATTTGTTTTTACCTGAGCTTTAATTTGAATTCTTCTCACTGTTGATACATTTTAGAACTTGGTTTATTTGCTATCTTATACCATAAAATAATTTGAATTAACTTTTAAGTTTTCGGCTCCACCTTAAAAAATATAAAAAAATTCTGCTTTGGGCACAATCGGACATTTTTTTGGGGTACAGCCAGACACTGTCCGACAGTGCCCTTTGATGATTATATAAATCTATTTTGCACAATAGCCTATTTCGTTTGATTTATCAACAACTAGTAATTAGGCTTAAAATTATAATTAATTTTATTAAAGTTTATAACTACAATTTTTAAGTTGAATATGATCCATAAATTGTAAAAATTTTTTCTTAGTTTTGATAATATTTATTATTTTATAATAATTTATGAAAATTATGGTACGAAATAGACAAAGGAAGTCTACCATTGGTATGTTTACCAAAGAAAAAGCTATGACTCAAACCAATATCATAATTAGGTTTAAAAAGACAGGCATATTCCCCTTAGATGGACACATTTTTGATGAATGCGATTTTTTACCCAGTCTGGTCACTGATCAACCTAATGATGTGTAGCAAATAGGTTTATATAAAGTATCTAGCTACATGTAAATTCCACAACTTTTACAGATCTTCTTTTATTAAAACCCACAGTACATTAACTTTTCTACATGTGCTTTTTCGCTTCACAAAGACTCTTTCGTATATTATCCAAAAAGAAAAAATGAATAAACAAACAAAAAAAATACACAAGCGTAAAAATGCGGCGATCGCCACAGATGCATCAGCAAGCATCAGACATTTGGAATGAAACGAAAGCTTCCACAATGTTGATTTTTAGCGAAAAGATTCAGGGTCGCTTAATGACGTTGAGATCCAAAATCTGGAAACATTCCAGAATAATTTTTTATCTCCAGAACAGGTAATTGGTTAATCAAAAGCTCCTGGAAGAAAAAAGACACTGGAGAAGAAAAAAAGGTTGTAGCATGATTTTAACTGACACACCCCAAAAAAAACTTAAAAAGTTGTAAAAAAGTTCAGAAAGCACCAAAACGGAAAGCTAAAAACTCTGTACAGCAACGAAAGTTCAAACGTTGATGAAACACTGATTCTTCTGTCAGATCATTCATCTGACAACTTTTCAGACCCTTGCGATGTTGAAAAAAATCTCCTTGTCCCAGACTTCACTAATGAGCCTGCAATAGGTGACTATGTGCTGGTTGAATTTAAAACAATTCCCAGAAAATATTATGTTGGTCAGATCACCAAAAACAAAGATTTTGAAGGCGATCGTGAAATTTCTTTTATGTGGAAGAAACGCAATGTAACAGAGTTTTTCTTTCCTGAGGTCAGTGATTTGGCTTCAGTAAAGGAAAAAGACATTAGGGCCGTGTTGCCTGCACTCAAGGAATGTGGATCGACTAGTCGTCAACGATCTTCTTGAAATTCGATTATGACTTTTTTTCTTCAATGTACAGTACATTAGTAGTTAATCAACGTTTCCTGCTCAGCACCTTTCATGCTTTTTATTCAATGTATGTCACTAATGTATAAATTATTTTTAAAGAAATCGTGATCTATTTTAATACATAGATACGTTTTTGCATTTTCATTTTCGGCGCACTTTTTCGTTATCTGCTGCTGCAGTAAACTTTTTGGTTGTTTCTTTCATTGTTTGAAAAATGCAAGCACAAACCAAGCTGTAATATTTTGTTATTTTGCTTATTTTAATTCTTTTTTTTCATTGTCCGATAGTGCCCTATGCTTAATCCGATTGTGCCCCATACATTGGGCACAGTTGGACAGAAAATTTATTTTTTTAAATGCGCTCGTAAATTTTTTTGTAAGTTTAAATCTGTGAAAATACACTTGCATATAATAGATTTAGCTGTATAAATTATACAAAAAAAATTTGATCAGGATATAGCTTGTAAAAAAAGCACCACACTAAAAATTGTAATTTTTGTCCGACTGCACCCCACTCTCCCCTATATCTAGCTAGCAGTTGATCAAAAGTTTTGGTTGTCAAAGTGTAGTATCTATAAGCTAAAAGCTATTTTCTGTCAATTATAACTATGTGGGACCTTTGGAACATGGCGTTTCATAGGTCCCTTATATTTCAGGTCATGCCTACATTTAAATCTAGAATATCGAATAAAGGTTTGTTTAGTAAAAAAGACCTAAATAAAGCTTTGAAAGGCATTCTTACTAATGAACTCAGTTTCAGAAAAACTTCGAAAGTTTACGGAATACGGTTACCTATTGGTACTTTGCACCGTTGTAAGAAAAAGATGCATATCCAGGAAACACTGAAGTTAAAAAAATGTCTTTGACTACAACTCAAGTAAGCAAGTTTTTGTTGGGCTAAGTTTTATGCTTCTAACCTAGGCCTATGCTGACAAAGAGGCTAACAGATTTTGTCAGTTAGGTTAATGGTTTAATCTAAGCCTAATTAAGAATAAAAGAAATGAAATGCAGTGTAATAAAAAACTAGGTTATTAAATAAGGAATTTAATAACCTAATTAAATACCTTATTTAAAAACCTAGTTAGTTTTTAATAACCTAACTAAGTTATAAAATAAGGAATTTATTAATCTAGTTTTTCATATCCTGTTAATAGGCAAATTACTATTTGTATTTTTATAGATTTTCACAGAAGATGAAAAACATGCATTAAAGGCTTATACATCATTAAACTTTCAAAGCTGTTTTATGGCCTTGACAAAATTAAAGTTAAAAAACTTGCTCATGAATGTGCAAAAATAAAAAATAAAAAAATTCCTAATTCGTAGAATGAAAAAAAAATCGCTGGAGAAGATTGGTTAAAAGGCTTTCGTAAGCGAATGATAGATCTAAGTTTAAGAAAACCTGAAAGTACAAGCCTTGCCAGAGCCATGGCATTCAATCCTTTCAATGTTCATGCTTTTTTTGACAACCTCAAAAGTATTCTTAGCAATTCAAACATCCCTCCAACCAGAATTTGGAATCTTGATGAGACTGGAAATAACACAGTTCCCAATTCCAGGCATATTTTATGTAGAATTGGTACCAAGCAAGTTGGTCAAATGAGATCAGGGGAAAGTGGTTTAAACATTACAATGTGTTGCTGAGTCAGTGCTGCTGGAATGGCTCTACCGCCAGGATTCATATTTCCCAGGGTTTGATTTGCAAGCCGCATGTTGCACGGTCTTGGTTTGGCCAATCCATCAGGGTGGATGAAACTAGACATTTTTCCACAAGTCTTGAAACATTTTATTGACAATATGACAGTATCCAAAGATCAACCGGGAGTCATGGATAATCATAACAGCCATATAACTTTAGAGGGTGTTGAGCTAGCTAAAAACCATGGCTTAGATCTGCTTACCCTGCCGCCTCATTGCAGCCACAAACTGCAACCTTTAGATGTGGTTGTATTTGGAGCCTTCAAGAAATTCTACATCGGTCATATCCTGGGGAAACACTGTCTTTATATTATGTTGCAGAATCACCTTGGAAAACATTACTTTTTCATTCAGGCGGACTGGAATATTTTTCTTCAATTCAGAAAATTTTACAGAGGATTAATTTTTACCTTCCACAGTAACTGACCAGGTGCAAAACGTTTATTCAGGCGAGACAAACATTGACTCAGGTGTGCTTGACACCACTGAGGCTGCTGTTCATTCTACATCTACCCCAGCGTCACAAACCTAGGCTGTAGCCTGGGAGCAATTCCTGAAACCTCTTTAATTGAATCAATCACCCCACTGCCGAAAGCAAGGCCTCGAAAAATTCGGCGTCGCAAGAGAGTTTCTTCTGCCATCATCACATGCACACCTGTGAAAAAGACTTTTCCCTCAGCAATCAGGAGATAGTTCAACAGATGAAGAAGAGGTATTTGCTGATTCAGAAAGTAATGCCAGTCTGTCTGATGATGATGCCAGCCTTGCTCCACAAACTGACAAGCTTGTCATACTCAAATTTGGTGATTTTGTTATTGCTAATGTGCACACTGCAGCTGGAAAATTTAAAAAGTTTATTGAAAAGCTGGTTAGTGGACCAGATGAAGATGAAGAATTTAAAATCAGTTTTCTGGAGAGGTCAAGAAAAATTAAAAATGGATTTGTCCTTCCAGAAATGGAAGACCTAGCCTCCATTGGCAAAAAAGATATTGAAAAAATTTTGCCCCACCTCATGCAGCTGCTTAAACTAAACGGTTATGTGGGGTGATGAAATTTAACGTTGATTTATCATATGTGTGATTTTTTTGTGTGTGCATGTTTGTTTATGTATGTTTTTGTGTTTATTTAAAGTTAATGTGAAAGAAAACAACGTTTGGTAGCTTTGTAGGAAGTGTTCCATACGTCCCACAGGGGTGGGACATGTGGAACAAAATGTAAAAGTTTAATAATTGCTTGTAACTTAGAAACCAATTACCACACAGCTAGACGGTTTTATCCCAATGCAGAGCTACCTAATCACAACATGCAGACCAATTATTAAGCAATTTTTAGTTAAAATATAAAAGTTACAACCGTTTAAAAAAAATTGTTCCACACTTCCCCTGCTAAATATTTCCATAATAGGTCACTTGAAAAATACATTATTATGATCGTGTTTATTTATTCTCCTGACTCGCAGACAAACGTCCAACGCGAATACTTCGGGCAATCATCATATGATTATCACGAGCTGCTTTTAGAGGTGGGAAGATATTGCTGTCCGACTAAAAAAGCTTTAATTGTTTTTTTTTAATTTTTTATATAAAGATATGATTTAAAGAACTGCTTGCTAAGACGGCCAAACAAAAAGAAAGTGGCGTGAAGTGTCTTTTCCAAGGATACAAAAAACTGACTAACATAAAAAAGAGTTTTTTTAATGACGACAAAGTCAGCAAATACAAAGCAAACAAACATATAACTCTATAAAGAATAACTTTACTTCACACAATGAATCCTTTAAGCCAGTAAAGCAAAATTTATAAAAATGAATTTGTAAATCAATTTTTTTCTTTTAAAAGTATATGAAACATATTAAAAGCAGTTCTTTTAAAAATTTTTGATATTGTACAAAACTTTAAGCAAGTTAATGAAAAATTGGTTAAGGGGGAACCTTTATGTTATTGGAGGCTATATTTTTCAATTTTGAAGAAAGAAAGGCGCATAAGTTGAAACACTAAAAGCATTACGTAATTACTTCAAATCTGTCTCTATTTTTGTCGCCAAAAAGTAATGGTCTCCAAAAAAAGGTCTTCACTTCGGACTCGGAATTTTTGATTTCCATCCCTAAATTGAAGTGATCTCTTAAAAAAAAAGGTTTTCACTTTGGTCCTGACTCAAATTTCTTGATTTTCGTTCCTAAAATGGTGTTTTCCAGTAATCAGCAGTAGTTATTGTCAAAGAATTTTATTGTCACGGAGGCCGCACAAGGAACTCACGGGGCTGCAGGTTTCTCACCTCTAAAAGAAAAACAATTTTAATGCTTCCATGCTTGACAAGCAGTCAAACACATTGTTCTAAAAATATAATATTATGGAATATTTTAGAAAACCAAACCATTTGAGCTTTACGTTAAAACCTATTTTGCTTGATTGTGATCTTGAAACAACAATTTAATTTGAATGCTTATACAGTGCTTCCTCCATTATCTGGTCTAATTGGGTTGTTATTTTCAAAAATATAAACGAATAAGCAAAAAAATTGGTTAATTGAATTCTCACAGTCAAAGCAATAAAAGTATACAATATCGTATATATTTATTGTTTAAATCTGCGCTATACCAAAAAAGAATCAATTTTGAATTGTTGCGATTAGATTACGTTTTCTCAATAGATGATGAAGTAATTTTGAAATAGTGTACGGTACTATGCACTACTTCTGCGAGTAAAACACATTGGCTGCGAATCAAAATTTGGGTGCTGTAATAAATCTACATAAAGTTTTTTCTAATGAAGTAATGAAACCGTCCAGACTTTCCCAGTATTTAACAAAAATTCATCCAGATGAAAAGCATGCAAAAATGCAACATTTTTCCAATCACTTTGAGACAATTTCAAAAAACGAAAAACTGTTGGTATGATGTTTTAAATTTATTGCAGAAAAGCAATGTGGGGTTACTGGCGTCCTACAGTTTGTCTTTGATGATTGCAAGAAAAAGCAAACCTCATACGATCGGTGAAGATTTAATTTTACCATCAGTAAAAGAAGTTTTGGACATCATTTTACGTCACGAACGTCTTCTGCAGTTATCAAGTTTATTCCTTTAAGTAATAATACCGTACAGAGACGAGTTGATGAGATGGCTATCGATATAGAAGATAGGCTATACAGCATAATCAGGAATACAGAATGGAGTCTCCAACGGGATAAGTCAACTTTGCCAGGAAATGAGGCACTACTACTAGCATATGTTCGCTTTGTGTGCGATGGAGTCATACATGAAGAACTAGGAATGGTTTTATCGCTGGATATAGATACCCGGGGCAATTTTCAATTTTGTACCTATAGAATCGTAATCTACATATTTTCAACCGATCAAAAATCCAAATTTTTTTTTCTCTGCTCATAAAAATTCTATCACTCAGCTCTTGGAACAATCAAGGACTCTATGTTAGTTGTCATGGCAAAGATTTTTTTTAACGACATTTTATGATGATAAACAAACCAATCTGTTTCTTATATTGCGTTTGCAAATGTACCGAAAAATAAATATGATTGATTTGCAAATGTACCAAAAAATAAATACACGATTAAACTGTAAAGAGCTGAGTGAGAATTTTTTGAGCAGAGAAAAAATTTGGATTTTGATAGATTGAATATGTATGTAGATTTCAATTCCATGGGTACGAAATTGAAAATTACTACCCGGGGTGAGACAGTATTTTAAAAAGTCAAAATAAATTTCAAAAAAATCAAACTCCAGTGACTAATGTCATAGCGTGTGCAACTGACGGCGCCGCATTTAGAATTAGCCGTTACTGTGGCTTCATTGCACTACTGAAAGCAGAGGTGCAGTCAAGACTCGGTGCTTCGAGTCCGAGACGAGACGAGACTTTGGAGTATTGAGACCGAGACGAGACACGAGAGTAGTTTAGGTTGGGTCATTTGCCGTCAATTATGCCGGATCTGAAGGGGATTTTAAGATGGATCTGAAATGGATCTTAATCTCGCATTTTGAGATGGATCTTAATTGAGGTGGAGTTTTGAATCATTCAGATGATAAACACGACTAAAGCTTCCTGCAATTAACCGAAAATCGGAGTCACAGTGACCAAAAAAAAGAAAAATAAATACAAATCCTGTACCAACTCCAGCACATCTAAAAAAGCGGCTCCGGCTTCAACATATTTAAAAAAACTACTTCGGTTCCGACTCCAACCAAACTCCGACTTCTTACTCTGACTCCACAACCCTGGCTTAAACCGAAACATCTTATGTAATGTCTCGTGAGTAGTTTAAGTTGGGTCATTTACCGTCAATTGTGCCGGACTTGAGGTGGATCTAAGGTGAATCTTAAGGTGGATCTAAAGTGGATAACTCAACAGTAGCTCTAGCTAGAACTACGAGTTTGATTCCCAGGCAGAGCAACGCAGGCGCATCCAACCGCATGCCTATACCAAGCAACGAAGTTGTGAGTTTGATTTTTGCCTACAGCGACGTAGTTGCGTTTAACTACAAGCTTGTTTTAAAGTTGAGCAACATCCATCTTTATGGAAGGTAAGAAGTGTTATTAAAACAATGAAATACAAACCCTTTTATATTTTTAAAACTGTTTTTGTGCGTGATTTTCTGGTAAATGTTGATATATGTTCGATGCAAGATTGAGTTTTGGGTTTTGAACACTTCAGTTCTTTTGTTCGGGCGAGTGCGTTCCTACCTAATTCGAAGCGCAAAGTTTTGTCGCGTGTGTACTAACTTAAGCTTCATTTTACATTTTCATGTATATTAAACATCCACTTCTTAAATATAAAATAATATTAAGGATAATTTCGGTAATAGCAAATTATATTGATTGCTATAACGATGTTTTTCAAACAGGCTCCTAAAGTTATAAAAGTGTTTACAAAGATTTTTCATTAGAACTTTTGTAATCACTTTAAGCCAGGGTTTGCTGACTTTTTGTACCGGTTCACCTTATTTAACTTTGCGAAAAATCTGCCCGTTGCAATTCAGGTTGGAAAATTACATTTTGTTTCTATTTGTGCGAAAAAAGTAAAGTGAAGACTGTTGTATCTTTGCACGAATACACAGGTTTATTAAATAACAATAATTAAAATTCACAAAAAATACTTAGCCAAAAACAACCGTATTGAAATAGAAGGTTTTTTAGTTCGTTGACTGTAATAGCTTGATGACTTTGAACTGACTGATGAACCGGAATAGATGCGCAAATTTAACTTGTTACAATTATGCTTGGAGATACGCGTGTCCAATAATTGATCGAGCAGAAGGCGCTGTTTAAGATTAAGCGTTTAAGAAAACACTACGTCATCGATTGCACAATATCACAACAAAGACTAAAAAAAACTGCACTTTAACTTAAATATCCTATTTATTTTTTCGTTTAAAAGTAAAGACATTTTTGATCCTCACTATAGTATGAAGAGAAAACTAAGTTTGTCCATTAGGATACTGGGCAAGATCTTCCTAAGCCAATCCCATTGTCCTCCAAAGTGGTACCAAAATGGTGCATCCCCCACCAAAGTGGTAAACTCTCAAAAAATATTGGTGCATCTCGGAATACGTTTATATTGCTATAAAGATTTTACAAACATTTGTATGAATACATACACCCACACGGATTAATTGCCACACTCACTTTCAAAAAAATTGCACACAGTTTTTGGGAGCAAAGGCCTATAAAGCAGACTAATTAGAAGAGGTGCGACTTTAAGTCGTATAATCAGTTTCATCTTTTTGGATTTTCATGTGGTTATGTCTAGAAGATAGCTTTACTTTTTTTACACTGTTCATTTCGTGAGTTTTTAAAAGCCAAGCCTGATTTTATATGTTGCACTTTGGCGGAAATTATGTCAAGTAAAAGTATTTCACTATTGTGTCTGCGACCACTCGTTCGGTGTATTGAGCATCATATCCAAAATTTTTGTTGGATTCGATTTCGGTGCCGAAGTAATTTGATGTTGCTGTCACGCCCCGAAAGTGAATTTCTTGTTCATATTACGTTGTTGGCCATTGCAAAACTTTTAACCATCTTCCGGGTATTGCACGATTGTAATGGGAATTTTGGTGTATTGATTGTAAGGAAAAGTATCAACGCTTTCCTATTAAAAACTATAACTAAACAACAGACGTTTTACAATCATTATTTTGTGCTTTATGTTCAGATCCCCCGAAAACGTGTGAAGTTTTAAGGAAATTTAACAACAAAGAACTAAGAACAATGCACAGTAAGTAGAAAACAACACAATAAAAAATTACATGTCTATTATTGCTTTTATTTTCTTACAGTGACTTTTTCCTTCAACCGACACGCCAGAATAAATCTTACTGTAGTGCGCAATCCAGCGGTGACAAAAAAAGGGATTAGTGGTTACTTTAGAGGACGCTGTTGCGCCAAAAATTATTATTTACGGTTATTAACGAGTTTATGAAATTTATCTCTTCTTGAATGATTTAATGTTTGCTTTAAGGTTATATAGTTCTTAAGTATTTGGCAAGTAGAACATTATAAAATTTTGTTACAAGTACGGGTTGCTCTGTGATGCTATCGCCATCGTTGACTATTTGTGAAAATCATACGATTGTGGATTCAGACGATTCTTTGTTGGGGTCCAGGTCAAAATCCCGAAAATCAAAATCCCGAGTATCAAAATTTCTGCTTTAAGTGACATAAATGCATTAGTATATTATATATATATATATGTGTGTAAAGTCCCAAAAATATTGTTTTCACACGATCCTCGTTGAACCAATCAGATGGATTTATTTAAAATAGGAAAACGGGGAAAACTTTAATTTAATGTTTATATGTAGATCTGTTAAGGCGTTATTTATGTTTGCTTTTCATTTGTGCTGATAAACAAGTTTTAAACTCGAGTCAACTTGTTTAACGGTTTGAGGGACATTGGTACATATGTGTACCATAAAGTTATTTTGACATAGCTACTTTTATATTCCGATTTTCGGGATTTTAAACGTTCAGGATTCTGATTTTCAGAATTTTGAACGTTCGAGATTTTGACTTTCGAGATTTTGAACGGAACCGCTTCGTTGTATACTTAACAAAATTCTATGCCTCATAGAGTTATGTAATTATTTTTAGATATAACCTACATAATTATATAAAAACGAAACATAAAAGATAAATGCAAAATTAAAAAAACAAGTTTTGAATAGCTTCAAAAGAAGCTTGATAGAAATTCTGTAAATCAACAAAATTGTTAATCTATTGGTTCTGTTACCAGGTAGGTTATTCATATTTTCTGTGCTCTTCTGGTAAACAGACTTATACTTAAAATCTTCATTTATTTAACTAAAAACTCTAAAAACAGTCAACGTTTCAAGCGTTATTGCAGACGCTCTTCGTCAGGACTTAACTTAAAATAATATTGATAAAAACAATGAACGAAAGTAGACATACTATTCAGGGTTGCCAGATCCCATTGATAGAATAAAGCCAAAGGAGGGAATAAAAAAAGCCAAAAAGAAGCCAAACAATTTCACCAGCTAGAAAATATATTTTCGTTCAAAAATCATGGTGTTCTCTTAAAAAAAAAAAAAAAAAAGGTCTTCACTTCCATTCCATGTCGGACATCCCTATTTTCTTTCTAAAGTCATGGTGTTCTCTAAAAAAAAAGGTCTTTATTTTCATTCCATGTCGGACTTCCCTATTTTCGTCCCAAAGTCATGGTGATCTCTAAAAAAAAGATCTTCTTTTAAAATCTGTTTATAATCTCTCCATTTTTCTCCCAAACCCATCCACCCGGAAGCCATAAGCAAAAAAAACCAAAAAGCCAAACAAAATTTTTGATGCCAGCCAGATTGAAAAAAAGCCAGATTTTGCAAATTTGGCAAAAAAAGCCAAAACACCAAACTGAAATTCTGATGCCAAACCTGTTCAAACAAAGCCAGATTTCTCAAATTTGGCGTCAAAAAAGCCAATCTTGCAACCCTGATACTACTGTTTTAAATTTGAAAAATGGATAAAAAAGAGAAAAAAGCAAGTCATGTGATACATAGACGGTCAAGGATGTAAACACAAGCAAACAATCAACCAAAAAAAGCAATGGGTTTATTTTAAATCAATGTAAATTTCATTATAAAAACAATTTTCTTTATCATTTACTGTTAAATGACAAAAAAAATCAACTAAAAAAAGCAACGGGTTTATTTTAAATCATTGTAAATTTCATTATGAAAACAATTTATTTAACAGTAAATGACAAAGAAAATTGTTTTTATAGTAAAATTTACATTGATTTATAATAAACCCGTTGCTTTTTTTGGTTGATTGTTCGCTTGTGTTTACATCCTTGACCGCCTATTTATCACATGACTTGCTTTTTCTCTTTTTTCCATTTTTCAAATTTAAAACAGTAGTATGTGTATTTTGGTTCATTGTTTTTATCAGTATTATTTTAAGTTAAGTCCTGACGAAGAGCGTCTGCAATAACGCTTGAAACGTTGACTGTTTTTAGAGTTTTTAGTTAAATAAACTGAAGATTTTAAGTATAAGTCTGTTTACCAGAAGAGCACAGAAAATATGGAAAATTGCTAATGTCCGGCAAATGACAAAAAAATTCTCGCGACACAAGAAGAATAAAGTATTTAGGTTCTTCAAATATATGGAAATAGATGTAAGCCAAAATTTTTTAAGGTCCTTTTACATTTAACATCAGATAAAAACTGCTGTTATACCAAACCAGAGGTCACAAAACTACGACCCGCTGCATTATTTTTTTCGGCCCATCGCATATTATCTCAAAGAAACTAAATGCAAAGGCTTATAGTAATACAAAAATAAATATCAAAATTTCAATTGTCAGGCCACAAGAAATGTACTCATGATTTTATATTTTCTGTTTGTGGCTACAATTTTTCACAGTGCATTTCAGATAAATCAGCTTATGATTCTTTACTGTACACTCCAGGTCAGTGTTTTTCAACCTTTTTTCGGCTGCGGTACATTTTTTACTTTAGAAAAAAGTCACGGCACACTGCTAACATAAAGTTAAAAAAATAACAAGTTGCAAAATAAAAAGTTAATTTTTAATTTATGTTTCAACATAATTCAATTAGTGTGAACATTGGGCTTGTTTGGATAAACACAAATTGGATATTCTGGTAGGAATAGAGGAAAGGCATACGCGGAGCTCTTGTTCGACAGCTGTCAATCTTTCTCTGTACTTTGTTTTTATAGCAGTCAGGTTTGAACAGCTAATGTGTTGTTGAAAACGGGAGCAACATTGAAACAGCTTTGTTTGACAGAACGGGGAATTCCTTCGCAGCAGTTATCCAGAAACTGTCCAAGGTACTTCTGCGAAACATAGCTTCAAACTACGATCTTGCCTAAGTTCAGTTAATTCCTCTTGCTCTTGCAACGTTATGTCAAGTTCAACAACTGCGGATGAACTGTATGGGTCCCTCACCCAGTCAAACACGACAAATAAAACGACCGTTTGTCCTCCAGAGTTTTCAAGTGTTTGCTTATTGTCTCACAAAGGACAGCATTATTGGCATTTTGCTGTTTTGGGGCGAGTGGAAATATTTCAAGATTGCCAATTTCCACGTGTTGTTGCCAAAGGTGCAACTTTGACCAAAATTTGTTAATTTTATCGGTACTTGTAAGCAGATTTTCATTTCGGCCTTGCATTCGTGTATTTAATTCATTCAGATGTTAAAATATATCTGCCAGAAATGCCAACTTTGTACACCGTTTATCACTTGCAAGCAGCTGTGCGAAATCTGACCTTTGGTTAGTTAAAAACTCTTTAAGTTCTTCCCGCAACTCATACACACGGGCCAGCACTTTGCCCCGCGACAAACATCTCAACTCTGCATGAAGCAGTAAAGTTGCTTGCTCCGCTCCCATTTCCTCACACAATAGAGCAAACAAGCGACTTTCTACAGGTCTCATCTTTACAAAGTTTACCATACTCACCACATCGTTTGAGACAGGAACTAGACTGCTGGTAAAGGTTTAGAAACAAGTGCCTCGTGGTACAAAAACAGTGTGTAAAGATAACATTTTGATTTCTTTCTTTTACTCTACTGACAAAACCTTTATTTTGTCCGACATAGCTACGGCCCCCTTCAATAAAGATACTTATAAAGTTTTCCCAATTTCCATTTTCAAGATATTCCGTTGTAACACAAAAAATTTCTTTTCCTGTTGTTTTTACTAGTGTTTTGCAAAAAAGAAATTTTTCCTGATAGTATTTCCACCAAAAAAAACGGAAGTTGGCCAATAGTTGAACATTTTTACTTATATCTATATACTCGTCCAATTGCAGAGAAAAATGTTTGACATTGCAAATCTTTTCCAAAACAATAGTTTCGATATCTACAGACATGTCATCAACAGGTTTGCTAATTGTGTTGTCTGAGAGAGGGACTTTAGTTACTCCTCAAACCGTGTCAGAGCCGAGCATTTCTTTTACTATGGCTTTGTAGGCAGGTAATATTAATGACCCTGCTATAGTGTGCGGTTTTTTGATTTGACTACAAGCTCAGCTACTTGAAAGCTAGCTTTGACAGCTTTCTCGTTTATTTAACGGCCCTATTCATAAAGGTGGCCTGTTTCTCTGTGTATTTGATTAAGCGAAGAAAATAGCCTGCCAGCTTGTTTTCGAGAGAAGGATGTTTCAGTTGTAGATGACGTATAAGTTTGCTTGAGACCACAGCACTGTTGGATAGCTTTTCGCCACATACTACGCGCAACGGAGTAGGTTTTGTAGCATCCGCAGTGAAAGTAAATCTGAACAAAAGATAATTTTTTTGTATTTTCTTGATATCACTGTTTTTGTTTTTTTTTGACCACTGCTCATACTAGGAATTTCTTCTGGGAAAGCGTTATTTTGGTTAGGTTCAAGTTCGGCTTTTCGACTTCTATTCAAAAATTTATCCATTACTTTTATTAACGTACTACTTGTCTTAAAACAGTTCTGCCTAAAATTTTAGTTAAAATATTTTAGACTCTTAAATTTTAAATTAGACTGCCTAAAATTTTATCCAAAATAATAAAAAATTTTTCGATAAAATTAATTACTCTTTAATTCCTTACTTTATCTGGACTCGACAATATAATCGAACTTCTTTTAATTCTTCAAGAAATTTTAAGACTGTCCTCAAAAGGGGGATTTCTTTTGATGGGGAGTCAGGTGTAAATTCGATAATAAAATTACCAGGTACAATAATTCTCAGATAAAGATCCTTTGTTTTTTCAATTTTCATACTTTTTTAACTAACTGTTTAAGCATTAAAAGCAAAACTGCAAATGACGTAATAGTCAAACAAAATACTTCTCAGGGAAAGAAAAAAGTGACGAATTGAGCGAATTGACAATTTAGACCATGGCGAATTAGACGAACTGAAATGTACGCAAAAGATAGGAATTCTGCCAGGACCGACAAAAAAGTGACGACTTGAGCGAATTAACTACTTAAACGATGACGAATTAGACAAGTTCTACTGCAGATGAAACTTGACAATTTTCAGTGGGAAAACCGATTTATTTTATTTTCCGATCTTAAACCGATTTAACCGAAGGGTTTATTTTCCGATCCAGACAGAATTGAGAACGATGCATAACTGTTTCAGAATCGGACATCGGTTTGAATGTAACTCTGCTGATTTGTCGATTGAACCACAGTTGGAACTTATTGATTTACAAGCAATTAGATTGTTAAAAGAGAAACACAGTGAACGAAAGTTTGTTAAATTTTACTGCTGCCTTAGTGATGATGAGTTTCCAAAGCTGAAGAAATTTATATCTCGTATGGCATCAATGTTTGAAACAACTTATTCTTGTGAGCAAATATTTCAAAAATGAAATACGTGAAGTCAGAGCATTAAACAAGATTGACTGATAAACATTTGAAAGCGATTCTCTTGGTTGTATGCACCAATACCAGATCAAAATCTTTATCGCATCCTTAAAGATAAATGATAGTTTCATAAATCTCAATAAATTAATTTTTGTATTGATTTTGTTTGTTATACTTCACATTATTAATTTATAAAATTTCATTCAGCACTTCGTTTGTATCCGTCATACTATCGTCAGTCCTCATAGTTATCTGGCCTTTTATGAAAAAAGTTTGCTGACCCCTGTACTAAGCTAAAGTTAAAACAACTTCTAATCTAATATAAATAAACTGAGCTTAAACTAAACTACCTTTAGGCCTCCATTTAGGGCGAAATCCCTTCCAAGGTCTACCAAAATGGCCCAAATATCCATCGGCAATTACGCCACGAATACCATGTTTTACTCCATGTGGAAACAGAATTGTTTTGATTACTTATTGTCTCAAAATTAAATAATCATTAACTTATAAATAAGCAATCAAGTTTTTAAGAGTTAAATTTTTATTTTATTTTCATCTTTACATTTATTCTCCTGACTCCCAGGAAAGTGTCGAAGGCGCTATATACAAGGAAACTATCAAGCGATTGACTCGACCTGCTTACACGCAAGCAAAAATATTGCTGTCTGGTTTAACTTTTTTGGTTTTAAGAGATATAATTGAAATTTAAAACTGCTTGATAAGAGCGCCTAGCAGGGAAAAGTTACGTAAATTGTCTTTTTCAAAAAAAGAATAGAATGGCCTGAGTAGATTTTGAACAGCGACCGTGTCGATCGCAGTCGCGGTGTTTCCAACCGCTCGACCACAAAGTCGACATTAAAATTGGTCGCAAAATAAAAAACTTTGCAAATTGGTCTGCATGGTAACAAAAAATAAAAGCTTTTGTATATAATTTACATTTTAAAACGTTAAAATTGAACACTTTTTTAAAACTCATTAGGACGAAAACAGTTCTCGGTACTTAAATATTCTCGTTGTCACGATTTTCAAATGTACTTAGATCGTGTCTTTGTTGGGATCTATGGGAGCAAAAAATTTCGTCGCTTCGATCCTAAAATCTCATAACTTCTTTTGTACGTAAAGGTTTTGTGTTGTTTTAAATATTAAAAATGTTGCACTCCAAAGTATCTTTTCGATATTTAAAGGTTAATTTATTGTTAGTTTATAATGAAATATAAGATAAAACTGTTTTCTTTATTTTCGTGGATTATACATCAGGCAAGTGCCGTGAGTAATTACTCGGGGTAGGCAGTCGGTAATTAAAACTAAGCTTTACTTCCTAATGGCGTCATAATTAAATTCTAAAAAGTTGTTAAAATAGGGAAAGATGCATAACCAATATACAATGATAAAAAAAACATTAAAGGTTTTTTTCATCATTACTGTGGTTTGCCAGGGTTTTTGAAAACTTTAAACCTCATTTTCTCCAAACTGACCTGTTTGAAAGACTGCACGCAGCCCCTATTTTGTGGACTGATGAAAAGTTGTTCACGGTTGAAGCAGTCCACAATACACAGAATAACCGGACTTGGGCTAATAATGTTGAAACATTTCTGTAGAACAACGGATATCATTCAGACGTCAAAAACCTGCTTCAAGTGTGATGTGGACTGGTGTGACATCATGTGGCCAAAAAACACCCCTTATCTTTATTGAAGGGGTGTAAAAATTAATCAGCACGTTTATCTGGCCATGTTGAAAAATGAAATGCTTTCGTAAGTTAAAAAACTATGGGAAATAATGTTGTGACATTGCAGCAAGATGGAGCAACTTCCCATACTGCCAAAACGGTTCAGAGTTGGTGTAAGGAGAATTTTACGGTTTTTTTGGTCAAAAGAGTTTTGGCTCCCTTCCTCACCAGATTTAAACTCGATGGACTTTGGAGTCTGGTCTATGTTGGAGCACAAATCCTGTGTAACTTGTCATAAAAATATTGATGCTCTGAAGCACTCATTAGAGAAAAGCTGGAATGAAATATCTCCAGGAACTCTGCGTGCAACATGTTGTCAGGTTATTGACAGACTTCGATGTATGATTCGTGCAAAAGGGGATTATTTCGAATAAATGTTGATAAATCTAAAGTGTATTTTCGTACCTTTATTTTAAGCCCTTACTTTAAACGATTGTTTCTATGAGTCTACACTTGGCGTTTACACCGTGTAAAAAGCAGGTGCAAATCGTGTCTACTTTATCTGCAAATATATCAAAATTTTTAGTGTTTCAAGCATGGTAATTTAATTAACAATTATAATTTTGTTGCATTAGCTGCATATTTTTTTCCTAGAAGGAAATTACTGCTGATGTATATTTCTCAGGGTAGGCACTGCCTACCTTGCCTACTCAGAGGGCACGTCTCTATTATACAGAAAACTTAACTTAATAGACTTATACTTGATAACCTGTCGTTTCAATAAATTGGGATAAAACTATTCATTGTATTTAAGCAAACAAATGTCTTTTAGAATAGAATAAACAAAGGTCTTCACTTTTATTATAAAGGTAGGCTTAGTTTTCATTCCAAATTTTGGTTTTCACTTCAACTTTATACGCTTTTCAAAAAAAAAGAAGCTTTTCACTGCCAGCGTTAGTTTTATTGTAACTGATAGTAAAAGTCAATAAAGATAAATTCGCTGCTGTTGGGTCTATCCAATTAAAATACAGTAAACTTCGTTTAATCCAGATTCGATTTGACGCACAAATTGATCCGTATTATGCGAAGATCCGGATTATTCAAAGGCTATTGTTTCAAGCCAGACGTTATCCAGAGTAGTAAGATGTAGATAAAAATCACCCTATTTGAATATATAAAAAGAACTAACAAAGTTAGCGTACTTTAATATCCTAGCTATGCAACACAATTACAGCACACTTATATACGACGCAACTACTCTACAACAAACCAACAAACACATTTCCTAAATTAGGGTCACCATATCTGAATAGGTGGAATTTCGGACAGACATAGGCGCACCAACGAAAAAAATTTTTGAAAGGGCGGACAAAATAAATTTCTTTACGATTCTAGGACGAAGACAAAAAAAAAAAAAAGTCTTTACTTGGAATCGATCTTCGATTTTCCTATTTTCATCCCAAAATCATGGTGTTCTCTAAAAAAAAAAAAAAAGTTTTTCACTTCAAATCGATCTTACATTTTTCTATTTTTGTCCCATAATCTATGTGTTTTCTTAAAAAATTGCACGTTGTTTTTAGTTAATACTAAAATTCCAGACATTTGGGCTTTTTTTAAAATTCCATCCGGATACAAAATTTTACTTAAAATTCCGGACATGTACGGAATTTTCCAAACGGTATGGCAGCTCTACCCTAAGTTAAACTGATATAAATTTCAAGTAACAAGCAACATAGCCAACGTTTGTAAACCGGAACGTGGAATAATGTTTATGTCGTTGACAAAAGACATCCTGCTACAGTTGTGAAGCGAAAAAATTCGGATTATGAATATAAACAGAACAATTTTCTTAATAAAAAGATTAGAATTCGTTTGTATCTTCAGTTTTAGGCTTTAGGATTAGGATTTATTTTCAGTTTTATCCAGATTAACCGAGGTTTACTTAGCTCAATAAATTGAGCACGGTTCATCCACAAGTGCGTCTGGTAAAGAAGCGCTGTCTTATGTTTGGAGGTTCTAGAAAATAGTATCATAATAACAACTGACGTGTCACAATTAAGATATATTACGTCACATAAAAAACTATCATTTTGATTCTACCATGCAAACAATTAATATGGTGATAAACTGACTTGTAAAGGCCCGTTCGACTACGACCGTGGAATCAATGATATCGTTGGTGGAATGACGTATTCTTTGTTCGTTCTATTGATTTTTTAAAAATTCTTTCGCTTAAGCAAAGAAAAAAGTCATAAAAAAACAAACAAAAAATACTTTATTCCACGTTCTTAGTGAAAACTAGCTTGTAATTGGCGTAGACTGTAGTTCTACAGTTTTTGATTTGCATACCAGTAGTAGTTAGAAGATATAAATTATAATAAGGCATTTTAAAGACATCTTAGTTTACCTATAAGGATAACTCTGCATTAACTTTCAGATTTTGTCACGGATGATCGGTTTTTTCTTTTTGTTGGAGCTAGTTTAGTGGCGGGAAAACTACCAGGACTGGATAGTAGTGATGATTTTTATTCTTACTCTGGAGTAAAATATTTTTTCTTAATCCTACTCCGGAGTAAGTTTTTTTAAGTTTCTCCACTTAGAATCAGTCTCAGATTTTTCAATATTTGTGAAAAAATCATGGTGCTCTCTAAAAAAAGGTCTTCACTTGGAATCAGTCTCGGTTTTTCAATTACACTATTCTAAAAATTCCTTACAGTACGGCAAACCAATAATGCAGTAGAGTGTCACAGACTTTGTTTTGGAATCCTATAAGACCAATAGAACGAGGTAACCCGAATACCTGCGCTAAAACAAAACTGTGTCTAATTTTATTTTATTCCGGCTTGAAAAGGAGTTTACTATGAGCCTAAAGCTTTTATACAGTTGGCTTGAGCCAAGTTCGGATTGATTCGTTGAAGAATTTTCTTCACAGACAAACTGAGATCACTGTCTCTTAATAAAACGAATGTATTACAAAATTCACAACTCACAATCGACAAAAACCTCTTCCGCGCTGTGCCACTGCAAAGCAATAACAGCGCCAAAAACTTAATTTTGTCCCACACAAAACAATTCTACCTCCGAAGAATTAATCTCCAATGCACTGGCACAAACAATTTACAGCACTTATCAACGCAATACAATCAAAAAATCCTTTGCCCACGCTCTGCGCCCAAACCAACGCTCAACCAGATTACTTTACTCTCTCTCTCTCTAATCATCTCTCTCAATACGATCAAGCGAGCGTATATATAGACAAATGTCACTTGACGACCAATTTACATATATATTCTATATCAGGGGTGTCTAACCGTTTTTGAGCCGAGGGCCATTTTGACTCATCAAAAATAACACCCCACTTTTTCTCCCAAAATCATAGTGATCTCCAAAAAAAAAGGTCCTCACTTGAAATTAGTTTTAGATTTCCCACTCTTTGTCCCAAAATCATAGTGATTTCTAGAAAAAAAAAGTCTTTACTTAAAATTGGAAAAACCGGGACGTTTTGGTCGAAACGGGCCTAAAAAACGGGACTATCGTGGCTAAACCAGGACGTTAGGTATGGTAAGCCTACTTTAACGCAGTGTTCTCTAAAAAAAAAGGTCTTAACTACAAATCAATCTCCGATTTCATAATTTTCGTCTCTGAAAACTAGCGATCCTGAAAAAAAAACAAGAAAAAAGGGGTCTTCACATCAAATCTGTCTCCGATTTCTGCCAAAATTGGCGGGACAGAGAGTTTCAAAAAATACTGCGCGGGCCACTCAAAATTTTTATGCGGGCCACTCAAAACTTTTATGCGGGCCACGGGTTGGATGCCCCTGTGCTATATAATGCGAGAATTTACAATCGTTGCAATCTTCTATATATACCTCAAGTGCGCCAGACAAATAAGACGAAAAAGGCGCATTAGGCCTACGTAATTACTGTCTGGCGAAAGAAAGAAATAAAGGGAAGATGAGTTCGAGCAATCGTAAGCAAACCGTAGATATTTAAATCACACAATACAAGAGCGATTATACCTTGCCCAAGCGATTTCTAAGTCATAAAAAAACTTTAAATTACTTTAAGACGGAAAACAAACTATATCGCCATGACTTAAAATTATTACAAATGAAGTGTGACATAGAGAAGTAAGAAGTAATGAATATTTTTTGTTATTCCTACTCCTACTCCCCAGCCCTGCAAACTACGGCCTGCCAATCCATTTAATTTCGTTCAACAATTATTCAATGCTATATCTTGAAATGTGGCAATTTTTTTGTCTTCTCCTCCCAAGAGTGATGTCATAAATCAAAGTGAAAAACTTCGTTTGTATTCAAGTTCCATATATTTTATCGGTGAAGTTCACGTTGTAACAAAAGTGAAGACCTTAGTGCGGTCCTCAAACAAAACCAACACTTGAATGCGCTCTCGAGCTAAAAAACTTACCCACTTCTGAGCTAGTTATTTCATTGTTTTTTATTTAAATGAAGCAAGGCAGAACATTGATTAATAATGAATGATGATTATAAACTTTGTAGGGAACAAGGTTGCAAACTAGTAGCTGAGATTAAAAATTATAACAAGCTAGGCCTATTTGTTTTTTAATTAATTCAAAAACAAAGTTAAAACCTCTTTAAAACAAGTTTCAATCTCTTCAAAACAGGTTTTTTGACCAAAAAAAGTGGTTTTCAAGTTAAATCAGGTTATAAAACAGATGCCACTAAAGAGTACCATCTATGGCACTATGCCTCGCGCACGCCGAACCAAGAAACGTTATTCAAGTTAAGAAAAAAATATTAACGCATTTTACTATTATTTTTATTTTATACAAAAAAATAAAAGTGTTGCTTTGGCTTGCTATACACATGTCACAAATCAACTTAGTATGCGGCTGTAATCAAAGAATATTTTAATCTTGCTTTTACTACCAGTGAGGGCCGCTATTAAAAAAGCTCCTGACCTTTTTTTATCTAAACCTTGGCCCTATTCATCAAAGTTAAAGTTAATTATTACTACGTAGATAACATACCAAAATTGTACGTAGGCCTATACGTTGTGAATGTTTTAACGGCGTAGATAACGAGCCAAAGATGCACTAAGAAAACAACTCAACCAAAGTAATAATTGTACTTCAACAATAAAAAGTCATCAAGATCTCTATTCACGTTGATTCGCAAACTTTAATGTGGTTGAGAAAAGATTTATCATCGAGAGACAGGCGATGAATTTCTAGCAGATGCTTCAGGATTCCACCTTGGTAATGTTTGTAGGACCGCTTGCACAGCATACACGTGTACGTCTTCTTGCTTTGGAAGTTCTCTCGTGGGTTGCTCGTGCTTGTCAGGTCGATTGTTTCATCCGAACTTAGTTGAGTTTGGCTGCTATTGGTTGGAACTTGTTTTTGTTGCTGATTAGAAGTGGAAGCAAATGTGGTTGAAGTTTGCGGTTTTTGATGGAAAGCTAGGTGATCATTTGACTCAGCCGAATTCTTCTTTAAAAAAGATTGCAAAACTGAGTTTTCTGAAGTTTTTTCTAAAATATCTCCCAAAACGTTTTTCATATCTTTTTCGGAGAGTTGATTAAGAATATTAAAATGTTGTAAGTTCTTTTTTGAACTTGGTTCTTGATATTTAGAGTCTAGAAACGTGGATGACGGAAAAGATTTCTTTTGATTAAAAATAGGAATAGATTTCGTTTCTTTATCTGTAAATTCTGATGAAAATGAAGTAGGATCAGAAAATGAAGCAGCAGACGTTTGAGACTGCGAAACTTCTTTAACTGCAGACGGTTTGGGTTTAATATTAGACGTTTCATCATCTTGACTAATTTTTCTCTTCTTTTTTTTAGGCTCTTTTATAATTTTAGGAGATCTGGCTTTCTTTTGAGAGGTATTTGATTTTTTCTGTTTTGAGACACCAATCAGCTTTTCAGCAGTAAAAAACTGTCTTCTGAGAAGAGTTATTTCACTTTTCAATCTTTCAAATTCTTGTAACTGTTTAGCAGCTAGTTCATTAGAATGTTTTAATTCGGCAATGATTAAAAACGACAAATTCGCAACCATTTTTGTTCCAGGATCTGCATCTTCCAACATAGAAAACACTTGCTCTAGAGCATTATTCCAAAAATTCATTTTTCAAAAATAATTTTGACCTAGTAGCAAAACCTTTTAACTTTTGATTAATAACCTAAAAGAATGAAACAGGAAAAGATGTTTATTTTGAACTTGTAATTTTTTCTACTCTCAAAGCATGTATATACCCTATAAATCAAAAGCACGAGTAAAAAATTGTCAGACAAAATGCTGAACAAAATAAGTTTGAATTATTACGAAAAACATATTTTAACTTGCAAAAGGTAGGTGTTCAACTTAACATGGGAAATTGTCGTATAATTGACAAAGTGTAACCTATTATCAGTATTTTTGTAATGATTATGCAAATCCATTTTATTTATTTTATTTTATCTCTATATTTATCCTCCTGACTTGCAGGAAAGCGACGGAGGCGCTAATACATAGGGCAGGCAATTACCCCGACCTGCTTCCGGAGATACCAAGATATTGCTGTCCGCTTGTAATAGAAATTTGACTGTAATTTAGAACTGCTTGCCTGGACCACCAAGCAGGGGAATTTGTCGTAAAGTGTCTTTCCCAAGGACACAACAGAATGGCGCAAGTGGGTTTTGAACCGAGACCGTGTTGGTCACGAGCCCGGCGCTTTAACCACTCGACCACGCTGCCGATCAATGTTCAATACAAGTTTTCCATAATATAACCAATGAACTATATTCACTGAAAATTTGCACAATAGCTGCTTATGATTTCACGAAGAAAAAACTAAAATTTTATCATTATTTTACAAATATTCAACCTTCAGCACTAATGAGTTAAACCCTAATTGTAGCACTTTAAAGAGGTTATTACAATGAACAACTAAATAATGAACAGCTTCCTTTTATTTTAACTTGAAAACGTAGGAGCAAACGTAGGTAGTAACTTGCAAAGTACTCAACTTAAACAATAGTTATAACACTTCATACTGCATGAACAGCTTTCTTTTATTTTAACTGGCAAACGTAGATAGTAACTTGCAAAGTGCTCAACTTAAACACTAATTATAACACTTTATACAGTTTATTATAATGAGCAGCTTTATAATAAACAGTTTCTTTCTTTTAATAAACTAAAAGAAATATTTGAATATTTTTCTCACAACGAGCAAACTCCAAGCATTTTGCTTACAAGAACACAAACGATATTTGTTATGAAAAAGTTGTTCTCCAAAACTGGAGACGTCAGACCTCGGTTAATTCGGATTCGATTTGACAGACAAAATCATCGGAATTAGGCAAAGATCCGGATAACCAGAAGCTTTTTATTAAAAATTACAGAACACAAGAAATCATTTATACTTTCAGTTTCATCTGAATTAAGCGAAATTCCGCATTAACCGAATCCGGATTTACCGAGGTTTGCTGTATTTAAGCATTTCAATTCTTTGCAACTTTTTCAGAACTGTTTGATCATGTCAAATTTAAGCTCATCAAGACTTGTTACTCCAAAATTGTTTTTTCGACAAAACCATAAAGCTTAAAAACCATGGTTACAAGATAAACTTTGTAACCCGATTGATCATTTAAAATGGATTTACGATCATTTACCGCGTTACGAACACGTTCGATTTAGTAAACCGATTAATTATTTACAATGCCATATAGCAAATTTCTACCACAAAAGTTAACTCTAAATTCAGTTTTGTGTCAATAAACGCGGTGAAATTATAAAATTATTTATATCTGAGGTTCTTAAACTGGGGGCGTGAAAGATTCATCAGAGGAGCTCAAACAACAGGCACGAAATTACTGTAAATTAATAGCTGCAATGATAATTTTTTTAGTCTTCTTGAATTTGAAGCGAAATGGAGATTTTGGACGCTGGTAGAAAGTGAAGATCTTTTTTTTAGTTTTCATCTTGAATTTCCGACAAAAAAGAAAAATATGATGATAGGGATCGGGTTTTGTGTTTTTCGTTTTTTGTCGCCGAGGGGGGGGCGCGAGTTATGCTTGCATGAAGAAGAGAAGAGCACAAGTTTTATTTGCGTGAAAAAAAGGGGGTGCGTCTCAAAAAGCTTAAGAACCCCTGTTTCGGATGGTTTTGTTTGTCTTGAGCGAGAAAGAATGATGAGTGCAGAGTGTTTTAACGTAAGAAGTAATTTAAACTTAATGAAAAAAATTGGAATACACCGCAAATGTATCTCCCCTGACGAACAGACCACAGCACTGGCCGTAGGAGATAAACTCTTAATTAGCGCGGAAGTTTGCCGAAGAACAACATTAAGTAAAATGCGCCACACGGCTGGTTGTTCGTCACAAACTAAGTTATTTTGTCAAGCGATTTATTTGCATTTACAGTGAAGAGAAAATTCAAGTCTACTTTGTTGCAACCTTAACCCCCAAAGGCAACAATCGATACATAGAGAATTAAAATGAGTTCGCCTTCACATTTTGAATTATACTTAATCAAAAAAATCAACCCAGAAAGAAAATCACTCAAACAAATCTGGTGAGCTCTATATTTTAAACTCTTGCCCTGTTTAAGTATACAGTAGTTTAAATGTAGGTGAAAAGTTTTTAACAATTTATCCACTGAAAATTAAGGATTTTTCTAACTTTCTGTTGTTATTAGAAACACCTTTGCATTATTTTCTAAATATCATTGACATTGATTTAAATCTAATAAAGTTTTAAGTTTAATTCTAATAACGTTCATCAATTAAAATCTTCTCTCAATAATACTGTGCACCACCGCGCCACGTGGCACTCGCACAGAATCTTCAAAAACTGGAATGGCCTTATAGTCGTTGAGAATCAGAACCCGTTATCCACCACAAATCGCAAACCACCAAAAGATTTGACAAATTTTCCAATATGGCAACGAACAATTGATGAATAACTGTTTTTTAAAAAATTAACATATTAATATATAAGCAGTGATACATTAAGCGGGACCAACGTTAAAAACTTAATACACAAATTTAAGATTTATTATTAAGCCGGGAAACAGTTAATATATGCATTTCAAGCTGCTAATTGTAAAATACTCTGCACTGAGCTATCATTTAATTTTACAATTATATATAAAACAACATAATAACACAATATATACAACAACATTTTGCTTCTACTATTGATTCTTCAGAACCAATCTATTCAAGGCGCAGATGATGAAGCGTTTTTATTACATATTTTTTTGCTCGAAGAAGCGGAAAACAGTTAAGCGATTTAGCATTATTTTTCGGACGAATAAGCGCGGACAACGACGTGGTCAAGCCATTTATCAATACAAATGGCGTGGCGCCCAATTTTATCTAAACAAAGAAGAGACAAAAATCTACATCCTCCCCGCCAGTGTGAACTGTAAAGTACACACGTCACACACAAAAAGGATTTTCGCACGATAAACAACCACAATGCATTCACGCCTCACTGATCAGACTTTACCATAACACACAACTTCGTCACGTAATATTCCCGATTCGGATTTCACCAAGCGGGGATGACAATCTTGAACAATAAATCATCGTTGTTACGGCTAGATTCTTAGCGTAATATATGTAGTGGACGTTAACCACGCGTTCCTTGTATGGATACGGTTTTCTATTAAACATAAAAATTAATTAATACAACAAATAAAACAATTACACAAAAAATGACTTACTAACTAAATCCACTTCAGAGTATTCCAAAACAAGAACGTTACATTAATTGAAAAGCAGCGAAAGAAAAGAAAGAAAAAGACCTAGTTGCTACTATTAAAAGAAATTGTCTCGCAGAAACTAACCAAAAAGCGCCGATTTTAAAAATGACGTAATGCAAGAAAAGAAATTAGTCCGTGTTTTAAATTAAAATGAGCTCGAAACTAGGCAGGGCCATTTTGGCACTAACAATCGTAGTGAGAAAATTTCTGCGAGGCGGTATAGCTGGGTGCTTGGCTTTAAACGGCATGTTCGCGTTAGCCAAGCGTCCTCCAACTCTCATCACGCCATTACTTAAAAATGGACACAACTTCTGCAGCGTAGTTAGCTGCGGTATGGCCAAATACAATAACTTCGCTTTCGGTTTAGCTTGGACAGCCAGGTCAGGAAACATTTTCTTTGCACATAGATCACTAATTTAGTCTCAACCTGTTGTATCTCCAAAGCGCTTACTGGCTGACGCCAAGGAGTTAAATCGGTTCCTCTACAGCGATCTATCAAATGTTGCTTAAATGTCAATAACCAGGCTGTAGCCAAAGTCAACCTTTTTAACAAAGAAAAACGTGTGATCAATTGATCGATAGTTACTGGCTCTATCAGGCTGTTAGCCAATATAGCAGAAGTTTTCTTTCTTGGGAGGTCAAATTTATTGTAGACACTTTCCTTCTCCGAGGGCAGAGAAAGGTTTCTGGGCCATTCACTGAGAGGCCTTTTTAAGAATTCCGGTCCTTCAAACCATGTGTTAGAACCAATAAGACGATTTGCGGCGCAACCACGAGAGGCGTAATCGGCAGTATTAAGTTTCGTAGGTACGTGACGCCAAACATTTATGCAAGTTTTTTCTTGAATCTGCGAAATTCGATTCCGGGAGTATACGGAAAATTTTTTATAGTCTGCACGCAGACTAAACAAGATGATTGTCGAATCAGTCCAGTATGTACAAGGGCAGTGACCAAGTTTTAACTCCTGCTTTAGAGCTTCAGCAAGCTTCACTGCATCAAGAGCGGCTTCAAGTTCCAATTTTGGAATAGTGCTAGCTCTTGCAGCTAGTAGAGATTTTCCTGCCAGTATCCAGAATATCACGTCTCCATCGGTTCTTTCCGACCGAAGGTAGCACACGCAACCTCTAGCGTAGCTCGAAGCATCAGCAAATATATGCAACTAAATGCCACAAGAGACTCCAAACAGCTTGACACAGTGAGCGATTTTAATTTTATTTATAGTGGCTAACCCCACCTTCAGGGCTTCCATTGCAGTGCTTCACTTTCGGGAAGAGGATCGTCCCATCCTAATCCTCCCAAACACACACTTCAAAATATCAAACGCAAAGTTTCGCACATAAATCCCTTACCTTTTAATCCAAGCTTCTCAACCAACACTGGCTCACAAAATGTCACCGATGAACCCGGATCGAGTAACGCGTATGTCAATACTTTTTTACGACCCCACGACGATATACTACGACACTCCTTTATCATATGGCCGCCTTTCAGGCAACGAAACCATAGTCGCTTTGTACGCACAAGGTATTTCTTATCGGCAAAAGTTTTACGACAGAATTCTTCACAAACATGCAAGTCATGTTGCCTTCCGCAGCAACCACATTCTGAAACTTCCTTTGATCCTGATTTGGTAAACTCAGCCTTTCTTGAAAGTTTCTAAAGACTGGGTGTTACATTGTTAAAGGATCTACCTTTTCCAACCCAGGCACTAGACTCATGTTTTGGAGTTGTAAAAATTGCCTTATAATAAGCTGAGTTCATTTTTAAGGCCTCCATACTGAGGAAATCGGCAAAGTCTGCAAAATTTGCCATTCTACCTTCGCAGTTTAACAGATTTGAAAACCCATTGCCTACGTAAATGATTTGGCAACTTATTTGCAATGCTGAAAATAAATTCTACCAAGTCAATTGCAGTAAGTCCTATTGTTTCTTTTAATGAAGTGAGACAGTGTTTAGCTAGCACAACTAACTTTTCAAGACCCTCTACGTCAGCTTGCGTAATTTTACCAACACTAGTGAGTCGTTTATCGCAGCACCTACTAATAATATGAGGCTGACCATAGCGTTGGTAAAGCTCCTTCCAGACTGTTTCATAAGCCAGTTGTTTATTGCTTTTACATGCATGATGCTTTACTTTATCATGCACGAGTTTGGTGCAATGTTGCAGTAGGTACGCTAACCTCAAATCTGGCCTTTTAACTCTTCAGCTACGTAAACCTCATATATAGACACAAATGCCTAGTAATCCAATGGATCACCATCAAATGGATCAATTGACGGTTTAGGTAAAAAGCGTTCACTTATTTCCAAAGGATGAGGACCGAAGCAAAGTGAATTGACAGCCCTGGGTTGACGCCTTCTTGGGTCATGTTCATGGGTGCATGATTTAGGACTATGTCTTGAGTAATTAGGATAATCGAACTTATTATCTTTGGTAAAATCAGGTACAACACGTATGCCAGCTTCTTTACTGCCTAAACAAGAGGAGATTTCCCTGCGAGGCACTGCAGTGTTAGAAGCCTTGTTTACTTTGACACTCCTACTGAAAACCGAGCTTGCTTCCCTAACTTCTAACTCGGCTTCGGCCATCTCAAGCTGTCTCATTTTTTTCCCGAGAGGCCTCTTGCTGCCTTTCTTCTTCATGCTTTAGCGCCAAGCGTGCCAGCTGCACCTTTGCCTTGCTAGCTTTCAGACTGCTAGCGCGAGAACTCCGGGAAGATAAACAATCTTCATTCGCACCTCTTTCAAACAAGTGATCAGTCACTTTCACTATCGGCGCATTCATAGCATCACCTTTAAAACGAGGTACAATACCACTCACACCATCAACACTATGAGCACCAGACACTTCCACATTACGTAACTAATATTTTATTCTATTTTGGAGCTTTCCTTTTTGTTTAATAACATCAACTTTATGAGACATCCTCCCGAGCATAGTCTCATTTTCTTCAATATTAATTGCCAAACACATTAAATTATCAAATTCAACATTGATATCATGTAACGTAGAGCGATTAACATTAACCGGCTCTTCAATGCACATTAATTGTGATTCCTGAACAAGATCAAAGCAAAGAGCGCGAAACTTTGGAAAATCTATTTAGTGTTTTTCTATCATTTCAAAACCTTTGCATGCAAATTTGACAAACTCTCTGACCTGCTTTAATCACAATTTTCTATTTCGTCCAACTATTTTTTGCAGGAACTTTACTTGAAGCACATATTGAAAAATGCCAATTTAGTCAGTTTACTTTTAGATTATTTGATTATCTTATAGGATTTCGTAACTTACGTGATCTATTTGTAGATCATCAATTTCATTTTAAAAAGTATTTTGATGTTGTGAAGAATTTTAGTTTGTTGTTAACATATGCTACATACTAAACATCAGATCATGCTTCAAACTGTACAAGTTGAATCGCTCTGTACTAATTATAATTAATTATTATATCCCGAGATTGAAAGCCAATATATATACTGTAGTTTTATCAATTGAAACTTCCGTTGTAATGATTGTTTATGACGGTCGCAAAATTACTGCTGTAGAGCATGGTTTTAGAGGAATTAGTTTTATGTGATTTTAATTGGAGTAAAATTTCAACTCTACATATCTTGAACCAAAGTTCGGTTTTATTTTAAATTATTTATTTTCAAATAATTTAAAACAAAACTCATGCGTCGATAAATAGTTAATAAAAAATTTGTTAAGATAAAAAAATATGACTAGCTTTTGGTAGGGTTATTTTTTGATGGCATTTTTCGGTCGAAAAATATTAGCCAGCAATAAATAAAACTTTTTTTCATACAGTTTTGCGGGCTGCATTCATGTTGATCTAATGCAGAGGCGGGAAACCTGCGGACTCCATGGCAATAGAATCATGTGAGAATGACTATTACTGATAACAGAAAACCAGTAGCAACCTCCGCACTCGGGCTACTTGTGCTCAGCCCGAGTCATAAAATAAAAGCTGGCATTGGTTAATTTGAATGCTTTAAAGTCAACATTGATTCAACAAAACTCAGGCTCATTACAAAACATTTGATGTGATATAAAGTTTATACAATGTCAGACCGTACTTATTAGTCGTCCCACAGGTGGTTTATAATACAAAAACAAGTACGGTATGCAATAGCAGTCGTTCTTATTGCTTACTTTTTATGTTGAACTCAGGTCATATAGAAATAACTCTAGTTACAGGATAGAGAAAGTAGCGATTTAAAAATGTATGTAGAGGATCGAAGCCGACAGTTCTTTACTTATCCTTTATGCTCAACTTGTGCTCCAGAAAAATAGCCATAGATCAGGACAGAGAAAGAAAAAGGAGAAATTCACAAGCGCGTGTAGACTGTCGAACCACACACTTCTTTGCTTAGCTTTTATGTTCAACTTGTACTGTAAAGAAATAGCCGGAAACTAATATCAGAAAAACCGTCTTGCATTGTGACTATTGTGACGTAACAATTATTTTTAGTGTTTGGGTAACCGCAGGTAGGGAACCGATAATTAACAGTTTCCAGTTTTAGCCACCATATACTGTATTTAATCTTTCAGGATCAAAATATTTGGCTTTCAAAGCTCTGAGACTAATTATTATATCATCGTTATGAGCTGCCATTTTATGATAATTTAGTAACTTATAAAATTAAAATACAAATCTTAATTCAAATTTATCACTTCAATCAAATTTAACAACGCGCACTGTTTGATTTGATTTAGAGAGAACACAGCGACTATTACATCAACTGAAGCTTTATTGCAAAAAAATTTACTACGAATAGAAACAGGACTGTTTAGTTTTATAAAACCTTGAAAAGATCAAACACCCATGCAAATTTTGACGCCAAGAACTTCAGGAGTTTTTCTGGGAATCCAAAGAAAACTCTGTTCTCCACACAACAGAGAGATTGACGACGATGATCCCCACGCAAAAGAGATTCTAAAAAAGTTGAAAACGATGTGCACCACCGCGCCACGCGGCACTCGCACAGAATTTTTAAAAACTGGAATGGCCTTATAGTCGTTGAGAATTATTTATTTGACTTATTTAATTATTTATTTAATTATTTATAAAGATTTATTTGACAAATTTTCCAAAATGGCAACGAACAATTGATGAATAACTGTGTTTTAAAAATTAACATATTAATATATAAGCAGCGATACATTAAGCGGGACCAACGTTAAAAACTTAATACACAAATTTAAAATTTACTATTAAATCGGGAAACAATTAATATATGCATTTCAAGCTGCTAATTGTAAAATATTCTGTACTGAGCTATCATTTAATTTTACAATTATATATAAAACAACATAATTAAACAAATTTTTTATAAAAAATAAACTTACCAACTTTTTGCGGCCAAATTACAAAACAATATTTCAATATTTCAGCAGACCAGTTTTTGCTTCTACTATTGATTCTTCAGAACCAATCTATTCAAGGCGCAGATGATGAAGCGCTTTTTATTACATATTTTTTTGCTCGAAGAAGCGGAAAACAGTTAAGCGATTTAGCATTATTTTTCGGACGAATAAACGCGGACAACGACGTGGTCAAGCCATTTATCAATACAAATGACGTCGCGCCCAATTTTATCTAAACAAAGAAGGCACGAAAATCCACCAGTACTGTTTAAGCCCAATAAAGTTATTGGAAACTAAAAATTACTGTAAGCCTAAAATAAAAAATATCGTGTTCAAAAAGTAAAATTACTTTTTATTAAAAAAAAACCCATTGTTGAATTTTGAAAAGTATTACAATAAAGATTAAAGTAAAGTTTAAGCAAAAACAGTTTTTTTATATACTTTTTGAAATTTTTGATTGAAGTTGAACATGTTTTTCTCCTTTTAGTCATAAATTTTTCCAAGTGCAAACTTAATATTTAATATTCGGATGCTGTTCGATCACCGAGATATCTTTTTATTGATGTCTTCACAGAAAAAATAATTGAAATAAAAAATGAAAAAGGTATAAGCAAAAACTAAAAAAAGCGTTTCCTAGTGTCCGTATAAAGATACCTAAACAACCGGTTGTTTAGGTATCCCTGTGTCAGAAAAAATAATTTTTAACCCCCTTAACTAAGAAACTAAGAATGGGAGTGACTTAATATTTTGGAATGCTGATATAAAATATGAGTACACCTTTTCCAGATGTTTTTAAAAAATTTCAAGACCCTGAATAATTTTCTTGGATGATTCGACAGGGAATGCTGTATACCGCTTTTTGTAAATTAAAGATTTAAATTCAATTTCGGAGCATAAATTTTTTAAAATGATTAATCACTGATTATTATTTACCATTAGAAGATAATCATGAAAACTTCACGAAACAGAATATTTTTTAACATGTTGATTTATCTTTTATATTAACTTAGTGAAAAGCAAAAAAAATAACAAAACCCTGCATTTGCTTTAAAATATTCTTTTTAAAGAAATTTAGAAAATTTTTATTATTATCAAGTTCTTAATTGTACCTTAGACCAATGTTTCTCAAACGCCGGTCCGCATTAGCTTTCCTGCCGGTCCGCAACAATTTATTTTAATTTTACTCTTTAAGGAGGCCCTACGAATTCAGAAGTAGAACAATGTCAGAAGAATATTAACAGTAATTATTGATTTTCCTTAATAACTATATGCAAGATCTAGACTTAGATTGAAAAAATATGTATGGTTGTGTATTGACCGAGCTGCCAGCATGGCTGGTTGTCATTCGGGTGCAACCGCAAAAATAAAAAAAGTTGCAAACAAAAATCGCCTGTCTACACATTGCATGTATCGCTGTGAACATATAGCTGCCCAGAAACTGTCACCTGAATTAAATGACATTATGATCCGACCAGTTAAGATTATCAATTACTTGTGACCGAGTATTGCATTTTAGTCTTTTTGAGACACTGTGTGTGAATATGGCTGCGCAAAGTCGCCATCTTATATCTCATGCAAAAGTGATATGACTTTCGAGAGGACGCGTTCTTGCACGTTTTTTTGAATTGAGGGAAGAAGCAAATCAATTTTTACGTGAATGAACATTCCCCATTAAAATAATTTTTTAGGAAGAGAGGTGATTTTTAAAATCCACTTAAAAATTATAGCAAGCAAAATTAAACATTTCATTTATTTTGTAAAATTTTTTATTAAAAAGCTGAACGTTTTCGACTATCATCAGTCCTTATCAAAGCATCTAAAATTGTTTAAAATCATCTAAAAATTTTTTAACCATAAACGACAATTACAATCAATTAAAATATATAAAAAACAACAATTTTCTCAAGTTTATGCTGTCACTGTTATTACTAATTCAGTTTATAGGCAAAGACAATTACACAAAACAACGTCAGAATTCACAGAGAAAAAAGGAGAAAAAAAGAGAAAAAAATGAGAAAAAATAATAATTTTGCAAATCACATGACTAAAATTAGAAGAGTTGTAGTAAAAAAGACGAGCCATTTTCATACAGTTGTTTATTTAATTTAGGTTGATGTTTTTTAATTATTAATGCTTCGTGAATTTTACAGTCGTAATCTGATGAACATTTCTTTATAACACTAAAACAATGTATTAAGCTATCCATATCTTTTTTATTACACAAATTGCATTCAATAATATGATCTTTTATTTTGCTTTTGACCGAAGAGCCCAAATTTAAGTGTTCCTTTGCTCTTGTTATCACATGACGTGTTGACTTACCGATGTAAGTCAGACCCGCATCACACGGGCACGAAAAGCGATAGACAACATTTGATAACAAAAGCGCAGGTGTGTTAGATTTTAAATTGAAATAGTTTCCAACTTTGCAAGTTTTATATATAGGTGTTAAGTGCACGGCAGAGAATTTCCAAATAAGTTTCGAAATGTCTTTTGCGAATATGTGAGACTGTTTCCCCACATATGGAATTTCAACTGTAATGTTTTCTTTTTTATTGGTAGGTTGCGTCTGATTTAAATTTGTTTGTCTACTATTCATAAATTGGTAAAAAACTTTATCGAAAAAATAATTTGGGTATCCATTATTACAGAACATTGATCTTAATTTTTCTACTTCATTTTTGAATAGATGGCAATCGGAACAAATATTTTTGGCACGATTTAGCATACAACTAATTAAGTTTGATTTCCACTTTAACGGGCAAATTGCTTTGAAATTCAGAAAAACACCAGTATGAGTCGGTTTTCTCCAAATCCATGATTGTAAGTTATTGTTGTGTATTTTAAGTTCCATGTCTAAAAAGGGGAGAGTATTAGTAGACTTTTCCATTGTAAATTGCAAGTTTTTATGTTGTGAATTTAATCTATTTAGAAATTCCATACTGTCTGCTTCGTTGTTAAATATTGCAAAAATGTCATCTACATATCTAAAATAGACTTTTGGGGCGGAATTGAATTGCTGTTGTAAAAGGCGAGTTTCCGTTTCAGCCAGAAAGAAGTTAGCTATAGTGGGACCAAGTGGTGAACCCATCGAAACACCATCAATTTGCTGATATAATTTGTCTTTGTATAAAAATATTCCTTTGGTTGCTAAATTTAATAATTTTTTAAAGATTTCCTTTTTTATTGGTAGGCGATTAGCATTTGAGTTCTTGTCATAAATTTTATTTGAAATAAGGTCGATAGTTTCTTGTAAGGGAACATTTGTAAATAAGGATTTGACATCGAAGCTTACCATTACTTGATTTGAATTCAGATTGATTTCTTGTAGCTTTTCTAAGAATTCATAAGATGAACGCAGCATGTGTTTATCTGATATATATGGCTTAATGATCGTATCCAAGAATTTTGCTAGTTTGTATTCGGGAGAGCCCACCATCGAGATAACTGGGCGTGCAGGATTATCTTCTTTGTGTGCTTTTATTAGTCCATATAACTTGCCTGGTGTAGATCCCGTTGGGAGAAGGTGCCGAATAATTTCATTTCCGTAGGGCTTTAGATATTTCTGAATGTGATATCTGATTGATTGTTCCCTTGCTATCAAAGGGTGTGATTTGCTTTCTTCTTTATTATTAATTTCAACGAACTTAGTAGAATCATATATTATGGAATCTAATTTGGAAAAATAATCTACCGAATTTAATACTGCAACTCCTCTACCTTTATCTAACTTACAAACTTTAATATCTGAATCTTTAGATAAATTTAGTAGAGAGCGATGAATAGCTTGATTATTCCGTGTTGCACATACTTGTTTGGAACGGTTCATAAATTTCTGAAAGTAGTATTTGATCTGATCTTTAAATTCTTGAGTAATCTGTGTTTTATATTTGCTTCTTAATGTATAGGTTAATTTCTCTAAGTTTGCTTTAACATTATTTTCATAGAGTTTTTTAGGAAGTATATGGTGTTGTAGACTATATCGTAGCGATTCTAATTCAGTGATAGATAATTTTCTTTTACTTAAATTTACTATAGAACTCGGACTTTTATTTCTTTGTGAAATCCAAAGCCTAAATAATTTTTGCTGGTGAACTTTTGTTGTCTCTTTCATTTCTTTGTGAAATTTGTCTGTTAGCAGTTTAAGTAGACATAATTTTTCAATCAAACTTATCTTTTTTAACACTAAAGTTTTTAAACTGGTAAATTCCAAAATAGCCTTTTTCTCATCCTTTTTTGTCAATTTTAATTTCTTGTTTAAAACGATTCTGTATAAGTCATCAGAATTACGATAAACTTGAAGGTTGGGAGGCTTAAACTTGAGAAACTTAGGGCAAAGATTTAAATCTAAACAATTTTCAAAATATTTTATGTCTAAATTTAATTTTATCCGATAAAAATGTAAACTTGCATATTTAGTGAATATTTTTTATAATTTTTATCCGATAAAAATGTAAACTTGCATATTTAGTGAATATACATTGTATTCAGCCGCTTCAATGACCTTAATAGCTCTCTTTAAGGTTATTGCATCAATATATTTACAGTGTGCAACAAAACTAAAGGTTTTAAAAGAATTGGTGAAGAAAAAGTATAAAAATGAATTAAGAAATCAGTCTCTAGTAGTTAAGAGAAATGGTGCCAGACCATCCTTTAAATGAGTTAAGACATTCATCCAAAAAGACTAAGCAGGAAAAGATAAGAATTTCATGAAGTAACTTTTTTGGAAATTTGGAATTGTAACTAAAAATCTACAATTTCAAATTTAAATAGGAGTAGTAAAGATGAAAAGGCATTGTCATAAAAAAACAATCAGAAATCAGTACTAATCAAGGAAGAAATTTCGAAAGCTTGGTTTTGAAAAATTATATTAAAAAGTACCTTGTACCTTCTTGTAAATTTTCTGCCCCGCTGTGTCCCACCGCTTCTGGCTCCCCTGATTTTGCCATTTAAAAACTTGAATTGAAGCACGTTTACTACGTATTATATGATGAAGACAACAGTAATTTCACATTAAATAGAGTTCTTTTGATGCTAAATGCTAACTTTTGTTAATAAAATTTTTTTTTATGGGTTATTGCGTTTATTACAATTTTCTTATACATTAAAAAGATTACCGGTCCGCTAAATTTTTTTGATATATTACCGGTCCGCAGGCTTAAAAAGGTTGAGAACTACTGCTTTAGACGGGTACCTGCAATCAAAATCAAAGAGCAATAACTTATTTTTTCAGACCTTAAGCTTGGTCGAAACTCTAGGATACGCAAGATAAGTTATATTAGGAAGAGTTAAACAACTTAAAGTTGCAGTTCCCGATTCGTTTGGAGTTCTATCGTTTCACATCAATAAACTTCTCGATCAACCAGTAAAATATCGAATGATTTCATTGCTAGACTAAATAGTAAGTGATATTGGCAATCACGCGCAAAAACGTTTTTTAAAATCATTTGGTGAATAGCAACAAAAGTTAAAGATCAAGGATTTTTTTGGCAAATCGATTGTGGATTGATTATAGGCTAATAAAAAAATATTAAGCATGCCCTTTATTATACCTGGTAATTTTTAATTTTGATTTTGTTTGTAGGTGTTTCTTTTAATATATCGTGTTTCTAACATCAAATTGTTGTACAATGCTTAGAACTGGAACAGATTGCTAATAGGGCTGTGGAGTCGAAGGAATTTTTACCGACTTAAACTCCGATTCTGACTCCAGCACATTTAAAAAGACGACTGCCACTCCAGCACACCAAAAACACAACTCCAACTCCACCAAATCTAAAAAACAACTCGGACTCCGACTTTGCTAAATCTAAAAATACGATCTGACTCCGACTCTACAACCGTGATGGCTACTGGGTAGATAATATTCAAATAGGAATATTCATGGAACTGCTTAGTTTACTCTTTAAAATTTATTCACAACTTTTCTTTGTTACTCTTTTAAAAATTATTGCAATTAAATTTCGATTTGTAATATTTTAAATTTGGCTGCATTCGGATTTAAATTGCCGAACTATTTTCGGTAAAAATTTTATAAACCACAAGTTTTTCATAAACAAGTAGGCCTGAGCAGTGGCGGCTCGTGGCTTTTATTAATCGTGGGGCCAGTAAAACAATTATTGAAATGTCAAAAAGTTCCATTCATAGACTACCTAAATTTATCGTTGTTTTTCGGTTAACTGTTATCTTTGTATGCATGTAAACATTTTGACATTTAATTTAGGGTTTCTCTTTAGAAATTCACATATTATTTGTCAAATTTTTAGTGGGGCCCAGCCTCTTTGGATCCTATGTACGAGCCGCCACTGGGCCTAAGTATTAATAATTCGACTTTGAGCATTAAAGTCTAATTACTAACGTTTAAAAATTGTATCTGCACTTGTTAGAGGACTAACGACATGCAAAAACTCTACAAATCCAAGAGCTGTTTTTCTCTTTTTGGCTTGTCTTTGCTAACTACAAGATCTGGTCTACAACTGCGTATACGCTTTGCGCAAGTTTGTTTGTTTGTTTATTAAAATTTCCACACCTCTGCCCATATGCTCGGTGTGACAAATTTAACAAAAAGCAATAAGCCTACCCTAAATGTACGGCAAGTAAAGAATTAAATTTCAGCAAAGAAGCAATGATCGAAACCAGGGTTCCGAAACTGGGATCCATGAATCCTTAAGCATCACCTATCAATCACCTTCACCTATCGACGACGTTTACAGAATTTTTCTGAAAAATAACAAATTCTTTAAACTTAGGTAAAGGCATTTTTTTTACTTGACTTTCGGGAAAATTTCATACGTTTGTATGAGATAAGGTTTTGGTCATTGGTTTAGGGGGCCACAATATTTCCGAGATTTATCCAGGGATTTACAAGCATTCAACAAGTTTATAAACGCTGATCTAAACCGTTTATACCAATTAATCAATCGATGTTTGTTTATTCATTGCAGGTTGCAGATTATCGCTATAAACATTAAGCAATTTACAAATCAGAAAACATGCAATGCTACAACCAGGTTGTAGCGTTTATACCGAGTTATGTTTAAGAACCAATTTACTAAAAATATTTTAAAATCAGAAATTTTAATCTTATCAAACTTTGGAAAACGAGAGTCGATTGTCAAAATGTAGACTTGACTGTCTTGCGTAGGCGCTGCTAAGTAAGCACTAAGAGATGGAGTTATTTTAGACGTAAGAGAAACAAATTGAAGAAAAAATACGACAGTTACGGGCAGCAGCATATTTAGGGAGGGGCATTGTGCCATAGCCCTCGCCCTTGAAGATGACTAATACAAGAAATCAGAGACAAATTCCAAGTAAAAATTTTTTCTTAGCTTCCATTTGAAAATTTTTTTCCACGAAGCATATTTGATTGTGGTTGTATGCCTCTCCCTTTTAAAATTCCTCGTTACGCCATTGATTACCGAGTTGGTATTGCAACTGCATGTTAAAATATAATTGCGGTTTTCTGATCAATTTTCGCAAACAGGACAAAAATGGTCTTTTTTGAGGAATTGGTCAAACAAGCAGTTTTTTATTGTTGAAATAGCTTTTCTACTATGATTGTTATATAAAATATCTATCACGGTTTTAATCAAATGTCTTGCTTGGGCCCAATAATTTTTTTGTTTTTTTGCTACATTCGTATCAAATTAAAACCTTTGACATATACTTCAGAGCAACTTGATTTGATATCTCTGCTTTATGGTAGGTTATTTTGCTTATATGGCACTGTTTTTTAAGTGGAGATAATTCTAGAAACAAATTTTCAATTTACGATGTTTTGAGATTACGATTTTTAAGAAAACTGTATTACAATTTTTCATAAGCGCCATTTCCAATTTTAAATATAATTATACAGGGTGTTTCAAAGAATTTCACATCATTTGATATGTAAATATTACAGAAACTACATAGTCGAATCAAATGAAATTCAACAGGTTTAATGTTGACCAAAACAAGATTTATTCCTGTAAATTTGAATAAGAAATTTAAAGGCAGCTGAATTTCATGAAAGGTTTTACAAATGTTCAATATGCGCACCGCCTGTGACACGGCACACTGGCTCCTCTTAAACATGCTGCAGCATGTCTTGGGTAACAGTCTCCAGTGCGGTGGTGTTTCTTTGTTAACTATCTGTCTCGCACGAAAGTTAAACTGGAAAGTGTTATCCAAGACATGCTGCAGCATGTTTAGGAGGAGCCAGAGTACCGACTTCACGTGTGCCGCGTTACAGGCGGTGCGCATATTGAACATTTGCGAAAGCTTTCATGGAATTCAGGTGTCTTTGAATTTCTCATTCAAATTTACAGGAATAAATTTTGTTCAGCTCAACATTAACCCTGTTGAATTTTATTTGATTCGACTATGTACTTTCTGTAATATTTACATGTCAAATTTTTTGAAACACCCTGTATTTAGCGAAACGATAATGATAATCTTGCCTATTACGTATAAAGCTAAATTTAACCTATAATTTTTTGCAGGGAGCTGTTGAAATTGCAACAGACTTTAAATACAACTAAACAGGTTTTTATTGCTGATGGATAACTGATGGCAATATTGGTTTGCTGTGTGAAAAAACTGTTTAGCTCGTTGCTTACCGGAAATACAAAATGTTTGACATGCTTAGCTGTGCTTGAGACAGTTAAATTGGCAAAATTACAAAGAAAATATTGTTTACGCAGGTTTTTCTGCAAATTATTTGAAATTGGCCAGATCTAAAAACCACATTCTTTTCGAAAAAAAAAATTCTTACGAGGAAATCATGCTCAAGGTCCAATTCAAAAGGTTAAAAACATCAAACTATGTAGGGCTTGTTCACACTGATTCCCACATCGTAATCGCCTGATAAACGACGCATGCTCATAGCTATTTCTTTCTAAGTTTGTAATTATAAGAACTTGGCAGAATCACTGCGTCCCAGCAGGGCTACGAACACAATCGACATGGTCTCGGTTCGAAACCCACTCGCGCCATTCTGTTGTGTCGTCGAAAAAGACACTTTACGGCACTTTCCTCTGCATGGTGGTCTTGGGAAGCAGTCATATCTTTACATAAAAACTAGAAAAACATCCAAAAAAAATTTCAACCGGACAACAATATCATGGCATCTCCAGAAACAGGTCGGGAAAATCGCTCGACGGCTTCCTTTCTTATGTTAGAATAAATATCGAGATGAAATTATAGTTGACAATTATAGGCCTAGCTGCAACTTTACAGCAAAAATAATAATTGCACTTTTATCACTGCCTTGATAACAATATTGTCAATGGTCAGTACATTGATTATAAACGCAGTGTCACTTAACAGTAAGTATTAGAAAAATTGCACATTAAATTAGAAAATCAACAGAAAAATCTAAGAGCAAAGCATCATTTTTGCTTTAACAGCAATAAATCAGCAGCTGTGTTGTAAAACCAATTTCCGATAAAATTCACATTGCAAAACTATCATCTAAATCTAAGTCAAAATAAAATCATCCAATAAGAATGGGATTGACGAAATTTTACAATTTACAGTTAATAACGACAAGTTCAGTAAAAAAAAATTAAATTTAACTGCATTAACAGGTTAAGCTTATTAAAAATGCCAAAAAATATCTATTCGAATTATCAATGAAAGTAACTACAAAAACAACGTTAAGATTTTTGAGGAAGTAGACCACTGACTGCCTCTGGTGAAGGCTCGTTTCTTCTTCCTTCTTCCATTAACGCTTCAATGGCTTCAACGTCACGTGGTACACACGTCAGCATCTCCATTCCGTCTTCAGTAATAGCAACGTCGTCTTCGATTCTCACCTGAAAAAAAAGCATAGTCTTTTGTTTCGGTAGTATAAAACAAAGCCGGTTACAGTTTGCTTTTCATCCACGTGACTGCGAAAAAAACGGTCGATGGGGGATGCGGGCCTCTTTCTTGGTTATGCAAAGCGGGATTTAAAGAAAATGTAATAACAAAAAACTACCGTAGTCAAACCAAACGGCAAATTTTGTCACTTTCTATGTTTTGCCGCAAACGCGTCATCTATCTTTCAGTTGCGCGAACTCAAAAAAGTAACCAATTATTTACAACAGAAACTTGAAGCAATTACCCCGCCGAAATTGCGAAACCTTTGAATGACGTCAGCATTGATGAATCTAGAAAACTCGGGGTTGTTCAGAGCTTGTTCGATCATCTGTCAAATAAATCATTAATTGTCATGACAACGATCTAGATTATTCAAAACAGCGATCACGTGACACATCGGCGATGGTAGGGCAATGCAAAAAACCGCTGAGTTTTTACATCGAGCAGTTTCGCGTTACCGGTTAAATTCTAACCTTTAAAAGTTGAACGCCATGCACAATATCCAACTTTTGCTTCTAATTAAATTTAAATTTCCAATTATTTTTCAAAATATTACCAAGTTCCGTATCGAACCAGAATCAATACTTAGAAAAGAGCGTGTACGCCTCATAACAAGCGAAATCGAAATCATGTTTCGCATGATTACTGGCAACGATAAGCTCACTATACCTCTTATTGAGGGTGGGACTGCAACTCGACCTAGGGTGTCCCCAAAATACAGCGCCCAACAGTGAAAATTAGAAAACTTTGGAAATTACACAATTTTGAAAAAGCGAGGTAATTAAAGATTACCCAAAAAAAAACCAAGAGAGGGCGACACGTATTTTGGACGACCTACTGAAAAAATGTTGCCAAACAAAAAGTAAAAGTAAAAAGAAAGACAAGAGTGAAAACAAAGTTAAAAGATCAACAAGGCGATAACCAATATAGCTGACTGAAAAACAACCTCGTACATCAGCATCAAAATTAAAGCAGCAATTCGTTTCAACGATAACTAAAAGCAAAATAATTTAAAATTCAATTCAGTAGCTCCAGAAAGCAATTTTTTTCAGTGTAAAACGATTCAGCGTCGAATTTGCAATCACCGGCCAATTGAAGTAGATTCCAGGTTCTATGGTCAGCACCATGCCGCGCTTCATCGTGCGGGCCGTGCGAAGACTCCGAAGTCCTGGCTCTTTGCTCCTCTTTGGACCATTCTGATAAAATTACAGGGTTCTTTTTTAACTGGGCATCGTTAAACTGGTTTCGGTTGTAATTATGTCTCAGATGTAAAGCATTAATATTACGAAATAAAACTAAATGAAAAAAATTTTGGTGCATTTTGAGATATTTACTTTCGGATAGCCGCCAACGTCATGAACGTCGTGCCCCATGAAATGACCCAGCCCGTGAGGCATAAACACGGCCCCCAATCGCACTTTCATCATGTCGTCGACATTTCCGTGAATGATTCCGATCTTCTTCAATTCTTCCAGCTGCACACGATCGGCGAGAAGATGCATGTCGGTCCAAGAAACGCCTAAAGGAAGACAAAACAAGAACAAGTTTGACAACAACAGGTGAAATGATTGGAAACATAAAATCGATGCATCAGCATTTCTTTGCCATAAAAACACTTTTGATTTGTTCATGCTGGTGTAGCGTAGCTCAGCAAAAACACTGATAAAACTTTGACCTTTAAACTTTCAGCTCGACAAGTTGACTATTTGTTTATGCGTAAGTTTTTAAAAAACATTCAAAAAAGCAACATACAGCGCACTCTCAAAAATAAACATGTTAAACAACCTATAAACGACAAACAAGAATGTTAAACCTATAAACGACCTATAAACGACAAACAAGAATGTTAAACAACCAAAAACTTCTTTCCGCGCTCAAGCGCTAAGCCAACCAAAAAAAAGTCAATAAAACAAACAAAGAATGCTCCATTCCAGGCTCGTAGTGGAAACGAGCCCTTAGAGCAAACAACACGCGCGCACCTGGTTTTAAGTTCTTCTGAACCGCTCTATTGGCTTTGAGCACCGCATTGTAAATAGCTTTTTGATCCTCGGTAAATTTTCCGTTGACAGGAAAAGAACAGGTAATGTCGCTGCAGTAACAGTAATACTCCCCACCCATATCGAACAAGCTAGAATAAAAGAAAAATTATCAGCTTCATAAACAAACTTGCCTGATTTGTACACCGTTAGTTTAACAGAGCAAACATTCAATAATTAATTCAGTTCAAGAAGTAGCAAGTATTGGCATTAGTTTTTCCGCATCATTAACTACAGCCAGCCGCAAATCAAACAATATCTTTTCGGCTGCATCTGCTTCGATAGAACGCTTTGCTTTGCAAATTTGCAAAAATACAAGGAATCAAAAGGATTCCGTACCACATATCTCCGTCTTGGATCCGGCGGTCATTAGGTTGCCCAGCGTGACCGTAGTGCAGTATGGCGCAGTGACTTCCAGTGGCGCCGATGCAAGTGTAGGCGACATGTCGGCAACCCCCATGTGTGTAGACGTGGTGCTGAAATAAGCTGAAAACAAAATGTTTCAATCAAGAATCTGCCTGTGCTCGCTTTTTGCTGCTGCAGCGAGTAGTTGGTCACGTGATAAACAAAAATAACAGCGGCGATACAGGAAATAATCCAAGAAACTGCAGACAAGAAAAAAAAATACTTTAATAAAACTGCTTTCCAAATCTAATTTGCAAATTCAACGAGAAAGTTTCACTTTTTCAGCAGAAATTAAAACTAAAGACCAAAAAGCTGGGCTTGATATGACCCTCTTAACTATTTCTTTAACTATTTGCTCTTTAACTTCTTGGCGTTTTGTTGTCAATCATTTTGCTTTTATTAAAAAGTGGTTTATATTTTAGAAAATAAAAAGCAATTTTTCTACAGTGTTGAGTGAGCGAACGTTTGTTGTTAGAACAGCTAACGCTTATATCACTTAAGACCAAAACCATTAACTTCGCCTCAGTACATCGCGAATGTTTAACTTTTAGTTGATTTTACATTAGTGACAAGAGAGTGATAATGAGTTACATATCTTTCACCTCTGTTATATACATTTAAATTACGCAGCCTACCGAGACTTCAATAGTTGCTTCTTAGTCACACAATTCAATAATTCAGTAGTTTGCTTCTTAGTCATAGTCACACCAATCAACACAACATTCAACAAAGTTTTATTTTAAGAAGTACTTACAAAATTTGTCATCACAGCATTTCGTGCATTTTCTAATAACAGATCTGGCTGTTGCCGCAATTAACAATCAACGAGCCAAAAAAACTAAGCTTTACATTTTTAAAATAACCGACATTAAACTTAGTTCTTGCTGTGCCAGAACATTAAACCTATCCTCATACATTTCGTATCTAATCTCTGCATTAAATAATCCTTGAAGAATCGAGTGTGATGGAACCCTCGGCCACGGTCGCACGCACCAAGAAGCATAAGCAAGCAATGTACTAACGTATGTAACAAGCCATTTTCCGCTGTCTTGGGGGTACTTTGATCATCTTGAGGGTGCTACGGTTGATAGGAAAGGGTCATAAGTCAGAAAGTCAAAGGTCATAAATAACACAACGAACGCTAAACCTCTCCGCTTGATACTCCATCCAACCAGGTCTGATGCGACGCATCACTTCTTTGTGAGCCTCGCTGCTGACGCGATTCACGTATCTGAGAACTTGCAGCTCTTCTTCGCTCTTGATCACGCGGCACTCGCTTATCACGTCGTGAAGGATATCATGGTTCACGGTGAAACTTATAAAAGTAGCTTAGGGTAATCGCAAAAAATGAAACAAAAATCGAAAAGCATAAAAAAATTACTTGCTGATTCCATCAAAAGCTGCTTCTCGCGTGGTATGCCCGCTGTCTGTATTTACTCCTCTCTGTAAATATATTAATATTTATTATATATAATTAACATTAATATACGTTCGGCATTTCTGAAAATTTAAAAAGTAATCAAATAACATAGCTTGATTTAAAAAAATCTAACAGAATATGTTTTAATAATATCATATTAAAAATTTTTTTGATTTTCTGTATTTTACAGAAAATATAATTTACTAACTTTTGCTTAAGGTCATAGCGGCCACAAGTAGGATTAATCAACTAAATATTTAAATAAGATTAATCATTACCAAAGTAAGTAAGGTGCCAACGTTCATTGCTTTCAGAACCTCCGAAATCTGCAAGTAAACATATTTATGTGCATATAAAAGCTATGACGCAATATCTAAACCAGGGGTGCTTGTCTCGGGCCGCTTTGTCAGTTCCAGCTGAGTAAGCGGGCCGCACAAGTTTTAAGCTATATTATAAAACCTTTTTTTCTATGATTTAAAAAGCAAAAACGGGACTAATAGGTTATATCAAAAGCAGGGATGCAAACTCGAACTTAAAGAACTCGGTCTTTTTCGTCGAACTTAAAATCGAAAAATAAAATCGCTTAACTTGAATTTGAGCGCGAACTCAAAAAATATATGATCAAATTTGAGTTCTATAATTGAAGAATTTTGAAAAGAGAATAAATAATATTTAGATTTTACCTTTGATATTAAATTGTTAAATTTTTAAATACAACTGAGTTGTACATTTACTTTGGATTGGACAACTGATCTCTCCCTAACTTGAACCCATAAAATAAATTTGGTGTATTTCGTTCATGACAGCCAGTTTCACTTTCTTTTTGGTAGTCTTTTAATTTTTTAAAGTTTAAGTTATTTTGTAATAACGTTTAATCTAGGTATGGATTTTTACAGTATACTGTAGAATTGAACTCGCACTCGAACTTGAACTCGAATAAAAACCTATCGAGTTGGCAGCACTGGTTAAAATTAATAAGGCATAACAATAAAAAATCATAAGCGTGACATAAAACAGTTTGGGGTTGACGTCAGGGATGAAAGTATTTTTTTAGTTTTCACTTAGTTTTTGAGACAATATTCCAAGCTGAAGGCCACAGGTGTTGATAGTTTTTAGAAAGGGGCCACAAATCATAAAAGTTTGAGAACCACATGCAAAAGTTTTCATTAAGAATGTATTATTTTATCTGAGGTCTCATCAATTTTAGCTGCAAACTCAATAAATTTTTATTCGAGTTCAAGTTCGAGTCGTTGGCCTTCTCGCAATGAGTCTTGATAACTGAAGTGATGAAATTCCTCAAGCAAACAATAACAATATCAGAGAGATTCCCGGGTGAAAAAACATAGACCCTCTGCTCCGGAAGCAAATGAGAAGAAAATGTTCAACAACAGTAATAAACAACAAACAAAAACAATAAAAACCCAGTTGGCCACCTAAAGGCCAGTTTCTACTAACAGCGTTGGCAGGAGTATTCTTTGTTTGTTTTATTGCTTCTGTTAGCGCCTAAGCACGGAAAGAAAAAAATCTTGCCAAAGTTGGGAAACTCTTCCTTTGATATCAAAACACAAAATTCAAGCAAGGGCTTGTTCAGATACATCGCTTTCAGCCTGTCATCACTCTGTAGTTTTATGAGTTCGAGTTGGAGCTCAGGGGGTGCAGAGGTGGGTGTAATATTGAAGGGGATAGAAAAGTCATCAAGCTCCAGTTGCTTGCTTTCGATATCCTGAAATGTAGAGGATTGAGTTTGTCAAAGCGATTTGCGGGCCGCACGAAATTTCTCGCGGGCCGCATATTCGTCACCTCTGACCTAAACAGTGAATGTTTGCACTAACGTGGTTGTTTCTAGAATATTCTCAAATGTAAACCTATCAAGAAAAACAGTTTCACAATAAAATAATCAACAAAATGTTGGAGTACAAATTTAAGTATGCGGCAAACTGTTTTAAAAATAACAATACACCACAAATATAGCAAAAAGTTAAAGACCTAACCAAGAGTTTTATAATAAGTGTTTGTTATCATAAAATTTTTTTTTATATTAAACTATTTATTAGTCAATTAATGATTATTTGGATTTTACTTTACATCAATATCACATATTTTTAATATTTGATGTGTCTGCTTTTTGCTTGGGTGAAAACCTCAATTCATCTTCTCAAATTTTTTAATGTTTGCAACCTTCTGGAAAGATTTTAAAAATCCAGATTTATTTTATTTATTTTATCTCTATATTTATCCTCTTGACTCGCAGGAAAATGATGAAGGTGCTATACATAGGGTAAGCAATTACCCGAACCTGCTTCCGAAGATGTGAAGATTTTACTGTCCGCTTGTATTGATAATTTAATAGAGATGTGACTGTAATTTAGAACTGCTTGCCAAAGATCACCAAGCAGGGGAAAGTGCCGTAAAATGTCTTTCCAAGGACGCAACAGAATGGTGCAAGTAGGTTTTGAACCGAGACCATGTTGATCATAAGCACAGCACTTTAATTACTCAACCATGCTGCCGAACACAAGAATTAATTTAATTACAGCAAGAGTACTTAAATGTTGTTTTCAATACAATTGATATCACGATTGTTTTTGCCATTACAGAAGAGTTATTCACTTTGCCTCCCAAAAAACAGTTACACTCTGTGAATAATGATATGTGGTTTCATCTGGCATAAAAACTGTTTGATCGTATGTTAATGTGATAAGTTGTAGCTTTTCTTTTAACAAGTTTAAGTATTTTGGACTTAAGAATTAAATAGCACATTTGCATTATTAAACCTTTTCTAATTTGTATAATTTTTGGAAAAAAACTTACATCATCAACAAACTGAACATCATCCAAATCATATTTTGACTTAAAGTGACTGGGTGGGTAGATCTCTCCCATCCACACTTGATATTCAATTGGAAGCTTTGGAATAAACAGAACTGCTTTTCCAGTATTAACATCAACTGCTCCAAAACAATCTGGCTCAGCTACTCCAAAACACCACTGGAAGTAAGACTCCTGCCGATTGAAATGCAAAAAAATAAAACTCGGTTACTTGGGCTAAAAACTGCAACTGTAAATTTAGTTTCATAAAACTTCTTTGTATAAGTGTATTGGCCTGATTACTACAATTTGTTAATGTCAAATCGCCATTGTTTGTAAGCAGAATGACCTCATTTAGGAAAGCACCACACACAGTGCCTTTCCAAAAAAACTAACAAAAATCATTATGATTGGCTAAGCATTGTCAGAGTGTTAGCACACTAAAAATATCACATGTCTTTCATGCAATATATAGCAACCCAAAAAGTAATAGCAATTAGAATTAAACATTGAAAATTTTTCATTAAAAAAAAAATAGCAAACTACCATATTACCAAACACAGATAAAATTATTCAAGTAACTGAACACTCTTTGGAATGGAAAAGACTACCAAAGTATGAAGCTAAAAAAACATCAACTGAGAAATATAACAAAAAACAGGAAACAAACCTGTCGAAACACAATATCTGTATCAGATGAATAATGTTGAGTTTGTTCTCCACCTTGGAGTAAAATTACACTGTGATTAGGAAGACTTTTGATTTTTTTTAGTTCTTGACATAACCTTTTTCGATTGTTTGCAAATAATTTCATTGAAACAGGAAAAGTATGATCACCCATGCAATATGTAGGTCTGTAAACAACATTGATTCACTTAGTATATATTGTTGATTGTAAGTCATAGGGTATTTTTATTTTGAGTACTTAAATTGATGTATTCATTGAGAAACAAAATATTTGTAAAAGCATAGCTCAATTTTAAATAAAAAGTATAATACAATTTTTTGACCAGGTTTATCATTATGTTTTAGAAATAGAGAAGATTTTCGGGGTTAAGATGTGATTATATACATTTACTATTGGGTAATTGCCTACCCTATGTATTAGTGCCTCCGTCGCTTTCCTGCAAGTTAGGATGATAAATATGGAGATAAAACAAAATAAAAAAATACTAACAGTGCCAACAGCCACCTCTGGCCTTCTGTATCAGTTTGGTGTTACAGCACACACACTTGCCTAATAGACAATGTTTAGAATGATTTCCTTGCACATGTTTACTGGATGTCTGTGTCCTGCAACAATTGATTACTTATCAATTTTTTAGCCATACAGCCAGCTGACCTTTGCCAACTAGCAGCAAGACTTTTCTCGATTAATCATGAGGTTTCAAATCTTGATCACGTGCATGGGCTATAAGGTTTACAGATAACTGCAAGAGTAAGATCTAGATCAGTGTTTTCCAAACCAGGGTTGTGGGAGTTACAGCAAGGTCAGAGTCAAAATCACAAGTAATACTCCCAACTCCACAACCCTACTCCAAACAATGATTTTCAACTGCATGTAGGGTTCCTGAAGCTTTTCTGGGATTTCCTACATAAAAGAACTACTGTAAGTGCGTATGAAAAGCATGTACTATTATAACTCAACAGCTGGCAACATAACGAAAGATGTGCTGCTTGGTTTTTTTTGTAAAAAAAAAGAGAGAGAAAGGTTGCAGACTTATATGTATTTTCAATGATTTTTAAAAATAAAAAGTCTTTATGTAAATTTAATACTTAGTCACAAAATAATTTTAAATAACTTATTTTTTGGGTCTCTTCAAGAAGTCTCTGTAAGGAATTTTTTATTTATTATCTATTTTATCTGTATATTCAGTGTTTTTTTTAAGGCGTTTTGAGGAACCGAAACGGTCTCTCAAAAACTGCTTCTACAATAGTGTAAACAAAGCTAAGTACGGTCAGGAACAATAGGAAGAAAATTAGCGGTCTTTCAAAATTGCTTAGAGACTCCGCAAGCCAAACCTTAAAAAAAACACTGTGTATATTTATCCTCCTGACTCGCAGGAAAGTGACAGAGGCACTAATACATCGAAGCAAGACAATTTGGCGGGACCAATTTGGCGGGAGACAATTCGACAGGACAAATTCGTCAGCAAACCAATTTTTCGGCAAGCCAATTCGTCGGTGACCCAATTTGGCAGGAAAACAAATAAAAATAATTTACCTTCACTAGCGTTGAAGCGACAACAAAAAAGTTTTGTAATGTCACTAAGGGAATTGCAATTGTTCAGCTGGTAAAAGTGAAAATTCGCATTTTATAATTGATTAAACGCGTTAAATTTAGGTATGTTCCTAGCCGAATATTCATCAATTTGAATTTACGATAGATTAATTTCGAATATTTAAATTAAAACAAAAGTACATAAATAGTTAAACTTTTGAACCAAGGTCGTTTAACACATATCTTTTACAAAATTAAAGTTTTACGGGCGTACGAAAGTTATGACGTCATAATCAGCATTACACTATATATAAACATTTTTCTGCAGATCGCATATCAGAAAAATACTGAATAACGGTTATATCACAGCAATTATTATATTAAACTATCAAACCATGAAAATTATTTTAACTACTTTTTATTAGCTTTAACAGTTTGTTTCGTACATAGGGCTCGTCAGAAAGCAATCAAAAATGTTAAAAACAAATACAAAAAGGAAAGCTTAACAAAGCGATAAAAAGTCGAAAAAAAACTTGAAAACAAAAAAAATACGGCAATGATTAAAAAAGTAAACCGTTTAACAAATTTTTTTTTCATTAAATTTCAATCTGTAAATTTTTTTCCGTTGCTTAAGTTAATGTTTCAAAATATGAATTTATTATAACCAGTATCATGACTAATGATTCTGACATAAAAAAACTTTCCACATTGAAATTTAATCAAAAAAAATTTGTAAACGGTTAAACTTTTTAATCACTGCCATATTTTTCTTTTTGTTTTTAAGCTCTTTTGCCGACTTTTTATCGTTTTGTTAAGCTTTCCTTTTTGTATTTGTTTTTCAGATTTTTGATTGCTTCTGATGAGCCTGAAAGACGAAACCAACTGTTAAAGCTAATAAAAAATAGTTAAAATAATTTTCATGGTTGGATAGTTTAAAATAATAACCGCTGTGACTTAACCGTCATTCAGTATTTTTCTGATACGCCGATCTGCAAAAAAAACGTTTATATATATAGTATATGATGTCATAACTTTTCTTATGCCAGCAAAACTTCAATTTTGTAAAAGCTATATGTTAAACAACCTTGGTTCAAAAATTTAACTATTTATGTACTTTTTTAAAATTTAAATACTCTCGAAATTAACCTAATTGTAAATTCAAATAGATGAATATTCGGCTAGGAACACCCCTAAATTTAACACGTTTAACAAGCTCTTGTCAGCTGAACAATTCACAATTGCCTTTTTGATTGTCTCAGTGACATTACAAAACTTTTTTGCTGTCGCTTTAACGCTAGTGAAGGTAAATCATTTTATTTATTTTCCTGCCAAATTGGGTCACCGACGAATTGGCTTGACAACGAATTGGTTTGCCGACGAATTTGTCCAGTCGAATTGTCTCCCACCAAATTGGTCCCGCCAAATTGTAGCGTACCCCTAATACACAGAGTAAGCAATTAACCCGACTTGCTTCCAGAGATACCAAGATATTGCTGTCTGTTTGTAATTTAATAAAAATATGACTGTAATTTAAAACTGCTTACAAAGACCACCAAGCAGGGGAAAGTGCTGTAAAGTGTCTTTCCCAAGGACAAAACAGAATGACGTGAGGGGCTTTTGAACTGAGACCATGTTGATCATAAGCACAATGCTTCAACCACTTGATTATGCTGCCAACTAGCACTAATGGGTGCAAAGGCTACCCAAGTAAGTATTATTCCTAATTGGCTACCAAGTAGGATCACAGAAGGCTTTTTCAGTGCAACTAACTCAAAATTTACCAACAGCACCAGGATGGAATAAAAAAAAAAACCAAAACAAAAGGATCTCTTCAAAAAGCAATAGTAACCACAGGGCACATCTGGGTTAGTTTCACAAAAATCACTTACTGGGACTTCTTAAAAAACATTTTTTTAGATGTTCATGTAGTCAAAGCTTTTTCTAGGACACTACCATATGCATTAAACACACATGTCACGATGTTACTATTGAAACACATGCCAATTACTAGATCATGTTGAAATTTTGTATTATAAAACCTTCTTGCTATTATCAGGTATATATTTTTTACCACTTTCTCAAATTGCATTAAAAAAATGTACATAATTTAAAGATGTTGAAAACTTATTACAAACATTGGTTTACACTAACAAATGAAATACCGAGAGCATACAAGACTGTTTCATTCATAGTTAACTATTGTTTGTATTATAGTAAATATAATTAGCAAAAAATAAATTGAGAAATGTGCCTTATTCCAAATGTCATTTTAAGTTTTGATAGACCTGTTAAATGTAAAAATTATTTTCTACATAACAAAATGATTTTAAACAGATAAGCTTTTTACTTATATATGTTTCTTATTTTTCTTGAGACTTTTGTTTACTTTTGTTATGAGTTATTGTTACCTTGAATATCACTTAACAACACTTATTAATATGACTACTTGAAAAAACAGGTTAAAGTAAACACATTGTCAAGGTTTTCAATACTCTTTAAAGAGATGGAATCAAATTTTGGTATTTTTATAGATAAGGTCCAGCACGATTTTATGCTTCAAACCTTGACTTTCTATTTGTAATTTTGCCTGCTGAATAACATGGTGATACTTAGATTTGTTGCAAATTAATAATCATCCCTTTTTCAGCACCAGGATAGAAGAAACAAGAAACCAAGAGAAAATGGATCTCTCAAGAAGTGATAGAAAACGCAAGGGGGTCCAAGTTAATTTCATGAACAAAAATATTGCCAAAATTGACAAAATTTTACTTGTTCGGAGAAAACACAAAAAAGGTCGCATTTTGAATCAAATTTCACTGTTAGGAGGGATAGAGCAGGTGTCCAAGAAAAACGATAAAAAAGTGATTTTCCTAAAATTTGGGGTGGAGGTTCAGGGGAGTCCCCCTCTGAAACACTCCTAAAAAATGATTTGCGATGCTTCCGAGTGCCAAAATCGTTCTCAGCATGCAAAAAAACGGTAAATTAGTCTCAAAAAATGGCCTAAAGTAGTGCTGGACCTTATCTATAAATTTACCAATTTTGAAACCCTTTGCTCTTAACCACTCACACACATAAACACTTTCAAGCATATATGCAAATATATGAAAGTATTGTCAACAACAATTTAGATAAAAATATTTATTGATAAATCATGAAAAGCTTTTTAAAAAATATAAAGTGTTGATAAATTATAAAAAGGTTTAAAAATTTTGTTTAATTTTACTAAACATGCAAGCTACCAGTAAATTATTAGTTTATAGCAAGGTTCTTAACCAGGGGTGTGATATCTGTTCCTATGGGGAGCTTGGTTGCTGAATTATCAAGGTTGATCAGATTTATGTCACAGAAACACAGTAAATGTATAATGTATTACAGTAATTTACTTTTTGCTAATGTAAAACTACCAGTAACAGGTTTAGTATTGTATTGTTATGTTGTCAGTTTGTTTTTACAATTTTAATGACAATAATTTCCTTATTTAAACATTTCTAAAAGGGTTGTGAGAATTAGTTGCTAATTTCAAAGAGGTGCTAGCAAGGAAAAAGGTTAAAAAACACTGGTTATAACTAAAGATCTTGCTTTTTGCATGTCCAAATAGAAGATGCAAATTTTGTTTTATACCCAACAGCATTGAAAATACTTACACTGCCTTTTGCTCAGAAGTCATAACGCAGACTTGATAATATTTTTTTTTTCAAAATGTTAATATCAATAAACTCTGCTTTAAAATATATCAATTATAACCTTAAAAAAACAATACAGAAGTACCAGCACTAATAAATGCAAATGCAAACCTAAAATTTGCCTATAAACCACTTTTCTTTTTTAACCCAAATTTAAAAAAAATTTCTGAACCTGAACCAAAACTGAATCACTGAAAATAAAATTTGCCAATCAATCAACTTTATAATATGACATTAAGCTTACAAGGAACCCAGCCATCGGAGGCACTTTTCTGTGTCTCTTGATGCCGGTCCCAAGCCCGGATAAATGGAGAGGGTTGCGGCAGGAAGGGTATCCGGCGTAAAAAATTTTTTGCCAAAACAGACAAATGCGTAATCATCATCAATCCATACCGGATCGGTCGAGGCCCGGGGTTACCAACGACCGCCTCAGGTGTCGCACAGCAGGGCACCTGTGGAAATTATGCTACTGCTAAACATTGTGAAAATAAGAGCAAAAAAGAGGAGGAAAGCGAGTGAAGAAGCAGCGAGAAGTATGGAAAGGAAGATGCTCACTCATAAGGGTGGGTAGGCTACTTTAAATATTGGAACGATGACTGGAAGGGGAAGAGAGCTGGTAGATATGATGGAGCGAAGAAATGTAGACATATTGTGTCTACAGGAAACAAGGTGGAAAGAGAGTAAAGCAAGGAACATTGGAGGTGGATGCAAAATATTCTACAACGGAGCTGATGGGAGAAAAAATGGGATAGAGATAGTGCTGAGGGAAGAGCTGGCTGAAAGTGTCCTGGAAGTGAAGAGGGTGTCAGACAGACTGTTTGGCCATGAAGCTGGAGGTAAATGGGTCCATCCTAAATATAGTAAGCGCATATGCTCCACAGGTTAACAACAGCATGGAGGAGAAAAATGATTTTTAGGAAGACCTAGATGGATTGATTGAAAGTAGGCAAAAGAAAAGAGGATAGTTCTTGGTGCAGATCTTAATGGACATGTGGGCGAAGGAAACATAGGGGATGAGGAAATAATGGGGAGGTACGGTGCTGGAACAAGAAATAAGGAAAGATCAATGGTTGTGGATTTTGGGAAAAGGATGGATTTGGCGATTGTCAATACTTATTTCAAGAAGAAAGATGAACACAGAGTGACATATAAGAGTGGAGGAAAAAGTACCCAAGTAGATTATGTGATGTGCAGAAGGAAAAACTTGAAGGAAATGTGTGATTGCAAGGTGATATTGAATGAGTGTGTCGCAAAGCAGCACCGTGTGGTGGTATGCAAAATGGTTCTTATGGTAAAAGAGAAAAAAGCAGAGAAATTAAAGCCAAAGATACGATGGTGGAAACTAAAAGAGACAACCTGTCAAGAAGCGTTTAGACAAGAGGTGACCAGGATTTTGGGAGGCAAGAATGGGTTACCTGATGAGTGGGACAAAACGGCAGAAATGCTAAGAAAAACAGCTGAAACTGTACTGGGAGTGACATTCGGAAAACGAAAAGGAGACAGGGAGACTTGGTGGTGGAATGAAGAAGTTCAAAAGAGCATAAAAGAAAAGAATGAGGCAAAGAAAGCATGGGACAAAATAAGAAATGAAAATACTAAAAAGATATACAAAGAAAAGAAAAGTAAGGCAAAGAAGGCAGTTGCAATGGCAAAGGGACGTGCATATGACAATTTGTATGCTAGATTGAAAACAAAAGAAGGTGAAAAGGAGTTGTACAAATTGGCTAGGCAGAGAAACAGAGCAGGGAAAGATGTACAGCACGTGAGGATTATAAAGGATGAAAATGGTAATGTGATGGTAAATTCGGAAGCAGTGTTAAAGAGATGGAAGGAGTACTTTGAGAAACTGATGAATGAGGAAAATAACAGAGAACCTAGGACAGAGGAAACAGAAGTGGTTAATGAAGAGGTAAATTGTGTCAGTAGAGAAGAAGTAAAAAATGCACTAAGAAGGATGAAAAAAGGTAAAGCAGTTGGGCCAGATGAGTTGCCAGTAGAAGTTTGGAAGTGCATGGGAAAGATGGGGATAAATTTTTTGACCAGATTGTTCAACAGACTATTAATGGGTGAACGGATGCCAGAAGAATGGAGAAGGAGTGTGCTTATCCCAATCTATAAAAACAAAGGGGACGCACAGTGCTCTGGAAACTACAGAGGAATGATCCACACAATGAAGGTATGGGAAAGGATTATTGAAGCAAGGTTAAGAGATAGAGTGGAGATCAGCAAACAGCAATATGGATTTATGCCAGGAAAGGGAACCACCGATGCCATGTTTGCTCTAAGAATGTTCATGGAAAAGTACAGGAAAGGTCAAAGAGAGCTACATTGTGTATTCGTGGACCTAGAGAAGGCTTACGACAGGGTTCCACGGGAAGAGCTGTGGTACTGTATGAGAAAATCCGGAATAGTGGAAAAGTATGTACAACTAGTACAGGATATGTATGAGGGAAGCGAAACAGTGGTGAGGTGTGCAGTAGGAACTACAGAAAGTTTCAAGGTTAAGGTTGGACTACACCAGGGATCAGCATTAAGTCCATTCCTTTTTGCAGTGATAATGGACAGGCTAACGGATGAAGTAAGGAGAGAACCACCATGGACGATGCTGTTTGCTGATGATATTGTGATTTGTGAAGAGACCAGGGAAGAAGTGGAGCGAAGATTAGAATCCTGGAAGTATGCATTGGAAAGAAGAGGGATGAAAGTAAGTAGGTCAAAGACCGAATATCTATGCATAAATGGAGGAAATGATGACGAAACAGTAAAGATGGAGGATGCAAAAGTGCCAAGAGTAAAGGAATTTAAATATTTGGGATCAACGGTGCAAGAAAATGGTGGTTGTGAGAGGGAGGTAAAGAAGAGAGTACAGGCAGGATGGAACGGATGGAGAAGAGTATCGGGAGTAATCTGCGACAGGAGGTTACCAGCTAGAGTAAAAGGAAAAGTGTACAGTTTAATGGTAAGACCAGCAATGGTGTATGGGCTTGAGACAGTGGCAGTCACAAAAAAACAAGTAGAAGAGATGGAAGTCGCAGAGATGAAAATGTTGAGGTTTGCTATGGGAGTGACGAGAAAAGACAAGATTAGAAACGAGTACATCAGGAGTACCGTTAAGGTTGAACAGTTAGGAATGAAGATGAGGGAGGGCAGGCTGAGGTGGTATGGACATGTCATGAGGAGAGACCAAGAGTATGTAGGAAGAAAAATGATGGAAATGGAATTACCGGAAAAGAGGAGAAGAGGGAGACCAAAGAGAAGATTTTTAGATGTGGTAAAGGAAGATATGCGGGAAGTTGGTGTGAAGGAGACGGATGTTGAAGACAGAAAGATGTGGAAAATGATGATACGCTGTGGCCACCCCTGGCTAAAGGGAAAGGCCGAAAGGAGAAGAAGAAGAAGAAGAAGATTACCAGTTGTTTGTGTTAAATATTGATGCAAGCTTTTTACAAAACAGCGACAATAAGTAATATATTTCTGCTACAGTTCTTTGCTTGATAAAATTTCAATTGCTTCGATTGTTAAGTAATAGGACATTTTCTGACGAGAGATAGCTTATATGTTTTTGTTATGCCTCAACGTTTAAAAAGAATAATAAAAAAAAAATGTTAGTCTCTATGGTCTGATAGTTGAAAAAAAATTTGAAAAGTTTTTGGATGACAGTAAAAAGTCGGAAAAACTGCCAACTATTTGCCAACTCTTCCAACAAAATGCCAATGTAACTTTGTTCTCCTTTGTTCAAGTCTATATGAATTAATTTTATTTGAGCGGCATGAGCCCGGTGCGTGTTACACAATGCTCCATTTGATGTGCGCATAATTTTATTTGAAATAGTTAAAATTTTTATTAATAATTTGTTTTTTAAACGTTTCTATTTGCTGAATTTAAAAATAATTCTTAGTTAATTACTTATGCTGGCATGGGCGTCCGCTGGGGGCAAAGCGGGCATATGCTCCCTGAAAATTGATTTTTTATTAAGAAATACTTTAATTTCGCTATACAAACTGCATTTTCGCAAGATTCTGCCCCTCCCAAAAGTTTCGTGAGTCAACTCTAAACTAGTCTTCCCGACGCGTTCAATCGTTAATTAGCAACTTTACGAGGAACCGTCACGTAACCAGCATGAAGCCAAGTGGAGCATTCCACCGTTTGTTGGTTGGTAGTGATGACAATAAAATTCTTTCTACAATAATCTCTTTCCGACTCAAACCGATTCTAAATTCTGCTATCTCTATAGAATAGCAATGTGGTCTCCCAAACAGACAGATCTTCAATAACCACCTAAACATCTTTTCTGCTATAATTAGATACCCCCTCTACCTTCCCAAATCAGACGGTGGTATCGCCCTCCCTAATATAGAACTCAAAACGTCTACAGCTTTCTTATAGAAATTCATCTATCTTCTTAAAACCCCTAACCCTCATTCTCATTTCTGGATGTCATATGCAATCTACAATATTGGTACTAAAATCTTACACATAAAACCTGAACCTTACTCTAACTCCCAACCCCACCGTCCTAATCCCAACCCTCTCTGGTCAAAAACCCTTTCTTTATTCACAAAAAGCTCTATTCCCCATCAAGACATAGACAATCTAACCTTCAAATCTCTATATCAAACCTTACTTCAACCTGACCCTAACCCTATTCCTCTTCTACATACCACTACCCTCATACGTGGCTCCGACTAACCCTTATAAAACCCCGTCCTTCCCTTTTTTCAAACTTGGAAAAAGAAATATCCTTCAGGACAGCCTATAAAGGCTATACCTGGGGATATTTCTTTTCCAAACATAACTTCAAACCGCGAAACCCTAATGACTTTCTTTGCAAAATCTGTCTCTCTTCTTCTGATGATCCTCACCATCTTTTTTCCACTGTCCTTTTACCCGTAGTTTAATTTCATATCTAGAACCCCTTCTTACTTCCACACTAAAAAAACCTACTCTTCTCACACAAAACACACTTCTTTTTAATTACACAAATACAATAGGCACACCCCACATTATAATATCCAAACTAGCCTCTTTAATCAGACTTTCTCTATACACCCTAAGAAACCGTATCTCTCCCTTTAACACCCCCATTCCTACTTCTTCCCTCATTGAAGAAAAATATAAAATTAGAACAAAGTTTAAATCCTTCCTTGAAAAAAACTTTCCTGATTATTAGAAATAAATTCCTTTCTCTTTTTATATTAGCGTTGTAGCTACACTTTTTTTAATCTTCTCGTTTTAGTAATTTGACATCCCTTTTCTTTTACTTCAGACTTACCAAAGCTGATATATTTTTTTTAATTGAGAAAAAAATAATAAAAACTTTACTAGACCTGTATACTTGATATTGATGAATAATCACTTCACTTTATGTTTTTTTTACAAATTATCAATTAAATATTTTCAAATTTGCGTCTGAAGATATCCTTTTTTTTTGTTGTTTAATGCATTGTAAGTATTTTTGCTGTCACTTATTCATTGTTCACTTTAATATTATTGTTCAATTTAATTTTATATATAAATTTTGTCACCTTTTGTAAAAATGTTATTATTTTGATTTCTTGTGTGTGTGTTTACAACCATTTAAAAAAAAAAAGCTTTGTTTAATTGGACACCCCTTTTTTTTTACCTCAAACTTATCAAAGCTATTAAAAAAAACAAAACAAAAGCTTTACTAGACCTATATACTTGATATTGATGAATAAACACTTCACATTATTTTTTTTTACAAATTAGCAATTAAATATTTTTAAATTTGCGTCTAAAGATATCCTTTGTTTCGTTGTTTAATGCATTGTAAATTTTTCTACTGTTACTTATTCATTGTTCACCTTAATATTATTTGTTCATTTTAATTTTATATACAAACTTTGTTACATTTCGTAAAAATGTTTTTATTTTGATTGTGTGTGTGTGTTTACAACTATTATTAAAAAAAAAAAAAAAAAGTAGACTTTCCGACGCGTTCAATCGTTTATTAGCAACTTTACGAGGAACCGTCACGTAACTAGCACGAAGCCAAGTGGAACATTTCAACGTTTGTTAGTTAAGTTCGCTATAGTGGTAGTGATGCATGGTGGTACAATTGTACAAAATAGTAGAATCCACCTGACACAACTCTGGGCTAATGTTTACTACCAATATCTTGCCAATGTTTCTTAAGTTGGCAGTTAGCGTTTTGCCAACGTTGGTAAGATTGCTGAAGTAGTTGGGCAGCTGCAGTAGCATGCGCTGGTTATTCATAGTAAGCCAACTCTCTACAGCGTCTAGAATTTCAGTGTTGGCTAAACGCTGGCAAAGCGCAGTTTGTCAGTGTTGGCGAAAAATGTGATTTTGGTGCACTCGACTCTGGGCCAACATTGGGCGCCATCATTTTGCCAACATTTCTGCTGCTGGAAAACTGCCTTTCGCCAACGTTGGCTAGATGAAAAATGTTTATTGGGGTGTGTGAAGCGTGAGCGTGAGCGGTTTTGGCACACAAGTACACTTTAAGTTGCTCTGCCCCACCCCGTATGTACTGTATATGCTTTAGGTAGGTTTTAAGTTTGTCAAGTTTTTAACAGAATTACAAACTTCGAAATCGAATTTTGAGGCCCCTGGACGTTGAGGGCCTACGATCGCTCGTACTACGAATTTTTACTCGTCGTATGAGACAAAATTCTTTGCGAATAGCCGCTCGCAAAACGAATTTCTCGTACAACGAGGCACTCGTACTGCGAGGTTCCACTGTACTTTATACAGGACCCCCCTCACTTAATTAAAACTACCAGAAACAATCTTATGAATCGTAATAAGCGTATATGGAATAAATCATTTTTTTTTTGAAATCTGATTCAAAATTTAATCGAAGACGATCTTGCTTTAGGCAGCTTGCGTTTTTTTCCTAAATTAACAACTCAACATTCCAATCCAACATCGTACGAAAAAATGTTGGTTAGTATCGCAGCTCAAACTTTTTCTGCTACTGTGGGTTTGGAAATTAAACGAAAAGGTCATGAAAAATTTAGAAACTTATTCTGATGATGGACCGTTGGTTTGATATGATGAACACGAGCTATTATTATTCACAAAGACGTGGAAAGTCGGACATGAAGCCTTTTGAAGCAAACGATTGTTTTAGCAATAAACGTTTAATTTGGTTAAAAATATTTTTATACCTTACTTTGAAACATGGAATAAAAGTGCTTTTTTATAGCTACGAAGCTTTAACCGAAGCAGAACGTCGAGCCATGCTTCTTAGCAAAGCCACTTCAAATGGTTTGTTGATGACAAACAAGGCAATGGTTCATTTAATTGAAGTTTGCTTTGGTAATGGTGCCAAGTTCGTCGTGATCCGGAGAATTAACCAAGAGCCTTTAGAAAGTAATTTTGGTCAACAGCGTCAAAGGGGATGGCGATGCGATGCTCCAACAGTATCAATGTTTGCGTATAATGTACGTAGCGTCAATTGTTTACGGTCTGGTGTAAGGAGAGGTTGATGAGAATGACTAGGAGTCTAAAACATCATCTCAATAAAAGTAGAGTATAACTTATATAATTATTTCACATTAAGGTCATATTGCTTTCTATATCTGTATTTTGTCAAGTGTATGTCAGTATGTAGTGTTGCGGATTAACCTAGTGTTGTACTAGAGCGTCCTTTTAGTTTTGATGACTGCGGTCATTGTAGTCGAGTACGACAATTTACATTACTTTTTCTTGTTTAGTGTCATAATTTTTATGATTTGTATTAAATTCAATTTATTTGACATTAGAATTTACAGATAAAGTACAAATTGTCATAACATCAATTTAATCATATTAATTACCAAACGAAAAACAGTCAAATAATCTGGCAGAACGCGGCTCAAAGGACGAATTACAAATGAACACAGAATTGGCTCCAAAAGTACAATTTATAAATGAAGTGGTTCTTGTAAAAACAGCGTGGCTCAACCATACTTAAATAGTTTCTGCGAGTTTGATGACTGAAATTGCACGCCGACAAAATTGGAATCAATCGCTTTTAATTAGATTGGTTTCTCAACCATGCTTTCGTTTAACGAAATAATTAAATTTATTTACATATAATGCTAAATAATTTTAAATATAATCTTGTGAGAAGCAGTGACTTTTGTCAGCAGTTTCAGTAGCCTGAAATTGCTATATAATTTAACACTTAGGCATACAATTTTTGAAGTGAAGGTACAGCGACCACGCACAACGTCAATTGTGCGTGGAGTACAGGGCTGGGAAAAAGCTCCCGGACAAATTGAATTGACAATATTTCAATTATGGTAAAAAAATATATTAAATAAATATGTTATAATATTATAACTCGGACTATCACAAAATAGAATATGTGCCTATATTTCAATATGTCTTCCTTTAGCTTTTACTGCTCTTTCGAGTCTTCCTCTGAAACTCTCAACTGAAACAAGGAGCTTTTCTTGTGGTATTTTGGCCCAGGCTTTCTTTAGAGACACCTTCCTTTTGAGTCTCTCACGAGTCGCCTTGATGATCTGGGTGTACGAGCTGTGCGAGGGCGTCTACTACTAGGACGGTCTTTGTCATCACCTAGCTCCTTAAATCTTGCTACAGTGTCGTACACAATTGATTTTGATACTTTAAGCTGCTTGATGATCATCGAATTGGACACTCACGCGCGATGAAGTTCAATAATGGCATGACTTTACTCATTTTTGACAAATTTTATGGCAATTAAAATTAAAAAAACAAACTAAATGAAGAATGATGATACAGCTTTCAATTAATCGTCAATTTATGCTTTAGAGCAATTAAAATTTGTTTAAATTTAAAGCTTAAAAATAATTCCGGGGACTTTTTCCTCCACCCTGTAATAGGATAATAATGATGTATTGTGTTAATCACAAAATAAACCAAAAGCTTTTCTATACACTCCTATTTAATAACTTAAGTCGTTTCCGAATAGCGTTGGTCTTGCTTCTCCTTTTTCCAAAGCGATTTTTTTGAGCACATCAGTGGCGTGCGATGACCTCTGAGACTAGTCATGCAATTGGCATGCCCAAATCGGATCATGAAATTGGGTATTTTATGGGTAGTCAATGAGTAAGACATGCAATATTTTACTGGTAGAAAAAAATTCTGTGTGAAATTCTAATTTTTTGTCCTAATATCATGGCGTTCAAGACCAATTTTCGTCCCAGATTCAAGGTGATCTCTAAAAAAAAGGTCATCTTGAAATCGTTTCCGAGTAATGCACTTTTAGTCCTAAAAATGCAGTGATCTCTAAAAAAAAAAACGGTCATCACCTGAAATCGTTCCCGTGTAATGCAGTTTTTATCCTAAAGATGCGGTGATCTCTAAAAAAAAAGATCTTCCCTCTTAATTACTCTCAACTTTTATCCTTTTTCGTCCTGAAATTGTAGCATTTCCTAAAAAAAAAAGATTTCACCTCGGATCAGCCTCAAATTCGCCTCGGATCAGCCTCAAATTCGCCTCGGATCAGCCTCAAATTCACCTCGGATCAGCCTCAAATTCACCTCGGATCAGCCTCAAATTTCTCTAATTTCCTTCCAAAATCAGTATCATTTCCCATTAAATTAAAAAATATATGATCGCGCAAAAGTTCGTCATGCAATCCCTAAAAATTTGGTCATGCAACGCATGACTTGCATACCGTGACCGTACGCCACTGGAGCACATCTTTTAGCCTCAAAATAAGCACGCATACGTACATATCGTCTTATCAACATGTTCGAACATTTTCGGTTAGGCTGGTCCATAAACTCCTCGACATTTACAGCAGCAATTATCTCATCTTCTGGTATCAATCTTATTGTTCTCAACACTCGATATTGTTTTTCTAATTCCTTTAAAAGAGAAAAGAGTTAATTTTTCCACCATTTTATCCATTTTAGTTATGATTGACTCATCAAATAATTCAAAGTTGTCACTATTCTCATCCCACACTCCATCAACTAAAACTGTTACTTCTTTAAATGACAAATCCAAACCATTTTTTGATGAACTCATACTAAGTAAACAATATAAAAAGTTATATAAAAAACAATCTAAAACAATAACAAAAATTTAATTTTGGTTCAATGCATTCTGTGTGACATCACTTTTTCAATACTTTTTCAAAACAAAGATATGTTATGGACATAAATTAAAATTTAATTTTAATGTTCAAATAAAAAAATTAAATATTTAACTGAATTCAATCTTATATACGTATGGAAATATTGAAAAAAACATTGAAACAAAAAATTTTACAAAACAAAAATTACTAACTTTTTCTTAAATCTAATTGCAATAAATATAATTTACGAAGTTTTTATTTTATTTTATTTTATTTTTATCTCTATATTTATCCTCCTGACTCGCAGGAAAGCGAAGGAGGCGCTATACATAGGGTAAGCAATTACCCCGACCTACTTCCGGAGATGCCAAGGTATTGCTGTCCGCTAGTAATTTAGTATAGATATTACTGTAATTTAGAACTGCTTGTCAAGACCACCAAGCAGGGGAAAGTGCCGTAAAATGTCTTTCCCAAGAACATAACAAAATGGCACAAGTGGATTTTGAACTGAGACCATGTTGATCATCAGTCCGGTGTTTTAACCACTCGACCACGCTGTTGACAAATATAGAAAAATAAATCTAGCTATACTATACTCCCAATAATGGTTCTTACCTATAGCTTCTATAAAGATATAATGACTGAAAACAATTTTAATAGATAGTCATCATTATTATGTAATTTTAAATATTAAATTCACCTAACTAAAATTGCACAACAATTGAAGTGTTAAATTGCTTTATTTTTGATTTTTTATTTAAAGTACTCAAATGTATAACAAATTTGCCGCAGTAAAACAACAAAAACTTGAAAAAAATGCATCAAGCCTAACACTAGCGGCGCTGAGTAAAAACTTTGCAAGAACGAGAGCCAGCGGACTATATATTTGTAGACTATGAGCAGACTATATATTTATAGACTATGGTCAGAGGGATAAAGAAGAATGATTTGGTATGGCTCGTTTCATGGCTGATCTTCAATTGCAAGGTAGAAAATTGTCTTTCAGTTGCAGTTCTCTAGAAGCTGTTTATCGTAAATTTTGCCGATTAGATGATGAAGCATTTGACTTGATTTAAAATGCGTAGTCTTGATTTGCATAGACAAAAAGAAAACTATTTGTGTAGTCGACGAGAAAACTATCGCCCCTCTCATAAAATTAAAGTGCTGGTTTAGGTATTAGAGGGAGCTATGAATTATTTGCGCAGATTTGTTTATGAGAAAGTTGATCAACTAGAAGAAACGCGAGAATCCATTTTAAGTGATTTGAAACATGCTAAAAAGTTTTACTTAAGTGAGCTACTTGTAGCAAACTCTTTTATTTCGGAATTAAAGGCACTTGATAAAAAAGAAAAGAATGCTTCTTGTGTTCCAAGTGGGATCACTCCACCTACTTGTAATGGTGACCCATTGTTGTTTACAACAATTTCGGATGCATTTTCTCCACTAATTCATAAAAATTTCCAGGTAAGCAAATTTTATAAAATATCTTACTTGAAAAGCACCTCAAAAGAGCTGCTGCAGATACTTTGGACAGTTACCCTACTACAGCTCAAAATTATGACGCTGCTGTTGCTGCAGTCAAGAAGCGCTTCGGTCGTGAACAAGCTATTATTTACAACAGGGTGGTCCAACTTCTGCACTCTTGTGGGCCACTTCAAAATTATTTGAGTTTGTGGGCCTCATCCGGCTAAAAACACCTATTTTTGTCCCAAAATCAGGGTGTTCTCTAAAAAAAAAAGGTCTTCACTTGGAATCGGTCTGCAAAATTCCTATTTTCGTCCCAAAATCAGGGTGTTCTCTAAAAAAAAAAAAAAGGTCTTCAACTGGAATCGATCTCTAAAATTCCTATTTTGGTCCCAAAATCAGGGTGTTCTCTAAAAAAAAAGGTCTTCAATTGGAATCGATCTACGAAGTTCCTTTTTCGTCCCAAAATCATAGCGTTCTTCAAAAAAAAAGTTGCCGCTGCTTGTACAAAATTGTTCCGCGGACCGCATGGAATTGGACCACGCAGTTGGACCACGCTGATTTACAATCATGTTCAAGAATTATTGAACAGTAAGAAAATCAATTATTCATAAAGCTATAAGCAGTTGCGTGCATTTCTCGATAAGGTCGTTGCAAAGAAGGCAATTCTGGAAAGGCATCATGTAAGTTGGGACCAAGTTTTTATGCAAGTAGTAGAGGGTCAACTTTTCAAGTCCCTAGAGGGAAGATGGATTTACATATCTCTCCTTTAATTGAAAAAGATAAAGCTCCATCTTCAAAAAAATTGATTGAATTTCTCACTACTGAACTTGCCGCTTCAGAAGCTCTAGATAATAAAGATGACTCCAAAATAGATTCTAAAGGGACCAAACCTTTAAAAAGGTCAACAAAATTGTCGCCTTCCTCTGCACAAGCTTTGTTAGCCTAAGCCAGTCCTAAAGTTTATGTTCTATATTCCCAAGATCATGGATTGATTGCTTTCCCGAATTTTAAAGAACTTTCACCTTCGAAAAGATTGCACGAATTGATGAACAGACCAGTTATTGTTTGTTTTTAATGTCTTAAGAATAAAGATACTCCTGGTCATCCATCAATCTTTCGAAAATGTGCCGCTAAATGTAGTGTACCAAACTGTGGCAAACCTCATCATTCTCTCTCTTGCATATGGATCTTAAGTCAAAAGAAGAACCGGTAAAGGCAAACACCCTGATCACTAAAGTTTGTTGTTTAGCTGGTGTACCTTTCAAATTTTTGGATAATGAGCTGGAAACATTGTTACCTACTGCTTTCCAAAATTAAACATGGAAAGAAAGAATAAACTGGTAAAAGTTGAGTTTGATTCTTTTTCTCAAAAAAGTTTTATTACAAAGAAGGTGGTTGATGATCAGAGGTGCATATCTCGAGACATATCTCGAGACATCTAGACATCTCGAGACACGTTTTTCAAAGTTTCTGTCTCGTCTCGGTCTCGTAACCCCAAAATCACGTCTCGGTCTTGGTCTCGGACCACTTTGTCTTGAATCCAGGTCGAAACATTGCAGCAATGTGGGCAAAACTCACAGGTGTTGTATGTAAATATGTCATAATTTTTGGTAAAATTGATTATTTGTACTACGTTTTTTAGCCATTCGGATGTTATGTCCCTCTTTAAAGTTACCATAAGTCACAGTAGAATTGAACCATGGCAATCAAGAAGCCTGGAGACGGTGTAATATATGTATAGGTGCTCGAGAAATTATAGGTCTGTTCTTATCAACATTTAAACGACTTGTATTTTGTATTTTTAATAACAAAATTTGGTATCTGGAAAAGCGGCTATACTATCATGATCCTTTTAATTCTAGTCAATACTATTCTACGACATTATAATAGATTGCATGTGTGAGCATTAACCAATTGACACGATTGTCGTGCAAAGCCTTGTCGCCTGGCTCTGTTGTGTCCTTGTGGAAAGATACTTTACCGGCACTGTTTTTTGCTTTAAATTTCAGTCGTGTTACGAAATAAAAATTAAAAGATAAACGTCGTGTTGTAGGACAGATGACACTAAAAAGTACCGTCTGTGGCATTGTGCATCACACATGCTGAATCCAAGCTCATCACTGCCCAACTAAGGTGTTTAGAGTTTTAAACTTTCATCAGGGACAATCTGCTTACCCAGATTTTGTCGTAAAGCTGATCATTTATGTAGAGAAAAATCTTAAACTTATGGGGTTCCACCATATGCATTGCTGCACTGATGGAAGCAACATTGCGTATCACGCACGCTGTCACCAGATGCTAGAAATATATTGAGTTATAGGACAGATGACATTAAAGAGTAGGCTATCATCTGTGGCATTGTGCATTACGCACGCCGACCCGAGCTCATTGGCCGTCCATGGTTTCGAGTTTTAAACTCTTATTAGAAACAGTTTGCTTACCTAGGTTTTGCCGCTTCTATCAGTAGAGCAATGCATGTGATAGAAGCCACAAATCCTTGATTTTTCTTTTTATATATGATCAGTTCGGCGACTAAACCTGGGTAAGTAGACTGCAAGCTCGGGTTTGCCGTGCGTAATACACAAGGCCACAGGTGGCATTCTATCCTGCCAACAACTCGATAAACATCTGGTCATCAGCGTGCTTGATGCACAGTGCCGTTCTATCAGAGCAGTAATACATCTGCTAAAAGCTCACAAGTCTTAAAAAAATAATCAAAAGTTTTAATTGAACAGTAAAATTGTTTCATTTCCAGAAGCAAGTTCGTGAATTGCCTGCTATATATGGGATCCAGAATTTCACTGTTAGACAAGGAGAATTCCACTTTTAGTTGGCAAAGTTTAGCTGGCTTGATGCCTGAAAGAGTTGGTAAGTGGTCTGTTGGAGTGGGACGCAGGCATCCAAACGTTTAAAGCGTCATTTAAGACTCTATTCATGAGGCAAAAATGTGCGCTGCTATGTACTCAACTGTCGAGTACACCAAATATAGGGCAACAGTGTAACGCGGGAAGCTAATTTTTGCGCAATGCCATAAGGTGGTGACAAAACGTGAGCAATTTTTTCAGTTTTATCCTAAGATATGTAAATATTGAACAGAAATGTTGGCGGTAATAAAGTTCTGGTAAATCGCTTCCACATCAGGTAAATTCAGCAGCAACAAAATCTTTTCAAATTTTTTCGTTAAAGCAATGCTATCACTCCACTTGACACTGCAGAAATTTCATCGTTTAACTGAGGACCCCCTTTTGCGAGAAAATAAGTAAGTCGTCCTAAAATCATTCTTTCAAAAAGTTTGGAGGTACAGGAGGTGAGAGAGACCAGGCGATATGAGGACGGTAAGTCAGAGGGTTTTCCGGGTTTGAGAATGGGGATGATAGACAATTGTTTCCAGGCTGATGGGAAGGTATGAGTTGACCAAGAAAGGTTAAAGATATATAGAAGAAATTGTAACGCAGATTGTGGAAGGTGGGTTAGAAGTGGGTAGGTGATTTGATCAGCGCCTGATAAGGTTGAGAGTTGGAAATAGCTGTGGAGAGTTCTAGAGAGAAGTAAGGTGAGCAGAAAGTGGAGTGTAGGGCATTGCACCGTGCAGTTCTTTTATTCATGTGAGTTTTCTCAGTGCTTCAAAAGCGTTTTGAGGTTTGAGTAGAGAAATGGGACTGTAGATGTGAGGAGAGTTGGTTAGCACAGTCTACAGGAGTATGACAACTTGGGAAGTTGAGGAGATTAAATGAAGTTGAGAAAGAATAGTCCGAGATGGAGCGAAGTAGAGAAAAGACTTCACTGGGACAGGTTTTAGGAGAAAGACTAGAGCAAGTTTTCTGCCATGACTCCGCTTTTTAGCCTTAGAGATCACAATAGAGGTATATCTCGATATGGAGATATAGTTCTAGCGGTCTTCTTCAGAACAGTGTGCAATTGCGAATGTCATTCAACGTTTCGCGACGGCATCTGGACTTCAGAAGACCACCAGGCTTTAGCAGGGCGGTTGTGCTGCCGAAGAGAATGGCAAAAGTGGCAGCATCAGTGAGAAGTTTGGTAAAGGTGTGGGACCACTTACCTTGTGTGAGACCATTTATCTAAGATCACTTACCTTTACTGACCCAAAATGGTCTGGGTAGATACATTTTCTATCGTTTGGGATTGACGTCAGGGATGAAACTATTTTCTTTTAGTTTTCACTACCTTATTGGGAGAATATTCCAAACAGGGAGCAACGGGTGTTGAGAGTCTCTAGAAAGGGGCCATGAATCAATAAAGTTTTTATTAAGATTGCTTTATTTTATCTGAGCTCTCATTAATTTTAACTGCAAACTCGATAGATTTTTTTTTCAAGTTCAAGTTCGAGTCGTTGGCCTCCTCGCGGTGAGTCCTGGTAACTAAAGTGATGAGATTCCTCAGCCAAACAATGACAATATCAGAGAGCTTCGCGGGTGGTAAAAACATAGACCCTCGGCTCCGGAAGCAAAAGAAAAGAAAATCGTTCAACAACAGAATAAACAATAAACAAAAATAATAAAACCCAGTTAGCGACCTAGAGGCCAGTTTCTACTAAGAGCATTGGCGGTAGTATTCTTTGTTTGTTTTATTGCTTCTCTCAGCGCCTAAGCGCGGAAAGAAAAAAAATCTCGCCAACGCTCCAATTGGAAACGGGCTTTTAAACTGCCACTCTACGAAAACTCTGGCGTGGTATGTTAAAAATTTTCTTGAATTAACGCAAGAAAACAAAATTTAAAAAATTACGAACCATACAGCTGCAGTCATTTAACGTGGTATTGAAGCATGAAACAGTAGAAAGCCACAAAGAAAACTTTAATCAAAAATAAAACTAGCTTTACCAATACAAACATAAGTGAGATTTTTGGAAACTTTTTGCTTTACTAAACGCTTAATATTAGGTCGAACTGACGATGTGGCAGCTCTCAACGGGATACTAAGATTTTTGTCAGTCTTGGTGTGTAAAAACGTAAATTCAGAAAAGAATTGTTCACATGGATATGTGCTTCCAAAAACTGATGACCATTGGACAACGTAAGCTCTCAAGTTTGAAAACTCTTCCTTTGATACGAAAACACGATAAAATTCAAGCAACGGTTTGTTCAGATAAATCGCTTTCAGCCTGTCATCACTTTTCAGGCTGTATGCCTGAAAAAATAATAAGTGATCAATTCCTGCAGGGCAGAGGCATCCAGTAGCCATGTGTAAGGAAATCATTCAAACTTTGCCTATTTGTCTAATTGGTCTAACAAGTGTGTTTGCTGTAACTTCATACTAATCCAGAAGACCCATAGGCGCCGATTTTTGCAATTTTACCGGGCATGCGCGAACTTTATGACGTCAAAATTAAAATATTATTCTTTAATTACCTAAGATACAAAGAAGACGAGCAAATTAATAATTCGCAATCATTATATTCGTTGCACCCCTGAATCTGACCTACTCAGATGTCTGAAATTTTTATGCGCTCTTGTTTGACCTTTTCTCTTTTTCTTGCAATCGTCCACATGCGCGCATCGAAACAAACGAATTCAAACAGAAGATTTATCATGTAATTAACAACGCTCTTTGTGATTGATCTTTGCACAATGCTACTATTTAGAAGTCCTTGATCTTTGTCTTTATCTTGTAATCGTTGTCACATGGGCGTGCACTTCCGGGTGCAAAGTTCAATCTACAGGATGTTATGTAAACACTTTAAATTATTATTCATTAAAAAACGAGTAGTTAGCAGATTGTGCGCAGATTTGAAAATGGTGGTGTAGAGGCTACTGTAGTGAAAGTTCACTGAAAGTAATGATATTTGTCGTTGACTTCGACTTTCGGAATATCGTGGCAAGCTTGGCCAATCAACTCCGATGCTGCTGGCGCTTCGAATTACGTGCTGGCAAAAATCTGTGGCATTTTTATCACTAGAACTTGCAATTTGCAACACATTTGAAAACTTGCTAATCAACTGTTTTGGCATTGACATGCTTAAACTACGACTCTGAAAGGCTACATGAACGGCATAACAGTACCTGCATAATTCGAAGATAAAAATCACTTAAAGGACCAAATTTTTTCTCTTGATAAAAAAAATTTTTTGCTTATTTACGCGAGACTGTAATCATACTATGAAGCACAAAATGTAAGAAAAATTGAATATTAATATTCATAACAATTTTTTTTAGGTTTGTGAACTCAAAGCAACATTTGTCAAAAAAACCCGAATTTTTGTTTCAAAACGGTGGTTTGTTTCACCTAGAAAACGTTTAACTAACGCGAAATTTGAAAAAGCAATTACTCTTACTAGATATGAAAAAAAATTGGAGTTGTACTTTTCACTGAGCTTTCAAATTTTGCTTGTGAAAATCAAATTTCAGTCTAAAACCGCGTACTTACGACGACCGAAAAAAAAACTTGATAAAACGTGATAAAAAACTAAAAATATACTAAAACTGTTTCAAAAAACATAATTAGTAGAAATGCTGTTTTGGGTTAACACCGCTCTTTCGGACGGAATTAGAAGAAAATGTGAAAACAAGTTCAAAGTTCAGTTTGTTGCTTCAAGTTAATATTTGACATTTAAGGGTTAATAATGTTGGGTGCATTTGTTTCAGAATAAAAATTGCTCTATTGGGTGGCATAGCCAGGATACTGTCCGTTGAAGTGAATATTTTTTTTGGTTTTGTTTTGGAGTAAATTTTGAATTCGTGGTGAGTGACGTAGTTATGTAATGTATCGGAATGATATCACATCATGCGGTTGCAATTAGGACGAATTGAGAGAGTTAATATCTTGAGGCAATGTTGTGGTCTTTGTAAATATTTTTCTAATTAAAATCCAATTAGAAGTTTAATTCTGAAGCTAATTAGGTAAGTTTAGGAGTGTGATCATTTTCTTTCCCAGTAATTTATAAACTCTGCATTTTTGTAAGGTGTAATATTCGTTTATATATAGATTTATTTTTTACTTCAAAGCATTTCAAAAAAACTAAAAAAATTGTTGGCTACAGGTTGGTCTGCGACTTGGAATTGGCCTTGAAGCCTCAAAACTATGACGACGTGTTGCTTCCTTAATCGAAATTGAAAATGTATACAGCAATTCTAGAAAAAGCATCCAACAAAAAATAATTCGGATGAATATATTTCGAGGACAAACCGGAAACCTCAAACTGCTGGACGGGAACCCAGATCGGCTGTAATTATTGGACAACTCGGTCCAACTGGAGTTGTAAAACAAGCAACTGATGTTAAATCATCATGAGAGTTGTTCTTCTCCCTAAAAATCCTGGAAATTATGGTTATATGTACAAACCGATGCATCGAAAAGGCAGAACAAAGGTTAAATTTAAGCAGCTAAACTTGGAATAATTTTATGGACGTTGTTGATAAAACTGAAATTTTAGCATTTATTGGGCTGATGTACTTACGCGGTCTAGCAGGCATGTGTAATCACGGTATGAAATATTTGTGCAGTACTCTTATGCGTCCTCAACCGTTTGCAGCTACCATGAGCAAAAATCGATTTTAGTTTTTGTACGCTTGCATTTCCTTTGATGATCTTTCTACTCGCCAAGCATGATGGAAGCACGACGGGTTTGCTGCAATAAGAAAGCTTTTTAAAAGTTAAAGTTTTTAAAATCGTCGGCGAAAACTGTTGTAAGCACGTTATTCCCGATGAATACTTTTCACTGGACGAAACTTTGTATTCAATGAGAACAGCATCGAATTCAGGCAATTTAACCCAAGCACGCCTGCCAAGTATGGTCTGCTTTTTAAATCTATGAACGCAGTGAGATACAGTTATACTTTTTCAACAATCCCATACTGCGAAAAGCCTCGTGATCAACGCATAGCGTATTACACACCAGGAACGGAAAATGTTGCAAATTATTTGGTTATGCAATCGCAAAAACATGCTGACACACAGGGGAGGAACATATCTTTTGACCGACTTTATGCAAGTATTTCGTTAGGCAAGGGGCTACTTTTAAACAATATAACTTATGTGGACATATTGCAAGCAAACCAAAAGGGAATATCGATGGAGTTGAAGAGTACGAGCGGTTGCCAACCACTGTCTTACAAATGCTTTTGGGAAAACAAAAATCAAAAACTTGTTCTTCACTCTTATGTTGTAAAAACTGAGAGCACAGGCTTACGAAACGTTCTTCTTCTTTCTTCTCTGCAGCCGCTTCGGGGAAAGACAAAAAACGATGGAAAGAAAAAAACCTGGCCTTTACAAATTGTACGACTTCACTAAAGGCGGTGCAGATGTTATGGACCAATGAATGGCAACATTTGGTTGCAAAACAAAGTCAAATTGATGGACAATAGCAGCATTTGCTTATATTTTTGATATATGCCGTGTAAATGCTGTTGCAGTTTTAGCTTTGAACCGTGGTTCCGACCTCCGCAAGATAAATTCCTATGATTTTGGAATGGACTTGGCTTTAAGACTTATCCGACCACATGTTTAACGACGTTCCCTCCCTGGGCTTCAAACCTCGATACGTTATAAAATTGATTTGCTTCTAAATGATGGTGCTTTCAGCTCACAACAACAAGATTCTTTATCTTCAAATAACACACACAATATCCACAAAAGTCCGAAAATAGAAAACGATGCCGTCGACCACTATGGAATAAGAGGACAAGCATATATTTGTTTCAAGAACTATTTACTCAACAGAAAACAATAAGTTGTGTGTTCTGGTATTTTATCATCCACAAACAATTCATCAACCATGGGTTTTCCGCAAGGGTCTATTTTAGGCCCTCTTCTTTTTCTTATATATGTGAATGTTTTTAACAATTGCTTTACTAAAAGCAAAGCCATTATGTTTGCTGACGATACAACTGTTTGGACTAGCCATAAAAATATATCAACTCTATTCAACTCATGCAATCAGAGATGGAATTAATTGATCGATGGTTAGTTTCTAATAAATTGTCAATAAATATTGAAAAAACTAAATTTATGCTTTTTAGTACTCCAAACTCAAATGTTGGAGGTAAACATTCTTTGTCAATAAGAAATAGACAAATTGATCAGGTAAATTCTCTAAAATTTCTGGGTGTATTTATTCACAATAATCTTTCCTGGAGTCTACATATGAATTACTTGATTTTAAAGCTAAGAAGCTGTTATGGTGTAGTGTGCAAAATAAAATCACTTGTAAACAAGGATTCACTACTCCTTCTGTATCATTCTCTAATTAACAGTCACCTCCAATATTGCATTTCAAACTGGTGTTTTGGTAATTCAACTCTAATTACAAAGCTTCAGCAAATTTGTAACAAATTCTTGAGAATGGTAATCGAATTGCCCTATTGTTCCAAGATAATTGACATTATGAAACAATGCAACATTTTAAAAATAAATCAATTATATAAATTGGAAACTGCGTCCCTTTATGTTCAAGCTAATACAGGGTAGAAACACATCACCTGCTTATAGTTGTAATTTGCATTTAAATCCATGCAAATACAATACAAGAAACAAAGCTCAATACATAACACATCATTGTAAAACAACTGTTGCACAACAATCTTTTTTTTATCAAGGCCCTTTCATTTGGAATTCTCTCCCAGCCAATTTAAAAACTAGAAACCAGACTTTCAAATGTTTTAGAAACAATCTTAAAAAATTCCTACTCAATGAATCAATATAAATAAGGACCAATAAAAGATTTTACAAATTAAGTTATAAAACTATAACCACGTCTTAATGGCGCTTTGTCTTTTCGGCGCCATAACTGGACAGTGCATGAATGTATTGCTTTTATACATCTGTAAATTAGAAATAGTGTATAATTAAATATTCAATAAGATCTAAATTTAACGATTTTAGCGAGCTACTTACTGCGGGAAAGCATTTTTATTTCAGATAAAAATGAATTCAGGAAGTTCAAGCACATGTCTTTCTAAAAAGCAATCATCAACTTCGGTTCTCTTATCAAATCTCAATCAGACCACAATCTTCAAAAAAGTTTCAATCTCTATCAAGAAAGAGTATATGCTACGCAAGAGAATTGGAATCAATTGATATAACGAATTCAAACCGTTGAATGGACAATCAACCTTATTTTTAACTGATTATTCAAATCAATTTACACAGTTGGCATGTTCTATTTTTTTCTAAACTTTATACTTCTTTATTCTCTCTTCGAACTTGTATATACAGTATATATAAGTATATATATATATAAGTATATATATATAAGTATATTTGCAGTGCATCCAGAAAAGGTTTCCGGACCTGGTGAGGTTTCTTTTCGGGAGGTTTTCTTTACTCACCATACTCAGTTGGGCTAAATTCATAGTTAGAAATATAGGATGCCTCCCAATGATTTACATAACCGTTCCTGCACTGCACATTTTTTGTTATTTTTTGTCTTTTTTGTCTTTTTAAATAATAATATTTAGTTTGAATTAGGTAACGCGGTCTTATTTTTTCTCTTTCTCAACTCTTTCTATACTTTCCAAATGTTTAACGTTCGTTGTTGTATCGCGTTTCCTTTTCATGCTTTATAGTACTGTACATTGCATATGCTTAATAATGTTACCAAGCATGAATAAAATATCATCATCATCATCATCATTGTCATCAAGTACTACGTCAATTTTTGCTGTTTGCCTCGAAAATGGATCAGCCAAATTCAATCTTTTTAAATGAGAACAACAATCACTTAAAAATCAATTTGCTGCAAAGGGGAACACATTGAGCCATTCTAGAAATGAGCTTCAACATGGAATTTTTCTTGACTTTTCGATTCAGTGGGACAAAGCAGAAAACGCACAAGATTCATGTGATGCATATTGGAGCTACCTGCGAAACCCTCAATGTTCAAAAAATCAGTTCTGGTAGAATCAATTTCCAAATCATCAACCACCTTCTTTGCAACAAAACTTTTTTGAGAAAAAGGATCAAACTCAACTTTTACCAATTTTTCTTTTTTTCCATGTTTAATTTTGGCAAGAGCAATAGGTAACAATGTTTCTAGCTCATTATCCAAAAATTTGAAGTGTACACCAGCTAAATATGGAATTTAATTTAATTAACTCTCAAATTTAATTAACGCGGTAACAGCTGACTTCGATGGCCTTTTGGTTTTTCTCTGTCTCCTCCATGAGCAAAATTAGATTTAACGCTTTCCTATTTTGTTGTTATTGTAGTTGATCTTTTCATGCTTATGGGAATAAACTGAACTGAACTGAACTGAACTGAATTAAACAAAGAACTGTAGTGATCAGGGTGTTTGTCTTTACCAGTTCTTCTTTTAACTTAAGATCCATATGCAAGAGAGAATGATGAGGTTTGCCACAGTTTGGTACACTACATTTAGCGGCACATTTTTGAAAGATTGATGGATGACCAGGAGTATCTTTATTCTTAAGACATTAAAAACAAACAATATCTGGTCTGTTCATCAATTCGTGCAATCTTTTCGAAGGTGAAAGTTCTTTAAAATTCGGGAAAGCAATCAATCCATGATCTTGCGAACATAAAACACAAACTTCAGGGCTGGCTTAGGCTAACAAAGCTTGTGCAGAGGAAGGCGACAATTTTGTTGACCTTTTTAAAGGTTTGGTCCCTTTAGAATCTATTTTGGAGTCATCTTTATTATCTAGAGCTTCTAAAGCGGCAAGTTCAGTAGTGAGAAATTCAATCAAAGCATTAAAATCTTCTTGACTAAACTTTTCAGTTAATGGCATAAAATTCTGATGCCTTACAAAGATAACAATTTCATCTTGCAGATCACAGACACGCTTCAGTAAACGTCCACGTGGTAGCCACCGTTTTCCAAATGGAAAAGCAATGCTTGATGATCAAAATCTATGTAGGCACTTAGACATGAAAATCAACGCTCTTTTAATGGCCTTGCTTAAATCAAGTTCACACATTTTAAAACAAAATTTAATACTTCGTGCAGTTCTTGCGATATTCTTTTTTGCGGCAAGAGCCTCTCTGTGGAAAAAAACAATGTGTCCATTCAGCATTTGGCGCTTTGTCTTTGATTGGTTTTACAACTCCAGACTTAAAACCAGTACATGCTGCTGCACCATCAGTAGAAATTCCAGCACATTCCTTCCAAGAAATGAAATAATTTATAAAGAAATCATTCAAGCATGGAAAAATATCTTCACCCTTTGTGTGCAATTTCAACGCCTTGCAAAATAACAAATCTTCAGATACAGCAGCATTGTTGATATACCAAATAAAGGCTGAAAGCTCTGGAAGACCTGCAATATCTGTGAATTCGAAATGGATAAAATGGAATAAAATGGAATAAAATGGATATTCTTTTACAAGAGTTCCAATGGAATAAAATGGATATTCTTTCACATGAGTTCCAATCTGTTCAAGAACGTCATCAGACATATCTACTATGCCTCTTTTCACCGTGCTGTTTGGCAATAACACTGAATTCAGTTTTTACTTTTTGTCTAACCAATCATTATTTTTATAACTTCTTTCATAACCGGCATTAACAAATTCTCACCAATTGTTTGAGCTTTTTTCTGCTTTGCAATTTGGTAGGAAGCAACGTACGAAGACTGACAGCTAAAGTATTTTCTGTTGTGAATTTTGTCGTAACATTTCTCTGTGCTTGAATCGAATTTAACTTCAGCTCAAAAAATTTAACTGGCTTGTCTAAACAATTTGGATGGTTTGTATCTAAAAAGAATTTCAATTTCTTTTTTTTTGATTCTGCAGAGAGAACTTTCAGATATGCTACGCATTTTGATTCACCATCCAATTCGGTTAAATTTGGTTTTAAATAAGCTTCATTTTACGATTGTTTTGCCATTTTAAGTTTAAAATTGAACAAAAAAAATGTTTTAACAAAAATGTTTTACTCTACAAAACGCAATAGACCGACAAACAGAAAACGTTGAAATGATTTTGAACAAAGAGTATTGCTCAAAAACATAGAAATTGCTGAAACTAAAAATAAGAGTGCTCAAAAACATAAAAATTGCTAGAAAAAAACCCAAACTACTCGCTATTTAACTTTCTATATCGTTTCTAATTGTGTGTTGTTGCCCTGGCCTATTCTGACTTACATGGCCTTGCTTTGCCAAGTACACAAAGCTTCTTCACTGGGGAATTTCTTCATTAACAAAATGCTACAGTACAGCGTTTACTACTTTAAGGAATTTCATGACTTTGCGGTCTCTAAGAGCTCAAAAATTTTACTGCTGTAGTTTTTTGCTTAAGAAAATGCAACAAGGGTGGCTACTATGAAGCGGCGTTGCATTTTTATTTATCATTGCTTTCTAAAAGTTTTACTCTTTGTAGATGTTTACAAAAAACAAGCGACACAAAAGAATTATCAGGCAACCCAACTTTGGGTCGCGACCCATAGTTTGAAAACCATAGGTGTAATCCATGGCGTGGTGTTTTTTACGCTTTTCTCAAAACGAGTTTTAATTTTAATTACGCCTTTTCTCTTGGGCAATTATTGCAAGCGTAATCTCCCAACATAGTTTTTCAAAGTTAAAATTGCGAATATGTTTCAAACCATCAGCAATCGAATTCATCAAGCTATTGCAGTAAACAAACTAAATGCATTCTATTTGAATAGAATTCTTCTTGCTTAGTATTGTTTTGTAAATGTAAATTAACATTATTGTTGTTTAATAAACCTGTGTAAACCTGTAAAAAAAGAGATTCTTTTGAATCGCTGCATAAATGACGAAGACGATGATCGCAGAATATTTATGTGTTGTTTCACTGCGGCAGCTTGTATTTCTTTTTGTATACTTAATAACGTAAATCTTTATTTATTTTGTCATTATTTTTGCCGAGCGATTTGTTAAATTATTGTGCAATGTGTTGTAACATTATGTAACGATGTTGCGTATTCTGATCCTTTGCACTAGAGATATCAGTTGTGCTAGGCATACTCTTTAATGCAACATAAGTAAGTGTCATTAAAGATGATTATATTTTTGAAATGGTGCTGGTTAACAATGCAGAACCGCACCAAAACATCATATGAGAATTTTCAATAAAACACATTTTTCAAAAATTTAAAATGTTTTTTTTTACAAGATCCTGACGTGTACGTAGAAAAGTATGCTCAGATTAGGATTTAGCGCCCTCAAATTGACAATGTGAACATCAACTTATTCTTGATTATTTTTAAAAACAAAAATTTGTTGCACTATTATCAAAAAGTTTTTTCTTTGCCCAATATGGATAAAAAATCTTTTTCCTCTGTTGTTACTTGCAAAACCTATAATATTGATCAAAAACCCCTTTAATATAATTTATCGAACTGTATAGTTAGTTTCAAATATTGTTTTAAGTCCAGCTGGCGAAACGCCGTCTCACTATTAGCGACATACGAATGTGTTGCAACCCACAGTTTGGAAAACTTTTAGGGTTTTAGGAATCTATCCATTTAATCCTGATACATTTCAAGATAAAGAGTTTCTTCCATCTCACGTAACTGATCGACCAATGGCTACTACTGTGCTCGCCAATCCAGCTGAAAAGTTGAAGAAACTGAAAATATCCCTTTCACATCAGATGTTAATATTTCTGTCCATGTTACTCCAGAATATATACGACCGTTTCGAAAAGCCCCTCCCAGAAAATAAAAAGCCGGGATAACGAAAGATAAAACAAGAATACTAACAGATACTCCAGAAAAAATGCAGATTGCAGCTCAAGCTAGAAAAAAACAGAAGACAATGCAGGCAAAAAAGTGCTTAGTAACGGCTAATAACAGTGATAGTAGTGATAGTTGCATTTTACATCTAATGTCATCCGGTGAAGAAGACATTTTGGATGCTACTACATCTGATGATAAAGTTTATCAAGACGTTACCCCACCAGATAGCATAAATTGGGGATTTTGCATTAATTTGCTTTTGTGGACCAAAACGTAAACAACTCTACATAGGAAAAGCTGTGGATATGTTTGATGATGGAGACATCACTTTTAAATTTTTGAGACGTTTGGATTACTCAAACTTACTTCATGAACGACCAACGTTTGCTTTTCCAGAAAACTCTGAAGAGCTTTTTATACAACACATGAGTGACATTACTCTCAAATTGCCTGTTTCCTTGAACAGAAAGGGTACAAAACGTTTCCGAAAAGAACTGATTTTTCCTATCAATTTATCAAATTATGATCCGCTGTAGATTTGGACTATTGACGAGAACAAATTTATGACTGAAAACGGAGCCCAGACCATAAAGCGTACGAGCATGATTTTGACTCTCTTTGATATGTGTGTTTGTATGATTGTTTTAAGTTGCTTCTGCTGTTGTGATAACGTTTTTTTATTGTGAAAAATAATCTACTTTCTTTTGCAAAACTGTTTTAAAATTTTCAGTATAGGTAAATCATTAAATTTTGCAAAAATTTCTACGATTTGATGCATTTTTTTACTAATGATCAAACAAAATGGCAAGAAGCTGTTGCAACAGTTCGTTGTAATGCGCTACCTGTAAAAGTTAAAGTGATATAAAAGTTTTTAAAGCATTATAGTTGTGATTGAAAACACGTTCCAATTTTTCCCATGCCATGTTCCATCTTACTCCACCTTTGAGTTAGGTTGGAACATTCGATCTCAGTAAAAAAAAGTACTTTTTCTCCAAGTTTTTATAGCTTCTGTTCAAGAATGATTTTATTTTAGTATATATGATTTTAGTAAAAAAAATATATTTTAATCTAAACTCACTTTGGTTTGCATATGTCGAACTAAAGAGAAGATATTTAAGTTTATATAAATTTAGTTCCAACCTGTCCCGGTTACCCCTATATTAAATAAATAACAAACTAGTAATTAAAAATCGTGAATTTTATTTCTGTTTAACATACATAGCACATGCTGGAAGTCTAGATGGCTATGTTGTTCATGCCATTACTCGAATTCCCAATTTAGGCGTTATCAATGGAAAAGGATATTGTAAATTCACTGTTGAAAATGACTGGGCGCGGCGTTTACATGTCAATGATTTTATTTGGAAGTGTTTTAATGGCTTACTAAAAGAAGGAGAGAAAATCAAACACATTAACAAAAGATGTGATGATGACAGATTGTAAAATTTGAGATTACGTAATTCAAATGATATTGTGATAAAGGGTCTATAACAGGGTTTCCTAAACTCTGTGCCCACACGGTTTGAAAGCGTGCCCCAAATTTTTTATGAAATTACTGACATTACCATACAATAACCAACACAAACGTTATTACACAATAATCAAGAAAATGAAACCTTATTCACTGGTATTACTATGTAATAATTAAGAAGTTCTCTATCAGGCAATTTTGTTGTTTTTAATTAATAAACATAATTGTTAAGTTGTTGTCGTCGTCATCGTTTGAAAGGACATTCACTCCAGGTCAGACACAAACAAGACTGGGGCCGAGGGTTTATCCTTTTACTACTCCAGACTGCTGTACTACCCAGATCAGATGCTGGCAGTGATGTTGTTAAGCCAGCATCGAGTTTCGTCATCCAAAACCGTCAGACATTGTGCTCCATGTGGTGCCCAATGTATGGGGCACGCTATTAGAAAATGGTTTGCGGTTTGTTTAGCGGCGCCGATTCGGTGAAAGAGCGGGACCCCATTTGTGCATGGACGAATGGAATCGCCCAACACCAGTTCTCAAGCGGTAAGTGATGAAACAGTTCGAAAGTTAAAAGCATTGTTAAAATGGACAAGTATTTCGGAAAGCATAACAAAGAATGTGGCAAAAAAGCAACACCAGCAAAGAAAGAGAAAATGGCAGCCAAAAAGTACTGTGAGAACTCTCTGAAGTTTGGTTTGAAGATCCTGACTTGCCAAAGCTTTTATGTCTTCTGTGTGGCAAAAAGTTATCAAATCAGACCACGACGTTCAGTAAATTAAAAAGACATCTTGAAGGAAAGCACGAATCAGTAGCTCACAAAGCCGAATACATGTTTTTGCGTTTGAAAGCACAGAACGCAAAGCAATCGAATTTTATTTAATACGGTCTCAAATAAGGCCCTTGAAGCAAGCTGCACCATTGCAAAAAATATCGTTAAAACCAAGTAACCTCACACAACTGCCGAAAACTTAATTCTGCTATGTTGTCGGGAAGCTGTAAAGATAATGATAAATAAAAGTGCAGTCAAAGAAGTCAAAAAAGATCCACTGTCAGATAATAGTATAAGCAGGCAAATTGATGACATATCAGATGACATACTGTTATAGCTAAAAGACAGCTTAATGAAAAGTGAAGTTTTTGCACTGCAATTAGATGAGTCGACGGATATTCAAGGAAAAGGCAAACTGCTTGCGAACATTCGAAATATTGAAAACAATAGCATGCAAGAAAACTTTTTATTCTGCAGAAAAATACCGACTCACACAGTTGGAAAAGAAATCTACAATGTAACCGCAACTTGTTTTAAAGAAGAAGAGCTGGAATCGAGTCATTGTGTAAGCGTGTGTACGGATAGAGCTCCTTCCATGGCCGGCAAATATTTTTTCCCTAACCTGAGCCAAAAAACAAAAAAAAGAATCCCGATGTGATAGCTACTCATTGTTTTTTGCATCGTTATGTGCTGGTTGCAGAAACCGTACCTGACGATCTTAAAAAAGTATTGGATGCATCTGTGAAAATGGTGAATTTCATCGAATCGCGCCTTTAAATTCGATATTTTGAAGAAAAGAATCGGTAGTCACTTAGAAATCTCCAGCAGAGATTTAAATCTTGCTTTTCAGACATGAACATTTTTAAGTATGATTGGGTAAGAAATCCGTTCGAACAATCTGCCTTAAGTAATGTTAGCAAATTAAAATTGAAAGCACAGAACAACTTGCAGAAATATGCATAGACCGCACGTTGCAACTAATTACTATCAAATAAACATTGACAACTTTTGGCTCATTGCACGGCACGAATACCCAGAGATCTCATAACAAGCTGTTCAGATTATTTTGCCCTTTTCTACAACTTACTTGCGTGAATCCGCATTTTCGTCTTTATCACAGATCAAAATCAAATCAAGATCTCTGCTGAAATCTGTTGGAAATGAACTAAGAGTTTTTTGACCTCCACTCCACCGTGCACCAAAACGATTTGTGCTCAAAAACAAGCACATGTATCGCACTAATACTGTATGTGCAATAGTTCAATAAATTGTTGTGTTGCCAAATTATTCATTTTTTGTGCTCGTATTTTGTTGTTTATAAGTTCAGTTGCAAGGATAAAGTTTTAGCTTAGTTAGTTGAAGAGCAATTTGGCTGAGGTCCGAGTGTGCGGCGTTTGAAAGTTATGTTGTCAAGTGTGCCTTGAGCAAAAAATTTTGAAAACCGGGTTTATAACCTATGTTTAACATGGAATTGAAAATTAAAGAATTACCGTAGCCTTAAATAAAAGTGTAGATATCAGAATCAATTGCACCGAAAACGGCTTTCAGTTAAATTTTAAAAAAATCTTTAAATGCCGGTTCCAAAACGTGGAAATTTAAAAAAAATTTAAAACAATATTGCAATGGTTAAAAAATTTTTCGCAATAAATGGGCATCTGAAATAATCTGATAGCATGACTATCACATTTTTGCTACGCTTATGATAGTTTGTCATGCATTGAAGAATTTTGTAAGCTTTTTAAGGAAATTCAGCGGACTGCAAAAAGCTAAAGTTATTTTCATTCTTCAAAAATTTTTCTCAAGGCATGGGCATCTGAAGTAATCTGATAGCATGACAGGCACATTTTTGCTACGCTTGATAGCTTGTCATGCATTGAAAAATTTGACACATTTAAGGGCAGCGGTGTGGCTTAGTTGGAAAGATTGGTTAAAAGAAAGCATTAAGAGTAGTGATAGAGTTCTGATATTCGATAATGCTAGAAGAATGAAGCATTGACTATTCTTCCATGCGTTCTGATGACGTCATGTGTCATCGCGGCTCGTTTCAACCGCAGTTCATTTCAGAAGTTACCGAGATTTGAACTTAAGATTGAACTATCGATTACTTGTCAGCCGCTTGTGTATGAGCTAAACCGCTTGTACTGTATACGCTTATGTGTGCTTATTTAAACTTATGTTTATTTTCCAATTGTTAACGTAGTTTTTTAACGTTTCTTATTAAATAAAAAAAGATATGTAAACTACAACACAGCAATTGAAGTATGAACCATAAACAGAAATGTAGATTTCGGAGTCAATTGCACGAAAAACGGCTTTCAGTTAAATTTTTTAAAGGTCATTAAATGCCGGTTTTAAATCATAAAAATTTGAAAAAAGATTTAAAAAATAATAATAATAATATTTTGAATGCTCAGAATTAAAATGCATCGGATACGGCATTTCTTATACTACTATTGTGGAAAGAAGATGAAACAACTTTCAAATTTAACATTATTTTCCTGATTAAAGTTATGGTTATATAGCAAATGCTGTGTATGATCTTTAATACTAGTTTTACGGCAAACTTTTTATGGCTCGCTTTACAAAGGATAGTTATCAAAAGCAATTCTAATTCATTCATTGCTTTTGACACAAACATTTTTGAAGTTGTTTTAAAACACATGATGTGTATAAAATTATAAAATATTTAGAGCTTTAGACTTTTCATAATTATCACTTTTCGAAAATTATTTTGAAATTGTTTGGCAACACTTTCATGGTATTGGTTTGTGAAATATGCGACTCAGTATACTGTAGACCTAGAGGCTACGTCTACTACGTCGTAGCATGTCATATTCAAATGTTATCATTAGCAAATTCCGTCAATTTAATGATGCTAGGTTGCTTTTTTATTAATTTTTCACCACCAACTTCACAAACTGTCGACAAGACGTGTGATTTTTTGTTTCTTTGTTGTACGTAGATTACTGAAACATCCGATGTTTTCTTAAACAGCAACTGGATACAGATCAATCGGTAAGCTTTGACGAAATAAAGCTATCAACTTCGAGTCCGAATAAGTTTGCAATGTAAAAAATGCTATTTGTTGTTTTTTTTATCTGTGCTTGTGTCTAGGCCGACCAAATATACATGCTTAAATAGCTTAACATTTTTATTTGGATGAAATGCTATAATTAACTCTTTTGCGGCTATTAAAAAATTTACGCAGATTTCTCCAGCATGATTTTTAGTTGTAAACAATTTTTTCCACAACTAACGCCAATTTAGAAGTTTCTGCAGCTGCAGCTCTTAAAATATTTAATCTTTTTAAAACTTATTTTATGTCTGATCTAAATTACTTTTTGTTGACCAATTGGTACTTAGGATTAGGATTACAGAATTTGCTTAATAGTTGTTTTTGTCTTTACAAGCGTGTGATAACCATGTTCAAATAAAAACAATTTTGAAATTGTTTATATCTTTCAGTAGTTTTTTTTCTTACCCAATATTATTTTACAAGTAAGCTTACGTAACATTAGAAGTCATAGACTGAAAATCATTTGGTTTCCGGTAGCCTGTCCCGAAAGTTAATAGCTTCTGCAGCTGCAGCTCTTAAACTATTTTGTATTTTTGAAACTTATTTTATCTTTATGTAAGTTTTGAACTGTTTTTTATTAACCAATAGAATTAGCCTTAGGCTTACAGTATTTTCTAAATGGTTGTTTTTGTTCTTATAAACGTGTGAGAACCGGCATCCGGGCAGGATAGCGACTGTCAAAACAGTGACCGTCATAATAGCGACTGTGAACGATTTTGGCTAAAATTTTGAATGAATGTTTGGACTAGAATAGGCCTGGCAATGCGGTGATCTTATGACAGTGGCTGTTATGACATAGTTGCTGTTATGAAATAGTTGCTGTTTTGACACAATCGCTATTTTGACGGTCGCTGTTATGACAGTCGCTATTTTGACACAGTCGCTATTTTGAAATCGCTATTATGACTGTCGCTGTTTTGACAGTCGCTAATATGAACCCGAGCCGCGAGAACCATGTTCAAATAAAACGTTTTTGAAATTGTTTATCTCTTTTAGTAGTTGTTATCTCACCTAATGCTAAATTTAAAAGTTAGCTGCGTGACATTAGAAGTCATAGCCAGAAACTCATTTGGCTTCCGCTAAGGATATTGCGTTGAAATGTGTAAGGTGACCAAAGCTTTTTGTAAATTTACAATTTTTTACTTTAGTTGTGTTTGAATAAATTTTGTTTCTGATCAGAAACCAAAAAAATAATTTTAATGCAATATCAATATCAATATGGAAATGAAAATTAATGATTGAAAATTAAAAATATTTTATAAATACTACTGTATTACAATTTTTATAAAAAGTTTAGCAACAAAATAGGTAAAAAACTAGCAGGTTATATCTCTTAAGGCATTTAGGAACATCTAATATAAATTGCTGCATATTACATAAAAACATACAAATTAAATTAATAAACATATAAAGACAGGTAAAATCTAAGCCAATTTAAAGTTAGAAAATTAATTCAACTAACAAATTATAATTCTCTGTCGAAGTTAAGTTGGTTTAGCAAAATTTGTTTAAGCATTTTTAATGAAGTGAACTAAATAACCTTAATTTTAATAATTTAAAAAAAAGACAAAAATTAAAACCAGTAAACAAAAAAAACTTAATAAACAAAAAAATAACAATGCAAAAGCTTTGACGATTAAAGTAAAAGAAGAATTGAGAAAAACTAATAACAAGCTTCATCGAGCGGAGTTCTAATTGTTTAAAATTTCTGATTTTCTACTGAATAGATTTTGTTTTTGCGTTGTTAATTAAAAGTATTTTTGGTTTTGAAACGTTAGCATGCATTGGTGCACTACCCTTAAGCAGTGGCGTACGCAGAAAGTTTCCGAGGGGGGCCAAAGTTTTATCACAATCTTGTGACGTCACAAATCAACTTGGAGAGTGCCGAAGGCACGACCATTATAGGGTAATCCGGGAGCATGCCCCAAAAAAATTTTGAAAAATTACACCTAAAAATACGCATTTTCGTACCGGTCAAATCGGAAGCTTCTCGAAAACCAAACAAGCGTTCGCACAGTCGTGGATATTCAAATTCAGGGGCCCGAGGCAAGAATTTCCAAAAATTGATGTTCTCTAGAAAAAAAAGGGCTTTGATTTCGTCTTTTACTTTTTTCTCCCAACATCAAGTTGATCTCCAAAAAAAAAAAGGTCTTCACTTCCATTTCGTCTCCAATTGCGCTATTTTTCTCCTAAAAGGTTTTCACCTTAAATCAATCTTCTACTTACCACTTTTGCTCCCATCTACATAATAATCTCTAAAAATAAGATCTACGGCAAACTCAAAGTATAAGTGCTATTTTCGAGGGAGGGCCCCACAAAAAAAGGGGGGGTTCGAGGCAACTGCCTCATTTGCCTCACCCAATATCCACCACTGCATTCGCATATGCTTCAAAATCCAGGGCGAACCCCGAATACTTGCAAAAAACCAGCTTTGCTTTTGCTAAAACTGCTTGGTTTTGCTTTAAAGTTTTTCAGTTTTAGGGTTTGAGGGGGTGCCATGGCACAGTGGTCTCCCCACTCGGTACGCTAGTGCCCTTAAGTACTGACCGGGCATGGTATAGCAACTGCAAAAATACAAAAGCACAACCAGCATTTAAAATGCAAACAAACTTAATTTAGAAAGTGATTAAGCTTATTTAATTTATTTATTTTGAGCTAATATAATTGATGTTATATAAAAACATTTGTTTTGTTGAATTGAAATGTACAGTATTTTGTCTCTACGAAATAGCTTGCAGAATCAGTTCAAAACATTTGTGAAATAAATGAAAATAGTTCAAAAAAAATTTTGTTGGATTATGACATTTAATCCTTAATACTTCCCAAGTTAATTTATTTTCTTTTTTAATATCTTGGGGTCATAATCGAGAAATTACAGAGGTTCAATTACTCAAACAAACAGCATTTTTCTATACTTGTACTCTTCTTAGGCATAAATTGGCGTGAGCCTTATCATTCACGAAAAGATATTAGCTCTTTATCGAAGACGATGAACACGCATCAATATGTTTACAAAATTTTGAATAAACCAAAAACTAAAGTATCGACCAAGAGAGAACTTGTGGTCTGTCTTCGTTGTGGTGACTTGTTGCTTTTCTTTTGTAAATTTTCTGTTCTTTGTTGTTTTTTATTTTTATTCTCGGCATGCATAAAAAGCACAACAATTGCTCCATTTATTCTTGAATCAATTTTACATTGCTTAACCCTTTCGATACCGTCGGGACATATATGTCCCATGGGACAAATGCGTCCCAATTAAGAAAAGTAGAAAAAATACAATGCGGAGTAACAAAAATCTATTTAAAACACATATATGACATAAATTTCCTTGAATTGATTTAACTTTTTCGGTGCCGAAGGTTAAGCAATTCGGCTCTTGTTTACTATTTGCCAAGTTTAATTAATTGTTTTTTAATTTTAGGGAAAACCCCAAAGCTTGGTGGGTTAGTAACGGTTAACGATAAATGAGACCCGTTCTTAGACTTAAATCTACGTTCTTTGGCACCGAAAATGTTAATATGTTCATTACAAAATCGGTATTGAAAGGGTTAAAAAACTTTTGCAATAAGTGATGCTAGATAACCAAACTAATTTTGGGCCGCTTTTAATTCATGTAGGTATAAAAAGTTGAAAAATGACCCAAAAAAAATATTTGCTATGAGGTAAAAACTCGATATAGACAAGCTTATCAGCTTGTCGTTCGGGGAGCCGATCGGCTTATTTTTGTCAACTTTGTTTAAAGAACATTTGAAATTTTACGAGTCGTTCAACCAAGAATACTTAAGTATGTTTGCTTTTACATAAAATTCAAAGCATTGCAGCATTTTTTAATGTAATTTAGCTAAAAGAAAATAATTTTTCACAAAATTTAAACAATTTTTGAGAGACTAACGGTAGATAAACTCTTTACAAATTATAGAAAAAATATCACGTTCTAAAAATAAATTACTTGAAGACACATTGAGTAAAAAAAGAAGAAGAAACGACAAACTATATAAGACAGAAAAGGTTAAACGAATGCGAAAGCGACAAAAAATTTAATGTAGAGGTTTTTCAAAATGTATCTAATGTAGGACAAATTTTGAAATTTAATTGTGTCTCAATCTGTAACAAAAATGTCGAGTTTTTAACAAATATAAAATAATTATTTTAGAATAAAATAAATAGTAAGATAAGATTTTTTAAAGATGTCAAAATCTAAAATTTTAAACATAGTGTGGTTGAAATACAGATAAATCAAGCTTTTAAATTGCATGCAGTATAAAAGAAAATAACCGCAAAAAGATAATTTTTAAAGATAATGTTAATTACTTTTAACTTTAAGTATAAGAAAAGCGCTTGGAAATAAAATAAAAATTAAATAATTCTATAAATTTTTTTGTTAATTTAAATGCAAAAGTTTGTTTATTGCGCGTTTTAATAATTTATTATGCTAACATCTACATATTGAAATATAACTCTCATAATTTCATAAATTTCAAACAATTAGCACAATTAATAAAATTAAAAAATTTATTTAAGGCCAGCAATGGAAACAATAGTATAATGAAATAAGTCAAGGCTAATTTTAAAGAAAACTACGGTTTCTTATCCTAAGAAAGCCAGTGATCTTGAGTTTAATTCTCAACCAAGACAACCCTGCTTGGTGGTCTTGACAAGCAGTTCTAAATTACAGTAATATCTCTACTTAATCACTAGCGGACAGCAATATCTTGGCATCTTCGGAAGCAGGTCGGGGTAATTGCTTACCCTATGTATAGCGCCTTCGTCGCTTTCCTGCGAGTCAGAAGGATAAATATAGAGATATAAATTAAAAAAAAATTTAAAAATTAAACAAATTGGCAAACCGAAAGAACAGGATAACTCTAGGCAATGGTTAATCTAATCCTAAAAAAATTACGGTTCCTAACCCTAAGAAAGACATTAGTCTAGAGTTCCCAAGTTGCTGTCAAACCTTAATATGCTAACCTAGATTGTACAAAAATGTTTCCTAGGCAAACTTGGTATTCAATTTTGAAACGGTTCATAATAAAAAACTAAACATTTCATAATAAGACTTTTTCCCGTTGAGTAGACAACACAAATTTAATTGATTTCAAAGCTTCTAATTACAATCTTTTAATTTTAAAAATCGTTTTATTAATAGTTTATTGCGGGAAACCCAAAGACAATTTCTTGTTTAAAGTATCGATTGCAAAAAGTATTTCCCGTCAAAACCAATTTCATGGTTATATCACAGTTTAAGCTTCTATTTTTCACAAACGTTTTTTCCGTCGGAGTTTCCTAAGTTTTTACAGAGTATCTACCTATTTGGGACTACATTGCAAAAATCTGGTGCGATCCGTGATATTACTAAAAATAGCATAGACATGACGCTTGAAAAAGTTGTTGTACCTTGTTTAATTTTTCAAAAATTTTTCTAAACAAGCTTGATTTTTATATATCTAGTATATTCAATTTAAAAAATTTTTCTCTATGCAACCTTAATTTTTGTTATACTTATGTATAATTAAATAAAAATTTCCTAGTCAAACTTGATTTTATTTGTAAGCTATCTATCTTCAATTTTTAAAATTTTTTAGATAAGCTTGATGTTATACCTTTGTTGAATTTTTCAAAAAATTTCCTAAGCAAGCTAAAATTTTAAATAAATATAAACAAATTTTAAAGAATTTTTCTAGGCAACTTTGATTTTTGTTATACAGGTTACCTTCGTTAAGTCGGACAGCTTGGGGGAAAGGGTGTCCGACTTAGCCGATTGTCCGACTTAACCGAAGGCCTATAGGCCATAGCCTATAAACATTGCTAGGGCAATGGAATTTAGTTGAAAATGCCCTGTTATTATATAGGCTATTTTGTTTTACTAAATTTACTTTCATAACATGTTAAAAAGCAGATTTATTCATTTATTTATTTATTTCGGGGAATTAAAGAAAACACCGCAAAACCGTACATTTTTTTACTATGTACATTAAAGAATAAACATACGAACAATTAAAGAATGCATAATAAAAGAACTTTAACATAAGAACAATTAAAGAATGCATAATTAAAGAACAATAACATACGAACAATTAAGAAAATTATGCAAATTATTTAATCTGAAGACTAATGTTCACTCGCAGATATTTCAGGAGAGTCAGGAGACTGGAAGCTGGTTGGTGCTTGAGGAGAATCCGACTGTATAGCTGTAGCAACTGGCTTGAAAAAAGAATGGATTTTTAATTGTTTTCCTTGTTTATGTTGCGTTCTAATGATCATATCTCTGAAAGCTCTGAAATGGGGGTAATATTGGTTGCTTTTTTTGTCATTAGTTAGATCAAGGTAGGTAATGATACTGTCCAGACCTCCTCAAACCTCTAATAGTTTTGGGATTTGAACATCTGGTTTTTTCCTTCATCTTCTTCTTTCTCTTCTATTGTGCCGCCTTTAAGAATGTCTTCAGCAATTTCTTTATCAGTCATAACATGATGGCCAGGGTTACCTTTTGTTTCTTCAAGCCACTCTCTTACATCATCCAAAGAAACTTCTTCCCCTGCTCTTCTAAGGGCACGATGAAAGTCATTGGGCTCAAGCCCTTCAAAATTATACTCTAAATCCTCAGCAGAATACAAAAGATTTTTCCATGCATCGGCCACTGCAGTTGTTTTCACATCTTTCCATGCAGATGCTATATTAAATATGGCCCCTTTGATGTTATAGTTCTTGATATTTTCTTTTGTTTGTTCACCTCTTCTATCAACCTCACCATCATTATCATCATCAATGACACAATAGACTTCATCCAGATATTTCCTGTTGATACTCCCTCTTACAGGAAACAATTACACCTTGGTCCTCGGCTGAATGAAAGAGATAACATTGGGTGGGAAAAAAATAACTCTGATTTTCCCATCAAAGCTAACAAGAGTTGATTCACTAGAGTGGTCAGGGGTTTTATCTAAAAAAGCAAAACCTTTACATCTTCAGGATCAATTTTAAGCACTTCTTCTTGGAATTTCCGTACAGCTGGTAAGAAATGCTTGAAAAACCAGTCCTTAAAAACGTCCATGTTGAACCAAGCCTTTTTGGAGTTGTAGTAGATCACAAGAAAATAGTTCATGCAATCTTTCAACACACGCGGGCGCTTAGACTTGCCCACCACAGCTAGAGGTAGACGATGTTGGCCATCTCCATTAGCGCAACACAAGAATAAAATTCTTTCTTTGCTCAATTTCTCTCCATGAATATCTTTTTCAAAGCCTGTGTATTTTTTACCACACAACGCCAAAAAAAGACCACTCTCATCCGCATTGTAAACTAGGGAGATTAAAAGCCCTCATCCGGGATCAAGTTATTCAACTTTTGCCTGAACGGCTCAACATCTTCGGCTGGCGCACTGGCTGCTTCCCCATGCAAAAGTTTATTGTGAATCCCATGCCTATTTCGGAAGCGCCATAACCACCCATCACTAGCATTAAAGTCAGTAATTCCTATATGTTAAGCCAACTTTTGAGCAGCATCTTGAATAGCAATTCCACGAACTTTTACACCGCATGATCGGTGCTGAGCGAACCATCTCGTTACTGCTTTTTCCAAATTTTCATCTATAGATACTCCCATTCTTTTCCTTCCTACAAGAGATGAACTTTCACAGCCTTCTGTTGCATTGTAATTTACAGAAAAAGCTAACAACTTAACTTTAGTTTTCCGAATGTCCGACACCGTTTGTTTCTTCACCCAATACTTTTCACAAACACTTTTCACAGACGCTCCAGCTTTTAATTTGCAAATAAGTTTCAGTTTCTTGTTAACTGATTGAGTCACAAGCTTTCTTGGAGCTTTGGCATTTCCTCTTCCAGGCATCTTGCAATAAAATATTGTAGAAAAGTTGAGATGAAAACTTCAGCAACTTAGATGATGCTACAGCAGGACGCTTTCCCACGTTTTACCGCAAAAATTAGATCATGCGTGCCATCTAGTGAGTAAAAAACAAAGTATCGCTGTCAAAGAAAACGGCCGTTAAGATCCGTGTCGAAGAAAACTGCCTATTTTAGGTATTTTATGCCAAACATTTTTTCTCCATCTTGGAATTTTCTCCTTTTTTTCCTCGGTCATGGTCCGATTTATTCGATATCCGAGTTATCCGGGTCCGACTTAACGAGGGTAAACTGTACCTATATTTAATTTAAAAAAATTTCCAAGTCAACCTTGATTTTTATTTGTAGGATATCTACGTGTATGTTCAATTTTTAAAGGTTTTCAAAGCAAGCTTGATTTTTATTGGAGCTTTGTTCAATTTTTCAAAAATTTTTCTGAGGGAAGCTGATTTTTTAATACCTATATTCAATTGTATTCAATTCTATGCAACCTTGATTTTTCTTATACCTAAGTACAATTTTTAAAAAATTTTTTCTAAGCAAGTTCAATTTTTATTCAAAGATACTTTATTTAATTTTAAAGCATGTACCGAATTTGTTACAATTTCTTTTTTGTAGACATACTCGATTTTATTTATACGATATTTGTGTTTAATCTTTAAAAAATTTTTCATATTATAATTTAAAGAGTTTGATTGTTTTCCATTTTTATTATTTTGTGGAGTATTTAAATTCAAACATAATTATTAATTTGTTTTATCTTATATTGAATATTGCACTTTCTAGAAATAACATTTTAAAAGTGATTTGTTTTAAAAATGACTTCAGTTTTAACTTCTATCTAAAATTTATTTTTATCAAATATTTCTAATCTTTTCATCGTTTTAAAAGTTGTTTACCCATTATCGCTGTAAGCGTGAAAATGTGCTTTTGATAATTGTGTCAAGGTCTCTCTCCTACAAGCAAAACTATTGAATTTAAGCATTATTAGAGAGACAAACAAAGAAAACAGTCAAACTTCTACATCGATGGATTGCTAAAAATTAGTAAGTTTTAAAAAACAACTTTTTGAGAAAAACCCTAATAAAACAGCTAAAATTAAAAATTAAAATGAATTTTTTAAGCAAAATCTAAAAGACCAGACAAGTGGAATGAATGTCAAAAAAAATAAGAAAAATGCTTATGAAATTAAGTAGTTTCTAGGATTTCCTGTCCAGCAGACTCTAGAAACTAGTTTTGCTTTGATAAACTTCAAAAACTATAAAGAACATGAAAGTTTTGATTTGTAAAGTGCGGTAAAAATGGTGTTGGTTGTAAAAAAAATCAAACTTTTTCTTAGACGTTACTAACTAAAATGTTTTTTTGTTACCTTTTTCGTTACAATAAACTTCAAGTCACGAAGCTTAAACTTTTGGAAAACATTCTGTGTGGTCACGCAAGGTCGCACCTGAGACGAAACCAAAAAACAGAACAAATGAATGTGGACAAATGTACTGTTATGCATTTGCACGGCTTGCGGTAAAAAGCTACAAAAACTTGTTGTAAAACAGACCAAAAAAATACAGTAAAACACAGAATAATTCAGCAAGGTTTCAAATAGTCTAAAAGAGATGAATAATAAGTTTTTATAGCCTAACTAGCCTTGTAGCCTAACAAATAGTCTAAAAGAGAGAAAAGGTTTTATCAAAAGTGTATTGCGCTTTTAGTTAGGGTGTATTGAACCGTGTCAATTATCACCTTTTAAATATGGTAGCACAAATTTCACTGCGCATGACACTTAAGAGATATTCTTTGTCCACATACAACTGTTCTGTTTTTTTGGTTTGATTCAAAAAAACTTTATAAAACAGACAATACAGCGATCATTTTTGATGAATATTTTCATGACGATCTGGGTATTTTTAAGGATTTTTGCATAAATTTTTACTTCCAAAACCGATGTAAAACACTATGTAATTTGTGTTTCTTTAAAAAATGTTTTGCAATTACAATTTTTATCTAATATTTTACCATCAAATAAATTTTTTACTGATAAATCTTGATAAAATGAATTGTTTAACTAATTGTGCTGAATCGTTTCTTTTACAAAGTCTAAAAAACAACAATACGTAAAGTTTAAAAAATTCTTTAAAATAAAAATGTAAAGTAACAGACCAGTTGAAAACATAGAAATTGATGCGCTTTAGAAATTACTTGCATAACATAGATTACGAAAGCTTAAGTTTTTTAAAATGAATCAAAATTCCCACATTGCGACCTCAAACTGTAAAATAAAAAATTCCTAAGTGAAACTCCTATTGAAATGTGAACAAATTAAAATGCGTGTTTTTGTTTTTTCATTGGAATCGAAAAGTTTGCTTGATGTGGTGTTTTAAAATTGAATCATATTACTGAAACATATTGTTTGAAAAACGCATTGTTTCTGATTTTTTGAGACATAAAGTTGATATTTTTTAGTCAAGACTGTATCACCTCGAAAAAGCACAAAGTAAAATTTTTAATGGTAACTGCTTTTTTATAACAAAATTAATTTAAAACTCACGTTTAGGTTACATGTTAAATAAAAAGTTGCTGAAAACAGATATTGATTTGCAAGTTGAACAATTTTTAACGTTAAATTTGTTATTTTTTAATCAAGACGATTGTCGCACTTTATTTGCAATAATTTTAACTTTACAAAGCTGTATTTAATTTTTATTATGACGAAATATTGTCATGGCCAAATAATTATCGCGTAGTCGGTGAAACTTCCTTTTATTTTACTTAACTTATTTGTAAGCTTTTTTACGATCGTTTTAAATGTTTTTCTTCTAACCAGACATCTAATGAGGTAATACGTTCTCGTCCCGATTCTCTGATTGGTTGTTTCTCTGTAGACGCGTAGAATAACCGAGTGTGAACTCTGCTCCAAGAGCTACTGGCAAATTCGAGTATGCCCTACCGTAATCTAGCGTCACGTGACATGATTATACATAAGCGGGCGTTCGGTTTGCATATTGATTCCATACTCCAGTTATTCTGGTGACTGTAGTGTCGTGTACCCGTGACCCGACAGTTGATCGAACGACATTTAATCGAACGACAATTGATCGAAGGACACTTGATCGAAACGACACTTGATTGAATAATGAAAAAGAAAATTTACAATTTTGAATCTGTCCCAGTTTTTGTCAAATTTTTGTCCCAAAAACACAGTGATTTCTAAAAAAACATCTTTACTTTAAATCTGTCCCAGTTTTGTCGAGTTTTCGTCCCAAAAACATATTAATCTCTAAAAAAAGGTCTTCCATTTGAATCTGTCTCTGATTTCTCCAAGAGGTCTCGAAGGGTGAGGCTATGGCACCATTACTTCCTACCCCTAGATACGCTACTAACTACAATGTAAAAAGAATTCAAAAACATGGTAGTAATAGACATTTAATGAAACATAACCATGACAAAAGATCTACTTGTTGCCCCCCTAAAAATGCTTTGCTCAGGGCTAGTCAAGAAACCCTGACCTTGACATCGGCAAAAATTATAAAAATAAAAACAAATTGCCTTCTTATTGATGGCCTCTGCTTTTTAGGAATCTAATTTACAGTAGCAAAGAAATTGTTTAATTGCGGAAACATGCAAAAGTAAATCTTTTTTTATCAACTGTCATTTTGAACAAGTGTCGTTTCGATCAAGTGTCGTTTGATCAAATGTCGTCCGATTAAGTGTCGTTTCGATCAAGTATCGTTTCGATCAAGTGTCGTTTCGATCAAGTGTCGTAGCACCGTCGTGTTCCAGTGTTTGTTCCAGTGTTGTTTCGCGTAACCCGACAGTCGATAGAACGACACTTAATCGAACGACATTTGATTGAACGACATTTGATCGAACGACAATTGATCGAAACGACACTTGATCGAATAATGAAAGAGAAAATTTACAACTCTGTTTCTGTCCCGGTTTTGTCAATTTTTCGTCCCAAAAATATAGTGATCTCAAAAAAAGGGCTTTCCTTTGAATTTGTCTCTGATTTCTGCAAGGGTTCTGCGAGTGTGGGGCCATGGAACAATGCTACCCTCCTTAAATAACAGACAACAATGTAAAAAGAATGCAAAAAATGGCAGCAATAGGCACCTAAGTAAACATAATCATGACAAGAGATCTACTTGTTGCCCCCTAAAAATGCTTTGCCCGAGATCTTGCAAAAAAACCCTGACATTGACATTCATAAAAAATTTCAAAAGAATAAAAACAAACTTTCTTATTACTGATAACCTCTACTTTTTATGAATCTAATTTACAGTAGCAAAGAAATTGTTTAATTGTAGAAACATATAAAAGAAAATATTTTTTTTATCAAGTGTCGTTTCGGTCAAGTCCCGTTTCGATCAAATATCGTTTCGGACAAGTTTCATTTCCATCAAGTGTCGTTTCGATCAGGTGTCGTTCGATCAAGTGTCGTTTCGATCAAGTGTCGTTCGATCAACTGTCGTTCGATCAACTGTCGTAACACCACTTTTCTCCCACGCTTTGCCAAACTTCAAAGCGATTCCAGCACTAAAACTTAAATTCGTTCAATACAAAAATAATTTTATTTCTAGAATTAATCTCCAAAAACACAAAGCAATTTCAACACTTGTTAATCAACTCACTGAAATAACCCGAATTCACACTGGAAACGACGGTTTTTTCTATAGAAATACAATTATTTTTGTATCGGACGAATTTAAGTTTTAACGTTGGAATCGTTTTGACGTTTGGCAAAGCGTGGGAGAAAAGTTTTCGTGAATTGTTAGTTCTGCGAATTTTGTAAATACATTCTTTCTACTTAGAGACAGTGGTCTCTGTCTGTTTGCGGAGAAAAGTCTTCAAACGAATCAATTCGAACTTAGTTGTAGCTAACTGTATAAAAAACTTCAGTCTCGCAGTCAACTACTTTTTGAGCCGGAATAAATAAAAAAAAAAAATAGACACAGCTTTCCTTCAGCGTAGGTATTTGGGTTATCTTGTTCAGCTGGTCCTCTTGGATTCCCAAGTGAAGTCTGTGACAACGATTTCAACTTGAGAAAATTTTGTAAAATTTTGTGATGTTAAATAAGTTTTTGTTGTGAAATCGATTCAAAATATTTAGATTATAAAGTGAAGAAAAAGTGTTTAAAATAAAAAAAAGTCGATATTTTTCAATCAAAACGGGGTCAATTAAAAAAAAAGTTAATTATTAGACCGAATTTAGGTAACTTACGTGTTGAACCAATAAAATTTATGTGGTTAGAGGTAAGTCGAATTTCTAAAAATTTGTTGTTTCAGTTCTTTTATGTTTAAATTTTCTTGTTTTTGTTTAAATTCCATAAAATCAAGAGTTTCCAAGACTTGTAAAAATTTATAAAATATTTACATCTGTCTTGATGTACACTTTTTTCGATTTTTACTCTCATTTAAGTTATTTATGTATAATGACGTTGAAACTTAAAAATCTGTTTTATTGAACAGTAAAAAAGTTGTTTGTTCAATATCGGTCTCATCTGGAAAAATTTGACACAAAAAATGATTGTTTTTATGAAATAAACTAAAAAGTCTTAACCATTTTTCGGCATGTAAAGATACTTTTTTAAAAATACTCTTTAAAAGTTTTTCTTTTTTGGTGGTTAAAGTTATGCAATAGTTTGTAAACAGTTCATGCAATATTTCGTTAACTATGGTATTCTAAATCTATGAAAACTCTCTTTTTGGAAAATTGAGTAAAAGAACTACGCAAAAGTCAAATATTTATCATTATTTAGCAATTATAGCAACACAGTTTGTTCATTAAACTCCCCATGTTTGAATGTTTGAGAAAATTACAACCTTTGAAAAACTAATATTTTGTAGAAAAAGACAACAAGAATTTTTAAGACAAAGATTTTGAGATCGAGTTCCTGTTGTTGCTACGCATTGAAAACTAATCAAAAACAGTAAAAATCTAAAATAAAACAATTTTTTAGGATTCTGAAGGGTTTTTGTTCTAAAACAGTTTATTTTTTAAAAGTTTCAGCAACAATTGAAAGAAATGTAAATTTTTTTAAAAATTTTTATTTTTTTAGTTTTTCGAAGCAGGTGAAATTGAGTGTTTCCATACTAAAAACTTTAAAATATGAAGCACTTGGAAAAATATTTAAATAACGACAAATAGATTGAAAGTTTTTTACAGTAATTTTAAGAACCGACCACAAAACCTCCATGTGAAAAAAATATTTACAAATATATATTCATAAACCTATTTTTAATATCCACGACTGTTTTATTTTACAGGGCCATTGTTTTTATTCTTTAACTTTTAATTACTCAACACAAACGTACTAGTCGTCAACGAAAAATTTTGCACTTTTAAGATTAAATTATGAACGCTACTTTTCAATTTTCGCTTTTCTTGATGTATCTCTGCAAAACATTTTGGCCACCTAAATTTTTTTGGTTACACTCCGGCGAGCAAGTAGCAAAAACAGAATTTTACTTAACGATTTTTAATCTGTCTATTTTAATGATGATTTCTGAATTTAGAAAATGACTGACAGTGCTCTTAAAGTATTGATGTCTGTCTGTATAAATCTAATTTGCAATGTTTTTAAAATTTTTTCTTGTAGATCGCCAATAAGCTTTTGGATGAAATTTCATTTTTAGGAGTTTTTTAACAAGTCGAATAATGTTACGTTAGCATAAATTTAAATCAAATGGAAAAAAAGTTACATTTTAGAAGCAAAATTAATTAAAATATAGTTTAAAAAGCATCTTTAGGTTTAGCCAAGACCGATCCCCTTGCTGTCATCGGGGCAAGGGTGAAACTTTGATTTTGGACAAGCTCCATAATCATTCTGACCATGTGCTTATCCGGAAGTAGTTTCAGCAGCTTGCAGGTAAGGCCACGGTGCCAGACAGTGTCATAAACAGCTGTCAGATCGATAAATACGGCACCGGCTTTCTTTTTACCCTCAAAAGAATTCTCAATGTTCTGGGTTAGCAGAACAACTTGATTTACGATTGACTTCCCGCGTCGGAATCCAGCCTGCTCTTTAGAGAGCAGAACAGTAAAACTCTTTGGGTCCCCCACGGGCTTTCCTGGTTTTGGGATGGCGAACACAAGTGCTCTTCTCCAGATCTTGGGAATTTTGAGTCGGCGCAAACAGGAAGAATAGAAGTCACATAACCAGGACTTCAAAGCAGCTCCAGCATGGAGTATAAGCTCGGGGAAGATGGAATCAGGACCCGGAGCTTTACCTGGTTTTAAATGTTGGAGAGCAGTAGTAAATTCTCTCTGTAAAAAAGTGTCAGAGATATTTACTGCGTCTGGTGTTGTGGCCCTCCAAAGGTCAGACACTTCTTGAGAGACAAGTCGAGATGACTTGCGATCAACAGCCTCGTATTTCCCATTTCTAACCAGCTGAAATGCAATAGCATCGGCTGAAACGGGACAGTGACGAGGAGAGTGTCGTGACCTACCAGTAAGGTTGTTCAAAATACTCCATGCTTTTCGACTAGAGTGTGAGAAGTCAGTGCTCCGAGCTGTCTCGGACCATCGATCTCTCGGCTTTCTGTCAAGCTTGGGAAGCAGAGCTGTAGCAGCCAAACTTGAGTCGTCTCCCTGAGGAGACTGCAGAAAGGTTTTATTAAAGAATTTACACTCTGCATCCCAACACAGAATATAGTTATTTCGATAACCGCGTGGGATAGTCTTTTTGGCTGCTTTCTTAATGGTGTTACAAAAGTCCTGGTAAGCCGTATCCACATCAAATGAATCAGGCGGCAACAAAGTCTTTGCGAATTTATTCGTCAAAGCAATGTAGTGACTCCATTTGAACTGGGGAACTTGTCAAGGACACGTCTATCCGGTAGGCGACTGTTTGGACCTACGCTAGCAAAAACTAGATCTGGATTGGTGCCAGTGTTCCATCGCCGGAATAAAAACTGGCAGCGTTCTTGGCATTATATAGGAGGACAAGACAATTAATACTTGCCCAGCCGGCCAAGCACTCACCGTCCTGACTGTTGTCATCGTAACCCCAGTCAGCATGGCGACAGTTAAAATCGCCAGCGTACAGACAGGGGTGAGGAAACACCGGGAGATCCAGGGATCGCAATCGCGTTGGCGGTGGTTTGTAGACGTTGACTATTTTATAACCATCAACGTCCACACACAGCCACTCGATCTCCGATGTCGGTGCAGATTGGTCAAAAAACGTGTATCTCAGTCGCTCGTGGACAAACGTGGCAAGACCATGTTCCTGCTTAAAGAAGACCCAGCTAGTTGGTAGTTTGGTAGTACCAACTTCTCTGCATCAGTGCAGTGGGTCTCCTGCAATAGGATGACGAGTGCCTCAGACTGCATAGCGAGGTGATGAAGAACGTTCATCTTGCTTGCAGTGAGGCCTTCGATGTTCAGCTGAAAAATAGTGGGTCTTCGGAACTTGTTGGCAATGTGCCCTGAAAAGGGCAGTTTTATCCTGTCATTGTCCTGTCCTGAAAAGGAGGTTTGCCGATTAGCAGACCCACACTGAACATCGGAATGGGTGGATACCCTTCCGTTTTGGTAGGTTCGGTTTCGGTCTGTCATTTTAAAATCAATGAACAGACTTACTCAAGGCCCAGGCTGCGTGAAAGCACCTACCAACTTGGAAGTTGAAGCTCAGTCACACTAAGACGGTGACGGCAGCCTTTCACTTAAATAACCGAGAGGTCAAACGTGAGCCAAAGGTTTAGAACAACGGTAGACTTTTACCGTTCTGTCCAACCCCTACTTACGTTGGGGTAAAACTGGACAGATCGCTCACGTTTCGTCACCATTTAGTGACATTGCACAAAGAACCATCCTCGCGCGTCACACTGCTGAGGCGACTCGTGGGCTCGAGATGGGATGCTGGTGCTAAAACACTACAAATAGCCACCTTATCTCTAGTCTACTCAACAGCTGAGTACTGTGCGCCAGTCTGGTGTTGCAGTGCTCACACTCGCCTTATTGACAATGTTTTGAACGACGCCTTGCGCATAGTTACTGGATGTCTTCGTCCCACTCCAACGGACCACCTACCTATACTCTCAGGCATCCAGCCAGCTGAGTTTCGCCGAATGGGAGCGACACTCTCCTTGGCTCACCGTGGATCTCTGGACCCCGATCATATTTTGTATGGTCTGTTAAGTGGGTCCTCAGATACTCGCCAAGTGAGACTAAGATCCAGACGCCCGTTTGTGCCAGCTGCTCGGAATCTTTTGAACAACCTTGCCAGACTTGGCATCCGCGCCTCTGAATGGACAAATCTTAAATGGAAAACGGAGTACTGTGAAAGTGCTTCCAGGCTCCGTGCTTTTGTGCCCGAGACCGGTGCCAGGCCTGTTGAGATGGGCTTACCCCGAGTAGCTTGGGTTAAGCTCAACCGCCTGCGGACTGGTGTTGGGCGATTCCATTCGTCCATACACAAATGGGGTCTCGCTCCTTCACCGAATTGCGAGTGTGGCGCCTCTGAGGAAACCGCAGACCATGTACTAACAGCGTGCCCTATACATCGGGAACCACATGGAGCACGAGGTCTGACGGTTTTGGATGACGAAACTCGATGCTGGCTTAATGACATCACTGCCAGCGTCTGATCCAGGCAGTGCAGCAGTCTGGGGTAGTAAAAGGATAAACCCTCGGCCCCAGTCCTGTCTGTGTCTGACCTGGAGTGGATGCCCTTCAAACGACGACGACGAAATTGAAAGCTTAATGATAAAAATTTTTTTAGCTTAGGTACAAAATCATTTTCTATTACTAAAACTTAAAATAAATTAATTGCTTTGCAGTTGCACAAGGCGTGCATTCCGACTTATTGAAAACAAATTGATTTCTTTCGTTTTAGCGAATGTCGGCAGTAAGAAAAACTTTTTTCTCTACAAGTTCGCGATTGAGGTATGCTTCAAATCTCTCTCAATTCAACAGATATTTTGACCAAAAAAGAAAAAAGCGCTATATTGTTTCGTTTTTGTTTCTTTTTTTATTTGATGGGAGGCAATCTTAAAGCTGCCTCATTAGCTTGTATCAGCAATTTTCTTGACAAGAACACTTGAAAAAATGATTAAAGTGCTGAATATACAACAATTAAACCGTCAAAAATTAAGGTTAAAAAGCAAAACTAATTAAACTACTATAACTACGTATAATTTTTACTAATTTTTTTCAACCAATAACAAGTTGCATCAATTGGCAACGACTATGACTTCAATATTTTATTTTTGCTTTATTTGATTTCCACTGGTGTCTCGTTTGTCTTCTCTGACGGCAGCTCCCCTGATAGCACTGTCTCACTTGCCTCCTCTGACGGCAGGTCCCTGGTCTAATGTTGTAACATAATATTCGAAATATATGTTTAATAAAAAATTCATCAGCAATCGATCAGAAATATTTGACCGCATCTTTTTTGTAATTTTCACGCGTCACTGTTATATGCCAACCGTATTATTTTTTTGTAAAACTTGCCGGCATTGTTGTCACAGGATCAATAAGCAATGAATTAAGAAACTGATTTTCAAAATATTGACTTAAAAACAACTTGGATAAACAATTTTGGAAAACATTTTTCCATGTTGCTTACAATTATTTTTCAAACGAAGAATCAATGTTTTTGTTGGTATTCTCTGGTGGGTTTAACATAAGAGTAGTCTTACCTTATATCCGAGATTGCGTTCATCTACCTAGCAGTTAGGAGATTCAACGTATATGTTACCCAAATGCAAAGCACACGCCAACGCATACGCTAATTTTAGAATTAATATTTTTTTGTACTGCTCTTACACAGCGCCACAAGGAAAAGGAATCTCACAATACTAAAGCTTGCAAACGCACCACGAAGTTCGCTCAAGCATGACAAAAACAAATATAAAAATAGAAGGGTTCAATAAGGTAAAAACTAAAACTTAAACAAAATGTCCGTGACGTTTTTCACAAATTATAAATTCCAAAAGAATATTAATATCTTTATAAACAATAAAAGTTTAAAGTATAAAATTGCTTTTATCAATCTGTATTCTCAGATTGAAAAAAAAATGGAATGATATAGCTTGAGTAGGCCATCTTATTCTAAGAGGTGATAATATTTTCTTTCGGATCACATAGCAACAAGCGTCTCTTATGGCTTTCTCAATATTATCAACAAATAAATCAAATGAAAAGATTTAGATAAGGTTTTACCCAAAAGTAACGACATTCGTTTTTATTCCAGGGTATTGTCATGTTGTCATAGAGCCATCATTTTTCAGAGTGACTCTTTTGTTTTTGATCAAACATTTATTTTTTTTAAAGTAAAGGAAAGGTTTGATATGATAATTGTTAAACTAAAATTCTATAAAACTCTTCGGGTCGTATTCATTATTTAAAGTTCTGTAATATGTTTCATTCAAATTTAATAACTCAAACGAGAGAGGAAGGTTATTATCGTTAGAAGAAAGATTACAAAGTCAATAAAACCTTTTGTGGAACAATAGACGCCCAATGTCAATTGATAAACAGCAAAGCTTCAGTGCATACGTGAATCAAATTTTTTTAAGTTGATTTTTTAAATTACACTCCTTTAGCTTCTTTTTTTTAGTTTAATTTCTTATTTATAAGATTTCCAAAAATTCGTAAAATTTATTTATATAAAACATTTGAAACAAATTTATTTATATAAAAACTATGACCAAAGTTTATTGTAGTTTCTATCTTTTTTTTATTATTTGACGAATTTTTAGTTACTTTTTTGTTATACAAACTTAAAAAATAACAAAAAATAGTTTTTTCATTATTGACTGCAAAATTAAACTTTTAAAAAATATATTTCAATTAAAAATAAGACAGTGCTTTTTTAAAGACAAGATTGAAATTTGTTAGTAGTCATAAGAAAAGTTGTCTTAGCAATCGAGATTGTCAAAAGTTGGTCGTTCAGCACCCAGTCGTAGAATCTCGAGGATAATCAAAGATATATTATTGAGATTTATCTTCGTTTTAAGTTTGTATCATAGTTGAAAGACAGAGATATATCCTTGAAATATACACCGAAAGTGAACACTTTTAAGCTTGATTTAAACATGATTGTCATCATTGATTCAAACATGATTGTCGAAGATAAATCTTTGATTTCGAAGCTATTTCAAAGAAAAATCATATATGTTTCTTACCAGAAATTAACGAGTTTAAATACTTGATTTAAACATGATTTTTATTATTGATTCAAACATGATTGTCGAAGATAAATCTTTGATTTCGAAGCTATTTCGAAGAAAAATCATGTATGTTTCTTACCAGAAATTAACGAGTTTAAATACTTGATTTAAACATGATTGTCATCATTGACTTAAACATGATTATCAAAGATAAATCTTTGATTTCAAAGCTATATCGAAGAAAAATCATGTATATTTCTTACTAGAAATCAAACGAGTTTAAGGTTTAATTTAAATATGATAGCCTGTTTTTGTTTATGTATGGTTATTATGAATTAATATTCGTTTTAAAAGCGATTTCGTGAAAAAAAATTTTTTACTACTGTAGAATATTACAGAAAAACTCAACTAACACGAAATTTAGTATTTTAATTTGATTAAAACTGCAAAACAAAAACTCAACAATACTTTATATTTTAAAGTTTACTTTTAAATGTAGCTACTGTAGTGTTCCCAAGTTTGAAGCAAAAAGCCGGTTTTGCAAATGGACTGGTAAGCACCTTTGATATCTCTCAGATTGGACATTTTTCGTATAAAATCCTTAGCCACAAAAATTTTTCGTAGGTGCTGGTAAAAATGACGTAAACGTTTTCTTATTTCACTCTTTTTAAATAAATTTAATAAAATTTAAGCTGTTATCAATTGAACTTTTTTTAAATGGGTTATACACTACAAAATTTCAGTTTTTTTAATTCCATTTTATAAATAGGATGTTATACGCTTTTAGAATTCTATATACTTTTTGTTACAAACCATCAATCAATACACGATTATTTGCGGAAATATAAACTAAACAATAAAACAATTAATACATTGTAGAATAGACCATAGCCAATGCCGCAGTTCCTTTGATTTAAAAAATAAAATCAAAGTAAAAGATAAAAAAATTAATAAAAACAAACAAAAAAACACAATACACAAAATGTACACTTTAAACCATGGTTTTTAAAAGTTTGTTTCCCAGCCTAATAGTCTTTGGCAATTTTTGACATAAAAACTAGATTCAATAAAATGTTCCATACGATTCAAAATGAGGTCACAATTCAAAGTTTTTAAAAGTTATAGGTCAAATTAGCATGTTTCTTCTTCCTTTCTCATTTTCTTGTTTTGCTCAGCTTCCCAGTTTTCCGTCTGGAAAGCACAATTGCTGCACATTGCGGTGAATCCAGGGCGGTGCACTTTGATTTTCTAACGTGCAAGGACTTCTAAACAAAGAAATATTGAGTTGATTTGATAATATTAATATATTATATAAATTCTAAAAATTAATTTAAAATTATTTAAAAAAATATAAAGATAAGAATTATTCTTTCTAATTATAGAATTATCATAATTACGTAGAAAGCGTAAACAAGACAATTTTTGTTCTAGAACTGTTTAAAAATTGACTGCAATTAGATGGACGTTTTTAATTTTATAACGAGCCTTAAATTTTTTTTCATTTCTGAAAATAATAAGCCAAGATTAAGTAGGATTTTTTCATTGAAGTTAGTTAATTAAAAAAATTAAATTAGTTAAAAAAAGATCTTTATCTTTATCTTTATACGCTGAGAATAAAATTGTGTCTCTTTGAATAAAATATTATTTATGTAGGCTTCAGTCCACGGTCCAACAATTGCTGAGCCCTGGTTATAGCTAACATTAAAATTGAAAACAACTTCAAAACTCTCTTTTTTTTATACATTAATACAGATAGAGATATATTTAACAATACTAAAAAATATTTAATGTTATATAACTTACTTCTCTATTGTGCAATTAAATTTCTAGTCACAAGAGAGATAAGTGACATTTTTAGCTAACTTTTGAATGTCGCTTCCAGACTGAGAACACATAGTTGAATTGATCATCCGTCTTTTACGCACGGTAGCAGTTGAATTGTCAGTCTCTTTTTTTTTTACAAAGAAAGCTTTTTGTGCTTTATAATTGGCAGAAATTTTTAATTTTAAAAATAATTCTAAAATAAAAAATAAAAAATTACTTTATTCTATTAATTTTTAAAAATAAAGTCAAACATAATCGAAGGCGGTTCTCAGAAATTACTAGTGGCATTTTCAACACTTTCGGCAATAGAGATGTATGAAAGCCAGAGCTTTGCCAAACTTGAAGCTTCAATCGAAGCCACACAAGAAGGTAAAACTTATTTATAAGCTTGATAAACAGCATCATGTCACGAAATTTTTCGCGACCTTGAGAATATGAATAAGCGTAATTTTCCGTCCTGTGCTGCAATATTTGCCAATAAGTCTAACTTGATGACTGCCTGTTAGATAAGCTTAACAACTATGTATTTTAACTTGACTAGTGTTTTTTTTTGTTCTTTGAAAAGTGCGCATTGCAAATATTTGCATGTTGTTTAATGAACGACAATGCAGAAGATGATAGACAAAAAATCATTTATAATCGTCGCGTGGTTGGCAGCGTGGTTAAATAGTTAGACCGCGAGGTTTGTGATCCACATGGTTTCGGTTCAAAACCTACTCGTGCCATTCTGTTATGTCCTTAGGAAAGATACTTTACGGCACTTTCTCTAACTTGATGATCTTGATAAGCAGTTCTAAATTTCAGTGATTTCTCTATAAAACTAAAAAATTAAAATAAAGTTTGAAACGGACAGCAATATCTTGACAACTCCGAAAGCAGGTCGGGTTAATTGCATGTCCTACGTATTAGCGCCTCCATGGTTTTCCTGTGATTCAGAAAGATAAACATAGAGGTACAATAAAATAACTAAAAAATGAATAAGAAAACTAAAAAAAATTAATATATTGATTTGCAAGCTCGAACCATCAGCGAAGCGTAAAATAAACTTTATATTATAATCGTCACTGAAATTAGACATTTAACAACCTTTGACTTGTTTCAAATTAAAGGAAAAGTTTTATAAAAAAAGTTTTTTACAATTTGGTATTTTTTGATTAGTAAATGCTTATCTCAATTATAAAACTTGGCATTAACTACTTTGGCAATAAAATTGTTAACAAAAACTGTTAAATCAGCATTGTTGTAAATAATGATTTGGCAACCAGAATAAAAATAAAACAATACGAAAATGAGAGCAAACTCTACAATTACAAAGCTTACTCTATTATTACAATCATAAAATTAACCAATCAATGTGTAACTAACCCAAGGTAACATTCAGAAGAAAAGCAACAAACATTGTCTACTGAGCCAAATAATTTGAAATAATCAACGAAATTTATTCTACTGTGATTGCTAAAAGACATAAAAATTTTACCGTATAAAATTAAAGAATCACCGGAAATATTTTGAAGAAAGTAGAAACAAAAGAATGTATCAACGAAAAGCGTTTTAGTGAAAATTAAAAGTCTCGTAGAAGAAGCAAACTTAATGCAATTAGTATATTGTTATTAAAAAAAATTTTTCTTGTTAATCAAGATGACAAAATCCAACATACAACATAGCTAAAACTGAATTCTGCTGCTTTGCAATCTGCAAGTTCTATTACAGGTCTCACTTTTTTCTTAAATTCTGATGATATTTACTTTCGTGCATTATACATTCCAACAATCATAGCAACATCTGCTGCAAAGACAATCGTCCTTCATACTCCCTAATAAAAACAATAAAAATTTTCTTCACCTAATGTCAAAAAATTATAACAGTAAAATTTACTATATTTTAAATTTTAAAAATTTGAAGTTCGGTACCGGACCTCTAACCACTGTCTATATTTTGAAAAAGCATTTCTCATTACACCAGAACCACGCTACAATCTTGTTCATACTTTATTTATTTATGTAGCACTAGCGTTTCTCGGGTTAATCAATATAAATCCTCTTCCGCTGATATCACTGTTTAAAAGCTTGTCTTTGCCACCTATAGATCGCGAAATGTTCAAAGTCGAAAACCACGTGAGTTAATATAGAGCATAGCATGTAATTGTACTAATACAAATACAAAAAAGTTCTTCTAAAGAAATGCTTTTTAAGAAAATTATTATTGAAGTAAGCTAGGGTTGTGTAACCTTTAGTGCTGCCATGCCAAATGCATACTATTGCTGCGAAAATTTTTTTCTTTGCTTCACCTTTAATTGGCTTTTTTTTTAATTAAGTTCCTTAAACTTTCATAAAATTTCCAAACACTCAGGTTCTTGACGTTGAGGATATCATATATTATATATAATTTGCGACCTCATTTTAAATTTATTTTATGTATTTTCAATGTCGCTAATCCCTTTGTTTTTTGTTTCTTCTTTTATTCGTGTTCTCTGTTTTCAGTCAAACTGGCGCTCAATCGTGGCTTCTATTAATTTCGTTTTTGTTTTTAAACTACGTAAAACTCATACTACGTAATTTGGCCTTGTAATTATTTTCCCTCAGCTACATCGAAGTAATAAATTTTTTCAGCTTAAAACAGTGGATACTGTCAAAAATTGATCAAAACGTACACGAACCGTGACGTACGCATTTGTAAACCGGCAAGAAATAGAATCAATCTAATAAAGTGATTTATAGACTTTCCGTCGGATGCAGTTTCGGTCATCGACTTATCTCACTATTCAGGTGTGATAGGACAGTGGCGCTTCCACACGTTAATTATCCGTTTCTTACTATAAAAGAGATTTAGTTTTATGGCAAATCATGAAACAAGTTTTTTTTGCATTTGCTTCAATAAGCGTTTTGCAGTTAACCTTACTGCCTATTCCTCTATTTAGTTTCAAGACATAAATCTAAAAGGCTATAAAATTACTCAACATCATTCTAGTGGAGAGACTCGTCACTTTTTATTTTCAAAATTAAAGTTTTTCGCCAGTCACATGATTTTGCTTCGCGGGCCGCAGATTGCACATTCCTAAATTAAAAAAGCAATTACCGTATTTATCCGATTGTGAACCGTAAGTAAACTTGAAAGTAAGCCCACATACAACTGTAAAACTTAAATTCTTTAACGTATGACCGTCTGTGACGCAACATGAATAAAAATAAGAATTAAGTCAAAGAAACGCATAAACAAGTTTCGGCTCTTATTCGTATATTATAAAACAATCTTTACAGTAGCTTTCCACTTTCCTAACACCTTGCTCTTTTACTATCAAGCAGCTAGCATCGACTGCTTCCTCGTTTTCTTTCAGCCACATTTTCGATGGCGATAAGCCGATTTGTGCTACTGCTACCAGTGCAGATACCGATACTCTTCTTTAGAAGTCTACGCTCAAACAATAAAAGCTGCTGGTAATTAACCTAGTTTTTCGATGGTAGTTACGCTTTATAGTTCTCAATTCGTAGCGGGTGTTTACTTCTGACGTCGTTACAATTTGTGTGATTCTTATTTTCACTGAAATGCTGCAATGAAAAAATTGTAAACCGCTCTTGAAAGTAAGCCGCACAAAATGAAAGCAGAAAACAATGTACCAAACTATCATAACTACACACAATGGCGGTAAATCAAATTACATGAAAAATAAATGAAAAACAAGAATATATAAATAAAATTTTTTGATGCGAGTTTTATTCGAACTTTAATAAGGTACGGCGACCACGCACAATTGACGTTGTGTGTGTAATAACGTATATCGTTTAGCCGCTGTTTCCTATTTCGCAATCACTTTTTCAATAGGAACTTCGAAACGTAATACCTTGGTTGCAAATAAAAATGAATTGAATTGAATTAATTTGATTTTAAAAGCGCAAATATTGCATGCATTCGCAAATATAAATCAAAATCTCTCACTAAAATATGCGAAACTTTATTAATTAGAAACAGTGGCGTACCGAGGATTTTTGAAAATGGGGGGGCATACGACCACAATCAAATATGCTTAGTGAAAAAACTTATTTAAGTGCTAGCTAAAAAGAAGGTTTTCACTTTGAATCGGTTCCGGATTTTATGAATTTCGTCTCTGTAGACTAATGATTTCTGATAAAAACGAAACGAAAGAGGCCCGCATATGGGTTCTGTCTTCGTTTTCTGGCGTGGTTTCTGCCCAAAAAGTATTGATGATCTCCAGGGAGGAGCCATGGCACAATGCCCCCCTAAATACGCTAGTGATAAGAAAGTTTAATCCTAATTTAAATTTTCTTTTGTATACTAGTGGTTCTATCTTTTTACTAAACATATTTGAAAGCATCATGAAAAATCATTCATTATGAAACCTGATGAGGGCTTAAGTTAGCCATGAACGCTTGTTTTCTTTTGTCTTCTTTTTTCTTATCGTAATAATGTAGATATATAGATGGCAATAATAAACAAAATCAGAAATGCTAAATCCAATACGGCTGCTTTTCATAGCAATTTTATGGTATAAAAAAGTAACTCCTTTTTCAAAGTTTTATACGTGAACGGTAAACACAATTTTTCCACCCTATTTCAATAAACTTTGAATGTTTGTTAATTAAAGCAGATATTTCTATTTCGAACATTCGAATGCTAGAATAATGTTTAAATATGACATTTTTTTAAATCGAACATAGTAGAAATTCTACTTAGAACATTACTAGTTTTGAATTCAAATTCTTATTACTTTTCGGGAAAGTATTGTTAACGACCAAACTCTTCAGTTGCAGGGATTTTTTACTACTGCAGCCCTACTGAGTTTTCGCCGATTTGACTTTTGACGTTTAAATAGACCAAAAACAAACTTAAACTTAAACAGTTACTTCCCTTTGTTAACATAAACAATCTGCTTTGATAAATGAGATTGAAAACCTTTCATTACCTGGTAAACATTAAGTAAACATATTTATAGTGAGTCAGCCATTCAATCAATCAAATTGAAATAAATAAACAGCTGTAACTTTGCTTTTTGTTGCTTTTTGTTGCTTTTTGCTTTTGCTGAAATAATTGAAAAACTAATTGTTTTAATTTAAGTTTTAATTTTGGCCTCCTCCTTCAAATTTAATAGAGTCCAACATGTTCGGAAAAGAACATTTTCTTAATTTCTTTGTTTTCCTATGGCATATTGCACAACAACTTTAACAAATAATGCAAAAAAAATAAAACCATCTTTAAAAAAACTCTTGTTTATTGACATTGATTGCCTACGTCCCATTCCAATAGACAAATTACCAATTCTTTCAGGCATTCAATCAGCTGAGCTTTGCTCGTGAGAAGTGACACTCTCTTTGGCTAACCAACACTTTCGACCCTTACCATATACTGCAAGGTTTTTTAAGTCGGTTCTCAGATGCATTTTAAAAGAAACTTTGATCTACTGTAGATGCCCTGCTCTTAACAGATATTGAAATGAGTTAACATACATTTTTTGAAATCAATTTTTACATTTTAACACACCCTAATATGTAAATTATTATGCTTTACAATAATACTGAGCAAAAAACTTCTAATATTATTGTTCAAAGATTGCAGTAACAACATTGTATCATTTCAGCAAAGGATTCTGCAATTTTATCAATGATTTGGTTTTTGTTTGATTTAATTTTTATTGCAATGTCTTTTTCAACAGCAATCAGTATAAGTAACTCCAAGTTATTCTGGGTGAGTGAAAACTCCAGCCTTGTGCTTCAACAGTCTTAGTATGGAAAAAGATCTTTCACATGTGCACTGTGTGATGCTTAGTGTTACAATGAATTTATATGCGGCATATTATTTTTCATATCCAGTTACTCTGATAACAATGTGAAAGCACATAAGAAACAATTCTTACATGTTGTCTTCTCAGATGATTTAGCAACTTCTGTGTACTCTTTCTCTGAATTCAACATGTCCGAATCATTTTAATTGTCATTCATATTCTCTAGCAGTCCCTTCTTCAAGTGTTTGTAGCTCGATGAAATGAAATCAGTTCATCCTGTAGTCACTCTGTCAGTTTCTGGTGCTGCATTAGCAGTCAAACTTAGCTCGACGTTTTGTGGAGATGCCAAGATTTCAGAAAGCCTGCTTTGATTAAAGCAGGATATCTGCTTATAGAGTTTCTCATGAGACAAAAATCTAGCTTGCATGCTGGAGAGCACAGCATCAGTTACTGCATTATGGTATGAAAACTCAAAGTTTTTCTTCTGCTCTGTGATACCTTCAAGTGCTGAGCGACTAGATCTGATAACGAGAAGCTCTTAGCAGTGTTGTAAACTTTGCCTTTATTACGAGTCCGAGTCCGAGAGCGAGTCCCTAACTTACGAGTCCGAGTACGAGTCCGAGTTCAGAAAAAAAATCTACGAGTCCGAGTGCTAGTCCGAGTCCGCAAGTCATAAAATTTGCATTTTTAAAAAAAATCTAAATGTCAAATCAACAATTCGCGATCTTAGTAGTTTATAGCTTAGGCCTATGTTGTAAAAGCTTTTAGTATACTCTTTGAGCTTTCAGCAGCAACATTTCCCCACTGAATAGAATTTTTTCGTCTCTTGCTTGACGAAACCATTTCATCAAAGGCTCATCCACCGCTTCGAAATTATGCTTACGCTTATTTCGTTTTGCTGCTGCAACCTGCCTCAAAGTCTTCGAATATCTTTTCTTTATTCTTCAAAATTGTGATTAAGGATGTTCTTGAAATTTCAAGTTCCTTAGCAAGCATTGACACTGCCGTATCATTTCTCCTGTTCACCTCATTAACGATGTCATATTTTTTCCATAACGGTAATGATGCTCTTTTGTTAGACATCTTTCTGCTACTGTACTTTTTTGTTTAAATACAGTACACAGTAGAGCAAAGTCGGACTTTTTTTTAGGTCAACAATGGTCTTGTACAGGGTGTGCAAAAAGTTCCCGGACAAGTTTAAAATAAAATATATATAATATTAAATGCACTTTTTGAATGATTTTTTGCGTGAGCAAAGATAAAATATAAATTTAATCAGGGAATCTATTTTTACTTGATTTGGCCACCATTTGCATCAATTACCTTCTCCAGTCTTGATTTTAATGCTTCTACCGCAGCACGTATCTTTTTCTGGAGAATATCAGCCCATGCTTTTTGTAAGGATTTCTTCAAGTGGTCGACAGAAAGTTTTTCTGAACGGCGTGCGTCTTTTTTGAGCATTGACCTGATGCTAAAGTCGAGTGGGTTTAGGTCAGGAGAGGAAGGAGGCCACATTTCTTTGCCCCAAAATGAAGGGGAGTTTTCTCTGGATCATGATTGAGTTTTTTTGAGGTGTGCGATGGTGCACCATCATGTTGAAAGGTAAACACTTCGTTTTTCCATTTCGATTTCATTTCGATCAGTGCCGGAGACACAATTTCCAAAATATTTATAAGGTCTTTTTTGACTATGGAAAGCATAGAATATGGAGATATTCCCAGGCTTTCTGCCATCCCCTTTATTGTTCTTTGTGGGTTTCTCCTGATCCTCTCCCGTACGGCTTTAATTTTCTTCGGAGTACGCGCCGTTCTTGGTCGATTAGTTCTGGGATGGTCTTGTGTTATTTCCCAGTTCTTTGTATCTTTTAATTGTATCATAAACCGCCGATTTAGCAACTTTAAGTTGTCTTATACAGTAATAAGAGGGGCTGATATTCCCGCGAGATGTAATTCAATGATTGCATTTCTTTTCTCCATTTTTAATGATTAATTTTTAAAAATTTGTGAATTTTAATGCGTAAAATACAAACAATTGTCTAGAACAGTGGTTTTCAACCAGGGTTCCGCGGAACCCTAAGGTTCCGCCAGTACAGTCCAGGGGTTCCGCAAGTTTACATTCAAACCCCGAGTCTAGTTTATTATTATATGCATATTGTTTAAAAATACAGTGATTTTTGATCTATTGGTCAAACGAAACGAAGTATAAAATCTAGGTTAACGGAACATCAACGTTGTATTAACTATCAAAGACAGGATCAATCAGCGCTTCGTGAGCACTCATTGATTATGGATCACAAGATAGATTGGAAAAAACAATTATGTTAAAAGTTGAAACTGAATACAATAAAAGGTTATTTGTAGAAAGTTGGTTTATAAATTCAAAATCAAGTGTAACTAACAGAAACGACGGCAATTCTTTCCCTTTAGTCTATAAAAAATTAGATTGTAATTGAAAAATTTTACTTTGCGTCCTGTTTTAAGCTTTTTAATGAAACAGTTTGAATTTTCTTAACTAGTTAATTTGGTTTGAAACTTAGTATTGCAATTGTACGATTGACTGCTATGTCTTTTATATAAATTAAAATCTTCTCGGGCTTGTTTATCGCTGTTGGTGTATGCGCGTACGCTCGGGGTCGGTTGGTTTCTTCACTGATCAGTACGCTTCTTTATTACTCTTTTTTGCCGCAGCGATCAATGAAGTTAACCACCAGCTGTACGCATTTCAATTAGACGTTGGACGCATTTCAATTAATCAAATGATGTTTGTTGCACAAGACAATTAAATTATTGCACAGGGGTTCCTCGAGCCTCTGGAATGCTTCATGGGGGGTTCCGCTCCTACAAAAAGATTGAAAACCACTGGTCTAAAACATTAATTTTATCATTTAATAAAAAAAAATATTATTTTTTATTTATTTATTAAATCAATAAAAAATAGTCCGGAAACTTTTTGCACACCCTGTATACGCGCTGTCACGCCATCGCTTTTGGTTTTAGATGCAGACGCTTGACAACTAAAAGGAGATTAAAGCTGCTAATTCCCGTCACGCATTTAAACAAAAGGCAATAACTGTCGCAAAATAGGATAATTTTGTTCGCGGGGATGAAGAAGTGACATCGTTAAAAGCGAATTGTCGTAAAAGCGGGTGTCGCTAAAGCCGAAGTGAAATGTACATAAAAGATAGGAATTCTGCCGGGACCAACAAAAATGCGTTGTTAAAAGCGAATTGTCGTTATAGCCGGTGTCGTAATATGCAGTTTCTACCGTATCTTTGTTTTTATGGATTTAATCCTTACGCGTCCGCTGGCATTCTGGAATGCCAACCAATAATGTACCAGGATTGCCAGATCCCAGTGATAGAATAAAGCCAAACGAGGGAATAAAAAAAGCCAAATAAAGCCAAACAATTTTACCAGCTAGAAAATATATTTTCATCCAAAAATCATGGGACTCTCCAAAAAAAAAAAAAAAAGGTCTTCACTTCCATTCCATGTCGGACTCACCTATTTTCGTCCCAAAGTCATACTGTTCTCTAAAAAAAGAAAAGGTCTTTGCTTCCTTTCGATGTCGGACTTTTCTATTTTGGCAAAAACAGCCAGATTTCTCAAATTTGGCATCAGAAAAGCCAATCTGGCAACCCTGTAATGTACACGGCTTGATTTTATTTACTAAAATTTTCAAAAAAACCTCTGTGACGTCACAATACCCAAGCTAATGCGCAAGTCCGTTTCTATATGGCTGCGCTTTAATGCGAAGTCAAATTTTCAATTGTCAACTAAAAAGCTTTTAAAAGCCCAGCAACGAACGGCCTGAAGACAAATTTTAAGTGAAGATTTTTTTTAGAGATTAAGTTTCACCCTAAAATCTTTTTCATTTGCAAACTACAGTTTCGTCCACGAAATCTATTCTAATCAACTAAGATTTCGTTCGATGATTGCAACGAAGTTTTGCAGACAGCTGTTTCTCACGGACAAATCTGGTTGTTGCAGCGGTAATCCGTCTGCCTTATGTTTGCCAAGAAACTTAACAATTCGGCAACCGGCAATCAGATGTCTGGCTGCCAGTGGCTGGCTGCTTTTCTTTTCGTAATTTCTGAGTAAAATCATCGAGCTTCTTTTATTAAAATTATTTTTTCTACTCGGTAAACGCTGTTTTTTTAACGAGTCCGAGTCCGAGTGCGAGTTCTTGGCTACAAGTCCGAGTCCGAGTCGGAGTTCCAACAAAAAAAAATCTACGTGTCCGAGTTCGAGTCCGAGTTCTTGATGCACGAGTCCGAGTACTAGCCCGAGTCCTCAAAAATCGGACTCGAGTCTTTACAACACTGGCTCTTAGGGACAGAAATTTTCACCTCTTTTAATTTAAAATTTGCATGAACAACAAAATTAGATGTTGTTTCAAAAAATGTCACTAAACTCTCTTGAGATTTTTTCAACATTTTCAATGGCTTTGTTAATAATATGCTAAGCTTGCATGATATTCAGGGCTGATTTATGCAGATAATTTGACACTGGTATGGTAATATCAAAAATTCAGATGAATGTAAATACTATTAAGATAGTTTCAAATTCAAATTTAAGGTGCAGTGAGCATGCAGATAAAAATGTCCTTTGTTATATCAGTACAATGTATTGTTTACATGTCCTATAACGTATATCGTTTTTCACGGATTCCTTTTGTCAACTTTTAATGTTCTTTTGTCCTTGATTTGTGCTGTTGCGGCTGAGAAATATAAAAACATACATACATACAAATTTGCGCAACTTTTTACTTAATTTCTGTGCTTTATAGCAAACTGATCCTTTGAGATCAGGTATTTACTTACTTGCTGAAGGATGATCAGAAGGACTGAATAAAATTTTGATGACTAATTTGTGTAGCTGCCAAACAATTTTGAAAGTGCTCTACCTCTACTTGACCACCTAGTTTGACCAATGCGCTCTAGTCTAAGGCATTTCTTCTTTCCTGGTTTTAGTCTGCATATGCTCTTTCCAGACCTTCATCCTTTTGCAGAAATCATTGAAAAATGTAGATAGCTCAGTAAGCAGACCAAAAAGACTAACTGCTGCAGCACATACACTTCTTGCATGACTGATCACCAAATTCAAAACCTGTGCATACAGTGATGGCTTTACAAGAAGGGAGACCCGGTCCGAGAAAAGTAGGGGGTCACTTTTTAGTGTTCCAAAGCAAAGCGGCAAAGCGATCTCTAAAAAAAGGTTATTGTTTTAGGGGGCCACTTTTCAGTGTATTAAATAAAGTGATCTCTAAAAAAAATCTTTATTTTAGGGATGCCACCGTCCTGGTGCTACTATGAAGAAATAGAGCAATATTTTGCCTAAGAGGGATCAATTTTTAATGTTTTTTATTAACTCCTACTAAAGCAATCACTGTGTGCAAAGCACCAAATATGAATGTAATTTGGGCAAGTTGCTTTCACAAGTGCTTAAAGAACAGAATAAACACTACTCAAAATAGCTGCTCCATCAAATGAATCTCCAATATATTGTTCTAGTATCAGGCCTATCTCTGCAAGTGAATTTGGTAGCAAGGTATCCAAGCATTTTCCACTTGAGTTATCCACATTTACCAGGCGAACTAGTCTTTTCTTGGCTCTTTCCCCAACAACTTATCTAAGGACAATGGCACACTGATCATTGGAAGAAATATCTTGACTTCGATTGCAAGGAAACTATTGTTCGGAACATAGTATACAGCTGAGTAGAGGGTTGAGTCTAAACAGAAAAACTAGTTGGTGCATGGAAAAATCAGTGAAAGGTAGAATAAAACATGGGCATTTAACTAATGTCTCAAAGCATTTTTAAAAAGATTGCTGCTCATGAGCAATATGTCGGTTGCGCAGGAGTAAATAAAGATCAGGACAGTGGTACATAGTGTTTGCATTATTTTCTTTCAAAATCATGACTAACAATTTTTTTCCGCACAAAGAGAGTATCACTTATTTTAACCGTTTACTAGATAAAAACTAGGAAGAATGCCTGCATTTGGTGTTGTTTGACATTTCGGTTGTTAAGCTGAAAGAATGGTTTAACCGCTTTTGTGTAATTAAGTTTCAACCAAGAAAACAAAAGTTTTAAAGAAGTGTTAACTTTTAAGATTGACTTCTTTAAAAAGTAAATTTAAAATTTTTTAGTTTATATTTTTGTATAAGAGTTGTCTGATTGTAATTAAAGCCCGCTTTAAAAAACCAGCCAGCAAAAAAATTGCTGGAACCTTTTTGCAATTGGTAAAACAAAATGGAATTTAAACCAAAATCATATCAATTATGGTTGCGATTGAAATACCCTTCCTAACTTTCCGTCACGCTGCAAATTGTTTTCAAACTTTCAGATAAGCAGAATCAAAAAATAGTAAAACTGAATATTTTGTATCACTTAGTGGTTGTCCTGGTTGTCTTTTATCTTTTCAATCTAATAAAAAATTCGAATTATGAATTAAATATTATCTATATTAAATAGAATTTTAGTGTTGTTCGTTAAAATGACAGAAAGATTACTGAATAAATAATAAAGTATTTTAATGAAGTTGCAATTACTTCATTATGATTCAATGACTTTTTTTAAAAAATTGTAGGTTTTTTATCGTTTACAAAATATATAATCAATTCAATAAACAATAAAACAACTTAAATTCCAAAAATTAAGTATTTGTTACGCCTGAATGCTCAAATATTGCATCAATCTGGACTACTATTAATGTGGTCTACTACTACTGACAATGTAAAAAAATTTATCATCTAAAATATTTCTGGAAATTTTTAAAAAAATTATTGTGATTGAAGCAATGAACCGGACCAATTTTTCAAATTGAAACAATTTTATATACATTTAATCGAGCAAGTATGAAGATAGTTTCTGAGATGTAACCAAAAGAAATTTGATTCTCGCTAAAGATAATTTGTTGTTCTTTTGATTGAATAAAAAAGTTTTTGAGCTAATTGTTCAAAACCTTGAGAAAATCTTAAAAATTCTTGATAAGTTGCAAAGATTGAAGCGTTGTAAAAACTGGTAAATCAGCATTTAGTAGATTTTGCTGAGATAAGCTTTTCTTTTCTGGAAAGTGTAAAAAGATCGCTTCGCGAGTTTCAATTGTCGAGAATCTTAACTTCGACTTTAAAATTACGTTCGAAAATTGACGAAGTCGTCTGTGTGTCGAAGAAACCTTCTAATCTCTGAGTGAAAATAAATTTGGGTTGGCCGACATCCGCTCTGATTGTTATTGTAATAAACACAAGGAAACAAAGCAGCGGGAAACTGCTTTTCGCCACAAAGAGATCGAGCTTTTGTACGGCAACTAAAAAAATTCAACAGACTAAAGAAGAATTAATGCATTACAATTTTGTAACGAAGCGTTAAAAACATTCACTAGCAACCAAATATACTATCAAGTATAAATGATTACATGTTGGCTATTGATTGCTATTAATTACAAGTAGATTTAAAAAATTACCTTTCTTCCTAAATTACGTTAATTTAAACGTTTATAAAATGACTTTTTTTTTTTTCTATATGTAATCAGATTGATTGTTTTTCAATTAATAATCAAAATTGAAACTATAGAAACAATAAATTAAGAATACAATTTTGGAAACGTGGACATGAAATATAAAATTTAGTTTAACACTTGATATAGTCTCAGTTGAACTTCTTTGTTTTTCAAGAGGCTATGAATTCGCATTAATCCGTTTTTGTTCGAATAAAAAATTTTTATTCTTAACGCTAAATTCAAACCAAAAAAAAGGTCTAGGTTGATGCTTAAGAAGATAAAGGTGGTTGTGAAAATGAAAATCGTTGTGAAAAATTAGTGAAGACCTTTTTGTCGTCTGTACTTCATAAAACACTGCCTGACTGCAAAAGTTGTTTTGATTTGTTACGAGAAGGCAATCATGAAAAGGCTAAAAACCCTGCAATAAACATGAAAATTAAATTTTTAGCTTTTTTAAAACCTTCATGTTGAGTTTCATCAAGCGAACATTAACATCCTGTAACTCCGAAGGCAAATATGTGATTGCATTCGCTTTTAGTGAAACATTTTAATTGTTTTTCAACAAAGTAAAAGTATAAATAGTAGATGGCTTTATCACTGGATGAGTTTTCAGAATAATTAACTAAAAATCTAAGCTGATTGACAAAGTGTTGATTGCAAAATTATTAAAAGACTAATGTTACGGATTTCGATATGTGCTTGCGCTTTCTGTGGTCACATGACTCCGCGTTCGCGTTTGTCGGTCATTTTTCTTGTTGCGGCTACCACGTTGTCCGTCCTTCGTTGTTTTCTTTCACTTTTTCGTATCGTAGTTGTTATCGAAGGCGCAGATGTGGAAAGTTTAAAAACTTTAATAGAGATTCTTTTATTATATCTGACCACGTGTGAAGTAAGTAAGAACAGGCAAATAATTAGGAGACTCTATCTGGTTTAAACCACTCGCCAAAACAACTTTAACTAATATTAAATAAATAATTTGAAAATTTTCCAAAACAGAGAAAAAATGTGACAATATTCATTACGGTACATTATACTCTCGTCATTATCATATCTATTATCAACTTATTCGAAACTGTAGGACATAAACAGATATACTTGTTGTATTCTTAAATTTAATCAAAAATTAGAAAACACATGGTATCAAGGCATTTAATGTGTTATCATAGCGGGACAGAAAAAATTAGATTTTGTTTGCAACTATTTGTACATCGATGGAGCAAACATATAAAAAGTGTTGACAGAACTATTTAAATGCAACAAGAAATCGCAAACATCTAGTTTAAAAATTAAAAAAAGTTGACATTTTTCTTGTCAATTAGATTAAAAAGTTAAGCTTCCAATTTTTTTACAGAACAAAAAGTACTACCTATCCATACACACCGAGAATATTGTAGTACTTTTTTAAATACGACTCAGAAATGGCTTCGATTTATATTTTGAACATATTTAACTGTTCTCTTTTTGTCTTTTCAATTTTTTTCATTTTAACCACTGTACATACGTAAAAAATGTTTAAAAAAAATCTATGTGACTAATTTCAACGAATACTTATTATGACAATAAACACATCTCTTTAAAATAATTTTCAATTTTCAACCAAACAATGGTTTTCTTACTTTAGCGCTACCTAACGGAGAGAAATCATTACAATGTTTTTTTTGGCTGAGAAAAGCCTTTACAAAATCTACAGTTCAATTTTTTTTAAATACAGTAAAAAGGGCACTTTTTTTTAGATCATAATAACCATACCGAATTATCCCAATTAGCTGCCGATTAATTATTATATCTTGTTTCTTAAAATTGTTTATCAATTACTACCAAAAATAGTAAAACAAAAATAAATAGACATAATCCAACTTATAAAACAAATTTTTCCATGCTCTAGATACAGATTTCTTATTACCGGTGATGGCTTTAGTATGAAGCAAACGCAGTGGATACACCGCCCCACACTAAAAAGCGTTAATACGTAAATCCCCTAAGCAAAATAATGCTCTATTTCTTCATAATGGCACAATGAGATTGACCCCAAAAGCGAGACTTTCTTTTATTGGAAATCACTTTATTTTGAAACACTAAAAAGAGGTCTTTTTTAAAATGATGACCTTTTTTTGGGAGGGCCAAAAACATTTGGAAAAAGAAAAAATGGCCCTCTATTTTTTTTGCATTGGGTTCTTCTTTTGTGAGGCCATCACTGCTTATTACATACGTAAATATACATATAAACTTTAAACATATATTCATAAATGAAAATGAAATATAATTCGTTTTTATGAAAACAAGATTGGCTTATCGAAGATAAAAAAGGCATAAAGCATACGTAATATACGTATGTAAACATACATATACAAAGCACTTATGAATCAAAGATAATTCATGTTTTGAAAACAAGCTTGGCCAAATCAAAGATATAAAATATATTTAGTATGTATGTTTTATCTATGTAAACATACATGTGTAAAACAATCATAAATCAAGTATAAATAATATTTAAAAAAATAACTTTGACCAAATCAAAGATATAAAATGCATGTAACATGTATAGTTTACCTACGTAAACATACATATATAAAGCAATTATAAATCAAGTATAAATCATACTAAAAAAAATAACTTTGACCAAATCAAAGATATAAAATACATGTAACATGTATGAGTTATCTATGTAAACATACATGTTTAAAACAATTATAAATCAAGTATAAATCATACTAAAAAAAATAACTTTGGCCGAATCAAAGATATAAAATGCATAAAACATGTATGATTTATCTGCGTAAACATACATGAATAAAACTAGTATAAATCAAATATAATTTATAACGAAAAAAAACAACTTTGACTATCTCAAAGATAAACCATATATATTTCTCAGATAAAACCTCGATTTATCTCTGTAAAAAACAAGCTTGGCAAAATCAAAGATATTGCAAACATGATCAGAGATAAATCGAGTGAATTCTACGACTGGGCATTGATTTTGACATTAGTTGTAAAATAAAAGTTGACTTAGAAAACGTATTGATTAATTTGTTTGAAAGCGATGATTGTAGTGATGGACACACGTATTTGTTTTATAAATCACACCCAGAAAGCATTTGTTTTAAAATCGAATCAAATGCAAAACTAGATCAAACTGGCAAAGGAATAAATAGTAAAAGATTTAAAAGGTAAAATATGATGCGGAATGAAATAAAAAATATATCAAAAAACTGGCGGGTAAATCACTGGCTCTCAGCAACCAGTCTTGCGATAACTTTTAGCTAGCTGTGACATTTTTATTGTTGTTGCCATTTTTTGTTTCAAAATACCTCGTACATGTATTAAAGTAACACAAAATTTATTGGCGGCATTATTAGTGTTAAGAATTATTTCAATCACGTAAACGAAGACTTTTCTTGGTGATAAGTTATTAACCAGACTCGTCTTGTACACAATTTGCAACACTTGGAAACTTTAAATGAAAACCAACCGTTCGGAGAACAGATCTTCACTTTTATGCAGATTGTTGCATTAAAATTTTAGCTTTTATGTACCCCATACGAAACTTTAGGTAAAGGAAATCGTTGGAAACTTGATGAAGGCTACGAAAAAAGTCTTCACTTTGGCCCAAGTGTGCCAGAACATTCGGAAAGGTCCGATAGAATACCGCGGCAACAAAAAAATTGAGAATCACTGGGTTAGACAATGACCTTAGACCATTACAGGGTTAGACAATGAGCTTATTTAAGCCTGGAGTTCACGCTCGGAAAAATTTTATTAGACGTTTTGTGTCTATGTGTTATATAAATGGTTAATTGAAGACAAATCCAATTTGAGTGAGCTTCTTTTTAGATTATTTTTAAAAATGAGTATAATTTTAAATGATTATAATTACAACATTTATGAGAAAAACGGTGAACAATTGTTAGAAGAGTTGATAAATTTAGTAGAAAGTGAGCGATGGTATCAAGGTCAAAATTACTACTTTCATGCTTATCCGAGTGCTTCCATTGTAGTTCCTAATCCCAGGAATTATTGTTTCATTATTTATCCCAAAAACCCAATTCGTCAAGTTCGAAACGCCTATCTAGATTTTCACAAAATACCTTCAAGCTGGGATGACTTAGAAGATGTTGTAAACGATATTGAATTTCCTGAGTTTTGGCAAGAATTTTTGGAAGAACAAATAGGCAGCAAGAGATTCACTGATCGTTATATCATTGCCTGTGTCCTGCTGTGTTTCGAAATTGCAAGAAGAGCATCCTTTGAAGAAGATTATCCGTTAACAAGAGAAATGATCCAAGATGCAATCGATGAAGTGATGGAAGCTCCCATGGAGACTTATGGTGATCAAGTAAGATAAAAGTATACAATAAGTCACGCATTTGACATTGTCCTTTTAAACACGGCAATATTTCTTTTTGTTGTTTTTAAATAGAATTTAATAAGTAGTTCTATTTGATTAAGTAATCACCTCATAATTCCATAGGATGAAATAGACTGCTGTGGTTTTTAAACATTGATTAAATAAATTATACGAGTTAGAGGAAATTAAATATTAAATAACAAAATAAAATATTTAGAGGAGCACGTATATGTATATATTTTTTTTCTATTTATCTTAATCGTTTTTGTTTTTTCTTCCTCTTTTTAAGTTAACTTTAGCTACTTTGTTTGAAAGATACAGCGGCCACGCACAATTGAAGTTGTGCGTGTAATGACGTATATCGTTTAACCTCTGTTTCCCATTTGCAATCTATTTGACAATAACAATTTTGGAAAACGTATTAACTTGACTGCAAATAAAACTAGATGAATTATAAATTGAAGTAAATTGTATAGCTGCTAAATGTGTTCAATATTTTTTATAAAGCCTTAGTTCAATGCTCGTTATTGCAACGGCAATTTTAGTTCAAAGTCTGTTTTTTATATAGTATTATTAACTTGATCACAGCTGCCATAGAGAAACCGGCTTCACTTAAATATGATATTGCTATTAAAATATATACACGGAGAACTTTTACAGATTACAAATAAATACTGAGTGAAGCAGGAATGTAAATGCTTTGTAAAGTGAGGTCTGATGAAAGACCGATTAATTATTATTCACCTTCTAAAGATGTAAATTTTTGATAATCATTTTTTAACACCAATAAAACTGAAATTAAGATTACTCTTTTTGTATTTTTTGGTCTTTCTTGTTAACTTTATTCTTTGTTTACATCCCCTTTAACCCGCTTCTACGATAAAGTAACAAAAATAAATTAACTCATTACAAAACCAGTACTGTATTGCTGTGATTCTCTATCTTTGTAGGCGAGTAATACAAAAACTGCAATAGTTTTTGACATATTTAGGGTTCACTTCTGGCAAGATCTTGACGTGCAACAGAGGGCCGAGGTCCACAGTCCGGAAACCACCGCATTAGATCATTTGGCACAGTACGAGCACAATCACATGCTTAAAGTCTGTACAGGAAGGCTTACCTCATTTACTGTTGTCTGACATCTGTAGTCTACTTATCTTACTTTTAGTCATTTATTCATTATTTCTGTTTATTTTCAGTCAAAGTTGTCAGTCAACGTCAGAGGCGTTATATTTAAGGCAACATTCAAACAATTATATCAGACTTCTCCCAGAGATGCCAAGATATCGCTGTTCGGTTAAAACGTTTTATTCGTTTATTTTTTTTTAGTTTTTATTAATTGGTAATACTGATATTTAGAGGACCATTTGCAGAGACTGCCAATTACAGAGAAAAGTGTTATGCAATGCCTTAAAAGAATGACGAGAGAAAGTCTGTGAGGAGATGACAAAAGTAAATTTGTTAAATGAAAAAAAGTAGCAACCTCTTGTTTTTGTTTTCCGTTTCAATTTTTCTAGTCTTAATATAAATCATTCGTCTTATATACCGGCACATTTGCAATACTAGATTAGTAAACCTTTGAAGTTTTTTGAAAGTCTTGGATGCTGAAGCCACGCCATACTCAAGCTACACAAAAATTGTCAGAAGTAGTTATTTGTTCTTTCTTCTTTTGTAATTTTTTAGCTTTAAACGTCAGCATAACATTCATAATTGCAGACTTTAACAATTTAGAGAAAAAGCAAAGGGTTAACAATTTGTTTTTAAATATTATACTTCTTTTAAAATAGGTTCACATGGTTTTAACTTTTAAAAAAGAATTTCAAGAATTTAAAAAAAATAATCGAGCAAGGAAATTTAAAAAATTTAGCCTTGAATGAATAACATCGAAATAGGCCTACATGGCGTTGAATAAAGTAGCATAAATTGCATCAAAAACACGGACATTATTATTCATGAACCAATCGGAAATTAAAACTAATCAAAAGAAATTTTGAGAACTTGGTTTTGAATAAATTCTATTAAAAAGTACCTTGAAGCAACATCGAAAAAAATCAATTCAAAAAATTGACAAAAATTCAATTTCGGACTAAGCGAAAAATATTAAGAAAGTGAAAAAAACTTAAGCATGGAAATAAATATTTTAGTTCAAAATTTATAAAAATAAAGGTGTGTAGATAAAAAATCATCTATAAGAGGGTGCAAAATTCTCTTCCAGACACAGAAGTCTCGTCAGTCTTGATCTTGCAAAAAAAATATACCAGCAAAATAAAACGATAAAAGTTAAATAAAGGAAAGTTAAAAGTTTATTGTAGGGTAAAAGAGTTGTTCGAAGAAAATCTAGAGGGACCAGGTCGAAAACAATATTACCAGAATTGGTACAAAGCTACAAAGCGGTAAATAGGTTTGTGGAAAGTGGGTAAAGACAATATTTTCTTTGAACTTTTTCTTTATTGATTTACTTTATATCTTTATGCATTCATTTGTTATTGCTTTTGTAACAATTTTTTTCTGGTAATTGCACTGTAAAAAGAGCAATTTTTTATCACAAAAAAAGGCAATAAACATACAAATTATCGCTCTATCCTATTCTAACACTGAAAATAGAGAGCAATCATTTTTTACCATTTTTCATTTTCAAGTGATTGGTGTTTTGTCCGTTTTGAAATCTGGAGTTTGAGATTTTTTGACTTTTAATTACTGTTATTGAAGTTTGTTGTGATGGGATAAATTTTCCTGTTACTTTTTTAGTTTGTGGAGAATTAAGATTAATACCTATAAATACAAACGGTCATTTTTACCGTTGTAGCATTTTGTATACTCTTTATCACACTTCATTCATAATAATTCTAGTTTATTCCCGTTATAATTTAAAGCTTTATTATGAAATAATAATTGCATCGCCAATGAAACGCTACTCTCGTATTGTGTGAAATAAGGTATTGTGTGAAATATGGATTACCCCAATAATGGCTCCAAAACGAAAACGAATATTAAACGAAGAAGAAAGAGTATTTAACGAGGAGGGGGGTGCAATATTTTCTTGTGCCTAATAAAGACAAAATGTGTTTTTTACTATGTGACGCCACAATTTCTTGCATGAAAAAGTACAATGCTAAGATTCTATATGAAACACATGAAAAATACAAGCATTTTCAGTTGGAAGGAAAAGAACGTAAAATTTCTTTTGAAAGATTGAAGAATCAAAAAGAGCGTCAGCAGCAAATGATTAAAAAAATATCTTGTCAAAAAAATGAAGCCATTGAAGCCACCTACCGAGTAGCACTTTTACTGGGAAAAAGAGGGAAGCCATTTAGTGATGTAGATATCATAAAAGAGTCAATCAGTTGCATACATCCCGAGAATATTAGTAAATATAAAAAAACTGCCTCTTTCTCGAACAACAATAACAAGTCGTCAACATGAATTAGTATACAACTTAAACAACAACTCAATTCAACAATTCAAAAAGAAGTGTTTTATTCAATAGCTATAGATGAGTCTATTAATAATACTGATTATGCACAAGTTTTATTTTTTATTCGTGCGATAACAGGGGATTTTAACTGTTTTGAAGAATTGCTTTGTTTATGTACCATGAAGGATAGAACTCGTGGAATTGATATTTTTAATGCTTTTAAAGAGCAAAGCAACAAAGCAAACCTCCGTTTTGCTAACTTGGAATGTATATGTACTGATGGTTCTCCTGCTATGAATGGTGTCCGAGAAGGGTTTATTGGCTTACTTAAAAAAGAATTACCTTATCCAGAATCATTAATTGCTTTACATTGCATTTTAAACCAACAAAATCTTGCTGCTAAATCTGCCACTGTAGGAGACATATTTAACAAAGTTTTAGAAATAGTTCGCTTTTTCAGATTCAATTCGACTCGTCATCATCAGTTTTGTGAGCTGCTCATAAATGATGACGAAACTGATATTGTAGACATGCCGTTTTACTGCCAAGTCCGCTGGTTATCTCGAGGAAATATTCTTAGCAAAATTTTCTAGTTAAAGCAACAGATAGTCAGTTTTTATGAGAAACAAAAGAAACATTGTTATCGGATTTTGATTTCATTAGGAATGCTGCATTTTTGTGTGATTTAATGTCTAAACAAAATAAAATGAATATTTTTCTTCAAGGTAAAAGCAAATGTATTTATGACATGTGGAGCAAAATTCAAGCATTTTGGAAAAAATTAGAATTTTTGAAGAATACCCTTGCTAAGTTCGAGTTGCCAGAAGCTGAAGAACATTTTCCTCAATTGAAAAAGCTCAAAAAGAACATGAACAGCCAAATGAAACTTTTAAGGATTTATATCTGTCCTTGATTCTCTAATTCAGAATTACAATGAGAGATTTAAAGATTTTGAAAAACATAAGAATTGTTTAAAGTTGACTTTCATGCCTCATTTAGTGGACATTCCTTCAGCACCAAATAATTTAAAGATGGAATTAATAGAACTTTTGGAAGACAACATCATGAAATATTTATTTAATTCTAAAAATGATCCACTCAAAATTTGGAAAAACGCGATTGATTATCCACATCTTCGTTATCACGCTCAAAAAATGCTTTCCTGTTTTCCCACCACTTACTGCTGCAAGTCAACTTTCTCATATATGACACAAATCAAAACAAAGTTGAGAACTTAGCTTACTGATGTGCATTTGAAAGACCAACTTAGCCTGCGAACTACTATGCTAGAACCAAATATTGAACTCCTTGTAAAAAATAAGCAATACCAAAAAAGCCATTAAAGTTACATTCCTCATTTGGTATTTTATTAACAAATAAATTTATTAAAAACACCGCATACACCAAGCGTGTCAATCTCCAAAAAACCTCTCACTGCGGTGCACCACCATCATATATTTAAGCGCGTTGATTCTAGAATTTGCTATGTTATTAGTTTAATCATAATTAAACTGTAAGCGAACCTGCTCTGTTCTAAGTTAAAATATTTTTTATTTTGCGGCCATACGATTAAACATAATTTTAAATACGGCCATCCAAGCGTAAAAGGTTCCCCACCCCTGATCTAGTGTCTGCGAGTAACTTGTTTCACGTGATCTTTTGTCCTATATATATGTACGCTTGCTCGATTGAAGATAAGACGAGAGAAGACGAAATAGACGAGAGAGATAATTGGACATGACTCGAGAGACGACTCAAGTAAAAGTAATTTGGTTTGGGCGCAGAATGCGGCCCGTCAGATTTTCTATCGGTTGACGATTGTTGAATTTTATTTGCGCCAGTGGTTTGGAGTTGTGTTCTACTGAGGTAGAATCATTTGTGTTGATCGAATTAAGTCATAACGCTGATTTCGCTTTGCAGTGGCAAAGCGTGGAAGAGAACTTTCGTCTATCGTGAGTTGGAATTCTGAAATCTATTCGTTTAATTAGAGACGGTGATCTCTTGTTTGTTTGCGGGGAAGAGTCTTCAACGTATCTATCTTAGTTTCATTCAAACCAACTGTATAAAAGCTTCAGGTTCATAGTAGACTACTTCTTGAGCCGGAATAAAACAATTTTGTTTCTGCGCCGGTATTTGGGTTACCTAGTTCAACTGTTCCTTTAGGATTCCCAAACAAAGTCTGTGACACTCTTGCTTTACGGTTTGCTTCTATTATTAATACTTGTTTAACTGTAATAATCTGTAATACTTGTTTAACCATCAAGTAATTACCTTATTGCGTAAGAAGAAGGTGAAGCCTTACAACTTTTATTGTTTCTCGTTGAAACCCTTTTTCTTAAAACAGAAAGCTTGTTGGAAGTTCAATGACAACTCGATCGGAACTGGGAAATAGAATAGGAGAGGAAAGATAAAATTTGCAGCAGTAGTGCATAAAACATAACCTAGCAGAATTACATTATGGTATTGCATATTAATGCTATAAAACAAAGTTCTTTCAATTTTATCGTAACACTTGAAAATTTTTTTGAATCAAGTCCTTTTCTTTCTCCAGGTGGGGAAATTTATGGACTTGTTCATATAGGTAGACAACCAGAGCGTAACATCAGGGGGAAAAAAAAGAACTTGAAAATACAATGGGAAAAAAAGGGACATGATCAAATTTTTTATCTTATTTCAAACTGCAAGAGAAATTTTAGTCGCCAAAAACACTCTAGGAACACATTTGTCAAACAAAGAATGGGTCCACCTATTTTTCATTTTTTGATGGTCAGACTCCAATTCCATGAGTTGATAAACAGTTGACGTTTGATCATATTGACAGCAGCCGAATAAGAAGAGTATTGAATAAATTTTACTTGGTATCGGAGGTTTAGAATTCATTTTTAGATAATTTTAAAAAGTGTGACATCCTTAATTTTGTTCTAACTATTGATGAGAAGTAATTTGTTTGGAAGTCATGCTGCGCTTTCATACACAGTTTTAAAACCAGCGAGTTTGCTAACAAATTCTTGCTTTTGTTGATGCCAAATAAGAATCTCTTGTGCACTGGATAATCATATTTGGGCAAGAATCCTTCATACAATCCTGGTCATAGCCTTCCTGCTGACGTTGCCTGTGACCAACAAACCTAGATTTGAAAAAAGGTTATAATGTAACCAAAGATCATTATTACAAACTTGGGCGTGGCTGAGCAGTTAAAATCTGAAAAAAACTACCATTGTTGACACTATATAAAAAAGAGAGCTTCTTGATGTTAATGCTAGTTTGAAGTTAAAGACGCTGTACTTATCAGAAACATAAAAATTGTACTATATTTTTTATATGATTTTAAAGACAAGACAAGACAAAGTTAATTTGGCTCAATCAAATAGTATAATTTAAAACAAAATACACTCAAGTTAATAGAAGGTTAGTGAACCAGACGAAACAGAAAACAAGTTTGGCCGTTAGACTAATGTGGACAACGAAAAGACCATTAAATGGTCATCAAGTCAAAACTGCGCTGTTACTGTATAATAAAAATTAATTTGCAATTTATAATCATTAACAATACCAAGTAAAGAGACACACAATAAATCTCACAGACAAAATATTTTTTCTATACAAAAAAATTAAAATATTGTTAGATTAATTACTCTTTGAAGAACCCAAATATCTAGTGTGACTAACAATAATTTTTTTCAGTTTTTTTGCAAAAAATTGATAAAAACATTTTTAAATATAAAGAAACTTCATTTTAAATCTTAACTCCATTAAAAATGCAAGAAAATTAACCATAGAATAAATTTTATCTTTGTAAAAAGGCACTTTTATTTGAAATCGACATAGTAACATGTGTGTGATGACTTCCAGCACACTTAATATGTTGTTCAAATATTTGTGGAAGGTTGTGGTGATAGTACAGAGTCGTGTGCAAAAGTTTAGACAATCTAGGCTCAAAAATCAACACTGTGATGTCACCTGGCTTGATTTAGATTACATCATCTTATCCCTTTACTGCTTAACGTGTCATATATGATACACCCAAATTAACAATTATTTTTTCATTAAAAAAAACTTTATTTTTTTTAAATTTTGCTTTTGAATGAAAAAAAAATGCAATATTTTCTTATTTAAAACTTTTTAGTTTTGAAGTAAAGTTCAAAATAATTTTTTAATTTAATTTTATGATTGAAAAAATGTTTTTTCAGCGACCGTTACTTTTGATAAAAATAAATTTAAAAGTTTTTAAAGTTTTCATGTAAATTTCCCGCTGAAAAAATTATATTGTAGTTATTACTTTGTAATTAATTATTAGAAAATCTTATTTTGAAATTTTTAATGTAAACTGACCAAATTACACGTATAAATGTGGTTGTATCAAAAATGATAGAACATGTGGTAAATCATGTCTTGCAATATGAAACTCAAAATGCTATTTAACCTGGAAACAGGAAACAAAAAAAATACTAGAGCAATTTTAAACTTATATATGGCAATTCAATTGAAATTATTTGTATTTGACAGAATAGCTAGTTTTTATGACACTCTGACTATGGAGCAGGAGGATGCGAGTTCAATACACAGTCTAACCAAATAGTTTTTGTTCTTCATTTAGAAAAGAGACTTTACGGAAAATTTTTCAATGGAGTTCTCATGGCTTTTACGATTTTCCATCCGCTTGAAAAAATAAAAAAAGAAAGCAACAGTTTCTTGGCCTCTACGGTCATATGAAAAAAAATAATTGTAAACGTATGATAAAAACAGTGTTAGATAATTTTTTTTATCAAATAAAAACTTTATAAAAAAAAACCTATTTCATGCAGAATGTCTCAGTATGGCTTATCAGAAGAAACTTGGAAGCATTAGCTTTTCTGCTCTGGTATAGATCTAATGAGGTTCCTGTAATAAAATTATGAGCGCATCAAGCAGTTAAACAAGATGATGAAGAATTCGTTTTGCTTGGAATATAACGTTAGGTGTTCAACCTGATCACGGTGCACCATTAGAACTTGTTGACAATGTTCACTGATAGTTTTCCTGTTCTGCAAAAGACGTTTTTCTATTGGAAGGCAGTGTCTGAAATAGCGGATAGGTAGATACTCTTCAGTTTTGACAGAATCGGTTTCTGTTTGTTTTCAAAACAGCAAAAACTTTTTTTTACTATTAGCCTGGACTTCCAGATAGCATCACCTCACGGCTCATCGGTAAATTTTCTAGAAACTGAGAAAATCTGAAAGGGTCATAAGCATAAAACAAGAAGACTATTAACCAAAACAAAGCAACTCTTGGTAGAAAAACATTGGAAAACGCTTCTTTTTTGTCAACTGTGTAACTTGCTTTGATAAAAATTAGCATTTTTTTGAATGAAAAATGCCATGTCAATGTTGTAATATGCATTTTTATTATCACCGCCTCTATTTCTCCTTCTAACTTGCGGGAAAGGTTGGGGCATCCTTTTTAGGCCAACTGTCAAGCGATTATCCTAACTTACTTTCAAAGGTCTTAACACATGTACGTATATTCTCAAAAAGTTCTTAAAAAGAGCTACTTCTCAAAAAAGCTACTTATGTTGGAACTTTTCAAAAAAACAAGTCTAACATTCCGCCAGAGTTCCAAGCTAACAAAACACGACCAATTGGATCAACTTTGTTTGGTTATGATCGTCGTCGTCGTCGTCGTCATCGTTTAAAGGGCATCCACAATTTATAATCCAGGTCAAACACAGACAGAACTGGGGCCGAAAGTTTATCCTTTTACTACCCCAGACTGCTGCACTGCCTAAATCAGATGCTGGCAGTGGTGTTATTAAGCCAGCATCGAGTTTCGTTATCCAAAACCGTCAGAACTTGTGCTCCATGTGGTTCCCGATGTATAGGGCTCGCTGTTAGTACATGGTCTGCGGTTTCCTCAGAGGCGCCACACTCGCAATTCGGTGAAGGAGCGAGACCCCATTTGTGCATGGACGAATGGAATCGCCCAACACCAGTCCGCAGGCGGTTGAGTTTAACCCAAGCTACTCGGGTTAAGCCCATCCCAACAGGCCTGGCACCGGTCCGGGGCACAAAAGCACGGAGCCTGGAGGCATTTTCACAGTACTCCGTTTTCCATTTGTAATTTGTCCATTCAGAGGCGCGGATGCCAAGTCTGGCAATGTTGTCCAAAAGATTCCGAGCAGCTGGCACAAACGGGCGTCTGGATCTTAGTCTCACTTGGCGAGTATCTGAGGACCCACTTAACAGACCATACAAGATATGATCGGGGTCCAGAGATCCATGGTGAGCCAAGGAGAGTGTCGCTCCTATTTGGCGAAGCTCAGCTGGCTGGATGCCTGAGAGTACGGGTAGGTCGTCCGTTGGAGTGGGACGAAGACATCCAGTAACTATGCGCAAGGCGTCGTTCAAGACACTGTCAATGAGGCGAGTGTGAGCACTGCAACACCAGACTGGCGCACAGTACTCAGCTGTTGAGTAGACTAGAGATAAGGTGGCTATTTGTAGTGTTTTAGCACCAGCATCCCATCCCGAGCCCACGAGTCGCCTCAGCAGTGTGACGCGCGAGGATAGTTCTTTGTGCAATGCCACTAAATGGTGACGAAACGTGAGCGATCTGTCCAGTTTTATCCCAAGATAAGCAGGGTTGGACAGAACAATAAAAGTCTACCATTGTTGTAGACCTTTAGCTCACATTTGGCCTCTCGATTATTTAAGTGAAAGGCTGCCGTCGCCGTCTTAGTGTGACTGAGCTTCGACTTCCAAGTCTGGAGATACGCTGAAAGTGTAGACATGTCTTGGCTTAAAGTCCCCTCCAAGTCCTTCCAGTTTCCAGAAGAATGCAACAATGCTATATCATCAACATAAGCAAACTTTCTGGAAATCATGGAAGGAAGATCGTACGTATAGATGTTAAATAGGAGGGGAGCCAAGACCGATCCCTGAGGAACGCCGTTTTTAAGACGGCGTAGCCTGCTTTGCTTGCTGTCACCGGTGGTAAGGGTGAAACTTCGATTTCGGACAAGCTCCATGATCATTTTGACCATGTGCTTATCCGGAAGAAGTCTCAGCAGCTTGCAGGTAAGGCCACGCTTTGGTTATGATAAAGATATAACACTAATGTCATTTGTTCCCAAGAAGTCGAAAAGTGTTTTGCTTGTTTTCACAATGCACCACAATAACAAGATTGATGATCAAACTGGCAAGCCTGACATCATTTTGCATTATAATCAAACTAATGAGCAGTGGATACAGTGGATCATATGTGTCACACCTACAGCGTGCAGAGGAAGACTAAAAGAATGCCTTTGGCATGTTTTATGAATCTGTTAAATCTTGGTGGACTGAAATTCTACATAACCTACATTACTCGGAATCCCCACTGGTGCCAAAAATAATCTCACGAACGAAGACAGTTTTTAGAAGATCTGGACGTAGACTTAGTGATGCCAATGATGGAAAGAAGAGCAATGTCTTTTGTTGGCCTTATTAAGCCAATACAGAAAGCCATGTCTGTTTGTGGCATCACACCAGCAGCTTCTATCGATTACAGCCAAGATGAGCAAAGTCCAACAAAATCTAAAAGAAAGAGATGCTACAGATGCACTATGGATCGAAAATTTGCTCGGATCTGGACAAAGTGCAAAAAAACTGTTTGTGCCCATCATTCTACCAAGACTGAAAAAATCAAATGCCGACCTCCATGTTAGCTACAGGAATTCTGTGTTTTTTCAGAAAACCTGCTTCATTTGCAAAAAATGCAAAAAAATGTTTGTGCCCTGTTTGAACAAAATGAACAATTTCATGTTGACTTTCATGTTAGCTACGTAAAATCTGTTGTTTCCCAATAATTTTTTTTGTTAAAAGTGTTGTGTTTTTATGTAAAAACGATTGGATCCGCGAGTACCCATTTCATGCAAAAATGTTTGCAGAATATTGTATGCATTTCAGGGTTAATAAATGATTATATTTGTGACTTTATAAAAGGCTTTGTGTGACTGCTAAAATTAGCATAATAATTAATCTATGAATTCTTGTTTGTTCAGGTATATTCAATTTTTATCTGAAAATTTTGGCTTATATATCCATAGTGTTATAATTATTTAACAAAGCACAAATATTGAAAAAAACATTTCATCAAAATAGTCCTAACTATTTCGCTGCGCGGCTTATCAGGGGACGTAACATCTTTTTCAAACAGAATTCTATTTTATTTTCAGTATTACTTTCAATGTAGATTTTTATCATTTCCGATTAAACATTCAAACCAGAAAAAATTGTGCAGATTTATCACTTTAATCGTAATGTTCAGTTTAGGATTATAACTAAAAATAAGCATAAAATAATTATGCAATTACCAAAAACAAACAATCTGCCGCCTTTTGGCACTTTTAATCAGTTTTTTTTTTCTTTTTCAACTATTTTTTACGATTAACACTAAAAGTACCGAACGATAATTTTTCTCCGAATTTTAAGTAAATGGTATTTTGCTTGTTTTAACCACTTCGAGACGGGAGCCGTATATGTACGTCAAATTTTATTTCGCATTCGAAGACGGGGAACGTATATGTACGTCCACATGTTTTTCCTAAAGAACGGCTGTCATTAATATACGTTGCAACCGCTATGTTGCGTAACAGTAGTCTAGTTATTATAAAGGGGATTTCCCTGCTTCCTTTAACTCAAAAACAAGAAAAAAAGTTATCGAAGCTTTAAGAGGCAAATGTTGCGAAATTATGGAGTAGGGGAATGTAGAGGTTACTTAGGAGTTTCAAAGAGAGCAGAAGAGAATTATAAACAAAAGATCAAAGAGACAACGGGAGAGGGGCATTACCTTGAAGATTGTTAAGGCAATGTCCTCCTGCACCACTCCCTCTTTTTTGGGATGCGCATGATTACATCTGATTTCTCTAAATAGGCATAGTAGGGTTAGGATAAAGTTATGAGCAGTTTAGCACTAGCGTTATGTTACATTAGGGTAGGATTAAATTAGGGTTATTATTTCTACTATGTTAGCATGCTACTACCTTATTCCTATCGGCTACTCTGTGGCGATACTTTTGTAGAACTCAAATCTTGTGTTAATTTTTTTCAAAGAATCATATAAATCATTAAATTTATTCGATATAATTTGTTACTGACCTTTAGATTACCGATAGTTTGCTACCACTTTTTATTATCTAAAATTCTACATAGCTGCAACCTACAACATGAGGCGTAGGGCTAAAATTACAATTGATGAAGCTATGGCCCAGATAAACTTGGTTAGTTCTGGATCTTCAAGGGAAAGTAGTATAGCTTACAGTTCAGATCTAGCAAGTTTCAGCAAAGATCACGGTATGGTGTCTGCAGTCTTGATCCATCTGCCTTAGGTCAAGCAGCTACTTCGGGCACTAGTACTCCAGGAAACTTTGCTTTTACATGGAAGAATAAAGACAATGCTCCCAAAATTCATTTATTCTCTGGTACTCCTGGAGTGAAAGCAAATCTAAGCAGAAATAGTAGCATACTTGATATCTTCCATTATTGAAATTATAGACTTGACCGCGGATGAAACCAATCGTTATGCTGTTTCAATACCATCAAGACGTAATCCACTCAAAAAACGACATGACTAAGAGTGGAAAGATGTAACAAGTGATAAAATAAAGGTGGTTCTAAAATTTTGTATCCTTATGGGTGTTGTAAAGAAACCAGTGATAAAGTTGTAGTGGTCTACAAAAGTTATATTAGAACACCATTTTATTCAGAATTACTGCCGAGGGACCGTTTTTTGCAACTTTTTTCCAATATGCATTTTGCAAATAATGCAGATGATGATGATACTGATAGACTTTTTAAAATTCAGCAAGTTGTGGAAACTATTATTTCAAATTTCAGAGAAACGTTTACTCCTTACCAAAATATTGCTACCGATGAATCATTGCTGAAGTTTCATGGGAGACTAGGATTCAAACAATATAATCCATCCAAAAGAGCTAGGTTTGACATAAAGTTTTACAAAGTATTCCAAAGTTCAGGTCCTGCTGCAGGCTACACATGGAACAAGAAGATATATTGTGGTCAAGATCGAACATATATTGTGGTCAAGACCACAGCGTCGATGCGCTGTGTGCTCATCCAAAGAAAACCAAAAGGATACGCGATGTCAATGTGAAACCTGTTCTGCGTCCCTGTGTGTTGTACCATGCTTCAAGGATTACCATACGCAAAGCGACTTCACACGATGAACAAATTTGATTGTTGATAAATAGATAATTTTGATTTTAATGCATGACTTGAACTCTGTAACTGTATTTTGTTGATTCTATTCGTTGTTGTAAATATAATTCTTTATAGCATTATATCAGTTGTTATGAACTACGTTGTGACGTCATAATTGACACCACGGAGATCAATGAACTCATCACATATCATTTCTATATAAATAATAAATCGGTTAATATTCACTCGGTTGTAGCTAGGCAGCTGTACTGATCAGTATTTTAGTATTATTAGTGACGTAATTCATGACCTCACGAATGTGATGTGCGTCATCACCCAAGAAAACAGTGTCACTTACTATCATGTGCATTCACTCCTACCCTAAAGTGTTTAAAGACGTGTAATAGTAAAAAAAGTTAATATAATATGCAAAAGTGAATGTTAGAAAAAAATACCGTCTGAAGGGCAGAACAAATAAAAAAAATCCCGTCTCGAAGTGGTTAAAATCGTAAGTTTGAGCCTCTTTTACTTTTTAAGCATTTTTTTTGAAGTTTATAGTAATGGGATAATTTTTTGTAACCTTTCTAGTTTATGTAGAATTAAGTTTAATACCTATAAATATCAAACGGTTATTTTTTACTGTTGTGGCATTTTGTACGCTATTGCTACACGGTTAGCTTCTATCACCTTCTTTTTCTCTTTAACGGTTGTACAAACTATCAAGCTCTTCTTTTATTGCTTAAGAAGAAGGTCAAACTTTGCTGAAACCCTTTTTCTAAAAACAGAAACTTTGTTGGCAGTTCTATAACATCTAGGTCAGATTGGGTATAGAAAATAAAACAGACAATAAAGCTTTTGTAGCAAAAAACAATAAAACGATAGTGCGACGATTGAGTTTTTTGAGCAATAGACCATAGAACAATAGCAGCAATTGTGCGTAAGGAAGAGGTCAAACCTTATATGAACAAAGCAACTTTTTGTTTCTTGGTGAAATCCTTTCTCTAAAAACAGAAACTTGGTAGGCAGTTCTGTGACATCTAGATCAGATTGGGTAGAAAATAAAACAGACAATAAAGCTTTTGTAGCAATAAACAATAAAACGATAGTGCGACGATAGAGTTTTTTTAGGAATAGACCATAGAACAATACCAACAAAGCAGCAATAGCGTATAAATCTATAACGCTATAGAATCACAAAATTGTGTTGGGCTACATATTAATGCTGCAGAAGAAAGTGCTGCCAGATTTACCATGACACTGGAAGAACTTTAATGTTTTATTGGCCTTCAGCTTGCAGAAGGAGCTTTAGTTGCAAAAAACACTTCAGTAAATATTTGTGGAACAAAAGATCGAATCACCTTATTTTTTATCATTTGATGGCAAGACACCATTTTCAAAAGTTCATGAAACACTTAAGACTCGTTCATATCGACAGTCGCAAGAAGAAAAATTAGATAAACTTTTCTTGATTTCAGAGGTTTATAATTCATTTGTAGATCATTTTCAAAAGTATTACAACTTTAACTTTGTTTTTACAACTGTTGAGCAGTTATTTTCTTGTTAGTCACGCTGCCTTTTCATATTGTATAATACTTGGCTTCAAAACGAGATAAATTTGGTTTCAATTCTTACTTTTTGTTGATTCCAACTATTAATATCTTTGCAATGGTAACCAATATTTGGACAAGAAATCTATACGCAATCCTGTTAATATTCTCCCTGCTGATATGTGTCTGTGGCAGATGAACCCAGTTTTGAAAAAAAGTTACAATGTAACCCAAAGCAATTATTTTACAATGTTGGGTTTAAAAAAAAGAAAATATCTTTAAAAAATATCATTGCAACCACCATACAAAAACAAAAGAGGTTCTTGATATTAACATTATTACCAATATGAAGACTATGCATTCATTAGCAACATATATATATATATATATATTAGAACAAATGATTGGACAATGCCGGGAGGAGCTACTACTTGTCTGAACACAACGATTTTCAAAAGCAACGTGTTTTGTGTATCATATGCGATACAAATATTCGACAAGGCCCTATTTCGTCCCTAAGGGACTCATCAGGAAAATGAACGTAAAGCATATTGCATTAAATACACTACGAAGGATGGCAAAAGTTAGTTATATGCACCTGACAATGATGGTGTTACCGGGTAGAGAACCGAACACGGCCATCAACATCATGACCCGAGATAGAGAACTCGGCACGAGATGACGATTATAATGCACATAATCAAAATACAATATTACTGTTACATAACAATTTAGTGCCTTAAGGCAAAACACTGAAACCAAAAATGTATCAGTAAGGCATCACGCATTAAAATCATGATCAGTACATATTTAACAGAGCAAGCCTTGCATTCCCGGCACTAAGCTGTTTCGCGTACGCTCATCAGCAATCTAAATATACTTACCGTTTGCACAGGTGAGAAAACTAAGATTGTTTATCTTCTCAGTTCCATGCACAACTACAGTCATATTGATAAAGAGCATTGCAAAAAGTTATCAAAAAACAGTAAAGTACTGCAATGAAACCAAAGCAGAACGTGATGTTCTTTGCCAAATTCATGGTGATATTCATGACAAAAGGTAGCATACATACAAAAGTGTTATTCGAGATGACTTGTGGCAGCCTTTTTCAAAGTCTTTCATTCAGCGAGCATCACTGCTTATATTGTTTACAAAGAGGTGACAAAGTACAAAATATCTCGTCCGCACTTTCTCTCGGAACCTATCAATGATTTATACCCAAAAAGAAAAATCGTGAAAGTATTAAGCATAAAGCTTTCCACCAATCAGATGAAAAACTAATGCGGAAATTAGACAATAAACCAATACCAAGTAGAAATATGTAAAAACAAATCCTTTGTTAATGCGGTGTGTGGATAAAAGTGCTTTGCGGCTAGAATAGTAAAACATACATTTGTACAGTCAGATGGTGACATGTATATTTTTAATACATGTTCTACTATACCTAGTTGCGGTACACTCTACACATAACATTTCTAAAGTTACAAAGGCAAAATGCTGATTGTATAAACTGATAAATCACAACACAATCAATCGGGTGAGGAATGATTGTAACAAAACAAAAAGCGTATCGTTTCTTATATATTTAGATATATTGAAACAAGTCAACAAATTTTATAGTCAGTGTAGAAATGCGCAAGATTTGATCCAAGTTTTGAATTGAAACAACAAAACGAATAACAAGCACAATAGTGTGTTGTGTACATATGCAAAAACGTTTTTTACGAACAGCCGTCAAAAGTTACATTTGATTCTTCCAAGTTGAGAAAAATATTGATGCATACAGGATTGCAAACTCGAACTCGAACTCGAAGTTAAACTCGAAAAATAAAAATTGCTGAACTTGAATTCAAAAATTATATAATCAAATTTGAATTCATTAATTGAAAAGTTTTGAAAAGAGAATAAATAATATTTTGGATTTTACTTTTGATAATAAATTACAAGTATATAATTTTAAAAGCAACTGAGTTATATTTGACTAACAAAATATTTGTCAGCGTGGTCGAATTGTTAAAGCGCCGGAATTGTCATTGACATGGTCTCGGTTCAAAACCTACACGCGTTATTTTGTTGTTTTCTTGGAAAAGACACTTTACGGCACTTTTTCCTGCTTGATCGTGAAATGTTTTTCCTGCTTGAAGCGTTTGGCATCTCCGTAAGCAGGTCGAGTTAATTGCTTACCCGATGTATTAGCGCCTCCGTCGCTTTCCTTCGAGTCAGGAGGATAAATATGGAGATAAAATAAAAAAAATTTGGGCAAAGTCAGAATTTTTCAAGCAGCGACAGAAAAATATTTGGGGGCAAAAAATTTTTTGAGCACAGAAAATTAACTAGTTTTGCAGGACAAAGTTTTCAAAATTAGAAAAACGATTTCATTTTGAGGTGAAGATTTTGTTTAAAGATCACAACTTTTTGGAGATAAAAACAAAAAATCTGGTATCGGGTTACAACTTTTTGTTTGTTTATATACATGTTCACCCCGGTACCGATAAAAAAAGATGTCATCCACTTAAGATTTTTTTGTTTTTTTCCAGTTTTTATACCACATTATTATTTATATTTAGAACTGTTTGTCAAGAGGTTAGATGAGAAGAGTTCTTTTTCACAGAACCAACAACAAGAAAAAGGGGTGGAATAAAACTAAGATATATTCCTTAAACAATATAGTCTAAAAAATGCTATTTAACAAAATCTACAATTTAAAATAATTAATAGAAACTGAAGGAATCTTTAATTAATATTGAATATTTCAGGTTGATCTCTTGATGAATATGTTTTGTGCAAAAAGGTGGAAAGCCCGAAAAGATGCCTATAATGAAATCATGGGAATCAGTGATTCCGATTCATCATCTGCATCTGATGAAGAAGATCTAGTTGAAATGTTTAACAATTTTGTTATTTAAGATAACATTATTCTATAGTCGAAAAACATAAGAATAATTACTTTATTGAATTTAAAAAATTAACTTTTGTACTTTGCAATATTTTATGTAATCTTTTTTAATAAATTTTCAAATTTTATATCTTTCTATTATAGTTGATTTAATTTACCGTTTTTAATAAAACTTTTAGTTCAGTTTTATATCGAATTGTTGTGCTTCTTGTAATTATATAATGTGTGTGGCATTATGAAGAGCTAGCTAGTATGTATAAATGTAATGTGATCCAGCACCCGAAACGTCAATTATGTTTCGTTGATTTCATATAAAAAAATAAAATTATTATGTTTTATTAGAAGTCATCAACTGGTTTTTGTTTGCAAAATTTTTCGGCACCATGGCCGAGTGGGAAAAAGCGCCGTACTGCAATCGACAAAGTCCTGATTCAAAACCTATTTATTCTGTTGTATCTTTAGTAAAAACAATTTACGAAAATTACTTCTGCTTAACGACTTAGCAAACTGCTCTGAATTCCAATCATATTTTTAACTAAAACTAAAAATGACAGCAATCTTTCCTATAAACTACTACCTTACCGTGGTAGGAAAGTTTGCGTATCTCAGTGATCTGTAAAGCTGTATTGGCGGGAGATTTTACCTTTCTTGCTAGGAATGTCCATGCCAAAGTGGTTTGCAGATAGATACCACAAAAAATGTAGTTCACAAAACGGCAACTTCAAACCTAGGAAGACTGTGCTCAAAAGCTGTGGCAAGCAAGCAGTCTAGGATTGGAAAATCTCTTATACAAAATCCCCTCGCAGTAGGGATACACTGCAAAAAATCAGGATATACCATCTAGAACGTATTTTCATGCTGCCTCGGGCGTTGCGCAGATTAAAAAGATCCGCGTTCAGGTACTTGGAAAAGGTATCTGTTCGAAGCAAAGGTATCTGTTCGAAGTATCTGTTCGGCAAAGGTATCTGTTCGACGATCGAATACTTGCCTAAATGAGTCAGCCTCATCAAGGTTAGGATACTGGTGGTTGATTTTCAACCACTACAAATTGGCTTATTTCTGCTTCCTGTCTGATCTCTATCGGGTGGAGCTATTACTTTATCCGGTGAGAAAAGACTCATCTCTGGCTTCTCGGGACAGTCAATTTTTCAGTTCACACACAAACTGGATGATCAGATTGCTGCTTCTTGGGGGGCGACACACACCCAAACCTTGGACCACAAATACACAAATGGGTTTGTGACATTTGTCTCAAACCTGTCACTAAACATCAAACATCTATATTTTACACTTTTCCCATTGAACTACAAATTGTCAAAATTCATCTTTCAAAATTACAGCAATTACATATTGCACACATGTATATTCCATCCAAACATTCCACCTAGCAACTACAAACAGAAGACTCAATTATATCTAGCACGCTTACAACCATAATAAATCGTCCAAACACAATCATCACAGCAGATGTCAACGCTTACTCACCGTTATGGTATTTGACCAGCGTGGATATTGGGTGAGGCGAGTGAGGCAGTTGCCTCGGGCCCTCCATTTTTGAAAATACCGCATATAGTTTTATTTTGCTGTACATTTTTTAAAGATGACTATGAAATTGTTACGAAAAGTGGGAAATCTCAGAACGAATTCATCTGAAAAATGTTTTTTTGAGATCTCTATGAAATTGGAACAAAAAGTGGTAAATATAAGATTGATTCGAAGTGAAGAACCTTTTTTTTTTAGTGGTCACAATAATTTTGGAATAAAAATAAGGAACTATGAGATCAGAGACCTTTTTTTTAGAGAACACCAATTTTTGGGAATCCTGATTAGGATTTGTGTCAGGCTACTAATTTTGAATATTCGTCACTGCATAGAGGAAAACTGATCGAAAACATTTTGCTAAACTTCGATCACTTTACACTAAGCACTTGAACACGTTTATGAACCAATCAAATACAACAGCCTTCAGTATACATCACAAGACCAAAACAACTCACTCTCACTTTACTAAAACAATGACAAACTACCAAAAGGCCAATTGGACATCATTTAAACAACATGTTGAGGATCTCATCTCCTGCAGACCCACAGCACAAATCTTCATGAGGCATACAAACACCTTATCAAGGCAATTTTGGATGCTGACAGACTCTTTTTCTCTAACGGAAATCACAACAGCTCAAAACACACTCACTTATCTATACATATCCGCAAGCTTATTCATCACCGTAACCATATTTGCAAACAAAACAGATCAGACCCCAAACCATTACTCTTAACTATAACATAAACAAACAAATATATGAACACAAAACAAACACTTGGAAACAACATCTTGACAAAATTGATCACAAACACAATTCACACTCCCTGTGGGGCACCATAGCAAAGCTATCCAACAAAAAACCACCTACTCAACAAAACAGAAGCATTCACTTGGGAGCTAAAAAAGCCATTACTGACATAGACAAAGCAAAAGCACTTAATAAAATACTCACAAACGTCCCTCTAAATAGCACAAACAAAATCAACAGGCACATTAACTACACAATCAAAAATCTTTCCACAGAGGAAATGCGACTTACCACTACACAAGTGCAGATAGCTATCTCAAACAGTACAAACAACAATTTCACTGGACCTGATGGCATAAACATCAAACACCTCAAACACCTAGGGCCATTTGCCATCAGATACTTTACAAACATGTACAACACTGCTCTAAACATTAAAACAATACCCCCGTTTTGGAAGCGTGCCACATTCATTTCCATTCCAAAACCAAATAAAGATAAATGAACTACCGACCCATATCATTTCTATCACCCATTGCCACAAAACTAGAGAAAACACTGTTATCATACTTAACAAAAACATTCCAGCAATTTCTTATCAACATAGATTCAAACATAAACATTCAACACACACTGCTTTGCACAACATCTATTTCCAAATCGCAAAAGGTTTCAACAATCCAAGGTCTCCACAACGCACTGTAGCTGTAGCTTTGAACATGAGCAAGGCGTTTGATACAGTAAACACACACAAACTTATACACAAACATACACTAACAAACATTCCTAACATCATCATCAAGTTCACAGAAAACTACATAAAAGGACAACAAGCATGCACTCAATACAATACATATTGCACACACTCCAAACTCAAACGAATCAACACCGGAGTACCACAAGGTGGAGTTCTGTTTCCAATATTATTCAACATTTACACCTCTGACATTCCACTTCCCCCAAAAGACGTACAAATTACAACATATACTAATAACATAACAATCATTGCTTCTCACACCAAACACCGTAAAACCCAACAACTCATTCAACCATTTCTCCACAAAATATATGAATGGGCCACTACCAATAATCTTTATATAAAGACAGACAAGATTACCACCACACTTTTTACACCAGACCCAACTAAATATAGCACAACTATATTACTTAAATTAAACAACCAAACATTACCAACTACAAAACACCCAAAAATTCTTGAAATCACTCTTCACCCAAAACCAACATTTTTACAACATATAAATGTCACCATCATTAAAAGAAAACAAACGCTTAGCATTATGAAAGCACTCACTTCTACCAAATGGGGTAAACAAAAGGAATTAATAATCTCCATATTCAAAGCTATCACTCGCCCAACTTTGGAATTCGCAAACACCATATGGAGCACTATTATATCAAACGCCAACATCAAGAAACTATTCAAAACGCAGCTTTGCGAATCGCTACTGCATGGCTGCACACGAGATACAAATACTCAACATCTACACGACAAAACCAAAGTCCTTTCAATGGACACCCATCTCTAACTTCATGCTACTCAACTTAAACAACTGATTGAAACACAAACACACCCTTTACATGATCTTAATGCATACTTAAATCCGCCCAGAAATATGAAAGCCACAATCTTTCATAACAATGAGCAAACTAACATCATCATCTCAAAACCAGACATAACACCTGAGGAATGTAGAGAAAACCTCAAACACGTTCACACCACCATCACCTCACAATACCTCAGTTTTAGAAAAAACAACAAAGTTTCTATCACCACACCCCATGACATTCATTTATCAAAACAAGCATTACCACGTTATATGCGTACAAAACTGGCACAGCTAAGAGCCAACAAATCACCACTCTTACAAAGTTACCTACATACAGTGAACCCTGAAACTTACATGTCACAATGCCCACTACGCTTGTCTCACACACATGACACTAATCACCTCTTTAACTGTGGTCAACTGCCAACCCAACGCAACACCACCAATGACGCATGCATAGTATTAAATAACATTCATACTCCATCACATCATAACTTCAATACTTGGCAGCGTTCATGAGCGGTGGAGAAAAGTTTTCAGAGAGCACAGCAGGAGTACAGGAGAATGCAGAGATGTAAATCACATCAAAAAAGTATGAAAAGTTTTTCTTACAAATTTATTCAAAATTTTTTGCCAAGAAATCGCTGCGTTATTCGTCTGCAGCGTACTTTTCCTTTGATTTGATTTAATTTTATTCCAAATAACGGCAGTTTTTCAAATAAAAAGAAGAATATTAGAATATCTTTTAAATACAGAATTTACAGTTTTTCAAATAAATAATCAATAATTTGTACTTTTTTTGCTATTTATCTAAGTTTACCCAAATTTATTCCAATTCTCTTTTTTTGTGTTTCAATAATTTGACATCACTGCTGGGCAGCATATTCATATTGTGCAAGAAAACAAAATAATGAATTATTAATTTTATTACCGGTAATATTAGAACTTTTGCTATTTTTGTCGTAAATAAACGAACTAACTATTCAACTTTAAAAAAAACAAAGTGCTCTTCTTGACACATTCCAATTTTTAAATTGCTGGCTTTTTTCCAAAATTTGAGCTTTTTATTTGAAATTTTCAAACAATTATCTTTTTTCTCTTCGATAACCCTCAGTAAAATTTTGTTTTCAGTCTTGGAAATAAAATGTTATGAGTGTAACTGCTTAAAACAACCAAGTGGCGTTTTTGACGTATTGCTTGCTTTACAGCTCATCAAAGCATAACATTTTAGTGATTAAGCATGCTTTTATTGATCATTAAAAAAAGAAAAAGTTACAGATTTAAAATCAACAATTATTGTCGAGTCAAGTAGTAGTTGTATTATTAGCTTTATTTCATAGCAGTAAGCTTCGGCAACTTAGAAATTATCAAATGTCTTCAGAAAGACATACAATTTTTTTGCAGCATTAAACAATGGTTAGCTGAACTTCTGAAAACTACAAAAATTTTTTCTGAACTACATTTATTATGCTTGTTGCAAGCTTTGTTTACTTAATTGAGTGAAATATTTATCCAATGCGTCAAAAGCAACACTTTTCGGCTTACGAAACATTAATAATTTATAACTATTTTCGCAGCACACTTGATGGACTAAAGCCAAAAAAGCTATTTAAATTAATTGAGGATCGTTTCTTATCAGTTTCTGCTTTTGATTTTTGTCTAAGCTGAAAATTGATATTAGGAGAGCTATGAAGATATGAATGAAAAGATTGTTTGAATTGGTTTTTGCTAATTAACGATAAAATTTTTAGACCAAAAATTATTCAAATTTTATTGAGAAATGTTGATTCAAGAAAGGGGTGGGTCCTTTTGCAAATCAATAAGTTGAATTTCTTTGAGCGATATATAATTTTTTCATTACTTTCGTAAAGATTAATCACACATATTGTCGGTCAGAAAGAAGAGTTGAAGTGGCCGCTACAGTCGGAAAAGATCATCAGTCTATTTCTATTTTAGAAAGATTCATTAACAGATTTTCTTTAAAAATTGTTTATTCATAAAATCAACTTTTTATCAATTGAATTGAATTTTTTTGTTACTGCAGCGATTATATTTGCAGATAGTTTATTAAACGAAGAAGAAAGAAACATGATTGCAGTCAGCAAAAATCATCTTGAAAACTCGACTAAGCGTTTTAACGTTTTCATTTTTGAAAGCCAAAAAGCTAAAATTTTTGATCACACCAGCACAAGTTACCGCAGCCACAATAGTTTTTTAATTTTCTCAAGCCGACAATTCACAATTGCTATGCACATCTATTGTCTAATATGATGCAAAACAATCCGAATAATGGGTTTTAATACTTTATTTAAATTTAATATTTTAACATGGCTTTTTCGACAAACTAAAGCAATGAAAACATAGGTTCAAAATGTAATCTTACAAAATTTAAGAAACAAAAGCATTTTAAAATTTTAAACGATCTAAAGCAATGGTTCCTAACCGGTGAAACATTTCCCTCTAGTGGGAAACTCTTCCTGCTCTTATGCAGCAGAAATTACCCCAATATCTAAGGAAGTCAATCGTATCATACAGTGACAAAATTATTTTTTCAGACTAATATCTACTAGTTCAAAAGCATATTTTTGCAATTATTATGTTTATTTAAAAGTCACAATCGAAAAATGGACCGCTTTATTTAAATATTTTTCATTTCAATAATTATCCTCCTGCCACACAGGAAAACCTTGAAGGCGCTAAACTTAGGACAACCCAAGAGATTACCGCGATCAGGGCCGATTTGCTTCCGGAGATACAAAGACATTAGTATACTGCCCAACTCAATTTTTTATTTGCTATTTTAGTTTTTATTCTGAAATGAGATACGACCGAAATTTAGAGTTGCTTTCTAAGACTGTCAATCAATCAGAGGAAAGCGCCGTAAAGGGTTTTTTTTGAAACGAATAACAAACAACGCGATTAGGTTTGGAAAACGCCACTGTGTCATTTGCGTGCACCATCAATATGGCGCTCTAGTTGTTCGGCCACACAACCGACTGATGTTAAAAGCAGCCACGGTCGCTAAAGTAGGCAGTTAGATTAACGGTTAAGAGAAACGATACGTAAAAAGCTGATTTTAGTTAATTAAGGTTAAATTGATGTTAGATTTCTGTGCAGGTTAAGTTATGTTATTTGGTAGATCAACAAGGAAGTGAAAAATCCCTTCAAACATACAATTTAGTGTTGCAATATGTCAGTCGACTTTTTAAAAAGTAATAAATTTTTGATGACATCTAGTGTGAAGCAAAAATGTTAGTTCTTTACACTGCCCGCTTTCAACCGCAAATCCTTACATTAAGATCTTCACGAATAAAAACCAATTGCAAAACTTAAATTACAACAAGCACTTTACGTTTACTGTTGATGCGATAAGATGTGAATGAATGAAATCTTTTTAATAGTTATGTTTATTGTGCAAAATTTACAAGCTACACCATAGAATTAATAGACATCATTGGCTAAATTGCGTCCCATAAAATATTGTCACTAAAAATATAAGAAGGGTAATTCCAATTTGATCATTGGACGTAGTGGAAAACTTGACCGCGAAGGTTAAGAATTGCTAATCTAAAGACTTATGGTTTTTAAAAAGTTTTGCGGCAATTTGAAAATTTCTCACGGCGCATTACAGTTGTATACCGCGGCACACAGTTTGAGAATCATTGTTCCAAGTAGTTCGAAATCCCGATTGTTCTGGTGTTAATACTGTAGCAAGCTCAGCTTCTACAAGCAATTCTTAAAACGTTTAGTCTTGTATATTGTGCAAAATATTAAACAAAGTTACTATTTGCTTGCTGCATTACGAGTTTTATGCTTAGTTCGCAAGCAATCGCAATGCAAGGTTCCTTAAATCTTTCATCGTAAATTCTTATTTTTCCCCAGTTTAATTTGTTGTACAAGATGTTGGTAAAGAAAAAATATAGAAATAAATTAAAAATCAGCCACTAATTATTCAAAAAAATGGTTCTAGACTATCCTTTGACTGAATTACGATAGTCATCAGGAAAGGCCAAACAAGGAAAGACAAGAATTCCATCAAATAACTGTACTAATCCCAACTTAAATAGAACTAGTGAAAATCGAAAAAGAACCAATCAAAAGAGATTTGAAAAAAACTTTATATTTCAGGATTTCATCAAATTAGATGAAATAAATTACATCAAAAAGAACTTTAAAATAACATCAAATTTTGAACCCCCCGCAGATAATTTTTTTCTACACACTTTCATTTTCAATATTTCAAATCAAAATCTTTATTTTACATTTTTTAATTTTTTTTCAATTTCTACATTTGTCTCGCTTAATCCGAAATTCATTTTTTATCAACTCTTTTCTGATTGGTTATTTCTCGATCTGCTTTTCGATGTTGTCTCAAAAAACTTTTCTATGTACTTTATTCCATCTAATTAGATAAAGTCCGAAATTCAAATTTTATGAATACTTTTCGATGTTGATTCAAGGTTCTTAATTATATCTACACGGTTCTTATCTCTTATATCTTGATTAAAGGTTCTTATATCTTATACCTCTTACATCTTAATACAAGATTCTTATATGTTATATCTCTTATATCTTGATTCAAAGTTCTTATATCTTATATCTATTTAAAATATCTGCACAGGATTCAAGGTTCAACCTTACTTCAAGGTTTTTTTGATGTAATTTATTATGTCTCATTCGACGAAATCCCAAATTTAAAATTTTTTTCAATTCACTTGTGACTGGTTCTTTTTCTATTTTTACCACTCCTATTTAAGTTTGGAATTGTAGATTCTTGGTTAGAATTCCAAATTTTCATAAAAGTTAGTTTATTGAATTCTGTCTTTACCTGCTTGGCCTTTCCCGATGACTGTCTAAGTGCAGTCGAAGGATAGTCAAGCATCATTCCTCTGAATAATTAGGGGATGATTTTTAATTTATTTTTATACTTCTTCTTTACCAAATCATGATACAAATTTTGTTATTGATGGCTGTTGGCTATTTAATTCTTGGGTATCAAATCGACTACTAATTTGCTTTTTATTCGTTCTTGATTATACATAATGTGTCATAAAAGTTTTATGACTGAGGTCACAATGTTTTTTTTAAATGTAATCAAAAAATTACACGTTGTCCTTTTCAAAGTATTTCCAGTTGGTTTTTAAGGCACTTTTCTATTATTCGCTGCAATGAACAACGCACTCCTAAAATGACTTTTGTGGCATTCGCGAAGCTCACTCGTTATAGTATTTTTGATGGCATCAGTGATTTAAAAATTTTCCTTTAATAATGCTTTTAACTTTGGGGAAAAAGAAAAAAGTCATATGAAAAAGTTTTGGAGAATGGGAACCGTGTGTTGCTTTCCCACAAACCTTGCTTTTTTTACTAAGCAAAGCAATCGTTGCAAAATCTCTTTAAACTTGCTGATTGACAGTCTTACTCTGCTGCAAAAATTCATAATGAACCATGCCTCTGATGTCAAAATTCTATTTAAAGTTTTTATACAGTAAATTAAAGTTGACCACGAAACATTGGTATGGAAAAAAAAGTTAAACAAAAAAATCTACTAGACTAATTTTTAATATCCACCGACATTTTTGTATAACAAGGTTACTGTCCAAAATTTTTTTTAGAGGTGTTAGTTTTTTCTCAGATGCTAGAAACGATCAAGATAAAGTCTGATATTTTGGTACTTTATTTGTGTTTGTCACTTCTAGCAAAATCGTGTCTTGAAAGCAAAATTTTTTATTTTTTAGATATTTTTAAAAAATCCTACTTTTTCAAAAGTTTATTTTAAATTTCGAGCTAGTCACAAAGATAGAAAGCTTATTGAACAGTTTAAAGATTTCAGTTTTGTTTGTTTTCATAGTCCTCATTGCATTTGAATATGACGAATAACAACGATAGAACTTGATAGAGTAAATTCGTATTTCAACAGCTTGGTCGAGCGGTTAAAGCGCCGTGTTCATAACCAATATGGTTTCGATTCAAAACCCACTCGCTCCATTCTGTTGTGTCCTTCGAAAAGACACTTTGCGGCACTTTCATTTGGTTGATGGTCTTGGTAGGCAAGTTGTACATTACAGTCATATCTCTATTAAGTTTCAAGCGGACAGCAATATCTTGGCATCTTCGGAATCAGGTTGGGCAACTGCTTACACTACGTATTAGCGCCTCCGTTGCTTTCCTGCCAGTCAGAAGAATAATTACAGAGATAAAATAAAACAATAAATAAATAATAATTATTACAAAATTTTCAAAAAACAACCCACTTTTCTTGGAATTGATCCTTCAATACTTGTACAAAACTTTTCTTTGGGCAACTTACGCTGGACTGATTTGAATTAAAATTTCAAAAAAATGTTAATTTTAGAAGATATTTTGTTGATAAAATTAATAAATGTACTTTGAAAAAATATTTTGTGATGTATTTCGTTAGCGAAAGTAAAAAACTAATTTTTCGAAAATGTAAAAACGTTTTAACATAAACCGTTGTTACACTTGATCGGGGATAGAACTGGCATCTAAGATTAAGTTTATATTTTGAAATCTTTGGGTCGACACTTTTAATAAAGTAAATTTTTTTTACACAATAAAATTCAAAGTGCACTACAAAAATGAAAAAATTTTTCTTTCGTTTACTCTATTTTTACGCTTTTCTGGGAATAAAATTAATGTCACCAGATTTTACAAGAAAACGCGATACGGTATGAACAGGATACGGTCCAAGCTTCTGTTTAAGAGAGAAATCTTGACACAATTAACAAAGGTTTATTTTCACGCTTACAGCGATTATGGGTAGTTTTCCTATTATTATTGAAAATTTATTGAACAACTTTTAAAATGATGAAAAGATTGGAAATAGTTAGAAGTTAGAATTGATGTCATTTTTGAAACAAACCACTTTTAAAATGTTTACACTAGAAAGCGTATTATTTAACATAAAGCATAAAAAAATAAATATGTTTGAAGCTGGGTGGTCTACTAAATAACAACAACGAAAAAAATGAAACTTTTTTTTTATTATGAAGCAACTGTTTTAAAGATTGAACTCAAATATCCTATAAATAAAAATCGAGCTTGTCTAGAAAAATATTTTTTAAAAGTTAAATATCTTATGTGTTCTATAAACAACAAAATATAAAATCAAGCTTGTCTAGATAAATTTTTTTTAGATTGACTATAGGTAACTAAAAATCAAACTTGTGGAAGAAAATTTTTTTAAATAAAATATGTATATAGCGAAAATTAAGTTGTATGGAGAAAAAATTCTTTAAATTGATTATAGGTATCTAAAAGTCAAGTATGTTTAAGAAAATTTTTGAAAAATTGAACGAAGATTTAACAAAATCAAGCTTGCCCAGAAAAAATTCTTTAAACTCTTTATATACTTATCTAAAAATCAAGTTAGCTTATGAAAATTTTTGAAACCTTTATTAAATTTTTCAAAATTTTTTATAAATTCAAGCTTGCCCAGAAAAAATTCTTTAAACTTTGTATATAGTTATCTGAAAATCAAGTTAGCTTATGAAAATTTTTGAAAAATTTAACAAAGGTATAACATAAATCAAGCTTGCCTAGAAAACTTTTAAAAATTGAAGATAGATATTTTACAAACAAAAATCAAGGTTGACAAGGAAATCTTTTTTAATCGAACATAGCTATTTATGAATGAAAATCAATCGCTTGTCAACACCTTCCAGGCGTGCCCAGGCCTGTCTATGCTGTCTACGTTTATTTTTAGTAATATCATGGATCGCACCAGATTTTTGCAATATCCTCCCAAGAAGTTACCTTGTAAACATGTACGAAAAACCCCTTGATAAAAACAGCTTAAACCGCGACGCAAGCATGACAAGAAATGCACAATCGATGCTTGAAACAGAAAATTGTCTTTAAGTTTTGCGCACGTCAGCGTACGATGATGTCACTGTAAACCAAAACGACTTTTAAAAATTGTAGTAAAAAGCTTTGAAATCACAATGTTTGAAAGTGAATTCACACACCATACAATAAAACTAATAATTTGTGCAGTTTACTAAACGGGAGAAGTCTAATTATAAAATGTTTAATTTTTTATTATGAACCGTTTCAAAACTGAATATTAAGTTTGCTTAGGAAACATACAGTCTAAGTTATGGTATTCAGGTTTGATAGCAACTGAAAAACTCAAAACTCATATCTTCTTTAGGGTTAGGAACCGTAGTTTAGGTTTAGCCTTAATGTCAGCAGTCTGCTCATGTTCGCGCAATGATGACGTCATCGCTCCATTGCCAAAGCACCTCCTGTGATGATGTCACAATACCAACCAAACCAGTCTATATTTACTACTACTTTCTAATTACTTAGCAACAAGCATCTTTCATTCCTTCTTTAAAGCTTTTAAACGCTTTGAATTTAGTTTTTGTGTTTAAACTTCATTCTAAAAAGTTACCAATATAAAGTGTACTAGCAGCGTTAGACAAGGTTTCACACAAATTTAGCATTCGATTGACATTGTCATGTTGTTCATGAAACTTAATTTATTAAAGTCTGAAATAGAAATTCTTACCTATATTCTTAAAAAAGTAATTTGTTTTATGAGATTTTTTTCCACCGGTAATAATCATTGGATTCAAACTGCAACAAAACATAATTCAACTAATTAAATGCATTATTTCAAAACAAAATGCAATGCAGAACAAGTAAATTCTACAATGATGTTAGATGTCCCAGTCAAGTTACCGCGTGAAAGCAAATGAAAGTTTGGGGCTATTGTACAATGACCAGTCAAAATTGACTGGCACAAATCGCATTACAAATTCGATTTGTTTTGCATTACAATTTTTTGCAATGGCCACGGTCACTGCAACTTCTAAATTTTCTTTACATGAAGAAAAGTTTTATGTTTCCTCTGGCTTGAAAAATTTACAAAATCTTGGGGTAAAGTCTGTATTTACAGTTTGTCTAATGCAGTGACGTGCCGTGAAGTTTGTGATTGTTGAGGCATTTATTTTTTAAAAGTAATGTTAGTACTAACTTTATTTAATAACAAAACAGTGCTCTACTTAAATAGAAAAAAACAATTTAAAGCATTCTCCCACATTAAACTAACTCTTTCTGAGTTAAAAAAAATATTTTTTTATTTTATCTCCCTGCTGACTAGCAGGAAAGTGACGGAGGCGCTATACGTAAGGAAAGCATTACCCCGACCTGCTTCTGGAGATGCCAAGATATTGTTGTGCGGTTGAAATTTGTTATTTTGGTTTTTTAGTTTTATAGAGATGTGACTAAAAGTTAGAACTGCTTGCCAAGACCACCAAGTAGGGAAAAGTGCCGTAGAATGTCTTTCCCAAGGACACCACAGAATGGCCCGAGTATATTTTGAACCAAGACCATGTTGTTCACAAGCACGGCGGTTTAGCCACTCGAACACGCTGCCGGCAAAAATATGTTTTGTTTATCAAAAACTTGCAAAATTTTCGGTTTCTTTTAACATTAGAATAGCGAAATCTATTTATTTAGAGATAAATTAGTTTTTCAAATTTTAAAAGTTTAAGGGAATTTGATTTTGAATGAAAGCCTTCGATTTTACATGTTTGCTAAAACTTCTATGATCAGATCCAAGAGGCAATGGGGGCTTACATCTTTAGTTTTCAGCAAGGTAACCTACTTTTTTGGCACAACCATAACCTCTCTATAGGAGGTTGGCAAAAGACTTTTGATTATTCATTGACCCTTGATTTCCTAAGGATTCAAAAGTTTTTTGGTGTTTCCGAAAAATTTTTTTTAGTGAAGTAAAAAACGACATTGTAATATAAAATAATCAAAATTGTGAAGAAAGGACTAAAAAATATTACCTTGATGTATAAGACAAGATTTTTAATTTTCATGCACACTTAATAAGCCTTTTTCCAGCCACCTAGTGGACATGGCAACTGCTGCATTCCAAGCTTTGACTTTATGTATTTTGTTTTAACATTTGACTTTATGTAGTTCATGAAGCGAGTAGCATATTTTGATGTGTTTACTATGTCAAGAAAACTAAGTTTTTGCAATTATTAGGCTAGACTTTGCATATAGAAGTCAGATACTGAAGTTATTTATTTAAAAAAATTTCCAGAATATCTTTCACGCTGCAACTCGCGGTCGGTCATTTTTCTTTGAAAATTTATACACGTCCAATGTTACAAAGATTAAATTTAAAACGGTAATTTGGTTAGACGACCAAACTATTTGTAACTGTGTTATGGTAAGCAGATTTTGTTAATTTAATTTTTAAATATTAACCATTTATCTGTCTGTGTCAACAGTTTTTGTAGAAATAAGTAAAATAATTTCAATTCTTGTTTTAAATAATATAGAAGAACCTGGTTTGTTTTTAGTGATTAAGAGTATTCTTTTAAGTTTTGGTATCTCCATTATTATTACAGTCAAGTTGTACAACATAATAAATTTTAGTTTATTTTTGTTGGTATATTCTGATACTTTTATATATTTCATTACTTGGGAAAAATAAAGACAGCTTTTTATGATTATTTACTAATTGCTTTTTGATAAAGTAGAGCTTCTTGTAGCCTTTATCTTATAGAGTTGCTTGTTAAAATTAATCCAAAAAATAATAATATTTTAATAATGAACAATTGTTTTTGGTATCATACTTTTCTGTTTCTGAATAACTTGATTTTTGTATTAAGTACCATTTTAAGTTGATATGCACGTATGTAAGCATTCAAGCTCATTGTAAATTATAAAACTATCTATTTTTTCCATGATTTGATAATTTTGCAGTTTATTGTTTGTTTTTCTTTTAAGCATTTGCACTCATAATTAAGTGGCTGAATCATTTAAAGACAGAGCAACCAAACTATTTAATAAGTTTATTATGATAAGCAAATTTGTTTAGAATCTACTTAAATCTTATTTTATTTTACAAGCTATATATAATTAGGTATGGTTGTGATGGAGGTAGTAGTTTTACTTTGTTAGGCTACAAGAAGTAAGATAAAGGCTACAAGAAACTGTACTTTGTCAAACGGCAATAAGTAAATGTTTATAATAGACTACCTTCATTTTTCCCAAGTAATTGAATGGATAAAAGTGTCGAAACATATTAACAAAAATTAACTAAAATTTATTATGTCATGCAACTTGACTGCAATACCTGTAATGTTGAATATACCAAAACTTATAAAAATACACATAATCACTAAAAACAAACTAGGTGCAACTATATAATTTAAAACAAGACTTGTAATTATTTTACTTATTTTTACAAAAAATGTTGACGCAAACAGATAAATGGTTAATATTTATAAAGTACATGACAATTGCAATCATCAGCCATATTAGATATAACGTTCTTCATTTTTTTATTAATCAAACATTTAAAAAAAATTATAATACAAACAGTTCAAAAAGTTTAGTACAATAGAGTTACAGCGTGAAAAATGTTCAAAAATTTTTTTTAAATGAATAACTACAGTATCTGACTACATGCAAAGTCTATAGCCTAATAATTGCAAAAATTTAGTTTTCATTACGTAGCAAATAAGTTGTAAAATTTAAACTAATTTTAAGATCCCAACTCAAATGTAAATCACCTAAATAAACTATCCGCTTTGTGAATTGGCTGTTAAAATAAATTAAATAAAACTAAAGCTTGGAATGGTTAGCAACAGTTTCTGTGTCCACTAGGTAGCTGGAAAAAAGCTTATTGGAAATAAATATTATTTTTGAAGTTGCAAAATATATACTGTACATTGTTAAAAATGTGTTAGTAAAGCCGAACCCCCTGAGCTTTTTTACTCCCTTCAAGAGAGGCGTGTCTTTTATTGAAAATTAATGGCTTAAATTAACTTGAAACTTAGTTCCCGACGGTTGTCTAAGATACGGTCGGACATTTTGCAGTTTCAAATTATAAGTTGGAAGGGCTATTGTTGTTCACAATTGCAATTGTTTCATTAGTTTCAATTGTCTTCAGAATGAAATTAAAAAATTTCGTAATCAGTTTTTACAAGTTAAAGTAAGGTATAGTTTATAAATTAGTGTTAGTTAGAATTGTGTGTTATAAATATAAAAATACTGCCAAAATTTAAGGTTCAAACACTGAATTAAATATATACCAAAATTAAATTGAAAGCGTAATGAAAAAATTTTTCTTAGCTTAGATACAAAATCATTTTCTATTACTAAAACTTAATTAAATTAATTGCTTTGCAGTTGCACAAGGCGTGCATTCCGACTTATTGAAAACAAATTGATTTCTTTCGTTTTAGCGAATGTCGGCAGTAAGAAAAACTTTTTTCTCTACAAGTTCACGATTGCGGCATGCTTCAAATTTCTCTTATTTTAACAGATATTTTGACTAAAAGAGAAAAATGCGCTATATTGTTTCATTTTTGTTTCTTTTTTTATTTGAAGGGAGGCAATCTTAAAGCTGCCTCGGTAGTGTGTACTAGCGATTTTCTTGACACAAACGCTTAAAAAAATAATTAAAGCGCTGAATATACAACAATTAAACAGTCAAAAATTAATGTTAAAAAGCAAAACTGATTAAACTACTACAACTACGGTATAACTTTTACTAATTTTTTTCAACCAATAATAAGTTGCATCAATTGGCAAAGACTATGACTTCAATATTTTATTTTTACTTTATTTGATTTCCACTGGTGTCTTATTTGCCTCCTCTGACGGCAGGTCCCTGGTCTAATGTTGTAAAATGATATTCGAAATACATGTTCAATAAAAATTCATCTGCAATCAATCAGAAATATGTGACCACATCTTTTTTGTAGTTTTCACGCGTCACTGTTGTATGCCAACCGTATTATTTTTTTGTAAAACTTGCCGGCATTGTTGTCACAGCATCAATAAGCAATGAATTAAGAAACTGATTTTCAAAACATTGACATAAAAAACAACTTGGATAAACAATTTTGCAAAATATTTTTCCATGTTGCTCCGAATTATTTTTTAAACGAAGAAGCATTGATTTTTTTAGTATCCTCTGGTTGGTTTTAACATAAGAGTAGTCTTACCTTATTTCCGAGATCGCGTTCATTTACCAAGCAGTTTATAGGAGATTCAACGCATATGTTGGACAAATGCAAAGCACACGCCAACGCATACGCTAACATGTACGCTAACGCAATTTAAGAATTAATATTTTTTGTCCTACTCTTACACAGCACCACAAGGAAAAGGAATCTCACAGCACTAAAGGCCCGTTTCCACTACGAGCGTGGAAAAGAGCATTTTTTTTTTTTTATTGATCTTCGATTGAAGCGAGCGGTTAAAATTGAAGCGAGCGCAAAAAAAATCAATAAAACAAACAAAGAATGCTCTTTTCCACGCTCGTAGTGGAAACGGGTCTTAAAGCTTGCGAACGCGCCACGAAGTTCGCTCAAGCATGACGAAAACAAATATAAAAATAGACGGGGTTCACATAAGGTAAAAACTAAAACAAATTGTCCGTAACCTTCTTCACAAATTATAAATTCCCAAAAAATATTAATATCTTTATAAACAATAAAAGTTTTAAGTATAAAATTGCTTCTATCAACCTATACCAGGGGTGGGCAAACTTTTTTTAGCGAGGGCCACATTGTTCTGTCTGTAACCAGCGAAGGGCCAGCTTCTACAAATTATGCTTTTATTATATAAAATATAATATATATTAATTATGTTTCAATTACATTCTATTAATAGACATGTATATATGGATTTTAAATCTGAAATAAAAAAAATTACAATTATAAAACAATGTGTTGTATTCAATGTTTAAATAATAAGACGTTCAAAAGTACAAGTATAAATGTTTATTAACATAATGTCTCTATCATTGCAGCACATTACACATATTTAGTGAGACATATGTAGCTGGTTACAGTTTTTAACAATCTTTTTAAATCTTGGCACAAAATTACTGCTTGATGTTCTCAAAATTGCATGTACATTTGAGTCAGTTAGCAAAGACCTGTTTTTAGCTTTATTGATTGTTAAGCATGAGAATGTTTGCTCGCAAATGTATGTTGAGCCAAATAATGATAACATTGTTGCAGCAAAATGTTTGAAATTTCTAAATTTTTCATCAGAAAGAGAACCGTAAAATTCTGCAAGTGACACTGTTCTAAATCTCTCTCGCAATGTGCCATCAGCTTGCAAGTCAATTAGTTCCAGCTGAACGTTTACAGGAACTGAATCAACTTCGGCTGTGAATGGAGTTGTCAGTAAATCAAATTTTGGCTCCATGTCTCTGAAGTCTGTAAATCTTCTTTCAAATTCTTGTCTCAGAGCATTGCACTGAGCCATGTACTTTTGAATACAGTTTTCTGGTACTTCTTCCTTTCCAAGCAGTGGGAAGTGACAAAATGATTTAGCTTCCATTTGTCTACAAAACAGAGACAATTTAGTTTGGAATGTTTTAACATGCATGTATAACTCATGGGCCAAAAGTCCTTTTCCTTGCAGTTTCATATTTAGCTCATTTAACATTTCCAAAATATCAACGGCAAACATAAAGTCATATTTCCACTCCTTAGATTCCATCCTTGTGACAAAATCACATGCAACCCCTTTAATGTCAAAAAACAAAAGTATCTCACTTTTCAGATTCCATACCCTTTTCAATACTTTGCCGATGCTTAACCAGCGAACCTTGTTGTGATACAATACATCAATGTGTTCTGCTTCAACATCTTCAAGTAGAGCTTGGAATTGTCTATGGGAGAGTCCTCTTGCCCTAATCATGTTTACAGCATGTACAACTGGATCAACTACATGTTTGAGCTGTAATGTAGATTTACATAAACTTTCCTGATGAATGATACAATGGAAAGATAAAAGTGAGTGATCAGGGTGACTTTCCTTTATTCTGGTATCAATCAATTTTACAAGGCCTTTATTTTTCCCAGTTAAGGCTGGAGCTCCATCAGTTGTTATGCTCACCAACTTGTTCCACAACAGTCCGTTCCTTTCAATACAGTTTGTCACTGCATGGAATAAATCCTCACCAGTTGTTGTGTCTTTAAGTGATTCAACACTTAATAGCTCATCAAATATATTGAAACTTCGATCTACTCCACGAATAAACACCAGTAACTGAGCCGTGTCCTTTACATCAGTACTTTCATCTAATGCTAAAGAATAGCACAAAAATCTATTGCTCGCTTCTTGCAGTTGCAGCAATAGATCCTCACTTAAATCAGTCAAACGGCGCACAACAGTTCTCCTTGATAAAGCCACACTCTCAAACTTGGATTTGGTTTCTGGGCACAAAATATTAACAACGTCAAGTATGCATTCCTTTATAAATTCACCATCTGAAAATGGCTTGTTATGCTTAATGATGTCGTATGACAGAACAAAACTGGCCTCTGTTGCAGCCTCACGTGCTGATGATTGCTTTACAAAAACATTCTGCTGTCTATTCAACCTTTCAGTCATATCAGTAGCTCTTTTTTTCCGATCATTTTCGGACAAATCATGGCCAAAGTTAGGATGCTTAGTCTGGTGATGTCTTCTTAAATTATATTCTTTGAAAACTGCCACCGTTTCCTGACACAGCAAGCATACTGCTTTATTAGAAACGGATGTAAACATATACTTCCACGACCACTCATCCTTAAATATTCGACAGTCATGTTCAGTTTTACGTTTTTTAGCAGCACTCATGTTTGGGCTTATTATAGCCGTAATAACTAGTAGGCCTAAATAAGTAAAATCTAAAAAAGAAAAAGGATAGAATCGTTAGGGCTAGGGCTAGGCCTAAGCACACTAAGATAACTATGCGCTCGACTATCATCGTGTGCTAATTGAGTAGAAGCGACTTGTAAATAAGACAGTGATACTCGATCAGCGGAAAAAATCTAAAAGTGTGCTTTGTGTACGAGGGCGGGCCGCGGGCCACAGAAAACGTTCGGCGGGCCATAGTTTGCCCACCTCTGACCTATACTCTCAGATTGAAAAAAAATGGAGTGATATAGCTTGAGTCGGCCACCTCATCCTGAGAGGTGATAATATTTTCTTTCGGATCACATAGCAACAAGCGTCTTTTATGGCTTTCTCAATATTATCAACAAATATAATTCAAATAAAAGCTTTAGATAAGGCTTTACTCAAAAGTAACGACATTCGTTTTTATTCGAGGGTATTGTCATGTTGTCATAGAACCATTATTTATCAGAGTGACTCTTTTGTTTTTGATCAAACATTTATTTTTTTTTAAAGTAAAGGAAAGGTTTGATATGATAATTGTTAAACTAAAATTCTATAAAACTCTTCGGACCATATTCATTATTTAAAGTTCTATAATAGGTTTCATTCAAACTTAGTAACTCAAACGAGAGAGGAAGGTTATTATCGTTAGAAAAAAGATTGCAAAATCAATAAAACCTTTTGTGGAACAATAGACGCCCAATGTCAACTGATAAACAGCAAAGCTTCAGTGCATACGTGAATCAAATTTTTTTAAGTTGAATTTTTAAATTACACTCTTTTAGCTTCTTTTTTTTAGTTTAATTTCTTATTTATAAAATTTCCAAAAATTCGTAAATTTAAAACAAATTTATTTATATATATAAAAACTATGACCAATCTTTTTATTGTAGTTTCTATCTTTTTTTTATTATTTGACGAATTTTTAGTAACTTTTTTGTTATACAAACATAAAAAATAATTTTTTTTATTATTGACTGCAAAATTAAACTTTTAAAAAATATATTTTAATTAAAATAAGACAGTGCTTTTTTAAACAAAAGATTGAAATTTGTTAGTAGTCATAAGAAAAGTTGTCTTAGCAATCGAGATTGTCAAAAGTTGGTCGTTCAGCATTGATTTTGACATTAGTTGTAAAATAAAAGTTGACTTAGAAAACGTATTGATTAATTTGTCTGAAAGCGATGATTGTAGTGATGGACACACGTATTTGTTTTATAAATCACACCCAGAAAGCATTTGTTTTAAAATCGAATCAAATGCAAAACTAGATCAAACTGGCAAAGGAATAAATAGTAAAAGATTTAAAAGGTAAAGTATGATGCGGAATGAAATAAAAAATATATCAAAAAACTGGCGGGTAAATCACTGGCTCTCAGCAACCAGTCTTGCGATAACTTTTAGCTAGCTGTGACATTTTTATTGTTGTTACCATTTTTTTGTTTCAAAATACCTCGTACATGTATTAAAGTAACACAAAATTTATTGGCGGCATTATTAGTGTTAAGAATTGTTTTCGGCGTTAAGAATTATTTCAATCACGTAAACGAAGACTTTTCTTGGTGATAAGTTGTCACCCGGACTCGTCTTGTACACGATTTGAGACACTTGGAAACTTTACATGCAAACCAACCGTTCGGAGAACAGATCTTTACTTTTATGCAGATTGTTGCATAAAAATTTTAGCTTTTATGTACCCCATACGAAACTTTAGGTAAAGGAAATCGTTGGAAACTTGATGAAGGCTACGAAAAAAGTCTTCACTTTGGCCCAAGTGTGCCAGAACATACGGAAAGGTCCGAAAGAATACCGCTGCAGCAAAGAGATTGAGAATCACTGGGTTAGACAATGACCTTAGACCATTACAGGGTTAGACAATGAGCTTATTTAAGCCTGGAGTTCACGCTCGGAAAAATTTTATTAGACGTTTTGTGTCTATGTGCTATATAAATGGTTAGTTGAAGACAAATCCAATTTGAGTGAGCTTCTTTTTAGATTACTTTTGAGAATGATTAGAACTTTAAATTATTATAATTACAACATTTATAAGAAAAACGGTGAACAACTGATAGAAGATTTGGTAAATTTAGTAGAAAATAAAGAATGGATTGAAGGTATATATGCAAATTACTACTTTCATGCTTACCCGGGTGATTTCATCATAGTTCCTTATCCTGGAATTATTGTTTCATTATTTTTCCCAAAAAGCCAGGCTTTCAAGTTCGAAACGCCTATCTAGATTTTCACAGAATACCTTCAAGCTGGAGTGACTTAGAAGATGTTGTAAACGATATTGAATTTCCTAAGTTTTGGCAAGAATTTTTGGCAGAACGAATAGGCGGTAAGAGTTTCAGCAATCGTTATATCATTGCCTGTGTTCTGCTGTGTTTTGAAATTGCAAGACGAGCATCCTTTGAAGAAAATTATCCGTTAACAAGAGAAATGACCCAAGCAGCAATCGATGTAGTGATGGAAGCTCCCATGGAGACTTATGGTGATCAAGTAAGATAAAAGTATGATATAAATCACGCATTTGACATTGTCCTTTTAAACACGGCAATATTTTTTTTGGTTGTATTTAAATAGAATTTAATAAGTAGTTCTATTTGATTAAGTAATCACCTCATAATTCCATAGGATGAAATAGACTGCTGTGGTTTTTAAACATTGATTAAATAAATTATACGAGTTAGAGGAAATTAAATATTAAATAACAAAATAAAATATTTAGAGGAGCACGTATATGTATATTTTTTTTCTAAAATCGTTTTTTTTTCCTCTTTTTAAGTTAACTTTAGCTACTTTGTTTAAAAGATACAGCGGCCACGCACAATTGAAGTTGTGCGTGTAATGACGTATATCGTTTAACCTCTGTTTCCTATTTGCAATCTATTTGACAATAACAATTTGGAAAACGTATTAACTTGACTGCAAATAAAACTAGATGAATTATAAATTGAAGTAAATTGTATAGCTGCTAAATGTGTTCAATGTTTTTTATAAAGCCTTAGTTCAATGCTCGTTATTGCAACGGCAATTTTAGTTCAAAGTCTGTTTTTTATATAGTATTATTAACTTGATCACAGCTGCCATAGAGAAACCGGCTTCACTTAAATATGATATTGCTATTAAAATATATACACGGAAAACTTTTACAGATTACAAATAAATACTGAGTGAAGCAGGAATGTAAATGCTTTGTAAAGTGAGGTCTGATGAAAGACCGATTAATTATTATTCACCTTCTAGAGATGTAAATTTTTGATGTTCATTTTTTAACACCAATAAAACTGAAATTAAGATTACTCTTTTTGTATTTTTTGGTCTTTCTTGTTAAACTTTATTCTTTGTTCACATCCCCTTTAACTCGCTTCTACAAAGTAACAAAAATAAATTAACTCATTACAAAACCAGTACTGTATTGCTGTGATTCTCTATCTTTGTAGGCGAGTAACACAAAAACTGCAATAGGTTTTGACATATTTAGGGTTCACTTCTGGCAAGGTCTTGCCGTGCAACAGAGGGCCGAGGTCCACAGTCCGGAAACCACCGCATTAGATCATTTGGCACAGTACGAGCACAATCACATGTTTAGGGTCTGTACAGAAAGGTTTACCTCATTTACTGTTGTCTGACATCTGTAGTCTACTTATCTTACTTTTAGTCATTTATTCATTATTTCTGTTTATTCTCATTCAAAGTTGTCAGCCAACGTCAGAGGCGTTATATTTAAGGCAACATTCAAACAATTATATCAGACTTCTCCCAGAGATGCCAAAATATTGCTGTTCGGTTAAAATCTTTCATTCGTTTATTTTTTTAGTTTTTATTAATTGGTATTACTGATATTTAGAGGAGCATTTGCAGAGACTGCCAATTACAGAGAAAAGTGTTTATACAATCCCTTAAAAGAATGACGAAAGAAAGTCTGTGAGGAGATGACAAAAGTAAATTTGTTAAATGAAAAAATGTAGCAACCTCTTGTTTTTTGTCTTCCGTCTCAATTTTTCTATTCTTAATATAAATCATTCGTCTTATATACCGGCACATTTGCAATACTAGATTAGTAAACCTTTGAAGTTTTTTGAAAATCTTGGACGCTGAAGCTACGCCATACTCAAGCTACACAAAAACTGTCAGAAGTAGTTATTTGTTCTTTCTTCTTTTGTAATTTTTCAGCTTTAAACGTCAGCATAACATTTATAATTGCAGACTTTAACAATTTAGAGAAAAAGCAAAGGGTTAACAATTTGTTTTTAAATATTATGCTTTTTTTACAATTGGTTCACATGGTTCTAACTTTTAAAAAGAATTTCAAGAATTTAAAAAAAAATCGAGCAAGAAAATTTTGAAAATTTAGTCTTGAATGAATAACACGAAATAGGCCTACATGGCGTTGAGTAAAGTAGCATAAATTGCATCAAAAATACGAGCATTATTATTCATGAATCAATCGGAAATTAAAACTAATCAAGAGAAATTTCGAAACCTTCGTTTTGGATAAATTGCATTAAAAAGTACCTTGAAGCAACATCGAAAAAAATCAATTCAAAAAATTGACAAAAATTCAATTTCGGACTAAGCGAAACAATATTAAGAAAGTGAAAAAAACTTAAGCATGGAAATAAACTTTTAGTTCAAAATTTATAAAAATAAAGGTGCGTAGATAAAAAATCATCTACAAGAGGGTGCAAAATTCTCTGCCAGACTCAGAAATCTCGTCAGTGACAGTTTGATCTTGAAAAAAAATATACCAGCTAAATAAAAAGATAAAAGTTAAATAAAAGAAAGTTAAAAGTTTATTGTAGGGTAAAAGAGTTGTTCGAAGAAAATCTAGAGGGACCAGGTCGAAAACAATATTACCAGAATTGGTACAAAGCTACAAAGCGGTAAATAGATTTGTGGAAAGTGGATAAAGACAATATTTTCTTTGAATTTTTTCTTTATTGATTTAATTTATATCTTTCTTTACTGATTTACTTTATAACAAATGTATTTATTTGTTATTACTTTTGTAACAACTTTTTTTCTGGTAATTGCACTGTAAAGAGAGCAATTTTTTTATTACAAAGAAAAAGGCAATAAACATACAAATTATCGCTCTATCCTATTCTAACACTGAAAATAGAGAGCAATCATTTTTTTACCGTTTTTCATTTTCAAGTGATTGGTGTTTTGTCTGTTTTAAAATCTGGAGTTTGAGATTTTTTGACTTTTAATTACTGTTATTGAAGTTTGTTGTGATGGGATGAATTTTCCTGTAACATTTTTAGTTTGTGCAGAATTAAGGTTAATACCTATAAATACAAACGGTCGTATGGCGAAATTAAGCCTGATCAAAATCGACTTTAAGCGTTTCTAGACCTATCGCCCCCTACAAATGCAAACGAGTTAAAACGTGTTGTTGGACTTTTTGCGTACTATGCACGGTGGATAGAAAATTTCTCAAAAAAAGCTGCACCCCTAATGAACTGTAAAACTTGCCCTTTAACAGACGAAGGCCTTAAATCTTTTATTCAACTAAAAAAGGACCTTGCTAACGCCAGTCTAGGAACTATTAGAGAAGATTTACCTTTTGAAGTTGAGACCAATGCCTCTGATTATGCAATTGCCGGTATCCTATCACAGAATGGAAGACCTGTAGCTTATTTCTCTAGACGATTAAATGCAACTGAAAGAAATTATCCGGTAGTAGAAAAAGAAGCTACTGCCTGTGTAGAGGCGATTCGAAAATGGTCTTGCTTTCTAAGAGGAAAGCATTTTTCACTTTACACAGATCAACGCTCTTTCTCTTTTATGTTCGACCGAAGTAGTCAAAGCAAAATTAAAAATAATAAAATTCTTTGTTGGAGAATTGAACTGAGTCAATATTCGTACGATATAAAGCACAAACCTGGAAACAGCAACGTAGCGCCGGACGTTCTCTCAAGAATAATATGTTCTACTATTCCTTCAAGAACAGACTGTTGGCTTTGCACAACAGTCTTGGTCATCCTGGTTTTGCTCGTATGTACCATTTCGTAAAATGTCGAAATTTACCTTTCACAAGCGAAGAAACTAAAGAAGTTTGTCGTCAATGACAAACGTGTGCAGAAATCAAGCCTCGTTTCTTTAAGCCTCCTCAAGGTCAACTTATAAAGGCCACTCAAACTTTTGAAAGGATTAGTATGAACTTCAAAGGACCGCTCAAAGGAAAGAACCCATATATGTTAGTAATAATTGACGAATTCAGCCGATTTCCGTTTGCTTTTTCATGCAGGAATATTAGTACAAAAACTGTAATGTGCTGTTTAGACAAACTTTTTTGCGTGTTTGGATTCCCATCTTACGTACACAGTGATCGCGGTAGCTTGTTCATGAGCCATGAACTGAAATCGTATTTAACAGCACGCGGTATCGCTTCAAGTCGTTCTACGCCATACCATACATGTTCAAACGGACAATGCGAACGCTGCGTTCAAACCGTGTGGCGTACCGTAAAACTTAAATTACACGAACGCTCGTTGTCTGAGGAAAGATGGGAAGACGTACTTCCCGAATCGCTCCACGCGATACGATCTCTTGTGTGCTTGGCAACTAATGAAACTCCGCATGATCGTATGTTTAAGTTTAATCGCAGATCTATGACTGGTGTTTCTATGCCCGCCTGGTTGTTAAAAGAAGCACCTGTGTACTTACGCAAATTCATTAGAAACAAAAGTGATCCGTTGTGTGAACGTGTTTATTTATTAGATGCAAATCCTTCGTATGCACATGTTCGTTTATCCAATAGGAATGAGACTACCGTTTCCACGAGTGATTTAGCACCAGTACCAGAAAATGCGTATTTTGAAAATAAAAACAATTCGTTAATAAGTTCCCCTGACGCCACTCCACCGGCCTTGCTAACGAATGGCGAGACTTCTAAAATGCCGTCAGTTGTGGTAGACCAGACCGACGGGACGCTACTAACTGCTGAAGCTGACCTTAACAACTTACCCACTCCGTCTGCTGATAAAACCTTTGATGTAGATGCAGTGCAGCCATCGGTAGTTATACCCCGGCGCTCTGAAAGAATAAGGCGTCACCCAGAAAGACTTCAAGCAGAAAAACTTGGGGAGTGGGTCAGATAACTATATAGGTCAAACAGTTTACAAAGTTCGCTCTCACACTCCTTTGACGTAATCTAATTTAATTTGTGTGTACTTGTGTTTGCATTTATTTATTTCTATATCTACTACTTAAATTGATTTACTGTCTGTGTTAGTGCTTGCATAATTTTTTAAAGTGGGGGTGAATGAGAAGATTTTAGTTGCGTTTCCCTGTTCATTCTACTTCGCAGTAATTGTTTTGTTTCTTTGCAGTAATTGTACACGTCATTGTACGCAGTAATTGTATGCTTTTCCCGAGGCCATCGCGGTTGCTTTGCGCGCCGATTTGGGTTTTGTTGTCTGCGTGGTTGCGTATAGTTTGAGACAACTGAAGCTTTAGTTTGTCTAGATCATTCGTGTAAAGTGGTTACTAGTTTAATGTTGTTTCCTTATTTGATTAAAGAATACGTTTATTTTTAAGTTTATTAAAACCTTAAGTATTTACTAACTTGTAAACTAGCGAGGTTTCCACAACTTGCAAGGAAAATTCTAGTCGCAAAAAACACATTAGGAACATATTTGTCAAACAAAGAATGGGTCCACCTATTTTTCATTTTTTGATGCCCAGACTCCGATTCCATGAGTTGATAAAACAATTGATTTTTGATCATATTGACAGTCGCCAAGTACCCAGCCAACAATGCTATGCAGGGCCCATGCGGGCCCTGCAAGGGCTGCCCGTACGGTAACCGTACCGATTTGGCCGCGGGCGCTGAAGTGGCCCCGCATGGGTTTACCGCACGAGTTTCATTTGGTTCAAACTATTTATGTAAAATGTTCATTTTTATAAATAATTAAAAATGTTAGCTTATTGGCATGTTTTAATTTTTGATTACGGCTTAAAATTGAAAGCCAGATTAAACCCGTGCGGTTAGCCCATGTGGGGCCACTACAGCGCCCGCGGCCAAATCGGTACGGTTACCGTACGGGCAGCCCTTGCAGGGCCCGCATGGGCCCTGCAGAGCATTGTTGGCTGGGTAAGAAGAGTATTGAATTAATTTTATTTGGTATCGGAGGTTTAGAATTCGTTTTTAGATAATTTTCAAAAGTGTAACATCCTTAATTTTGATCTAACTATTAATGAACAGTAAATTGCTTGGAAGTCATGCTGCGCTTTCATACAGAGTTTTAAAACCAGCGAGTTTGCTATCAAATTCTTGCTTTTGATGATGTCAAATAAGAATCTCTTGTGCAATGTATAACCATATTTGGGCAAGAATCCTTCATACAATCCTGGTCATAGCCTTCCTGCTGACGTTGCCTGTGAACAATAAACCTAGATTTGAAAAAAGGTTACAATGTAACCAAAGATCATTATTACAAACTTGGGCGTGGCTGAGCAGTTAAAATCTGAAAAAAACTACCATTGTTGACACTATGAAAAAAAGAGGGGTTCTTGATGTTAATACTAGTTTGAAGTTGAAGACGATGCACTTATCAGAAACATAAAAATTCTACGATAATTTTTACATGATTTTAAAGACAAGACAAGACAAAGTTTATTTGGCTCAATCAAACAGTATAATTTAAAGCATAATACACTCAAGTTAATAGAAGGTTGGTGAACCAGACGAAACAGATAATAAATTTGGCCGTTAGACTAATGTGGACAACGAAAAGACCATTAAATGGTCATCAAGTCAAAACTGCGCTGTTATAATAAAAATTAATCTGCAATTTATAATCATTAACAATACCAAGTAAAGAGACACACAATAAATCTCACAGACAAAATATTTTTTCTATACAAAAAAATTAAAATGTTGTTAGATTAATTACTCTTTGAAGAACCCAAATATCTAGTGTGACTAACAATAATTTTTTTCAGTTTTTTACAAAACAATTGATAAAAAGCATTTTTAGATCTAAAGAAACTTCATTTTAAATCTTAACTCTATTAAAAATGCAAGAAAATTAACCATACAATAAATTTTATCTTTGTAAAAAGAAACTTTTATTTGAAATCGACTTAGTAACATGTGTGTGATGACTTCCAGCACACTTAATATGTTGTTCAAAGATTCGTGGAAGATTGTGGTGATAGTACAGAGTCGTGTGCAAAAAGTTTAGACCATCTATCAAAAATTTTATTTTTTTTGATTTCCAACACTGTAATGTCACCTGGCTTGTTTTGGATTACATCATTTTATCCCTTTACTGCATAACGTGTCATATATGATACACTCAAATTAACAATTATTTTTCATTAAAAAAAATTTTGCTTTTGTATCAAAGAAAATGCAATATTTTCTTATTTAAAACTTTTTAGTTTTGAAATAAAGTTCAAAATAATTTTTAAATTTAATTTTATGTTTGAGAAAATGTTTTTCAGCGACCGTTACTTTTGATAAAAATAAATTTAAAATTTTTTAAAGTTTTCATGTAAATTTCCCGCTGAAAAAATTATATTGTAGTTATTACTTTGTAATTAATTATTAGAAATCTTATTTTGAAATTTTTAATGTAAATTGACCAAATTACACGTATAAATATGGTTGTATCAAAAATGATAGAACATGTGGTAAATTACTCGTATGTCTTGCAATATGAAACTCAAAATGCTATTTGACCTGGAAACAGGAAACCAAAAAATACTAGACCAATTTTAAAGTTATACATAGCAAATCAATTTAATTTATTTGTATTTGACAGAATAGCTCGTTTTTGTGACACTCTGACTATGGAGCAGGAGGATGCGAGTTCGATAGACAGTCTATCCAAATAGTTTTTGTTCTTCATTTAGAAAAGACTCTTTACGGAAAATTTTTCAATGGAGTCTTTTGGCTTATACAATTTTGCATCCGCTTGAAAAAAGAAAGTAACAGCTTCTTGGCTTCTACAGTCATATGAAAGAAATTAAATCAAAACGTATGATAAAAACAGTGTTAGATAATCTTTTTTATCAAATAAAAACTTTATCAAGAAAAAAACCTATTTCATGCAGAATGTCTCAGTATGGCTTATCAGAAGAAACTTGGAAGCATTAGCTTTTCTGCTCTGGTATAGATCTAATGAGGTTCCTGTAATAAAATTATGAGCGCATCAAGCAGTTAAACAAGATGATGAAGAATTCGTTTTGCTTGGAATATAACGTTAGGTGTTCAACCTGATCATGGTGCAACATTAGAACTTGTTGACAATGTTCACTGATAGTTTTCCTGTTTTGCAAAAGACGTTTTTCTATTAGAAGGCAGTGTCTGAAATAGCGGATAGGTAGATACTCTTCAGTTTTGACAGAATCGGTTTCTGTTTGTCTTCAAAACAGCAAAAACTTTTTTTTACTATTGCTTGGACTTCCAGATAGCATCACCTTACGGCTCATCGGCAAATTTTCTAGAAACTGAGAAAATCTGAGAAGGTCATAAGCGTAAAACAAGAAGACTATTCACCAAAACAAAGCAACTGTTTCTTGACCTTAAAAAAGCATTTGATACTGTAAATCACCAAATTTTGATTGCAAAATTGAAAAAATATGGCATCCATGGATTGCCACTACAGCTCCTTAAAAGCTATTTAAATAACAGACTACAGTTTACAGTTGTAAACTACACTAAATCAAAATTCAATCATGTAACTTGTGGTGTACCACAGGGCTCTACTCTTGGACCCTTACTATTTTTATTATACATCAATGACATGCCTCTAGTATCCAATTTTAATACGAAATTGTTTGCAGATGACACAGTTCTCACACTGACAAACTCTTGTCCAAAACTGTTGAATAAAAATGTCAACTCTGAACTGGTCAAAATTGATGAATGGTTGAAACTAAACAAATTATCATTAAATACTAATAAAACAAAATTTATGGTATTAACCAAACAAAGATCAGGCTGGCATTTTGATATTAGAATAGGAAAGACAAATATAGAACAAGTAAATGAAATAAAATATTTGGGTGTAATTTTTAATGATAAGCTTTCTTGGAAGTCTCATATACAACATGTTTGCTCTAAGCTCTCCAATGGTTCCTGGGCACTGCTCTAAACTGAGGAATTACGTTGACACTACAACACTAAAAACAGTAAACAATGTTTTGCTTTAATAAAAATTCAGCAAAAAATGAGTCCCAAACTATTGTAAGTATAACCCAAAAACATCATTATAAAACAAGACTGGCAGCGCAACAAAATTACTTTCAACCTAGAAAGAGAACAGAATTAGGTAAAAAGACATTTTCTTACATTGGACCTAAAATTTGGCAAGAAGTACCTTTCGAATTAAAGTCGCTTTCTTATAATCAATTTAAGAAGAAATTTAAACTTTTTTTAACTTGTCAATATTAAATAAGATGCCACAACAGTTTGATGAAGTCAGCTGGCACATGGAAATTTATTTAATAACAACTAATATTGCTATTTAATCTTCATTGTTTTTCTAAATGTACTGTGTTTTTGTAAGTGTACTGCTGTGTTTTTCTGATAAAAAAAAAAAAAAAAAAAAATTTTTTTTTGTCCCACTATTTAGAGGGAGGCAGTTGACTAGAAGACCGTATGGTCATTTCGCTGCCTTCCTGTGCTTTTGAAAACTTTTTTTCACATATATTGGTGTATTTTTCGTTTTGAAGCACAAAACAAATAAATAGATTGATTGATTGATTGATTGAACTCTTGGTAGAAAAACATTGGAAAAATGCTTCTTTTTTGTCAACTGTATAAGCTTGCTCAGATGAAAATTGGCATTTTCTTGAATGAAAAATTCCATGTCAATGTTGTAATATGCATTTTTATTATCACCGCCTCTATTTCTCCTTCTAACTTGCGGGAAAGGTTGGGGCATCCTCTTTAGGCCAACTGTCAAAAGATTATCCCAACTTACTTTCAGAGATCTTAACACATGTATATTGCTGCCAGATGAAATTTTTTATTTGATTTTTTAGTTTTTATTTAGAGGTAGGGTTGAAATTTAAAGATATTTAATAAAATGGTCAAGCCAAGAACAGATAAGTGCCATCAAAAGTTTTTACCAAAAAACAAAACAAATTCAAGTAGGTTTCGAACTGTAACCAAGTCGATCATGTCACTCTAAATACAGCGCTAATATCCATCTACCCCATCCTGATGACTGTTTTTATTCTAGTTTTACTTTTGTACACAACGTTTGAAAAATTGTACAAAACATTTCTTTAATAAACTCTAACTTTTCTTTTGAAATTTTTTTGCAAAATCTTCTTGAAGCACATTTTGTATCATATATGATATAACCATAAAATTACCCTATTTTTTATTTTTTTTCCAATTTTCAGTAAATTAACATTGATTTAGATGCATTTAATGATTTTTAAGCTTAATTTAAATTTTTTTGTTTAAATCTAAAAATTCATGCAGTAAAGGATTATGGCATCAGTCTAGCTAGATGTGTTTAGCAATACAATACTCAGTGCGAGTTTGATTAAGAAATATTTGAGTCGTTTCTTTAAAAGATTTATAGGTTTTGAGAGTCAAAAATGGGCAAAGTAAAAGGTTTGCTTGAAACTAAGAAAGCCCAAGTTGTAATTTTGCACAATGAAGAGCTTTCTCAAAAGTAGATACAAAAAAGAGTTATGTAGCAAAACGGCTGTTCATCAAGCAATTTGTAGATTTCAAAATTTTGGACTTTTTACTATGACAAGAAAAACAAGCTCTCGTAATAACAACTTGATTCGGAGAATAGCTTTTGGGTCTCCAACCAGTTCCTGAAAAAAAAATACGCGCGGCACTGCTTCTTAAATGCACAGATGTTCATTGTACAACTGTTAGTAGGCGTCTTGTTCATAATTTCAACCTGAAAGCGTTTAAACCTGCGAAAAAATCTCGCTTAGCCATATCCATGAAAGCGAAAAGGTTGCCTTTGCCAAGCAATATAAAGACTTTTCTCGGATGGATGAACAAGGTATAGTAAAATCCTTTTGTCAGATCAATTCACAAACCAGCAGTTTGCACAGAGAAAACGAACAGTTCGTAGGCCTATTGGAACACGATTTAATGACTGCTACACAAAAACTACGGTAAAGCATCCTCCCAGTTTCATGATCTGGAGGGCTATGTCCAGTAATGGCACAGCTGTTTTTTTATTTTTATCAATCGAAACAACAATAATTACGGCATCAACTAACGCAAAATGTTGGATAACAAGCTCGAAATTCACATGGCTATTCATAAATACCATATGTTCATGCAAGGCGGTGCTCCCTGTTACAGCTCAAAGTAAGTAAGTGATTTCTTTAAGAAAAAATATATCAAAACGTTGGATTGGCCTGGTAACAGCCAAGATCTCAGTCCAATTGAGATTTTGTGGGCAATATTGAAAGACAAAGTGGCAGATGAACATTCCACAAGTGCTAAAGAGCTGGAAATGGCAATAAAACCCATATGGGCTAAAAAAATTACAGCTGAATACTGCACACACCTGCTGCACAGCATGCCTGGTCGTCGGCAAGCTGTTATCAAAAACGAAGGTGGATATATTCCAAATATTAGATTCTTACACAAAGACGGGTTAATATAACTCACTTTTAGGTTGATAAGCTTACTTTTTGACATTCGATGTTATTTTCAATATATGGCTATTTTATTGAAGTACTTTGAATAAACGAACTATAACATAAATAGAACAAAATTGATTTATTGCATATTTTAGATAAAAATGCCAGGTGGTCTTAAAGTTTTGTACACGACTGTAGTTTTGGGCTTGTACACTATTCCTGAACAGTCACGTTTAATACTCAAGCAGTACAGAATTGTATGCCAACATGTGGCAATCCTATTTATCTTGATGATGTTCTTTTACTGCCATTAATTTTTGTTGGAATTTTTTTCCCTTTTCATCACTGACAGCATCCATATTATTTCGGAAATTTGTCCAAAGGATTGAACAGGAAGTGCGCTTGAATTTTCATTTTGCATCTCAAATTATGAAATGATGAAAGTATGTTGCCTACTAGATCTTCATAATTCCCTATTTTTGTTTCCAAGGAAATTTTATATCACTTCCACAAAAGACAACCATGCTGTCTTCTCATATCATTCATTGTTCGGACAAAAGCTTCATTGAACAGAAGAGTATGGATCTGTGGATCATAGGTTATCTCGTAGGTTAGACCAGGAAAGTACATAGAAGACGCTAGAAACACTCATCATCCAAACGTAATACTTTAACACACCGTTTTACTGTTAAACGGTGCAATCGCGAAACGAAATTTACCCAAGTTTCGCTTGCGATACACATGTATAAATTCACTTTTTAAAACGACAGCACCAATTAATCATTAGATCGCTACAACACTGAATGACTGAACCACTGGATCACTAAATGACTGAATAACTATAAATTTACAAAGATTTTAATTTATAGCGTGCTTGCCTCATGTAAGCGAACCAATCAAATTTCATTAGAATCACTGCACAAGGTCTGCCGAAATGCACGATTATTTTACACAGGAAACACCGCAATATAACACAGACCGTAAACAATAGAATCAATTAAGAGAATTCTTAAAAGATTTTTTTACAATTATTTAACTTTTCGATCCCAGACAAACTTTATCAAATTAACTTGCGAGTTTTATTTCATTTTTTTTAAATGATTTTAACACTCGTATATTCTAATATTTTAAAGTAAGTTTTATTGCACAAGTTACATAACAATTTCTGCACTTAATCAAATGATTATTATCTGTGACTTCATAAAAGGTTTTGTCTGACTGCTAAAATTAGCACAATAATTAATCTATAAATTCTTGGTTGTTCAGGTATATTCGATTTTTATTTGAAAATTTTGGCTTATATATATGCATAGTGTTATAATTATTTAACAAAGCACAAATATTAAAAAAAACATTTCATCAAAATAGTCCTAACAGACTGTTTTTTTGTTGCGCGGCTTATCAGGGGAGGCAACATTTTATTACAACAGAATTCTATATTACTTTCAGTATTACATTCAATGTAGATTTTTATCATTTTCAATCAAACATTCACACCAGAGAAAATTGTGCAGATTTATCACTTTAATCGTAATGTTTAGTTTAGGATTACAATGAAAAATAGGCATAAAATAATTATGCAATTACCAAAAACAAGCAATCTGCCGCCCTTTGGCACTTTTAATCAATTTTTTTCTTTTTCTACTATTTTTTACGATTAACACTAAAAGTACCGAACGGTCATTTTTACCGATTTTCAAGTAAATAGTGTTTTGTTTGTTTTAAAATCGTAAGTTTGAGCCTCTTCTACATTTTAAGCATTTTTATTGAAGTTCATAGTGATGGGATAATTTTTTGTAACCTTTTTAGCTTATGTAGAATTGAGTTTAATACCTATAAATATCAAATGGTTATTTTTTACTGTTGTGGCATTTTGTACGCTATTGCTATACGGTTAGCTTCTATCACCTTCTTTTTCTCTTTAACGGTTGTACAAATTGCTTAAGAAAAAGGTCAAACCTTATAAAAACAAAAAAACTTTTTGTTTCTTGCTGAAACCCTTTTCGCTAAAAAACAGAAACTTGGTAGGCAGTTTTGTGACATTTAGGTCAGATTGGGTAGAAAATAAAACAGACAATAAAGTTTTTGTAGCAATAAACAATAAAACGATAGTGCAACGATAGAGTTTTTTGAGCAATAGACCATAGAACAATACCAACAAAGCAGCAGTAGCGCATAAATCTATAACGCTATAGAATCACGAAATTGTGTTGGGCTACATATTAATGCTGTAGAAGAAAGTGCTGCCAGATTTACCATGACACTGGAAGAACTTTAATGTTTTATTGGAGCTTGCAGAAGGACCTTTAGTTGCAAAAATACTTCAGTATATATTTGTGGAACAAAAGATAGAATCAGCTTATTTTTTATCATTTGATGGCGAAACACGTTTTCCAAAAGTTCATGAAACACTTAAGGCTCGTTCATATCGACAGTCGCAAGAAGAAAAATTAGATAAACCTTTCTTGATTTCAGAGGTTTATAATTTATTTATAGATCATTTTTAAAACTATTACAACTTTAACTTTGTTTTTACAATTGTTGAGCAGTTATTTTCTTGTTAGTCACGCTGCCTTTTCATATAATACTTGGCTTCAAAACGAGATAAATTTGGTTTTCATTCTTACTTTCTGTTGATGCCAACTATTAATATCTTTGCAATGGTAACCGATATTGGACAAGAAACCTATACGCAATCCTGTTCATATTCTTCCTGCTGATATGTGTCTGTGGCAGATGAACCCAGTTGTCACAGACTTTGTTCGGGAATTCTAAAGGACCAGTTGAGCTTGGTAACCCGATTACCTGCGCTGAAACAAAGCTGTGTCTAAATTTTATTTTATTCCGGCTCAAGAAGTAGTCTTGCTATGAACCTGAAGCTTTTGTGCAGTTGGTTTAACGGAAGCTCGGATTGGTTTCGTTGAAGACTCTTTTTCACAACAAACAGAGACTACTGTCTCTAATAAGAACGAATGTATTACAAAAATCACGACCGACGAAATTCTATTTCACGCTTTGTCAAACTGCAAAGCGAAATCAACCCTATAACTTGATTCAATCAACACAAATAATTCTACCTCTGTAGAACACAACTCCAAAACACTGGCGCAAAATAAATTCAACACTCAAGGCAACACTTTTTTGCTTTAGGCGTCTCTCTCGCCCTATCATTCGCTACGCCGTCTATTTTATTCGTCTCTGTTTATCTCTTTACGCATCGCCTTTATATAGATAAAAGTCACGTGCCGACGAAAATTCTAGTATAAGCGGGATTTAACTAGGACTGCCCAGAGATATCGCTATGCTCGAATGCTCCAGAACATTCCAAAATTATCGAGCTATAGTGGCGCTCGGGCAAAACATATTACGTCATTACTGTTGGTGAGAAGAAAAGAGAGAAAGATACATGCATCGCTCAATAGAAAGCGTATCAAACGTTATATTACGTAATACAAGAGCAACGCTCAAAGAGACGCGATTATTATCTTATAATAAAACTACGAATTACTTTTAACAGGGATAAACTACATTGTTATGATTAAAATTATTAGTAATGAAGTGTGATACCAGTTTTGAAAAAAGGTTACAATGTAACCCAAAGCAATTATTTTACAATGTTGGGTTTACAAAAAAAAATATCTTAAAAAATATTATTGTAACTACCATACGAAAACAAAAGAGGTTCTTGATGTTAACATTATTACGAATATGAAGACTCTGCATTTATCAGCAACATATATATTACCCTTAGATTGTATACTTACCGTTTGCAAAGTTGAGGAAACTAAAATTGTTTATCTTCTCAGTTCCATGCACAACTACAGTCATATTGGTAAAGAGCAATGCAAAAAGTTATCAAAAACAGTAAAGTACTGCAATGGAACCAAAACAGAACTTGATGTTCTTTGCCAAACTTATGGTGATATTCATGACGAAAGGTAGTATACATACAAAAGTGTTACTCGAGATGACCAGTGGCAGCCTTTTTCAAAGTCTTTCATTTAGCGGGCATCACTGCTTATATTGTTTACAAAAAGGTGACAAAGTACAAAATATCTCGTCCGCACTTTCTCTCGGAACCTATCAATGATTTATACCCAAAAAGAAAAATCGTAAATGTATTAAGCATAAAGCCTTCCACCAATCAGACAAAAAATCAATGCGGAAATCAGACAATAAACCAATACCAAGTAGAAGTATGCAAAAACAAATCCTTTGTTTATGCGTTGTGTGGATAAAAGTGCTTTGCGGCTAGAATAGTAAATCATACATTTGTACAGTCAGATGGTGACATGTATATTTTTTAATACATGTTCTACTATACCTAGTTGCGGTGCACATAATATTTCTAAAGTTACAAAGGCAAAATGCTGATTGTATAAACTGATAAATCACAACACAATCAATCGGGTGAGTAATGATTGTAACAAAACAAAAAGCGTATCGTTTCTTATATATTTAGATATATTGAAACAAGTCAACAAATTTTATAGTCAGTGTAGAAATGCGCAAGATTTGATCCAAATTTTGAATTGAAATACCAAACGAATAACAAGCACAATAGCGCGTTGCATACATATGCAAAAACGTTTTTTACGGACACCCGTCAAAAGTTACATTTGATTCTTCTAAGTTGAGAAAACTATTGATACTTACAGGATTGCGAACTCGAACTTAAACTTGAAAAATAAAAATTGCTGAACTGGAACTCAAAAAATATATAATTAAATTTGAATTCATTAACTGAAAAGTTTTAAAAAAAAAAGGAATGATATTTTGGATTTGGAATCTTTTGATAATAAATTATTTAATTTCAAAAGCAACTGAGTTGTATTTGACTTAGGAAATATTCGTCAGCGTGGTCGAATTGTTAAAGCGCCGGAATTGTCAGTGACATGGTCTCGGTTCAAAACCTACTCGCGTTGTTTTGTTGTTTTCTTGGGAAAAACACTTAACCGTACTTTTTCCTGCTTGATGGTCTTGACAAGCAGTTCTAAACTTCAATCATATCTCCATTGAATTACAAGCGGACAGCAATATCTTGGCATCTCCGGAAGCAGGTCGCGTTAATTGCTTACCCTATGTATTAGTACCTCCGTTGCTTTCCTGAGAGTCAGAAGGATAAATATGGAGATGAAATAAAAAAGTCAAAATTTTTCGGGCAGCGACAGAAAAACATTTGGGCAACAAAAAATTTTTGAGCACAGAAAATTAACTACTTTTGCAGGACAAAGTTTTCAAAATTAGAAAAATTATTACACATTGAAGTGAAGATTTTGTGCAGAAATCACAACTTTTTTGTGATAAAAACAAAAAATCTGGGACAGATTCAAAATGAAAATCATTTTTTTGGTCTTCACTCTAAATTTGTCATAAATTTTTTTCTTATTTCTGTAAAGTACTAAAGATCATGATTCGAGCAAATTCAAAAAATTTGGGTAAAATTATATTGCCCTCTCCCCAATATTTTTCGGCTAGTACGCCAATATAATAACCTGTTTTATTATTATTTTTTTGTTAATCTCTTTGTGGTAGATTTCCAATTTCTTAAAGTTATGTGTTGATAGGCTTAATCGAGGTTTTGATTTTTTCAGCATCAAAAAGAACTCGTACTCGAACTTAAACTCAAAAAATTGAAAATTAAAGAACTCGAACTCGAACTCGGACTTGCAAATTTTTTGTGAAGTCAAACTCAAATTTTAACTGGAATAAAAAATTGATCAAGTTTGCAACTCTGCATACTTCTAAAGTTAAATTTTATAAAATTTATCTTCACTTAACTTTCAAAAGTAGAAAGTCCGTTTCTAATAAACTATTAAAAGAAAAGACCTTTTACAAATTTTTTATTGCTTTTGTGCAATCTCAATAGACATTACAATGCAGTTCATCGATTTTTTGTTAAAAATTTTATCTCTCCTTTTCTAATAACTGGGTTCTTAACAAGCTATATGTAATTAAATAAAACTTGTTGTAAAAAATTCAAGCTTGAATACAAACAAACGCCCGAAAAAGACTAAAAGCTTTATGTTAATAATAATGTTATGTTTTTCTGTTCTTGAAAAGTCTTTTTACTTTACATTCTTCCCATTTTCAATATAAAGATTCATCGTTATATTAACACTTAGAAAAACTTGAAAAACCAATTAAGAAATTTTAACCGAACAACAATAGTTTCGTATATTCAAAAACAGATGTGGTTAATCGTTTGACAATTGCCACAAGTGCAACACTTTTATGGCGCTGTTTCGCGCCTCAAAAAAACAAATACGAGACCTGCTTATACATTGCATAAAAAAATTTGCAACAGTTGTGAGATTTTTCAAATTTATTTGAAGTAATTTAATTCATAAATATTTCAAAAGTTTAAGAGAAACCCACCCAATTTCTATCTAGGTTAAAATTGAATGTTCTGCACATATATTTTTGTATTAGGATTGCAAAATTATAATGTCTTAACAAAAGGTTTAGTATAGCAAATATCAAAAAACTCTATCAACCGAATTCTTGTAAATTATAGTGAAAAACATTTTGTTGTATAACTTATATTAACAAAATTTTCTTAATTGTATCAAAACTTTATCTTTTTCACTAGCATAATAACATCGGAGGCGCTTTACTGTTGACGATACTAAAATACTTCAAACGATTTGGTATCCGGTTAGAACTTCTTGTTTGTTTATATATGCTCACTCCCAATACCGACAAAAAAAGATGACATCCAGTTGAGATTTTTTGTTTTTTTCCTGTGTTTATACCTATTATTACTTGTATTTAGAACTGTTTGTCAAAAGGCTTGATAAGAAGAGTTCTTTTTCACAGAATCAACAACAAGAAAAAGGGGTGGAATAAAACCATGATATATTTTGTAAAAATTGTAGTCTAAAAAATGCTATTTAATAAAATCTACAATTTGAAATAACTAATGAAAAATGAAGTAATCTTTAACTACTATTGGATATTTTAGGTTAATCGCTTGATTGAGATGTTTTGTGCAGAAGGGTGGAATGCCCGAGAAGATGCCTATAATAAAATCATGGGAATCAGTAATTCCAATTCATCATCTTCGTCTGATGAAGAAGACCTACCTGAAATGTTTAGCAATATTAATATTTAAGATAACGTTATTCTATAGTCGAAAAACATAAGAATAATTACTTTATTGCATTTAAAAAATTAACTTTTGTACTTAGCAACATTTTATGTAATCCTTTTTAATAAATTTTCAAATTTCATGTCTTTCTATCATAATTGATTTAATTTGCTGTTTTAAATAAAACTTTTAGTTCAATTTTATGTCTAATTGTTGTGCTTTTTGTAATTATATAATGTATGTGGTATTATTAAGTGCTAGCTAGTACGTATAAATGTAGTGTGATCCAGCACCCGAAACGTCAATTATGTTTCGTTGATTTCATACAAAGAAATAAAATTATTATGTTCTATTAGAAGTCATCAACCGGTTTCTGTTTGCAAAATTTTTCGGCACTATGGCCAAGCGGGAAAAAGCGCCGTACTGCAATCGACAAAGTCCTGGTTCAAAACCTATTCATTCTGTTGTATCTTTAGTAAAAACAATTTACGAAAATTACTTCTACTTAACAATTTAGCAAACTGCTCTGAATTCCAATCATATTTTTAACTAAAACTAAAAATGACAGCAATCTTTCCTATAAACTACTACCTTACCGTGGTAGGAAAGTTTGCGTGTCTCGGTAATCGGTAAAGCTGTATTGGCCGGAAATTTTACTTCTCCTGTTAGGAATGTCCATGCCAAAGTGGTTTGCAGATAGAGACCAGACAAAATGTAGTTCACAAGATGGTAACTTCAAACTTGGGCAGACTGTGCTCAAAAGCTGTGGCAAGCAAGCAGTCTAGGAGTGGGAAATTTCTTATACAAAAACCCCCTCGCAGTAGGGCTACATTGCAAAAAATCAGGATATGTCATCTCGAACGTATTTTCATGCTGTCTCGGGCGTTGCGCAGATTAAAAAAGTCCGCGTTCAGGTACTTGGCAGAGGTATCTGTTCAAAAAGTACTTTTCTAAATCAGTCAACCTCATCAAGGTTAGAATACTGGTGGTTAATATTCAACTACTACAAATTGGCTCATTTCTGCTTCCTGTCTGATCTCTATTGGGTGTAGCTCTTACTTTATCTGGTGAGAAAAGACCCGTCTCTGGCTTTTCGGGACAGTCAATTTTTCAGTTTACTCACAAACTGGATGATCAAATTGCTGCTTCTTGGGGGCGACACACACCCAAATCCTGCACCACAAACACACAAATGGGTTTGTGACATTTGTCTCAAACCTGTCACTAAATATCAAACATCTATTTTATGCAATTACACAAAGTACTGGGTGCATTTAAAATGCTTTCAAATCACAACAAAGGACTACAACAACTCATGGTACTGCATATTTTACAGAACGTTTAAGCACAGAACACAAACTAACTCAACATCATCAAAGAACTTTCTCAAAGTCCTGCAACTTAATGCAAATGGAATTTGCAACAAAACAGATAAAATACAACTACTCATTGAAAATACACAAGCAGATCTAAAAACAATGCAAGAGACAAAAGTCAATAAATCTCACAAAATACCAAACATTTCTCAGTTCACACCTATCAGAACAGACCGCACTCACAAACAAGGAGGAGGTCTCCTAACCTACATTAAAAACAACAACAGTTTCTCTCAACTTAATACATTAAACACTTTTCCCATTGAATTACAAATTGTCAAAATCCATCTTTCAACATCAGAGTAATTACATATCGCAAACATGAATTGTATATTCTACCCAAACATTCCATCCAGCTACTACAAACAGAAGAAGACTCAATTATATTCAGCACGCTTATAACCATAACAAATCTTCCAAACACAATCATCACAGCAGATGTCAATGCTCACTCACTATGGTATTTGCCAACCGAATATCATTGAGGCAGTGGTGGATATTGGGTAAAGCGAATGAGGCAGTTGCCTTGGGCCCCCCCTTTTTGAAAATACGCATATAGCTTCATTTTGCTGTATATTTTTTTAATGATCACTATGAAATTGTTACAAAGTGTAGAAAATCTCAGAACAAATTCAACTTACACCTTTTTTTTAGAAATCACAGTGAAGTTGGGACGAAAAGTGGGAAACACGAGATCGATTCGAAGTGAAGACCTTTTTTTTAGAGATCACGATGATTTTAGGAGAAAAATGGGGAAATACGAGATCAAAGACCTTTTTTTTAGAGAACACCAATTTTTGGGAATCCTGATTTGGATTTTGCCTCGAGGTCCTAATTTTAAATACCCGTCACTGCATAGAGAAAAACTGATCGAAGACATCCTGCTAAACTTTAATCACACTACACTAAACACAAACACTTAAACATGCTTACCACCCGATCAAACACAACAGCCTACTTCACCAGACATCACTACTGCTTCAGCAGACTTGCATGACTGCACTAGCTGGCAGACCATCCACTCCCTCCCATCTGATCACTTACCTTTACTCACAACCCTCATTATACATTACAAAACCAAAACAACTCACTCTCACTTCACTAAAACAATAACAAACTACCAAAAGGCCGATTGGACGTCATTTAAATAAAATGTTGAGAATCTCATCTCCTGCAGACCCCACAGCACAAATGTTCATGAGGCAAACAAATACTTTATCATGGTAATTTTGGATGCTTACAGACTCTCTTTATCTCTAAAGGAAATCGCAACAGCACAAATCATACTCATTTCCCTATGCATATCCGCAAGTTTATTTATCACAACCATACTCAACCATACTCACAAACAAAACAGATCATACCCACAGATCATTACTCTTAATAATCACATAAACAAACAAATACATGAACACAAACAAACACTTGGAAACAACATCTTGACAAAATTGATCACAAACACAATCCACACTTCTTGTGGGGCACCATAGCAAAGCTATCCAACAAAAAACAACCTACACAACAGAGCAGAAGCATTCGCTTCGGAACTAAAACAGCCATCACTGACATAGACAAAGCAAAAGCATTTGATAAAAAATTCGCAAACGTCACTCCATATAGCACAAACAAAATCAACAGGCACATCAACCATACAATCAAGACTCTTTCCACAGGAGAAATACGACTTACTACTACACAAGTGCAATTAGCCATCTTAAACAGTACAAACAACAATTTCACTGGACCTGATGGCATAAACATCAGACACCTCAAACACATAGGGCCATTTGCCATCTTTTACCTCACAAATATGTACAGCACTGCGTTAAACACTAACACAATACCCCATCTTTGGAAACGTGCAACAATCATTTTCATTCCCAAACCAAATAAAGACCACAATATTGGCACAAACTACCGACCCATATCACTTTTATCACCCACTGCCAAAAACTAGAGAAAGCACTATTACCATGCATAACAAAAAACATTCCAGCAATTTCTCATCAACATGAATTTAAACATAAACACTCAACACACACACTGCTTTGCACAACATCTGCCACCAAATCACAAAAGGTTTCAACAATCCAAAGCCTCCACAACGCACTGTAGCTGTAGCTTTGGACATGAGCAAGGCATTTGATACAGTAAACATACACAAACTTATACACCAGCTCACACTAACAAACATTCCTAACATCATCATCAAGTTTATATCAAAGTACATAAAAGGACGACAAGCATGCACGCAATACAATGGCACACTCTCAAAACTCAAACGAATCGACACCGGAGTACCACAAGGTGAAGTTCTGTTTCCAATATTATTTAACCTTTACATCTCTAACATTCCACTTTCCCCAAAAGACGTACAAATCACAACATATGCTGATGACATAACAATCACTGCATCTCACACCAAACATTGTAAAGACCAACAACTCATTCAACTATATTTCCATAAAATATATAAATGGATCACCACCAATAATTTTTATATAAATACAGACAAGACTACTACCACAGTTTTTACACCAGACCCAACTGAATATAGCACAACTCTATCACTTAAATTAAACAATCAAACATTACCAACTACAAGACATCCCAAAATTCTTGGAATCACTCTAGATCCAAAACCAACATTTTCACAACATATTAACCTCACCATCACTAAAACAAAACAAACGCTTAACATTCTGAAAGCACTCACTTCTACCAAATGGGGTAAACAAAAGGAATTAATGGTCTCCATATTCAAAGTTATCACTCGCCCAATTTTGAAATACGCAAACACCATATGGAGCCCTATCATATCAAACACCAACATCAAAAAACTGCAAACCTTTCAAAACACAGCTTTGCGAATCGCTACTGGCTGCACACGAGATACAAACACTCAACATCTACACGACAAAACTAAAGTCCTTCCAATGGACACCCATCTCAAACTTCATGCTACTCAACTTAAACAACTGACTCAAACACAAACACACTCTTTACATGATCTTAATGCATACTTAAATCCGCCCAGATATATGAAAACTGCAATCTATCATAACAATGAGCAAACTAACATCATTATTTCAAAACCATGCATAACACCTGAGGAATGTAGAGAAAACCTCAAACACATTCACACTAACATCACTTTACAATATCTCAGTTATAAAAAAAACAACAAATTACCAACACCACACCACATGATATTTATTTATCAGAACAAAAATTACAACTTTATATGCGTACAAAACTGGCACAGCTAAGAGCCAACAAATCACCACTCTTATAAAGTTACCTACATACAGTGAACTCTGAAGTTTACATGTCACAATGCTCATTATGCTTGTCTCACACACATGACACTAACACTTCTTTAACTGCAGTCAACTGCCAACACAACACAACACCAAGTCTGTGGAAAATGCCTTTAGAAGCAGAGAGGTAAATCAAGAGTGGGAATCTAGATTGGCTTTTTTAAGAGATTAAGGGATATCTACTCCAAGATATCCTTGCAGGGGCAACAACCACAACAACAACATGACAGCAATATCTCAGCAACTTCGAAAGCAAGTTGGGGTAATTTCTAGACAGTTGTTCTGAATATAACACTTGCGACATTTTTCTTCAAATCAGGAAAATAAATAGAGATGAAAATAAAATAAAAAAAAAATGTTACCACTACCGATGGCTTCATATTGCAGTTGATAAAATCAAAATTAATAAAATGCCTTATTTAAATGTACAAACTGTTGTATTTATAACATCAAACGTATTTTTTATGATTAGACTTCGAATGAAAAACCTATAAATAAGCCATGTAGAAATTGTTTGTATTACTACAAAATTATTTAGTTTTAAAAATTATTTTTTAATTGAGTATATTACAGGGTTGACGGTTATCGCACAATATACCACACGATCGACACAGTTAAGGTTCAATTCTTACTCAAACCATTTTATCATGTCTATGGAAAGAAAACGTTACGGGATTTTCTTTTGCATAGCGGTTTTAACAAGACGCTTTAAATTTCAGTCTGATACTGATTATAAAGTTACAACCAGACAGCAACAAATTGAAATCGCAAAAAATGCCCCCTATGCTTTTCTGTGAGTCTAAAAACTAACTAAAATAGTGTTGATGATTACACTGACATCAATGTATAGCAGAATAAATTCAAGAGATTTTATGTTTTGTGTTTCAGTTTGAAATGGCTCATGCCTAATATTAAGCAAACTTTACACTCCATCACATCATAACTTCAATACTTGGCAGCATTCATAAAGGGTAGAGAAAATTTTTCAGAGAGCACAGCGCGAGTATAGGAGAATGCAGAGACGTAAATCACATCAAAAAAAGTATAAAAAGTTCTTCTTACAATTTTGTTGGAGATTTTTGCCAAGAAATTGCTGCGTTACTCGTCCGCAGCGTACTTTTCCTTTGATTTGATTTAATTTTGTTTCAAATAACGACAGTTTTTCAAATAAAAAGAAGAATATTAGGATACTTTTTAAATAAAATAATTTACAATTTTTCGAATAAATAGTCAATAATTTGTACTTTTTTTGCTATTTATCTAAATTTACCCAAATTTATTCCAATTCTCTTTTTTTGTGTTTCCATAACTTTACATCACTGTTGGTCAGCATATTCATATTCTGCGAGGAAACAAAGTGATGAATTATTAATTTTATTACCGGTACTATTAGTACAGTGGTTCTCAACAGGGGGGAATTCCCCAATAGGGGGGAATTTTGTATTTTCAAGGGGGGAATTATCAGTGGTTCCCAACCGGGGGACCACAGAGTGATTTTTGGGGGTCCATGAGCCTTTTTATGGAAAAAATGAAAGAATATGTCATAGTTAAAGCAGTGGTGGATATTAGGGGAGGCGAATTAGGCAGTTGCCTAGGAAAATAAAAGATCGATTCAAGGTGAAGACCTTTTTTTTTTTTTTTTTTTAGAGAATCACCATGTTTCTGGGAGAAAAAACAAGAAATAAAATCGAAGTGAAGACCTTTTTTTTTTTTTTTTTAGAGATCACCGTGTTTTTGGGAGAAAAGAGTGGATTTTATTTCCTTTTTTATTTCAGGGGTCCACAACTTTCAGGAAAATCCTCAAAAGGGTCCATGACATTAAAAAGATTGGGAACCATTGTATTAGTACCTATGTTATTTTTATCGTAAATAAACGAATTAACAATTCAACTTTAAAAAAAATAAAGTGTTGTTTTTGACTCATTCCAGTTTTTAAATTACAGTTATCTTTTTTCTCTTAGATAACCCTCAGTAAAATTTTATTTTCAGTCTTAGAAATAAAATGTTTTGAGTGAAACTGCTTAAAACAGCCAAGTGGCGTTTTTGACGCATTGCTTGCTTTGCAGCTCATTAAAGCATAACATTTCAATGATTAAGCATGCTGTTTATTGATCATCGAAAAAAAAGAGGTTATAGATTTAGAATGAACTAGCGTTATTGTCGAGTCTAGTAGTAGTTGTATTATTGGCTTTATTTTATAGCAGTAAGCTTCGGCAACTTGAAAATGAACAAATGTTTTCAGAAAGACATACAATTTTTTGCAAAATTAAACATGGTATTTCATTGGTAAACAATTTCATTGGTAAATTTACCAATGAAATTGAAACTAATAATTCTCTACCTTTTTTGGATGTACTTGTTACGAAATCTGATAATAAATTCATCACTTCAGTCTATCGAAAGCCCACTTTCACAGGTCAATATATTCACTGGAATTCCTTTGGACCAAAACAACGTAAAACAAATCTCATTGATACTTTAACACATCGAGCCTTAAAAATCTGCTCTGAATCCACATTAAAACATGAACTAGATAATATTCGCTCTATTCTTGTACAAAATGGTTATCCAGAATTCCTTATTGATTCGAGAATTTCTAAAAAACTTTTACGTTTCCAACAAAACACTAAAGAAGGCCCCAAAAAATGTCCTGTCTATGTAAAACTACCTTGGATTGGCGAAAATTCCCTGAAATTTGAAAGAAAAATAAAATTATCTATTAATAATTGTTTTGGAGCGGTCCAACCACGAGTGGTCTTTTCCACCAGACGAATTTTACCTGCTATACATAAAGACGTTCTTCCCACTTTTCAACAAAGTAACGTCGTATACGAATACGTGTGCCACTGTGATAGTCGGTACGTGGGTCGAACGTCTCAACGTTTGCAGGACAGAATCCGCCAGCAGTTGCCGAAATCTATTCGGAATAGAACCAGTAAAGAACGTAAACAACCAGAACGTCCAGGTAAACTAGCTAATTCAATACCGCACTGTGACTCAGCGATTGGAAACCATTTGTTACATAACCAAAAATGTGCATCTCACTATAAGGACAATCAATTTTTTATTCTCTCTAAAGCACGATCCGATTTCCACTTATCAGTCTTAGAATCAATTTTCATCACTCTTCGAAAACCAAGTTTGTGTAGACAGAAAGAGTTTGTTTACAAACATAAATTGTTAGCATAATTGTAAAAATTTTCTTTTTAGTTCCAAATTTTAACACAAAGCTTGCATAATTTTTTTCTTTTTTTTGCCAAAAAATTTCTTACGCTGACGAAACGTGATTTTATTTATTAATACTTTTCAATTATTATGATAACTATTATTAACCTTAATTTTTAGCCAATCAGAATCAGCTTTAAAACTTTGAAATACTACATTCAGTTCTGCAATTCATTCTAGCGAAACCTCCTGAAGAGAGCTAGACGAAAACGTTCGAGTTTTCAAAACAGCCTTTTTTAAGGCTACTTAATTAACAAAAGAGCTTTAAATGAAGCATTTGTTGATTGGAGAATTGCTCGTAAAGCCCTGCTTGTTGAAAACAGTAAAATTACTTCTAGGAGAATCTAGCGAGGCAAAAATGAGGCAAATATCTCTTTCCAATGATGCTATTCGGAGGCGCATTTTAGATATGTCAGAAGATGTGAAAGAGCAGGCGATAAATAAAATGAAAGCTTCTTCAATGTTTTCCTTGCAAATGGATGAAACAAACGATGTTGCTTCATATGCTCAGTTGCTGGTTTTTGTACGATACAATCATTTACGAGACGTCACAGAAAAATTTCTGTTTTGTAGAATTTACAGTATTTTACGAAAATTTACGAAGCATGAATGTGGATCACAATCATGGTGTGAGCATGTCGAGACCATGTAGATCACAATCACTTCTATAATAACTAGACCACGCTGCCGACAATCAATCTTCTTCTCAACTAAAGTCAGTTTTTTTTGCACCATTTGAGATCAGTTTTTTTGTTACACGCTTGTTAGTTTCATTTCTTCTCGTAGAAGACCTTACATACCTGTGGGATCATCTTCAAAATCCTAAGGTCTTTCTTTAAAACTTTGTTGTCTGAAAAAAACTGTTGAACGAAACAAAATTCATTTTTGGTAGACTTGCTAAAACAAACAGATAGATTTTCCCAACAGACTAAAAATTTGAGGTTAGTTAGTTGCTTCATTGTCAGTAGTAAATTGTCAAGCAAAAAAAAACCTTGTATTTTCTCATATTGTACGCGTTGGCTGTTCGTAAATCAGATTCAAAGTGCCTGTAGGGCTTAACTTATCAAGCATCTCATTTCTAAGAAACTGCCAATTGCTTGTTATGAAATCACGTGATTTTTGTATAAAAAAAAATCGTTATCAAAAAATATTATTTAAACTCCCTCTTTAAATGCCGTAACTCAGTCATGACCACTAAAAAAAAATTCGGAGAGATTCTGGCAGATCCGCAGCATTCGGAAGACTAACAGAGATGGTTAGACTGAGCCATACTAACTTTAATTCCTTGTTTCTCGTGCCGTGATTTTTGTTCTGCTGCAATTTGTTTTATGAGGCTCATCTTTGTAATAAAAAATTAATTTTGTTAGCTTGTATGCGAAAAACTTGCCACAATACTAAATCTAAAATAAATAAAATAGTAAAAGCTGTTAGACTTTTTTTTATTTTAAAAGGTTCAATATTGCAAAATTTAAGCAAGCATATTGAGTGAATGAATTTGACCAACAACAGTCTGATTTAACAATTCTCATGCTTTTTACTTAGACTACAGCGCTCCACCAAGGTAATACTGTAGGCTACATATTTGACAGCATTTCAAAACAATTTTTGAGTTCCGGTACTTTGACATTCAACTAAAGACTTAAAAAGGCGAAAGAAAAATAAATATTCAACTGCGTACGATACACTCAGCAAATTAAAAATGGCGTACCAGAGCGCCCCTCGGTTCGCGCATACCTGTCTGATATTTAATATTGTATTAATATTTATGAACAACAGCTCAATTTCTTTATACATTCGCTTTCAGATTTTAAAGAGACAATAACTTTATTGTTTAATAATCAAAATCTTTGTTTAAATTTAATAAAAAATATAGCATTTTTTGCATGGTAAAGAGGATCAAGTAAATATACTAAACTTAAACCAAAGTGTATCAAATAAACATTAACCAAAAACAAAAGTTAAGCAAGAAAAAACGATTTTTAAGCAAAAATTAAAAAAATAGTACATTTAAAAACAAACATAAAAATACCTATGGCTTTTTTTACTTAAAAAACTGGTTTTTCTTGCCTTGTCCACCAAACAAAACTGACAATTAAAAAGCACGGCTTAAAAGTACTTTTTTAATTAAAAGTTAATTCTTTTTTGGCGGTTATTCAGAAATGCTTCGCAATAGGCTCACTATTGCAAAATAATATTGAAATCTATATTAATGGAAACGAGTGCAGAAAAGGGCTCAAAAATTCTGTATAAAGGTATTAATTGGTTCTTGAACCAAAAGGCTCACAAAAGTAAATAATTAAACTACATACCGGTAGATTTGACTTTTGAATTATACCTTTTTTTCTTTCATCGTGGTCGTCGTCGTCGTCGTTTGGAAGAGCATCCACTCCGAGTAAGACACAAATAGGACTGAGGTTTTACTACCCCAGGCTACTTTGTTTTCCATATCAGATGCTGACAGCAACTTCCGAGCTCTTTCCTTACTTTCAACCATTTGCACTTTCTCTCTTTTCTACCACATGAAACCTTCTTGTTCTAACTTTTTTCTTTTAATTTCTGTTCCCTTCCAAATGTCTTCGTGTAGAATTTTTTCAAAATCAGCTCCAAGATACCATCAACGTTTCGGTTTGTGTTACATCGATCACAAGAGTGAAAGATGCACCCAAGAAATTTATAAACGGTGTTTTCTTGTTCAGAATAACCATCCACTGGCAAAGTATTATAGGCTGACTTTTCTTTCCCCCATGTTAAAAGGAGTTTGCAAAAACAGGTTTTCTTTGAATGCAACATAGCCAGGGGCGTATTCTCCATGCATGCCTAGAAATTTTATAAAAAAATAATTATATAAAAAAAATAAAAAAATAATCTTGAAAAAAATTCTCAAAGTATAAAAATTTTGATGATATTATGTTGATTATTTTTTTGATATAACAGCATAAATACGTTTTATCGATTGCAACTCGGATCATTCAGTACAGCTTCAGCTAGAGCTTATCACTAAAATACAAAATAAAATTGGAAACACGCATGCAAAATCTAAGTTGCATTTTTTGACTCTGTTGCTAGAAGGAATTACGAGACCTACCGGTAGTTCTAAGAAATATTATAGATGCATACTCCATTGCAGACATTGTTTTTTCCGAATATTTCTTTTCTTTTGCGAAATTTTCTTAAATTAAAATCTAAATCTCCGATTATTCAGCAGTTTGATATCGTATCTATGCATGCAGTTTCGATATTGCATGCACGCCCATGTTTATAGAACGTGACGTTGTTGAAGAACTGATCTAGTATCGCTTGCTACAAACTGCTTACGTTTACTCAGTACTCACATTCAAATGCAAATTATAGAAATTATAGAAAAAAGCAAGCTTACTCAGCACTTTTGCCTACTTCGATAGACAACTTCGATACAGGAAAAACATTTTATATTTGTGATTATTGAGAAACCCTAGAAAGTAGAAACTATTGTTTTTACCTTTCATTAACTAATGAAAAAACTTTGTGTATTTACCAGGACTATAAATCGCAAAATTTTAAAAATTGCTTGTTTTATCAAATATTAAAATTGAGCTAAATTTTGAGACTGATGACGTCATCATTTCATCATTGCATGCCTGACCTGAAAAGTCACGGTACGCCACTGAACATAGCTCAACCACTGGTAGGATGGGTACCCAAAATTTGAAGCAGGGGTAAGGTCGAAAATATTCCACCTCTTTATAACGACAGAAGTAACCAGTGGGGTTGTTCTGAGCAATGGCGTGTAAGTGAGAGAGTTGGCGTCTATACCAAGAACTTTTTATACCATTTTAGGGTTTTCTATTTCATAGGAGCAAATTTTTGTTTTTCCAGAAATGGCAAGGTGACAAAAAATAAGACTTAACCCACCAGTCAGTTGAGAGTAAAGAGTTTTGTATAAATTTCCAGAATGTTTAGGAACCGAACAAAAGAAGATATTTTTTTGAATTTTCTTATCATTTGCAGCTTGGCCACTCCACTAATTGACAGACAGAAGTAATTTCTTTGTCGGAGATTATTACGCACTATACAGATAACACATAAAAAATATACACAAAAAATATATCAAAATATTACAACACAGATTATATACGACTGCAGTGAAAAACAATCTCGACAGGAGACGGCGAAGTGACCGATAAAGGTTTTCTAGTCAAGCAGTTACCCAAAAATTGTAGGAAAATTATTTAATTTCAAAGATTATTAAATTAGGAATTATTATTAAATTGTGATTATCAAATTAGAAATTATTATTAAAACAAAGATTATTCAATCGGCGATCTAAGGCGAGATAACTTTCTGTATCATACATAAAAATTTAGTAACTGGATTTTAATATTATGAACATATTAAATGATTGGTTTCGAATATGAGGAGCGATGGAGTTTCAGATTTTTGTTCCTTGAAATTTAATTGATCTTTGACAACAAGATGATAAGAAGTGAGGTAGGTATAAATTTTTCCGAATGTTGGATCTAGCAAAGCGATGATGATTTGAACTAGTAGTTTGGGTAAAGAAAGATGTAAAACAGATTGCAAGGTTTTTGTTGGAGCATTAGTGCACAATTTTAGCAATTTCAAAATCGTACCAATCTTGTATTTTTAAGATTTTGTATTGGTAAAAAAGTGGTGTTGCTGATATTTGAGAGCTGCAGTTTGAGATTATGCGAAGAGCATTATTTTGGAGGCGTTGGAGTTTTTGGAGGTATGCTGGGAAAGGACTTCTTCAGATGGGAAAGCCGTATAGCAAGTGAGGGTGGATTAAAGCAAAGTAGATAAGAAGAGCTGAGGAGGGAAAAATATGTGGCAATCTATTTAAAATTCCCACCGATTTTTTGTATATATATGTTGCGTAAAATTTAGCTTGTTATCAATTAATAGTCCAAAGTATTTACAACAAACACTATTAACTATAAAGGAATTATCATAAAGAATTAGAAAGGTTGGTCCAGGAATGCCGTAATGGCGTAACTTGTGCAATAGGACTTTGTGTGGCACTGTATTTTCAACACCTTGGAAAGACCCATAAAAAACAATGCTGTGGTTTGTGAGCAATGCAAGGCGTTGTAACAGCTAGTGACAACGTCAGGTAAAGCGTAATTAACGCTGTAAATGTTTTTAAAACCATATTGATTTGCGTGTAAAGAGATATGGGCATTTTTTCTTTCTTGAGGAAAGCGCAGCGTAACTTGCGCAATGCGATTTTAAAATCACGCAAAGTGCAACGCAAAAAGCGCAATGCGCTTTTAAAATTTATGTAAAGCGCAATGTAAATTGCTTTAAAAACTATATTAATTGCGGCGCAACCTGATTTTTAAATCAATTAAAACGTAATGTACTTTTTATATCATAAGCGCATATTAATCGATTTTTAATCGCTTACATTGAAAAACAATCAAAGTAGATTGCGCTTTAGCAAAGAAGAACTAGGCCTACATAAAGCGCAATTGATTTATTTTTTCTTTAATGCGTAGCGCAATAAAGCGCAATCTTTTTTTCCTGGGTGCGCAGCGTACTTTAGCGCAACTAATAATTTTTTAACCAAGAGCGCAGCGCAAAATGCATAAAGCTTCGAAAAAATGTATGAAAGCGCAGCGCTACTTGAAGCGCAATTGCGCAAGTTCCGCAATATTGCGCTTTGCCCACCTCTGCGTACAAAACTTTATTTTTTGAAAAAAATTGACCAAATCGGATTTTGATAAGTTTTTTCAGTATTTTCGACAGGTTGGAAAGTAAAGCTATTGGTTGATAATTACCTAATATTTCCCTGCTACTGGATTTAAATATAGGAATTACTTATGGCAGTTTTGAAAGCTTGGGTGTAAATACCCTTATTGAAAGTATATTGATAATATAGAAGCTAGTATTACTGCTCCTGAGCAAAAAGAAAGAGTTAATGTTGTCAACTCCATTAGCTTTGTTTAGATTGATTAAAATAATGAGATAAAAAATTTCAACTGTGGGGAGGGGGATCTAAAAATATAGAACTTAAAACTGGGTTTTTCTAGTAAGTTGTAACAATTAATTGGACAGCCCAAATATAATTTTATAATTTTACACGAAGCACAACTGTAGTTATTACACTGGTCAACACACAAATTTTTGCCACAGATATTATATTGATTTTAGGGTATATCAGGTGCGTAGATTTCGAAAATGACATTCATTTTTGCTAGTTGGCTCTAGTTTTTGAGATAATTGCATTTTTTTGTAAAAATATTACTTAGACTGTGTTATATGACATTGTTGTTCATTTAATGCTATTTAATCAAACCTGTACGCTTCGATCTTCTTTTGTAAACGCAGTAAAACAAAAATGCAAAGCATCCATGCAAACTACAATGCTAAAAAAGGATGCAACAGCAATATTTACCGTTAGTTTGCAAGAAACGTATTGGAACTAAAACCCAGTATTACAGCGTATAAATGTATGTTGCCGTTATTTATTTAAACAAACGAAGCTTGAAAATACTGAGCTTTAACAACTACCATTCTGTCAAATCTACAAAACCAATCGCCTCTTGTAAGACTTTCTAGCGTGAAGAGCAAATGGCTTATGTCGTTGAGGATTCCAACAATAGTCCGCCATCATCTGGGTGTCCCATCGTCCTTGATACCTTTCTTCCATTACTTTAATGTCCTGATGGAATCTTTCTCCTAAATGACTAAAGAGGTAATGAATCTTGATGCTCATCTTTGCTCCCAAACTTTGAAATTTTGAAAGCATATCTTCAACTATCTGAATGTAATTGTTTGCTTTATTGTTTCCCAAAAAGTTTTTTACAACCACACTAAAAGAAATCCAAGCAGCAAATTCCTTCTCAGTCATAGATGCAGTGAAGTTTGGATCGTTCATCAGCTTTCGAATTTGAGGACCATCAAATATTCCTGCTTTTAGTTTTTTCTTACTCATCCCTGGAAATACTCTGCAAATGTAATTAAAACAATTTCCGTGTACTGGCAAAGCTTTCACAAACTGCTTCATTATACCCAATTTGATGTGTAGAGGTGGCAAAATGATTTTTTCTCTTGGGACAAGGGGCTCATTGATGACATTACATTCGTTAACTGTTAGTGTAATTCTTTCAGGCCATTCCTTCTTCACCCAGTGGTCACTGCGAGCACGGCTGTCCCACAAACAAATAAAGCACGGATATTTAGTATAACCACTCTGCTGACCAAGCAAAAAGTTGACCATTTTCAAATCAACACATATTAACCATTGGTGGTCACAGTAGTTCAATTTTTCTAGCACTCGTTTAATATTGTTGTATTTTTCTTTGAGCAATGTAGAGTGGCCAATGGGAATTGAGGCATACTTGTTTCCATTGTGCAGCAATACACACTTCAAACTTCTTTTTGAACTGTCTATAAATAAACGCCAATCTTGAGGTTTATATTCAGGTATTCCCATTTTTAAAAGAAGTCCTTCAACATCTGAGCAGAAAACAAGCCCTTCTTCTGAACGATAGTACGGAAGTAAGTCGCTCTCCCTTGTGCGGTAAAAGGTTACTTTCGTACCAACACTAAGGCATTTTTTGTCTTTAAGCCTGGATGCCAATACTTCAGAAGCTTCTTTAGATAGATTAAGATCTCTTATGAGATCGCTCAGTTCCTACTGATTAAACTGCTTCGGACTGGTCGAACTTTCTTCAAAAATGCTTGAAACATCACTTTCACTACAGCTTTCTGAAGCTTGGTGGACAAAGTCCCATTCTGATGGTTTTTCTGGAAGATGACTAAATTGTGGCACGGGTATATCTTCACAGTGGGGTACAGGACGCCTAGCAGATTCTAAGTCCGGGTAAATCCATGATTTTTTCTTGTGACGATTAAAACCCTTCAAATCTACCATATAAAAATAACAATCATCAAAGTGGTTTTTCTGTTCTCGCCACACCATTGGCACACCAAATCTAAAGCTTTTAGTTTTTCCTTTTGTCCACATTCGTAAGTGCTCAACACATGATTTTCAGACAACATGTGGAGCCCATGGCTTGTCTTGGTCACCAAGTTTAACTCCAAAGTAAGCACGGTATACTTTGCGAACAAAATCTGTAATAGACCTTTTATACTCTTTAAGAATATATTCTCCACATATATAACAGAAACTGTCAGGGTCATTACAACAACTTCTTCTTCTTGAACAACTCATAGCAGGCAACATAAAGCAATTGAAGGGTTTAGAATGAAAAGTAACTAAGTGACAAAATACTGCTTTTGAGTAAATTGCATTTAAAGTTTTTAAATGAGTCATAAAATCAGGTTTCACAGCGATTTTTGTTTTTAGGATTATTAAGCATTTACATATTGTATAATGAACTTATTTCATCATTTACAGATATTTTGGATGAACATGTCAGATGATATTAATAAAATACTAGATTGGACTTAGGCACTTTTATTGTGATTTTATGGACATAGGCACTTTTAACCACAAACTATGGACTTAGGCACTTTGCTTTTAAAGTCCATTAGTCATATTTAAATAAAAATACTTAATATTGAATTATTTACAAAGAGAATTTCAGGACACATCAAAATATCTAAGTAATTACTCTTTTTCATTGTCCTTGTAACTACCTTATTAGATTTATTGGGTAAAAATTAGCTATAACTTCTGCAGTTGTCCTGCTATATTCTGCCATTTCATCACTGCGTAAGGCTTGTAAAATCAAATGCTCCATAACAATAATACTTGCAAACTGTTTCTCAATGTTTTAAAAACGCATATGACACTAAAATTGTTAGGTCCGTAGTCAAAGCACTAATAAGATTTATGAAAAAAAAATTCGAAGCAGTAAACATAGGGTGAAGTTTAATTTAAGCCTCTCCTTCTGCTCATTACAAACAATACTTTTATTTACAAAAAGTTTATTGATGAAGGTGATGCTTAAATTTAAACCCTTTCAAACAGGAAATGTCTGTTAAAAATTTTTGAAAATGAATAAAATGTCCGACATATATTTAAAATACTTTGATTTTACCATTGCTCACAAAGTACGCTTATGAGTAAGCAAAGGTTTGCCAACCTAGCTTTTAATTCTAATTAAATTATCTGTGTTTACTTCATTCTTGATTACTGTATTCAATTTAAGAACCAAACATTTTAATAGAACATTCGTGCATATTTCTTTGAAGCCTACACCTATATATGAGTAAACTAAAAATGAAACCTAATTTACCAGTTTTTATGTTATATAGTCAAAGCACCAAGCTACAATATTAACAAAACTGATTTCGTATCACGTGACTAAACCTTACAATGTGATTGGATAAAATGGACTTAGAAACTTTTAAAAGAAAAATTCAGCATTTCCAGCAAAACGTTGCATTCAAAAAAAAGACTTAGTAACATTTTTTAGAAATAATATTTTGCATGGTGATTAAGGACATTGAAAGCAACGCACTACAATGGCTAACTCAATTCGGGTAAAAATGTGACTTAGTTACTTTTCGTTCTAAACCCTTCAATTAAAACTGAAAACATGAAAACCTAAATATAGTAAAAGTTACTGCATTTCAACTTTTCATTAGAATTTTTTTAGACTCCAAGATTGCTAATGGTCAGTTATTGACTTTTCTGCTTTGTTAACCTTTCTAAAAATGAGACAACTGGTCCTTTATTGCAAAACAAAATCTCCTTGTCAGCACAATTGCCTCTTACGTGTAGTTTATATGGCCGTTATCTGAGCTTTTATAGCCAGTTATTGTGTCTGCATTATCTCAAAAACTAGAGCCAATTCAGCAAAAGTAAAGTCATTTTTGGAATCAGCGCACCTGATATACTATAAAATCGTTGAAAGATCTATCGCAAAAAGAAAAAAATATTTTTTTGTTGAGCTGTGTTATCGGAGTTGTAGAATTTGGTTTAAAACGTTGAATTTAACTTTCACTTGCTCTATTTTTATGCAATTTCGGATTTCACATTCTGCCGTTCCATATCGTATGATCACGTGGTAATACGCCCACTTGTATACAGCGATGTGGCTTAGTCACAAATTGTAATACAGTAGGCTATATTGAGTTACTCTCCGGCAGATATCGGTCAGATAAGTTAACTTCTGTTCTGATTATGCTACATTAATTTTGCTCTATTATTGAAATTGTTTGTTTTAATTTTTGTTTTGTTTTTAATTCTACCGTATTTGAATAAGTGAATAAATATACTGTAAATAGAATCAAGTTAGTCGTTAACCTTCTGACTTTGAACGGCTGCAATTAAACTTGGACATAACGCTCCTAACCACTACAAAGTAGTGTAGTCTGCATGAAGGAGTTTATTGACATTATTGGTAATGGAGTGATCAATTTCAACAAAAAATTTATTAAAGCAATCAGTAATTTTTGACGAGTCAACATTGATAGAATTTCCCGAATTGATTTTAGCAACAGGGGAATTAACACGTTCCGTAGACGTAGCCCAATTAATAATTTTCCAGATTTTCTTGGGATTAGATTTATTTTTTGAGATAAACTTGTTATAATACTTTTTATACCGTGTTAGTTTATTGGTATAAGTTTTGTAGTAGTGTTTTTCAAAAGCTTTACCACTTAGAAAGAAATTGAGGTAAAGGTTTTGCTTATTTTTGATGGAAATTAAAATCTTTTGGAAATCAAAGGTTTTTAATGCAGGCGAGAAAGATTCTTTAGGAAACGTTTGCAAAGGGGCACGTTTGTCAATTAGCCTACTTTGTTGATGCTAATTGCTAAATTATTGAAATGAAAGTCGAAATTAGTCTAATAGAAAAGAAGTTTTAAATATATGTAAGCCTTGTTGGAGACAAGGTTGGAGTAGGTTTTGTAGGCTACTGCTTGCATGAAGGCGGCACAATGAAGTTATACTAAATCAACATCTCGGGTAGTAAAGTGCAGCCTTTCTCCATCCATGTTTTTACCACACGATTGTATTCTTCATAGAAATATTAGACTTGGTTAGGGAAAAATAAAAAGCACTGTGACGCGGTAATCCACTTTCCCAATTAGTAAGATTGATCATAAACTCGTTCGGAAACTAAAATTTGCTGAGCTCTGCCCTCATAACTCATTGAATACTTCTGGTAGCTAAATCCAGGAGCCAAAAATTACTTAATGTCTAAAAATTGTAATTTGGATGTTTTCAACAAAGATAATCGTTGGTTCTTCCAATTACAAATTGAATGTCTTTCAAAAGAATCTGAATTAAAATATCTTAATTACATTTAATATTTAAGTGATAAGAAGCAGAATTAAAACCGAGTAGGGGAGACCGGGGCAAGTTGTAACATGCGGTAAGTTGTAACATTCGTATTTGTCGAAATTTAACATCAACTAGCAAAATTTTAAATAGCCCCAAATAGCAATCATATTAAGACCGATTGCTACCAAATAACATTGTTTAGTTTTAATGACTAAAAATAGGCTTACTGTTAAAACAAGCTTTTTGTGTAGACAAAGTAAATTTTTTGAAATTTAATTTTTGTCTTCTGGGGAGATAGCGGGTGCAGTTTTATTAAAATGTTTTATATCTGGTCCGAACGATTAACTTTGTAAACTTCATTTTCCGTTGCCATAATAGCTCGTAAAACATTGAGTCATTTGGCGCTTGTGACGTAACAGATGTTACAAGCTGGCCACGTTATATGTTACAACCAAAGTTCTTAGCATTTTTTATCGTAGCAAGTTTTTCAATGCGTTTCCTTCGAATAAGCAACTTAGAAATTTACAGTTCAGTTTTTAACTAAAGAGAAATATTGGAACTGTTGGTTTATCTATTTGAATAAGTTGAATTGTAAAAGTAATAGAAATAATTAAAGAAATTGAAGTGAATTATATTGGAAATTAAATTAAATAGTTAGACTGGACTATTTGGCTGTTTCTTTTCACAGTACAGCTATTCCCAAACAGTTTAGTTTCTGTGGCTGTCGCAGACTCCACGTGCGTCAGGAACATAGAAAAAGATAAATTTCTAAGTGAGATAAAATTATATCAAGATAAAATTTCTGAAAACTCCAGTTAAAAACGCAAAGCAATAGCAAGTTCTGAAGAGTGAAGATTCAATCCGCTTTTCTCAAATTCACACTCGCTAGCTGGAAGAAAGAAGCCATCTTACCAGCAGCTGTCAATCAAGCAACTACAATCAAAAAGCAAGCATAACGAACAGTAGGATAATTGTTATTAATTATATTATTAACCTACTTGATTAACTATATAACAAATTTTGCGTTGTATTAACCGGCAAACTGCGTGATATATTTATATTTATTTCACCTTTTCAAGTTATAATTTATTTACCGTCGTGTAAAGTAATTTTCATTCCTTACTTACAAATTAATATGGCTGAAGGGTCTAGCCCAAAGCAGTCGCTTATGTCTCGGTACGTTACCGATGATAGTCAAAAGGAAATGCGAAATCACCGTGCTAAAGTACGGGAATTAATGTCCGCTGGCGAATATTTTATTGCGACACTTAATGAAAGTACGGGTTACGAAAATGTTGCCCTTATTAATGATAAGTACCATGCGCTCGATGCCGAGATACTTGCGTGTCAGGGGCAGGCGTCTGGGGAAGGTAAAAGCGAAAGTCAGGGGATATACAATCGTTTGGGAGCACTGAGACTGAATATCATAGATGTTTATCAGAAATGGCATGCTAGCGTTCAAAACAATAGTGGGCTCACTCCGCTAGACATTGAAACACATTCATCACAAAATCAAATGCTCTCGAACACTAACACAAACATGCCAAACATCGAACCCTCCGACTCTGTTAGCAATGTTGGGAGTGGCAGCTCAAGAAGTTGCACATCATCGCAACTAGCCAGAAAACAAATCTCGCTGCGGCTTAAAAGACAAAAAGCTGAATTCCAGCAAAAACAACGGGAAATTGAATTCGAGCTCAGACAGGCTGAACTAGACGCCGAGGAGCAAATGTTGCACTTATCAAATCCAAACTCCGTTGTAAGTGCTCGTTCACGAAATCAACAAACCGTTTGCAAGCCACTTCCCCATACGCAACCTAGGAAAAGGCTTTGTGACGTTACACCTGAACACACAGAAGAATTTGCTAATGCTCAACCACATGCTCAATTATACAAACCACTAGTGGAAAGTATTGCTAACACAAAGTCTACTCCACTGCGAAACTACAGAGGGTACTCTACACAGCACGAACCTTATTCACAGAATAGGGTTTCAACACTTAAAAATCAAGAATTCCAAGGAAGCCCTCACAGTAGTAATTCTTCACATATTGCCCTGCAAGAATACCATATTCTATTAGAGGAGGCTCGCGAAATCAGATACTCTGGTCGCAACCTTCCCTTCATCTTTTTCCAAAATCAGATAAGAGAACTGATTAAGCGATGTCCCATTTCACACCGTAAAATGGATCTTCTCCGTGCTTCCTGTCAGGAAGGCGCGCGAGAAGCCATTTCGGCTCTGGTGCCACCTGTACCAGGTTGGGATATAGACACACAAATCACGCGAGCCCTGGAAGGACTCAGACTTCGCTATGAATGCTGCAGTTTTCTTGCGGAACCACTTGTAAGGCAAATTCGTTCAGGAGCAAAATTACCCCGGATGGATGCAGGAACCTTAGAGAAACTAATCTCTGACCTTAACGACTGCGAACTGTATGCCAGGGCCCACCAACAAATGCACAGTCTTGACAGTAACTTTATTGTTGATGTGGGTGAACGACTCCCTTACAACTTTAAGAAGCAGTACACATATTTCTTACATGATAACTTTGGCAGCATGGAGCAACCATCATTCGACTCTTTCAAACAATTCCTTAACAGAGAGCTACAGGTTGTTAAAACAACTTTTGCAGAGCGATTTTTGTGCTCTTCTGACAGAGGGGAGAAGAATCGATCTACGCAACGGGCTAAAGTACATCACACAAATGTCCAAACAAAAACGGGAAATTCGGCGACAACAACGTCTATAATAACAAGATCAGCACCTGCAGCAAGTGCACCAAGTGAAGCATCTAAATGGCAACAATCTCCTAGGTGTTTCATGTGCTCCACTGAAACATCAGAGAAACGGCACTTCTTATACAATTGCGATAACTATCAACGTTTGACCCCAGAAGAAAAACGAAACGCTATTATTCAGGCTCATCGTTGCCTTAATTGCTTGCAGTCTCACTCTGTAGAAGATTGTAAGTTTCCTTGCAAATGTAAGCACTGCAAACAACGCATGGCAGTGCCTAAGCATACTACTTCACTACACGAAATATATAATACGTCCTTTCCCACATATCCCAGCGAAAATGTCAGCTCTACTGAAAGGGTGGCTGTTGGGGCCGCCTCACTCCCATCTTATAATCAAAAGGCTAGTACCTCAGTAGTGAGGAAGATAGAGGCACAACAAACAGGTATTTTGACACGTATATCTGCTGTACAAATAAGCAACCCATGCACAGGAAAAAATACCTTGGTTTATGCGCAGCATGATCCTGGGTCACAAGTGACACTAATATCTAAAACACTATTGGAAGAACTCGATCTTGTGCCTGTAGGAAAATCACAAATTACCCTACATACAATTTCATCCAGTGAAACAAGCGAGCTGGAGAATGTAGTGTTCAACCTCAAATCACTACACAATAACAAACACTTTCTTGGGCTGCAGGCATTGGTAGTCTTACCATGGTCTGATGAGGGCTACACTCTGCCTCACTGTCAGGATTTGTCGGAGTACCCACAATTTGATGATGTCGTTCCATACATGATTCCGGAGCGTTCGGGTGTTGATGTTCTGATAGGTCTTGACAACTCTGCCTTAATGAAGGTTTTACAAGAGCGAACTGGTAATGAAGGCGAACCTCATGCTATTGAAACCCCACTCGGGTGGATAGCATCTGGAGGAAAATTCCAGAAAGGAATAAATTGCGAAACTCACAAAATTTCTGTAAGTGACAATATCAGAATTAAAGAATTAGAACAACTTGTTCGTGAATTCACAAAAGAGGACGAGGTCATACAGCCCTCGGTAAACGACAAAAAAGCTCAACAACTAGTCGAAGATAACATTAGAGTCATTGATAGTCGATATCAGATACCTGTTCCTCTAAAGGAAGACATCCATAAACTGCCAAGTAATTACGAATTAGCTAGAAGACGTGCTAATGGACTGCGCAAGCACATGTTACGACAACCTGACCTACAATTATCTCTTGTTAATGCCATTCAAGGACTTAAAGAGAACAAATTCATTATGCTCGCTGAAGAAAACACGGATCAGCAAACAAACTATCTCCCATACTTTATTACAAATCAAGCAAAACCCAGAGTTGTCTATGACGGCTCTGCTAAGTGGTCGGGATGGTCCATCAATGATTTTATTTATTCTGGTCCTGACATGCTTAACATTCTGGCCCATGTTTTAGCAAGATTTCGCATAGGAAAATATGCAATAATGGCAGATATTACCAAGTGTTTCTTTCAAATTCTTTTACCTGAACACCAACAGAATTTATTTAGAATCTTGTGGTACGACAATGATGACATTTTAAATGGAAAGCTTAAACCATATAAATTTACTAGACACATATGGGGTGTGGTCAGCTCTCCATACATCGCTTGCCGTAGTATAAGAGAGATAGCCAAGAAAAATCCTATCAATGCCAGTAACCCCACTCTACACGCTATTCAACATTGCATGTACATGGATGATCTTCTAGTTAGCACAGACACCCTAGAAGAAGCCGAAACCATAGCCACTGAGTCTATCAATCTTCTGGCCAGCCGCGGTTTTCAACTTGTGAAATGGACTGCAAACCAAGCGGTCAAGTCCGTCCTTGCTAATGTAGATAAAAATAAACTGGCATCATCCGTTAGAACGATCGACCTGAAAAAAGATGAGGACCCACTTCCACAATTCAAAGCAGTAGGTTGCATTTGGAATGGTGAACAAGATACTCTGAAAGTCGAGTTTGGCTTTCATCTGCTCGACAAATATACTCGACGAGTTATGTTAAGTCAAATCAGCCAACAATATGACCCACTGGGATATACTGCTCCTTTTCTCTTGAAAGGACGCCTCATTCTGCAACAACTCGCTGTAGATCGGTTGAGCTGGGATGAACCCGTCCCTGCAAAGCATGAGAGAGCGTGGAAAGATTGGAGTCAAACACTTCTTAAATTAAAAGAAATCTCTATTCCCAGATGGTACTTTGCAAATGCTCCACAGGTTAAAGTTACCGTTGAAACTCTTTATGAGCTGCATGCGTTTTCGGATGCATCCATGGAAGCGTACGGTAGCGTAATCTACCTTCGTAGAATCATTGATAATCATGCCCATGCGGCGTTTGTTTATGGAAAAAGCCGTGTAATTTTGATACATCAACAAAACTGGCCTATAGCAAGAAAAGAGCTGGTAGCTGCTGTGATGAGTGCAGAACTCATGGCAAGCGCTGCTAAAGCTTTAGGATTACCGAACTACTCTCGACATTTTTGGTGTGATTCTAAAGTAGTTCTTCAATGGGTCACTAACCCTAATCTGAGATTACCAAAGTTTATTTCACGTCGTCTGGAATTAATACGCCGAGTCTCTTCCTCAAATGATTGGCGTTATTGCGAAACCGAAAGTAATCCAGCAGATGTGGCCACGAGACCTCTAGCTAACAAACACTTTGAAACCCGCACAAAACTTTGGATCGAAGATCCACAGTTTCTTCATTTGCCACCTGATAAATTCAACGTAAACAGTATTCCTTTAACTGTACGTGATGCTCGAATTGAATTGAGAACAACTTTTTGCAAAGAACCAAAGGCAACACTCACTCGTGTCATACAGACTTCACCAAACTTGTACACTCTGAAAAAGAGGTTGGGATACCTTGCTGCCTTTGTAGAATTTGGGATTGCAAAAGCAAAGAAACTAGAGTTTCATAAGCCACGCTTAAACGCTATATATCTTGAAAAAGCATTACACTCTACAGTGCTATATGTGCAGCGAGAATGTTTCTGCACAGTTTTCGACAGCTTGCAAGCAGAATCTCCTGACTCTTTGGAAGATACAATCAAACGGCTAAACGCTAAAACGTTATCAAATTCTGAACGCAGACACCTTAAAGATTTACGCTCAATCCGTTGTCTTCGCCCCGCTGCCTTTCCAGATGGAACACTTCGAATCGAAGGAAGATTGGGAGAAGCTGATCTTCCCACAGACGCAAAACATCCTGTCATTCTCCCATCACGACACCCACTTACTAGGTTAGTGATACTGAATTGTCACCAAAAAATTGCACATGCAGGGATTCAATACACTCTGATGCTGACTCGCCGAAAATATTGGATTATAAAAGGATTGTCTAGCGTCAGGCATTATTTAAATCAGTGCAACGCTTGCAACTTGCAAAAGGCGAGGCCCGTTCGTCAACTTATGGCGGACCTCCCTGCTTCTAGGTTGGCTGCTCACAATAAGCCCTTTTTTAATACTGGCTGTGATTACTTCGGCCCATTGCCATACAAAGAAGGCCGAAGTGAAAGGAAAGCATGGGGGCTACTTTTCACCTGCTTATCAACCCGTGCGATTCACGTTGAACTAGTCACTTCTCTTGACTTGAGCAATTTCATAATGGCCTTTTCTAGATTTGTAGACCTGCGAGGTTCTGTATCTAGTATGTACTCGGATAATGGAACTACTTTCAAAGCCGCCGCCCACGTGCTGCCCGAACTTCTTGAGGCAGACAAACTTCAGTCGTTTTTTAGGAAAAAGAAAATTTCGTGGGAATTCATTCCACCATATAGTCCCTCTCAAGGTGGCGCTTGGGAGTCCCTTATAAAGGTGTTCAAATGCACACTCATACAAGTCACTAAGTTTCCTAGAACACCTACCTTGGTTGAACTGCAAACATACATCTGCAATGCTACGCGCATAGTTAATGATCGTCCACTGACACCTCTTTCTGACGATCCGCGTGATTACACTGCAATATCACCGTCTTCACTCTTGACACCTTTAAATGATCCACACACACCGCTTGGACAACCACACAATAAGGATCATCTCCGACGCGATTATAGATACAACATATCACTTGCACAACAGTTCTGGGAGCGTTGGATAAGATTTTACCTTCCCCTTCTCCAAAAACGTAAGAAATGGTTAACGGTTGCTGACAATCTCCACGTTGGGCAGATGGTGGTAGTCGGGGGTCCGGGTGACTTCAACAAAAGGGGAAATTATAGGCTTGGACGTATCTCAGAGGTCCTCCCACAAATGCGAAGGGGCAAAGCCTTGGTACGTCGAGCTAAGATTGCAGTATCGTCTTGTGATTGTAATGGTAAACCCGTTGTTGCGTATATTGATCGTGACATTTCGAAAATTGCGCCTTTGGAATTGGAGTAATGCTATGTGACATTATTGTGTTCGTTTACGAAATCACTTATACAGTATTGTACATACACGCTTTGACAGTTTTGTTGCATCTTGTTTAATTGCCTTTTCATTTATCGTATACGTATATGCCTAGAACTTAACTGTTGTGAATTCTTTGTGTTACTTACCTTGTTTGTAAATTTGATACATCGTTCTCCCCCTTGTTTAGTTATTTTACATTATGTATGCGCTGATGCCGACACACATAATGGGGGCCGCCTATGGTCCGAACGATTAACTTTGTAAACTTCATTTTCCGTTGCCATAATAGCTCGTAAAACATTGAGTCATTTGGCGCTTGTGACGTAACAGATGTTACAAGCTGGCCACGTTATATGTTACAACCAAAGTTCTTAGCATTTTTTATCGTAGCAAGTTTTTCAATGCGTTTCCTTCGAATAAGCAACTTAGAAATTTACAGTTCAGTTTTTAACTAAAGAGAAATATTGGAACTGTTGGTTTATCTATTTGAATAAGTTGAATTGTAAAAGTAATAGAAATAATTAAAGAAATTGAAGTGAATTATATTGGAAATTAAATTAAATAGTTAGACTGGACTATTTGGCTGTTTTTTTTCACAGTACAGCTATTCCCAAACAGTTTAGTTTCTGTGGCTGTCGCAGACTCCATGTGCGTCAGGAACAATATCAGTCGAAACACAAAACAATAAGCTATTAAACGCCTAACAAGGTTTAGCCACTAAAACTTAACTCTTTGAGATATTAACAAAAACTTGACTAAGTATGAGATGGGGTAAGTTGTAACACATATTTTTGTGCATAGGTTTAACTAGCTTATATTATATTTCTTCAACAACATTTGTAAATAATATGAGAATTTACAAAAAAAAGACTAACAGGAACACTAGCTCATCATCACAAGACAACTTAGGAGCTGCTGTAGCAGTTGTTATAATTGAAAAAAGAGATCAATAAGGGGAGTAGCAAAACATTGGTGTTTACCATGTAAAATTCTACAAAGTGCTAAAAAAACTTAAAGATAGGCCAAGTCTTTGGTGCAAAACAAGAAAAGGTCTAAAAAATGTGCCATGTTAACAGACACACCAGAAAAGGAAAATCTGTTACAGCTCCAAACAAAGAAAAACTAATTTTTGAAAAAACACTAAAAGCAAAAGAGTAGTATTGCATTACATTTCTTGAGCCCTATTTTAACATCCTGATGAGGAGTGGGTGGTACAATGCTATGGTTACCTAAAGAGGTCAAATTTAGTTTGTGCCGAAAATTTGAATACATGTTTTTGTCACAAATGTGATTCTGAAATTTATGATTAAGCTAATCCAGCAGTGAAAAAAACTGTTTTAACGTTTTTAGACAACGGTCAAATACCTCATTTTTTGTGCTTAATACTCATGTCTATGATTAGGCTATGTGTGATTTCGTTATGTTTACTTTTTTACATTGTTATTTTCTTCAAGTTACATTTATATTTAAATATTTATTAGTAATTTTTGTTGCTGTTACAACTTACCCCAACTGGTGTTACAACTTATTCCATTGACGGGGCACATTGTAACGCTTTTTTTAAATATTTAAATCATAATTTTAACCACTAAGCTTTGAAAATTATTAATTTATTTTTTTGATATTAGTTAAACAGTGACCTAAATTTTTTGTATTAAACAAGAATTTTGAAAAAAACATTTATTATGGGAGAAATAGCAAAAAGAAAATAAGTGTTACTACGTTCCCCGGTCTCCCCTACTGTACAATCAATTTTTTGCAATATAAAGTAAATTCATTCAAATGTGTTTTCTTTCTATATTTTCACTTATTTCCAATTGTTCAAAGACATAATCAAATTTAGTGTAAGCAGATTGTAAAGAAACTTCTGATATTGTTACTGAAAGAATATGACCCATTTTCAGAATGATATTATTTAATACACAAAACGAAAATGACGAAATCGTTTGTCTGCAAAATAAAAGAATAAATAACAATACGACCCAAAACTAAACACGCTACTAAACTAGAGCTTAAACTAACAATAAGATAGAAAACAACTATACAGGCAAACGATATTGTGACGCAATAATACGAACTAAGCCATAGCATTTGTACAGTTTCCAGGTAATCAACTAACTCTTCAACTAACTGCTTGCACTTCCTTCAGTGACCAAACAAACTCCAGATTCGTAGCCAAGGATATTGATGGCTACTGCAACACTCAAAAGGACATGGCAAGCATCTAAAGCCAGCATGGAACTATTGCTAGAAATTTGTTTTTTTGAAAAATACGCTTCAAAGTCGTAGCAACCAAAGAAGGGAGAATGACAGTCATAGTGTTCACAACAATTCTTACTTTTTTGCAACTTTTTAAAGTTTTTGGTGAGATTTTTGTGAATATTCTCTGGAAAAGTCTCACGCACAGTTGTGGTACAGCTTTTGCTGTGACGATAATAGTCGCAGTTTTGATTCCAAAAGTTATTGCAGTGGACGCATCGGTACACACCGCAATATTGTTCAAAATTTAAAATGATACTATGTTGATTTTCATAAACCTTCAATTGCATGTCTCCTTGTAGAACTCGCGACTACGCTGGACAAGTTCTGCAACCTTGCCGTCAAGATTTTAAAGTAATCAGGTACAGGTTCATCTACAGCAATTTGGGTAAAGCATTTACAGTTAAATGAAAGGGGTTGATGAGGTTAATGATCAGATGTAATAAAGTTATGTAGTACTTCTATTTTAGTTATTCAGGTGTGGGCTGCACAGAAGGACACACAATGATCAATTCAGTTGCAAGTGTTATGAGCATTACTTCTTCTTCTTCTCCTTTCACCTTTTTCCTTTAGTCAGGGGTGGCCACAGCATATCATGTTTCTCCAAACCTTTCTGTCTTCAACATTCGTCTCCTTTGCACCAACTTCCTCCATATCTTCTTTTACTACATCTACAAATCTTCTCTTTGGTCTCCCTCTTTTCCTCTTTCCTGGTAACTTCATTTCCATCATCTTTCTTCCTACTTACTCTTGGTCTGTCCTCATGACATGTCCATACCACCTCAGCCTGCCCTCCCTCATCTTTATTCCTAACCTTTCTATCTTAACGGTACTCCTGATTTACTCGTTTCTAATCTTGTCTTTTCTCGTTACTCCCATAGCAAACCTCAACATTTTCATTTCTGCGACTTTCATCTCTTCCACTTGTTTCTTTGTGACTGCCACCGCCTCAAATCCATACACCATTGCTGGTCTTACCACTGAACTGTACACTTTTCCTTTTACTCTAGCTGGTAACCTCTTGTTGCAGATTACTCCCGATACTCTTCCCCATCCGTTCCATCCTGCCTGTACTCTTCTTTACCTCCCTCGCACAACCACAACTTTCTTGCACCGTTGATCCCAAATACTTAAATTCCTTTACTCTTGGCACTTTTGTATCCTCCATCTTTACTGTTTCGTCGTCATATCTTCCATTTATGCACAGATATTCGATCTTTGACCTACTTACTTTCATCCCTCTTCTTTCCAATGCATACCTTCAGGATTCTAATCTCCGGTCCACTTTTTTCCTGGTCTCTTCGCAAATTACAATATCATCAGCAAACAGCATCGTCCATGGTGGTTCTCTCCTTACTTCATCCGTTAGCCTGTCCATTATCAATGCAAAAAGAATGGACTTAACGCTGATCCCTGGTGTAGTCCAACCTTAACCTTGAAACTTTTTGTAGTTCCTACTACACACCTCACCACTGTTTCGCTTCCCTTATACATATCTGTACTAGTTGTACATACTTTTCCATTATTCCTGATTTTCTCATACAGTACCACAGCTCTTCCTGCGGAACCCTGTCGTAAGCTTTCTCTAGGTCCACGAATACACAATGTAGCTGTCTTTGACCTTCCCTGTACTGTTCCATCAACATTCTTAAGGCATCGGTGGTTTCCTTTCCTGGCATAAATCCATATTGCTGTTTGCTGATCTCCACTCTATCTCTTAACCCTATTCTCATCAACTGCCGGGCTTCTGAAGCCCGGCTCTTGCAAAAACGTTTGTAATTACTTCATCTTTGTAGATAAAATTTTGAAATTCCTTGACTTTTCCTTATTTAAAATGCTGAATAAGATGGTATTATTTTTAGGTGTCCCCAAACAAGGGTTAATGGAAAAAATAGATCTTTTTTAGAAAATTTGTGAATTTTTGCTGGTCTTCGCAAGCAGAGTGTGGAATTTCAATTTCACGCCTTTATTAAGTGACATAAATTTTACCAAGAATTGGCTTTGCGTGATGAAGCAAATTACGTCCTTTGCTGACGTCGAAATGCCTTAGGCAACGCAGAACTTATTTCATGTAAATCCCATTTTCTTTTTTTGAGCTTTTGGCGATTGCTTGGAAGCATTTTACACATATACATTCTTTTGTAAAAAACAATTGCTGTTGGACTCCTTGAATATCAATCAAGCGGACAAACTTCAATCTTTACACTAAGCATTTTTATAAAACTTTCTTATAACTATTCATTCGTAAAAAAAAATTAAATTAATTGGTTCACATCTTAGCTCTTTTGCTGACGCCTTCAGACAATTAAACAACACCTGACTTTTTATAACGAGCTTTTTATTTATAGCCTATTTCACGTTGCATTTGAAGTAACAGGCCGCTTTTATGTTGAAATTTTCCTTACAATGAAAAATCCGACGTAAAGCTTTGTAAAAAAGTTTATAGCTTTTAAATGTTGGTTTTGCAAACAAAAAACATAGAATAAAAATAAGACGTTTGATGCAATTGAATTTTAATAAAATAGGGGTTTCCAACTTGTATAAATTCATGACGGTTCTAAAGTCTGAGATTTACACTAATGACTTCTTTCCTCCTAAAAAATTTTCGTGCGAAATTTAAAAAAACGGTTCTTACTTATTGCAAACTGTTCGATAAATTTATTTCGAAAGTTAAATAAAGGCCAAAAAAAGTTTATTTTTGAAATCCGAAAAGTACTTTTTATGTAAACGTGAAGACCATTTATGGTCTTCATTTTCCTTTCGCAATAAATTTTATGTTTGAACTCAAATGTCAATCAGAAAAAAGTTGGATATGACTTCTAGTCTAATATGATTATCCTATTATATTCCGACGTCTTTTTAGTTTTAAAATGACTTACTAACTGGAAACCTCTGAATAAAATCAACTTAGATATCTTAGCTATGGATGACCTGGGCTATTTGCAAGGGTTTTTCTGCGTAAAACCAGATAAAGCTCCGGGCCCTAATTTTATGTGCATAGAGCTTGTAATCCATGTTAGAGCTGCTTTGAATTTTTGATTACATAACTTTATCTTTTCCTAATTGCATCAACTCCAACTTCGAAAGCTACGAAAGAGCGCTTGTAGTCGCGATTTGAAAGACAAAGAAGGCGGTAGAAGACCGAAACGTTATTGACAAATTTATCCACTTTACGTCCCCTGGGAAAAATTTGAGACGCTTATCTATGTCCGCAACAAGCCAATTAATGGTTTTTATGCAAAAAGTCAACAGTGGATCAAGTCGTTCTGTTAATAATCGACAATTTTTTCGAGACTAAGAAGAAGGCCAGTGCTATTTGTCAATCTGACAGCTGCATATGTCACTGTTCTTTTATGCAAACTTGACTTTAACTGCAAGTTGCTGAGGTTTCTGCTGGATAAATGTATGGTTCGAATGATTATAAAACTAGTTCACAACGAAGGTTTCACTCTAACGCGACAGTAAGCAAAATAATCTGGGTTGTTAGAGAAAGAGTGTTCCTCCAAAATCAATCACGACATTTTAACATCTAGATGCATAATTTGCTTTCCGCAATATCCAGATTAAGAAAAAATGTGAGCTAAAAGTTTACAATGATCAACATTCACCATTGTGTTTGGTTCTCTAGTTTTTATAAACTGTAATTTAGAGTTGCTGATAAAGACTTTCTAGTTGGAAAAGTGGCATAAAATGTTTTTTCTAATAGAACAAAAAAATATAATAAGAAAGACACATTTACGATCTTTATCCGTTCCCATCAAAACGACACTTGCAACCTCTCGCCAGCAATAATTCAACCGCACGTTGAAAGAAGGCCTTTGACTGGCTTGCAGTTTGATGTTCAACAAAAAATTAAATTGATTTTGGCCGAAAGTGATTTCCGTGGGAGTGACTTTAGTGTTGTAACATTTACACCTTAAAATTACGTTTCAAAATCTAATTTTAGGAAACGTTGTTGTCTCTGCTATGATAATGAAATTGGACCAGGGCAGGAAATGCAAAAACAAAACATAAACGAATCACGAAATCTGTGTCAAACATGCGGCTCTTCAACGTGTTTGCGGCACTGCTTACAAATTTGCGCTTCATGCTTTGATCGATGTCGAGATATGTTCCACGACTAACAGTAACAGTTATATAGAGTAATATTGTTTTCTCAGTGTTTTTTTGTAAAGTAGTGCAATGGCGTTGTTTCATTTCAATAATTAAAAAACTCTTTTTGCGTCGGTGAAATACGATGTGGATGTAAACAGTGATATATAAAAGATAAAATTTTGTTGGTTTATAATATCTTTAAGTCGATATCTTAACACTGCTAAATATCAAAACATAGCCAATTTCATATTTTTTTGCGTAAAAAAAATGTATTTTCGTTTTTTTGTCCCTTTTTAAAAAAAGGAGCAATAACTATTAGTAACCACAAAAATATGTGGATAAAATATGTCAGCAAGTAAATGAAACTGATTTAAAATATTTTTCATAACTCGACCATTCAAACAATGAAACAAGCTTCTTAGCTTCTTCATTGTTTGTAATTATTGTGCGCGTTGACGTTTCTCTTTACGTCCAATTTTTAATTAAGTTTACTACTGTTATTAAAGCGAAGCCGTTACAATCGCATTTCACGCTAGCTAAAGGAGTGTTTAAACGTAAAAATTAAAGTGACCTTGTTAAATTGCAATTTTGCATACTTTATTAAATGAATTTTCAAAAAGTTTTTTGCTCTAACAAAAGTTAAATAAATAATCTTTACTCTGCTTAAATTTCATAAAGATAGCTTAAGTAGTTTTGGAGTTATAAATCGTTGATTTGGTGGGCTTCTGAAGCCCGGCCGTTGAGGAGTCAATAGCTCGAAAAAGGTTGAGGAGAATAGGGTTAACCTGGCTTTAATAATTTTTTCCCATATCTTTATTGTGTGTCCCTTTTGTTTTTATAGATTGGGATAAGCACACTCCTTCTTCATTCTTCTGGCATTCGTTCATCCATTAATAGTCTGTTGAACAGTCTGGTCAAAAACTTCATCCTCATCTTTCCCATGCACTTTCAAACTTCTACTGGCAACTCATCTGGCCCAACCGCTTTACCTTTTTTCATCATTCTTAGTGCATTCTTTATTTCTTCTCTACTGACACAATTTACCTCTTCGTTAACCACTTCTGCTTCCTCTGTCCTAGGGTCTCTGTCATTTTCCTCGTTTATCAGTTTCTCAAAGTACTCCTTCCATCTCTTTAACACTGCCTCTGAATTCACCATAACATTACCGTTTTCATCCTTTATAACCCTCACGTGCTGTACATCTTTCCCTGCTCTGTCTCTCTGCCTAGCCAATCTGTACAATTACTTTTCACCTTCTTTTGTTTCCAATCTAGCGTACAAATTGTCATACACACGTCCCTTTGCCATTGCAACTGCCTTCTTTGCCTTACTCTTCTTTTCTTAGTAGATCTTTTCAGTATTTTTATTTCTTATTTTGTCCCATGCTTTCTTTGCCTCTTTCTTTTCTTTTATGCTCTCCTGAACTTCCTCATTCCATCACCATTTCTCATGTCTCCTTTTCGTTTCCCAAATGTCACTCCCAGTACAGTTTCAGCTGTTTTTCTTAGCATTTCTGCTGTTTTGTCCCACTCATCATTTGATTCTATTTGAATAAGGTGAAGAATAAGGTGCTATTCTATTTGAATAAGTTGTTTAAATTGTATTAGTTGTTTAAATTTGAAAATTGCTATGCCTGATAAAAAAGCAAACAAGAATTACAATATTTTAATTACTGATAAAGAAGAGATAGTTAAAGAGAGCATATCAGAAATTACCAAACAATTTTCTGAAAAAATTGAATTGTTTGGTAAACAAATTTTTGAAAATGTAAATAAACAATATCAAGAAATAATGGCTTTAAAACTTGAAATTACACAACTAAAAGAAAGTCAGGATTTTCTTAGTAACAAGTATGATGAATTAAAAACTGAATTTGAACAACTAAGGGTAATAAACAGCAAACAAGAAAAAGAACTATGTAATCAGAAAAAAAATTCAATTGAATTAAAAAATAATGCCAATCATGAAAGAAAAAAATTTGATAACTTGGAACAATATGGAAGAAGACAAAATCTTGAATTTGTTGGCATTCTTTATGAAAAAAATGAAAACTTAAATCAAATTGTTTCTGATGTGGCTGAAAAAATTGGAGTCCGGATCAAAGATGAAGATATTTCTATTGCGCATCGATTAAAAGCTTCTCAAAATGCAAAGCCTGAAAAGCCACCAAATATAATTGTTTGCTTTACGAATCAAAGAATACGTAACAAAATTTATCAAAGCCGAAGTGCAGCCAAATCCATTAACAATTTTCCTGTGCAACAAATGACCCGCTTCTTCATCAATCAAAATTTAACAAATGCAAAAAAAGAACTTTTTTGGCAAACGAAGCAAAGAGCAAGAGAATTGGGCTATCATTATATCTGGACTAACAATGGTAAAATTTACATTTGCAAAAGTCAGGAATACGATTCAATTATTATAAATAATGCATCTGATATTAATAAATTGTAAGTAGTTTATTATTAATATGTATATAATTAATTTATTGCTTAAAAATGGCCTCTTTAAGTAACAACACCGATATTCATTATATTGACTGTACTAATGAAGCTTTAAACAATTCAATACATAGAAAATGCAGATCCATAAACGAAAATTTTGATAAAAACTGTAGTTTGACTAACGAAGAAAGTAATCATAAACAAAAAAATGGAGAAGTCTCTTTTTTAAATCAAAACTGTAATTCAACTGATATTAACTATACTGAATTGTTTAAAAATTGTAAATACTATGATCAAGCTTCTTTAAATAATTTCTTTGATGACCCTACCAAAAAAAATCTGATAGTAATGCATTTTAATGTAAGAAGCTTGGCAAAAAATATTGATAAATTAAATGAATGTATATGTGATTTAAAAATGAAACCAAGTGTAATTGCCATAACCGAAACAAAACTTAATCAAAACGGAATGTCAGCCAACATAAATATCTACGGATATAATTTTATACACCATGACAGCAAAACGTGTGCCGGTGGCGTGGCTTTTTACATAGAAGAATCATTAAAATATGTTCAGAGTAATAAGACTTCTTTAAACCTTGATAATGTTGAAGACCTTTGGATAGAATTAACTATAAATAAAAAAACATATTTAATTGGTGTGATATATAGACATCCTGATAACAAAGCTAAACATTGAAACGTTTTCAGTAAACATACTTAATCTTTTCCAAGCTTTTAATTCAAAAAAGTTGAACTTCTGCGTAGTGGGTGATTTTAACATTAATCTAATGCAATACACTTTTAACAATTCTGTAAGAAAATATGTCAACTGCTTGCTTAGTTGTTCTACTAAATGTATTATAAACCAGCCGACTCGAATAACAGCCCATGCAGAAACTCTTCTTGATCATATATAAGTTAACAGTGAACAAATCAATGTCAAAGGTGGAATTGCTAGGCTGGAGCTAGCAGACCATTTGTCCACATTTGCCTTAATACTGAAAACAAAAGACAAAACTCCTAAAACATCCCCAAATTCTTTTAAACAAGATATGAAATGTTTTCAACTGGATTTGTTTCTTGATGATCTTAATTTAAAACTGAACAAAACTAGTTTTGAAGATTTTGGTGTAGATGAGAGCTTTGAAAATTTTCTTAATATATTTGCTGACATTGTTAATACTCATGCACCCCTAAGAAAATGTACTAGAAAAGAAAAGAAATTAAAGGTTAAACCTTGGCTAAACAAAACTCTACTGAAATCAATTAAGAAGAAAAACAATATGTTTAAAGACTTGCATAAAATTTTTAATCAACAATCTTTTCACAAATATAAAGCTTACCGCAACGCATTGAATAGAACAATTCAAGGTGCTAAACAAATGTACTATAATAAATACTTTTCAAGTAATAAAAATAATCCAGCAAAAATTTGGGATGCAATTCATGAGCTGGCTGATTTGAAACCTAAAAAGAACATAACCATAAACAGATTAATGAAAGAAAACGGTGATTTTGTTGAAGAACCAAAAGATGTTGCACAATTACTAAACAAATATTTTGTAGACATTGGAAAAAACATGGCTAAAGCTATTCCACCAATTCACTCAACATATAAACCGCCACCTTCTACCAATTCTAAAAACTCTCTTTTTATGTCTCCTACAACCCCAGAAGAAATAGCAAATGTAATAACTTCATTAATTAATAAAAAAGCAATACGAAGTAAAGATATTGAGACCTATTTTATCAAAATAAGCGGTGTTACAATAGCACCCATTCTCAGCAAATTGTTTAATCAATGTTTACTTGAAGGTGAATTTCCCAAATATTTAAAGATTGCTGAGGTAATCCTTATATTTAAAAAGGGAAGTGCAACAAATGTATCAAACTACCGACCAATTTCTCTGCTTTCACAGTTTGACAAAATTTTTGAAAAAATTATTTATAATAGAATTATAGATTTTATTGAAAAATATAATTTACTGAGTGATCATCAATTTGATTTTCGACAAAATTCTTCTACCATTCATGCTGTAACTTATATATATGATAATTTAATCAAAAATGTTGATAAAGGTTTTTATAGCCGTTGTATTTTTTTAGATTTATCTAAAGCTTTCGACACAGTTGATCACCACATTTTGCTTTGCAAACTAAAAAATTATTTTGGTATACGAGGAAAATCTTTTAATCTAATTAAAAGTTATTTGACTAATAGACGGCAATATACAAAAATTTCAAACATTTTCTCCGATGAACTAGAAACTAATTGTGGAGTACCACAAGGATCCTGTCTAGGTCCATTATTATTTCTTTTAAATATAAACAATTTACCACTTGCTTCTCAAATGAATACAACCTTGTACACTGATGATACATATTTAATGATGTCAGACTTGAATTTAACGTCATTGCAAAATCGAATTAATATCAAATTAAAAAATATTGATTTTTGGTTGAGAAAAAACAAACTATCTTTAAACTTTTCAAAATCAACTTTTCTATTAATACACAAACAACCTTCCAGAACAATCAAAAGTACTTTTGAAATTAAAATTAATGATATTATGTTAACAAGATCCCCAATAGTCAAATATCCGGGACTTTTCATCGATCAAAATTTAAACTGGATACCACACATTAAAAGTTTATCTTTCCACCTAGCTCGTTACACAGGACTATTTTATAAGTTAAAATTATGTACGAATATGGACACTATGAAATTATTGTATCATAGCCTAATAAATAGTGAATTACAATATGGTATAATAGTTTGGGGTGCAACATTTAAAACATAATTATCTGAAGTGAATGTAAGAATTAATCGTATAATTAGAGCTTTAAGCTCAAGTAATTTGTACACTCCCATGTCAAGTCTTTATAAAAAACTAAACTTACTAAAATTAGAAGATCTATATAAAGTAGAACTGGGAAAATTCATGTATCTATATTATAATAAAAAAACACCAAAAATTTTTAAAAGTTTTTTTAAAAAAATTACAGAAATTCACTCTTACAATACAAGACAAGTATCTCACTCTACGTTTTTTTTACCGAGAATGTCAAAAATATGTACTCAAAACTGAATTTCGTACAAAGGTACAAAGATTTGGTCAAAACTAAAACCAGAGTTGAAAAACTTACATTGGAATGCATTTAAAAAACAATTAAAAAAAAGTTTTATTGATCAATATTAAGTTTTCAAATTTATATTATCTCCCAACATTTTAGCATATGTTATGTAATTGAATAGATTACTTTGTTTTGTAAATCTTATTAAATATAAATAGTCTTTTGCTATACCTACAATGTAACACCAGTTTTGTACTTTTACATAAATACTGTAAAAATAAAAAATGCTTTGGCGTAACTTGATGTTAATATGCATAATCAAGTGAGATTAAAATTTTTTTTTCGCTGTTGTTTTATAAACTTTTGTTTCGTCAAAAGTTTCTTCTTTTTATTTTGCTGTTATTTTTTTTCTATTAATCGCACTAACACAATTGTTATTGGTAATTGTAATTTACTCGGGAAGCATCTTGACTAGTAAACCTTAGGGTTGTTCGGTGCTTCCTTGCCCTTTTTTTGCATTATATTTCTTTGTTATTGTTTTATATGGTTTTGGGCAAAATAAATTTTGTGTGTCTGTCTGTCTGTCATCAGGTAACCCATTCTTGCCTCCTGTAATCCAGGTTACCTCTTGTCATGAGCATCTTGTTATGGGCATCACTAGCATACGTAAAAGAATTTTCAGGTAACATTGCCTCATTTGACATTGTAAGATTGAAATCTTGGCAAAGTGAATTTGACAAAGGGCCAAACATATTGCTATTGCTAGCATTGAAGTCTCCTATAATACATATATTAGGATGCTAAATATCTTCACATAACTCACCGAGATTTCCAAGATATTCTAAGTATGCATCCGTATTGGATTCGCAACAACATGGAAGATATACATTGATAAAAGATATGGAGGAGGTACAAAGATTTAGTGTAAGACCAATAATAATATTGTCATGGTTAGAGAATGTAAATGCCTGAAGCTGCTTGTTCCACAAAATAGCAGTGTCCCTATAAGGTCTGTCTGAATGCAGTTTTGTTTCATAGCTAAAAGAACTTATACCACAAGAATAATGCTGATTGTTGATAGAATTCAGAAAATCAAGATTTTGCTTGGCAAGCCAAGTTTCTTGTAGGAAAATTATGTCAAAGGTTTTACATAAAGTTGTAATTTCTTCTAGCGAACTACTAAGACTCCTGCAATTGAAGGAAACCACTTTTACTCTATATTATTTGTTGTCTCCATTGGAATTATCAATAAATTTGGAGAAAGATGCCATATTCTTGGATTTTAAAGTGTTGAAAAATTTTTTAACTAGTAGGCTATTCCTGTTGGCCATTGTTCAAGATCAAGACACTCATTAGCAATAGAAATTTTGAAAGAGAATAAGAATCAAATTTAGTTTTTAATTTTTCAACAATGACTGTTGTTGTTGATTTAAATCAAGATTGAGCAAATTGTTTTATTTCACTCTCTAAAACATTTGGAAGAAATCTTGAAACAAAAATATTAACTGGTTTTTCAACAACTTTAAAGTCTGACCAGTGGTGGATATTGGGTGAGGCAAATGAGGCGATCGCCTCGGGCCCCCCCTTTTTTACAGTTATCGAGGGGCCCCCCCTTTTTGAAAATGCCGCATGTAGTTTTATTTTGTGGTATTTTACATGGTTTCATGAACCTCAAAAACTCTCAAAAGTTTTCAGCAAATAGATTAAATTTATGTCACATAATATGGCATATAGAGTAATGTTGGCAGAACACTTAAAGTTTAAAACAACAATCCATAAAATCTCTTCAGTTTCTATATATTGCAGAACAACTACATAATGTAAACTATTCTTAATAGTCAGATTGCCGTAAAAGTTATCCAAAAGTGATTGAAATTTAGCAGTAACAACTCTACAACTAAAAATATGTTTAAGAAAAAGAGAAATCTTGTTTTAAATTTAAATTTTTCTATTGATAAAACACTACTTAAAATTAGTTGTATTTATGCATACAATATTAATTACTTTCCATAATTGCAACAAAATAATGACTAAAAACAACAACATAACTAAAAAATTTACAAACACCAATAATAAAAAATACATTTTTTTCTTTTTGTAGCAAATGCTTCATGTATAATAGAAACCAATAGAACACTAAATCTAGTCTGCAAATGTTTTACCATTAACCAAGTTTATATAGAGATTTTCACTTTTTTTCAAAGTTCTAAATTGATGCATATGCAATTTATTCATTCATTTGACTTTCAAGACTTGATTGCAGCTTTTTTTAAGGGGTTTAGCATTTTTTAAAATTGACATTTTGACAACTGGTTTGTAAGGTGATCTGGTAAAAACAACTGCTTGATTAAAGTTAAAATTTTCTATATTGTCATTCTGAAAAAAATTGAATTAGAAATTATTTAGGTAAAATATTTTGATTTTAAATGACAATTTTAAAAGGTAACCTAACATAGAATAAGCTAAATGGCTTCTTACATTAAATTTGATTGTGATTATCAGTTGGTCTATCTTGCACAAACAATCATAACATTAAATGGTTTTGACAATATTTCACAGCACTTTTATTATTTTTACAATTTTAGTTTAAAGCTAGCTTTATTGCAAGTTTGCATTGCATATTTCTATTCCTGCCAGACAAAAATCTTCAAAAGATTTAATTAAAGCAGCATAAGCTGAAAATATTAAATAAGTAATTGGCTGATTTATAATATATTAATCATTAACAAATTTTTATTTTGGGTTAGTATTTTTTTCACTCATTTGCCTAAAAGCAAGCATAATTATATTTTTTAATAAACTTTGTTAGCTTTCCAATGTAATTTAAATTTTTTTTGTAAAAATTAAGGTATTCATATTTCACAAAAGTTCGTATTACCAGCATTTCTTAATCTTTTTTGTGTTAAAAAAAACATAACTAAAGCTTCTCTTTCTAATAATGTTTTAGGCTGTAGATTTTTTGATTCTTATGATAAAACTTGTCGTACATTTTGTGGAATCGGCATAATTGTTGAGATTTAACATTATTTTGCTTGACTAGATTAATTGATATATATATATATATATATATATAGCCTATATTCAATAAAAAAATTGTTTTTCTTGTTGTTGCTATGTAATCAGTGCAAATTTGTTTTTACTGCTAAAAAAGGATCAGATTTTTGTCTGTGATAGTAGCCTACCTATTTAGTCAGTTTAATTTTAATTTTGTTGAAATGTATTTTGACAAATTTATTATTTTTTGAGACTATCAAGACTATGGTACAAATGTTTAATATGTAGTGGTGAGAAAGTTTCAAAAATATACCTCTAATAGATTGTGTGCATGCTAATAGTAGTCCAACAACTTATAACTTTCAAATTCGAACCAAGATCGAGTCATTTTCAAAAAGCTCAAACCGATTTCAAATCCAAGACTACCAAAAATGATGTAATTTTAATATAAGTCCATGAAAGCATGAATCTGAGTGTACGAAATTCGAATTTTCAAAACCATTTTCCCAATTTGTTGTTATGCATTCCATATAACATAGCTTACTAACCACACAAAATCAATTCCAAGTCAACAATTATTGATTTGAAAACTTGGGTTGAGTCCTTGTTGTTGTAAAAAGGGTCAAATCGAGTTTAAGCAATGATGAAATTCAAAAATTAAAAAAATAAACAGGTTCTTTCCCCTATAGAAGTTGTCAATAATAGGTTCTTTCATCATCAGAGGTATAAAAATACAGAGATTACGTTGAATTAAGAACGCGCTCGCTGAACGTTATGGCATTCATAACAACGTGTTCGCGCAAACCGATGCAAACTTCCTGAATTCCATCACTGAATTCAAGTCTGTCCAAGATGTTTTCAAGTAAAAAAAAGAATTTTAGTCATAAGCATATGCATGTGAGAAAGGAGTTTAAAGGTTCTTTTAAACTTTTAAACTCCTTCTTTTAAACTTTTAAAGTTCTTTTAAACTTTTAAACTCCTTCCTCCCACTTTAAAAAATGAAGGATATGCAGACCAATTAAAAGACAATAGAACAGTAAAAAAGTGTAGAGAAAAAAAGGTTTTGACGTTATTTCAACTTTTATACTAATTGTGTTTTTAGTTTGTAAACCCGGTGCTACAACAATTGATCGAACGACAGTTGATCGAACGACAGTTGATCGAAACGACACTTGATCGAAACGACATTTGACCAAAACGACACTTTATCGAAACGACATTTGATCGAAACGGCACTTGATCGAAATGACAGTTGATAAAAAAAAAGATTTATTTTTGTATGTTTCTGCGATTAAACAATCTCTTTGTTACTGTAAATTAGATTCATAAAAAGCAGAGGCCAACAGTAAAAAGACAATTTGTTTTTATCTTTTATAATTTTTTGCCAATGTCAAGATCAAGGTTTTTTAACAAGGTCTCTGAGCAAAGGACACCAACAAGTTTTAGGGGGGCAACAAGTAGATCGTTTGTCATGGTTATGTTTTATTAGATGCTTATTGCTATCATTTTTTTGCATTTTTTTTACGTAGTCAGTTATTTAGAGGGGGGCATTGTGCCATGGCTCCACCCTTATAGACCTCTTGCAGAAATCAGAGACAGATTCAGACAGAAAGATATTTTTTTTAGAGATTTATGATTTTGGGACAAAAAATCAACAAAACCGGGGCAGATTTAAAGTAGGCTACTATGTTTTTGGGACAAAAAATTGACAAAATTGGGATAGATTCAAAGTTGTAAATTTTTTCTTTCATTATTTGATCAAATGTCATTTCGATTAAGTGCCATTTCGATCAGGTGTCGTTCGATTAATTGTTGAGTCACGTGTAAATCTTTCATTATAACTTTCTGTGTCTGCCACTGATTTGAGTTATTTCAAGTTTCGTATCAGAATCAATTTTTTTCCAATATTTCGTAGCCTATCTTTCTAGCTAGCATTGGTAAAATGGTCATTTCGAATGTGACGTCATTGTGACGTCATTTTGGGGCCCCTAATTTGGATTTTGCCTCAGGCCCCTAATTTTGAATATCCACCACTGAGTCTGACTGTTTCATTTTGCCAATTTGAGTAGACCTATGTCTTTTTTCCACTTGGATAAATTATCAATAGAGCTATTATCATTTTTGTATGTTGTGTCTAATGTTTGAGGCATTGGTTTTCTCAATATTTCAGAGTAAGAGTCTTTGTGAGTAGGTTCAGAATGTGAATTTATTTTCATTAATTCTGGGGTTTTGCATTCTTTTTTTCTTTAAGCGATATGACAGTTCTTGCATTACAATTAGTTTGCATTTCTTTTTCACGTCTGAAAGTCAAAAAGTCTTGTCGTAGGTTATTGATATCTTGCATCAGTTGGTAAGCATCAATGTTTTTTAAATAAAATCATGAAAAGTGACTTGAAGCAGTTACTAAAACTGGGACAGATTTTTGTTATTCTGCATCTTCAAAAGCACAATATGAATGTCCTTAATGTTATGGAGAGATTTTTGATTACCTTGTCTTAGCTTTTGTTTACCAGCACCTTCATAGTTATTGTGAAGAAGAAGTGTTTTTGCCTCAACAATTTCTTCAGGAGAGTAGAAGTTAGATACAATTTTTATAATGGTTTCAGCAGTTAAGCAGCTCAATCTGTCATTTATGTACCACAATCGCGAATTTATCAAAATTTACGCCATAAGCACAGAATCAAAATAAAATCTTATTCAAATAGAATTTATACAAATCTTATTCAAATTACTTAATCAAATAGAATAACTGACACTTATAACCACCTTATTCAAATAGAATGTCATATATGTATACAAGAAATTTTATGGATTATTTCTTTTAATAACACCTTTAAATCCAGCTATTGATAAATAAAATAAATCTAATTGCTGAATTGGGCCGTGGCTTAATACAACTTGGCTCCAATTTTTTTAATCCATCATATAACTTACTTTGAACATAAAAATTTTAAATTTTTTTTGGGATAACTAGCCTACTAGGCCTACGTTAATTTTGTTTGTGAAATTATTCTTTTAAAGATCGCTATGTGACAAAAAAATTATTTTTTTATTAAAACTAAATGTTTTTGAAGTCTTTTCAAATATGCCTTTTTTAAAAAAAATATTTTGCTTTAATTTGTATCTAATTGTTTATTAAGGCAGAAGCTTTCAAACAAATGCATTGAAACTGGATCTAGTAGGAACGTATTTGGATTTTTGATCCACGTTTCCAGTTTAAAACATTTTGTAGTTTGGATCTTGAAAAAGCTTCAAAATTCAAAAAAAGAAATTTTTGCACCCGAAGATTATATATGTTTGACCCACTGTGTTCTATTAGTCATTTCATGAAACGGCGTATGACTTTTAGTCATAGAAGTTGTCGATATAAATATATATGTGTGTGTGTGTGTGTATGTATGTGTAATTTTTTTCGTTTTATAAACTTTTTTTTATTGACGATTTTAAGCACAATTTCGGAGAGAAATATAGACAATTCTAAAGGTATTACCATTGCCTGTTAATGTGGATACCAGTAGTTTGAGAAATAAATAGTTTTGCAAATGCAAAGTAAACTTATAATGTTGTAAATTTTTTAAGTATATTTAACTTAATACTCAATCAGTAAAGTAAACATTATTGGATGAAAGTGAGATTGAAGAGCATTAAGCTGTTAAGGTTTTATTTTTAAAGTATTCTTTTTGATATTATACAGTTACAGGCTGGATTTTTTCGCTGCTTATTAGCCCAAATTATATAACTTATAGTTTGGGCTGAGAACTTAGGACAATTTGTTGCTAAAAAAATCTTTTATTTATTTTTATTAAACATTCAGGAAGACACTTGATGTAATTTAAAGTAGATATTAGTTAGTCTTTTGTAACAATATAGCACACTAAATAGTAGCATTCAAAATTTATTTTAGAAGCAAAATCTTTAGACTTGCCTCACAACATTTATTGTTTTCAGAAATCCTGTACTTTAGCACTGTAATTAAAAAACTCATGCCAGACTTTGTTTGAACTTCATGAAAAGCATGAGTTTTTTTATTTACTGCGTTAAAAGTACAGGATTACCGTTTTAATCTTATTAGTAGACAAGCTGAAATAGAAGGGATAGTCTATTGATTAAATTGAATAAATTAATTGCAAAGCCAATTTATTTTCGTAAAAATTTTTGATTTTTTTTCATGGAGCTTATTCTGCATCTTTTTTTCATATGGTAATGTATGATAATATATCATTTTATATAGATGGTAACTGATTACAGTTTCATGAATTTCTACGTAAGTGTATAACAGTTTGTATTTGTTGAATTTTGTATTGAAAAAACTAGAAGGTTTCCGTTTTTTTTAACTTTATTTTTCTAATTTTGTGTCTCAAGTGTCTGATAATAAATCTGTAATTTTACTAAGTTTAAATTCTAAAAATGTCTGTTTTGCTTTTTTATTGTATATTGCTTAGATTGTTGGATTGATAAACAGCAACCCTGAGGAATCTCATTCACTGTTATTAGCTTTACAGGCTTTTGGATTTCTTAAGACTTGAAAAATAAGAAACCAAACTCTGTTAATAATAAATTGAGAATTACCCTGGGCTGGTGTTCACTAAATTTTTTTGTGTTCCTTAAGAAGCAGTCATAACCAAAAGGGGTTTCCCACTAGTTTCACTGAGATAAAAACACTTATGATTTATCTCTTTTTGAAAAGAGCTTTTTTTTTTAGATTAACATATTCTTTTGTTAAAAATGGCATTAAGATTATAGTTGGATTAAATTTTTTTTTTACAGTTAACTTAAGGTTAGATTGGTTCTTTCCAAGAAGTCACCGTAGGCAACATTTGTTCAAAAAACTAACCCAAATTCCCTTTGTTGTTACTATTACTTTTTAAAGAGATCTTTTTCCTTCTAGTTTTTTTTTTTTATTTCATCCTAGTACAATAGGGAGGATTTAAAATTAGTTTAACAAAAAAATGCTTATGGTGGCTTCTTGAAAAGACAGGTTAGATTTGGGTTAGTAAAGCTAAGTAAAGTTAGGTCAGAAATATAAGCTCTGATTTGGAAGAGTTGAATCACATGATTCATTTAAAAATAACATTAAAAATTTTCATTCTCATTTACCAATTGAGCTTAAAAGTTTTCTAAAATTTGAATGTTTTTATAGTTTCTATAGCACATTGGAAACAAAAACCAAATTTGTTAGGTTTGTATTTATGTCATTGGAAAAAGTATACTATAAACATTTAAGTGAGAAAAGTTATCACGAAATCTTCAAGTTTGAAAAAAATGTTCTTAAATTTGGACAAAACATTTTAACGTTGTTTAATAACAAAAAATATATCTATAGCATTTACAATTTTTAAAAAAAGAATACCAGGTGTATATTACTTTAAGTGCAATGGATAAAAGTCCTGCATCAAATCTTTAATTTTTCAAACTTAAATTTTAGGGAGCACATTTTTCAACTTTATTTTTATTTTTATTTTTATCTCTATATTTATCTTTCTGACTCGCAGGAAAGCGACAGAGGCGCTAATACATAGGGTAGGCAATTACCCCAACCTGCTTCTGGAGATGCCAAGATATTACTGTAATTGTAATTGTAATGTAATACACTTGTAATTTAGTAGAGATATGACTGTAATTTCAAACTGTTTGCCAAGACCACCAAACAGGGGAAAGTGCCATAAAGTGTCTTTCCCAAGGACACAACAGAATGGCACGAGTAAGTTTCAATTGGCTTTAGTGTTCATCTATACTTTTTTTTGGTTAGTATAATTAGAATTGTGACTATATTATTGCAGTATGAAAATTAAAATGATAGTAAGCAAATCAATAATCCTTGAAACAATTTTCCACCCAAGCTTTTATTAGGATTTAAATAAAGTTAGCTTTACCATGACCCTAATATAGTGGTGGGCAAACAACTGCTACAGGCCAAAGTTGGCCTGAAGCGATTTTATCCGTCTTACAAATAGTTAATTGTTTTATCTAGAAATGCAGCTATATGTGTTAGGTTTCACTATAATTGAAAAAGTCTAAAAATATATTTCATTTCTGGTATGCAGCAAACAAAGAAGCATTGTTAAAAAGCTTGTCTTGGTGGAACTTCCTTTATTTTTCAGATTATGAATACTAGTTTGGACCTTTCTTTGAAAAAAAAAGTTGCTGGCCCCTTGTCTGAACAATTTGCTGACCATAGTCATAATCAAATCCTAACATGCCTATAACCTCCAACTCAGTGTTTCTTAAATATTTTTTTTGGTGACCCAAAATCGCTAAAAACGATTTGCAAAGATGACTGCGACTCAAGTAAATTTGACTGAGCGTGGTGAAAATGTAGTGATCTCTAAAGAAAAAAAAAGTCTTCACCTCAAATCTGTCTCTGATTTCTTGATTTTCATCTCCAAAATCTAGTGTTCTCTAAAAAAAAAAAAAGACTTTACCTCAAATCTGTCTCTGATTTCTTGATTTTCATTGCCAAAATCTAGTGTTCTCTAAAAAAAAAAGGTCTTCACCTTGAATCTGATTCCAATTCTTTCATTTTCGTCTTAAATACATAATGACATCTCCAGAACATTCTTCACTTTTCAAATCTTCTGCAGACAGATTTTTTTCTTTTACACACGATAATTTCCAAGCCTTCGTGACCCATCCACATAGCCTTGGCAACCCATAGTTTGAGAAACACTGCTTTAACTCTTAGCCTTGCTCAAGCTTATTTTTAAACACTTTTAAATAACACCTAATAAAAAGATTTCTCTTAAAAATCACTCAAAATTAAACTCTAACTATGCAGTTTTTTGGTACAATGATCAAATGAAAGTGTAAAGTCACAGGTAGCAAAGATTTCTGATGTGAAAAAAATTAAAGATCTGATATCACACTTTTAGCCACTACATACTTTATTTTTAAATCCTTCCCTATAATTCTTATAAACTTATAATCAAGCAATGTAAGTTTCTTGATCACATTTTAACTGTTGGAGTAAAAGTGTAAAAAACATTTCTGTTGTATGTTTTATTTATGTGTAGTTTATTGGCTTTTTATCAGATTTAATAAAATGAAACAAATGTCTTAAAACAAGTCAAAATAAAAATGCAGAGGTTCTCGTTTTCATTACATTTTGATGCAAGTCCAAATCTATATAAACATTAAGCACAGAACTGTGGGACATAAATATTATTGTTTAATATTAATACAGGGTATATCATGTAGCTAGATGTATATCTTTGCATACAAAGAAATTTTTTTTAAATTGAAGAATATTCTAGAACAAACCTGATTTGGCCGTGTCAAAAAATTTTTTTCCAGTTTTTGACTGATTTACCACTGAGTGATATATCAGAATGTCAACTAAGAATTGCATATGTTTTTAAACATTTGAAGTTATTTTATATATCTTTTAGAAAAAATGTAGTGCTATTGGCCATGCTTATTTCTAATTTTCTTTTATAAATATGTACATTTTTTCTGGTTTATTTTACGGTCTCACTAGTTGACTTAAATGTTAAAAAAATTAGTTTCAAATAAGATGCCAGGAAACTTGGCCAATGGCTTAGCAATAAACAAGTATTTAACTTTCTTTAAAAAATTGGTTTAGTTGTAAATGTGCACTTACATCTGAAATTCTACACAACATATTTAATAATTGGAAATTTGAGATTGCCTTAGCAATTGACAGTTCAATGAGGACTGGGCAAATATTAATCACTATATTTCACTTATCAATTAGTCAGTTTAACTTTAAAGTATTAGACTTGGGTTTCATACCATGTAACATTAAAGCAAAAACATTAAACTTGGTATGTACTGCTTCTGTCATTTGCAGGCCACCTACTTGTAAGCTTATGTTTATGTTGAATTTTAAAAAAGATAAAAAAGACCAAGTTCCAATGCAAATTAATGCTAAAATTAAGTGGTTTGTTAAACAATCTGTCTGCTTGAAAACATTAAAACATTAATTGCATCAAAAATTTTTTAGGTTTACTATGGGAATAACCAAATCCATGAGCCAGGCTTTGCCAACTCAACTTTAAATACTTAGGACATAATTTTTGGTTTTTCCAATTTTTCCTAATTCCCTAATAATTCGTGATTTGTCAGATATTTAAGAATTTTAAAAGTTTGACTTTTAAAAATTGTAAAACTTTGCTGAACTGACATTATGAAAAATGTAAGTTTTTTAGTCCACTTGACTAAAATAAATTGAAGTAGCCATAGTAATATTAGCACAATCACTTTTAAGGCGTTATATTATTCATGTTTCATTGAGATTAATAATTACTTGCTGTCTTTTCCTTCAAATTAATAATTGCTTAACTAAATTTTTTCAGTATAACCATAAAATGTTTGACATCTGTAGCAAAAGATCATTTCTGTCGTCTTATTTGCTGTACCCTTTTATTAGCATTAATCAAAACAACTTTTTTTATCCAACAGTTTAAACTTTATGCTATTAGGTAGCTTGAGATTTTTATGTGATTTATGTTTGTTGGAAATGTGCAATAATATGAACAAAAGTAGCAACTGTTACACATATTTGTAATGTAATAATCAAATTTGTTTTATAAAACAAAGTTTTTATATAATGAGCCTTGAACTAAACTTAAATTTTAATTCAATAAATTTCTTTTGAAGAATTGATTGTGATGTTGATCAAGCAGCTTTTAATTGAAGTCACTCTTTTTAGATATCTTTGAATAACTCAGATTATTAAAATTAATGTCAGAAAATTTTATCATGTAATGCTATGAAAAATTGCAAATTTGCTAAAGAGTACTAATAACTTTATATTATTTTATTTTTCTGTGTTGGCGTATTCTCTCTCACGTTTGCTTTCATCCACCGGATGTAGAACATGACTCATGTTTCAAATGGTATACAGGAACTGCATGACAAAATACAGGCTAGTCTTACTCACACTGTAGAATGCGAGGCACGTTTTAATTGTTCTAAGTCTGAGCAAAATATTTTAGATGAATGTTTTGGTCAGCTAACTGATAAAGAAAGAACATTGAACAATTGTTTGGTAAAATCTGTTGACAAACCTAAAAATAAAATGGGAAATACTTTTCAAGTGAAACAAGATTCCAGTGGCAATTCAGCTGTGAATAAAGGCACTGTTTCAGAGGACATTAATAATGAAAAAAATATAAGTTCTACTAGTAGTAGCAGTATTTGCAATTCTGCTCCAGTAATAATACTTAATCATTCAAATACTAATTCTAGAGATTCCACAATGAATGAATTAAAGCCAGATGCAAAAATAGAACCAACTGAAAAAGATCAAAATAATGTTAGTGATAGCTTATGTAAGACTGTTGTTGAAGAAGGAGTGTGTTGTGTAGATGTTCATGACTTAGAATCTAGCAGATCATCATTTTTAAAATCAGGAAATTCACTTTGCTCTGAGGAAATTATCACCTTACACAGAGACAGTGCTTATGGTTCAAGTTCTGAGTCAGGTTGCAATCCTCAAGGTGAACCAGTCAGTGTTGAACCAACTGATCATAAACATGAAGCAGCAGAGCCACTGAATTCCAACAACCACCTTCTTTCAACAGCTATGTTAAATGATTCGGCAACCCTTGCAAGTAAATGGTCATCATCATCTTCGCTTGCATCTGATTCTGCAGCAGAAATGCAAACAAATATAGATGAAACTGAAAATGGTACTTATGGTGGGCTATTATGCAGTAAAGAATCAAACCATTTAAAAAATCTCTCATCTTCTACTTTTTCTTTAAGGTAAAATTTAAAAAACTTGCAATGTCTTTTGTAACCTTTAAAATTTTGCAATTGATATAACATAAGTTGTATTAAAATTTTTGTATAAACTTAATTAACGTTATTGTAACAATCTGTTCAAATTCAATTTAACATATCAGTTATTAAAATTACTATGGATACTACTATAAGATTTTTAAATGTTCAACAAGCTTTTTTTTAACACTGCAAAACAGAATTTGATGACTAAATTGTTATTTATTGTGCAAGCTTGTTTCGAATATTGTAAGTTTAAGGTTAACATCTGTTTTTTATGTTAAAAAGAATTTACTTATCTGTTAACAAGTTTTTTCAATAACTTCGTATTTTTAAGTTTTTTTTGAGGAATAAGTCAAGCGCTTAAATCAGCAATATTATATTTCGTGGATAAAAATCAGAGCTAATCTGTTTGCATTGATGCTAAAAACGTCTAATTATTAATATCATCTTTGTAATGTTATAACTGATTAGAACTTCATTTTATTGTAAAGAATTTTCTTTGCAGAGAATTATGTCTGCTGAATTGCGTTTCATTCTTATGAGCTTTTTTTAAGAACTTTTAAGAATAAGGGGACCTGTTAAGTTTGCAATCTTTAAACGCGCAAAAAAGAGCATTCGTCAACATACGCTTGTCATGTATAAAGGATTTTTGTTGTTAACTTTAATACACTAGGGTTTTGCAATTGTTTGTTTTAAAGCTCTTGTGAAGTGGACAACAAAATAACGGTTGCGACTTCCTATACCTCACTCTTATTTATTTTTTGCACTAAAGCTATTAATTGCTCACCAAAAGTTCGAATCGGCGGTTAAAAATTTTTTTGCATTACAAAGCACTATGTTTAGACACTTGTCACTTATTTTAATTGCCTGTTACGTTTTGTTTCCTTAAAAATATTTAGTTGAATGGATTTTCCCAAGTTTTCTCTCTACATCTTACCAGTTGTTGAAAAATAAGACGTTAAGCAGGATTTTGTTTATGAATAGAGCATATTAACGATTAAAAGTTAATTGGTTTTGTATTTATTATTCATGGAGGTACCATAAATTATTGATTTTGCAGGTCATCTCTTTCTCTCGAGTCGGAAGATGATTTTGCCAGCGGTGATGATTCTTCACATAGATCAAAATTGGCACGGTGTGATACTCAAGTAAAAGCGGTCAGTATAAAATTAATAAATCATTGCACTTTATGAACTAGCGATACTTAAATATAAAGAAATTATTGAAATTGTAATTTCCAGTATTATTACAAAGATTTTTGGCTCTATCGTTTTTTCAAATAAATTAAAACATTTATGTTGAAATGATAGATTTTTTAAAAATGCAACTTTTTTTAGATATGGCATTAATATTAACTTTGTCTCAAGTGCAGATTGAACTTTCGAAAAAAAATTTTTTAGTAATACGTCATTACAATTGAAATATTCCTTAACGTGCGCAAGTGTATTACGCAACGTCCACGTTAGTTCGTAAAGCGCCTTCCAATAAAATGTATTGCCAAAAAAACTAATTTCCTATTGGAATTTTTTTGTGCTTAATTTGAATCTCTTGTGTAAATGAGTTCAACTTGTTTAGCATCGCTCATGGAGGAAGATTAGACAAATGGTTGCGTGGTCACCATTCATGCAATCTTTCAAGAAAAAATATCCGTGGGTTCAACTAGCTGGACACGCAGGTTAGAAGAGAAAATATGTTCTCGCTTCAGTGTGTTAAGTTCTTAAAACGCCCGCTTCTAAATTAAAATAGTGTTTGTTGATGGCAAAGGACTCTACGTCTTCAAGTCATCCAGGTTTCAGCTACACGTCGAACAGAGTTGCCAATTGCCGTAGAGTATCGTTTGTTGATTGGGTTTCTTCGTCAAGCTTAAATTAAAACAGGTCGAATTGCGCAGGAAACTTCCAGCCCGGCGAAGAAGGCTGCATTTTGAAGAAGTTTGACGAACGCGAGGCCGCCTGTCTGCAGGGTCTGACGTCGGACCCCAATTTACAAGGATTCGCCCCGACCTTCCACGGCACTGTTTATCTCTCGGACGAAAAATATACTCAAATGCAAGACCTTTTGCTTCCTTTTGATAACCCTTCGTTAATGGATTGTAAAATGGGAATAAGGTTAGTGAAGGCTGTAAAGTTTTAATGTTGGAAAGAAGATGATTAATTGCGCTTAATATCGTCCGATTCATAACTAAAATGCTTATCCGAGTCATGACTCCGAAATTTGAAAGTTGCTGTATAAAAAGTTGGTTTCTATGTTCAACTTCTGCATTATTCAGCAATCTGTTCTGATATGAATGCTTGACTGCAGAACTTTTGCTTTAAAATGATGTTTTGTTTGTTTATTGACTGTGTAGATCATGTGTAGGGCTTCAGCCCGTTGGTTGTCTCCTTTACAAGTATCCTTGTAAAACATGAATTTTTTTGGTTTTGATTCGTGTAAAACCAATTTTCTTTCTTAAAACATCAAAATAAATGTAAAGAACTAAACGATTCAAATCGACAAGATTTTGCTTTTCCTGAAAAGTTTTTTCAACTTAGAACTTGTCTACACTAGGCGTAGTTTCTCAGTGTAAAAGTGTTTATTTATTATATTTGTTAGCCAGAGCTGGCGTAGAAAAGTAATAAATAAACACTTTTGCGCTGAGAAACTACACTCTGTGTAGACAAGGCTTTATTGTTTAACTCGCATTTTAACGTCTTTTACTTTTCTCCTCCATTTCGAAAGATAAGTTAACGTATTTAAATCAAACGAGTCTTTACAATTCTTCCCAATGATGTGTCGTGTGAAGGACCAGAATCAATTTTGTGCTTGCAATAAAAAGCTAGCAATAAATAGAATACCAAAGCAGCCAATCAACAGAATATTATTGTTGTTATTGTTGCAGAACTTATTTGGAAAATGAACTAATTCAGGCCCGTGAGAAACCGCGCTTACGACAGGCAAGTATAATTGCTAGTCTTGCTGCAATGCTTCTTACCTTTATTTTTCTTTAAATTAAGAAGTCGCACTTGAGTTCTTCTGCACCATTAATTACTAGTGTTGCTTGTTCAGGATATGTACAAAAAGATGATCGAAATATCGCCAAATGAACCAACAGAAATCGAGAGAAAGCAACAGGCGGTTACGAAGCCAAGGTACATGCAGTGGCGGGAACAAGTCAGCTCAACCTCAAACCTCGGCTTTCGAATCGAGGGCATCAAGGTCAGCTTTTCGCTATTTTGGTTTTCTTCCTCGTCCTTTTGGCGTATTGACCTTGTTGCTGCTTTGTGTTTTAAGTTGAGTCACGGTTGTCGATAAGTAGCGTCACCCTATCGAGACCATTCGGGTTGTCTGAGCATCGAACTCGCGTCCTTCTGCTCTCAAGTCGAACGTGTTATCACATTGAGCTGTCCTTTCAACAATTTTACATTTTGCTTTATGCGAATGTACTAATTTTTTTGTATGATGCTATTATATAAAATCGGTAGCAACAAGGATTTAGATCCAGATTAACTCTTGGCTCACTGCTGCAGTTAAAGTCAAATGTGCCCGAGAAAATATTTCATTTTGATGGTGTGAATAAGACTGTGATTAGAAGTCGTTCATTATAAGCTAAAATAATTTTTTTTAATATTTTAAAATTTTATTCTGTCTTTTGATTAGTTTATTTGATTGCTATTTGACCTGATCATAGCTTATTTGCCGAACGAAGTTATTAATAACTCTTTTTGAAGCTGTCAATATTTGCAATGATAAAACAAAAATATCCTTACGATATTGCGCTGACGAAGTTGGTACTGTTATCTTAATGATTGGTACTTCTGATTAATTTTTGATGTATTGTTAATGCTTCGAAAGAAATCACCAAAAATCGCCTTTTGCAATTATTGTGGTTTTAAAAAAACCAATTAATTTTTAGCCATCTTGTTTGTTTTTTAACTCGAGTTATATTTTTTATGATATAATTATATCATCCGAGTTAATTCCAACACACACACACACACACACACACACACACACACACACAGACACACACACACACACACACACACTCAATAGTTGTTGAAAAAGTTCTTTAGTTTTTGTTATATCTAGGCTTACCATACGTCTTGATTTAGGCGCGACAGTCCCGATTTTTAGGGTTTTGCCCCGTCGTCGTCCCCGGTCAACATTATGTTCTGATATTTCCAAATTTAAGTGAAGACCATTTTTTTAGAGAAAACTGATTTTTAGGGACGAAAATCAGGAAATCCAAGACTGATTCAAAGTGAAGACTTTTTTTTAAAGAACATGGCTTTTCGGGGACAAATTTTCTTTTAGCGAACGTCCCGGTTTACCCGTCGGAAATACGGTATGCCTAATTATGTCAGCATGAGAGATTGGTTGTTTGGTGAAATATTTCGCTTTAAATAAAGGTTTTAGCAAATTAGAATTGCCATTCATTTGTCGTTCGATAGACACGACGCCGCAAAAACTGTTCTAAAATTGACGTCACGGGATTTTAGAATGATTTTAGCTTCGGGTTATAAAGTGACTTGTTTTGCAAAGTAGCACATACTTCAATTGGTGTTTTACAAAGAACAAAAAGTGATGTTTTGGCCGGGGTAGAATTAAATTCAACTACCCAGTGTACGGGGCTAAAATTGGCGAAAATAAATAATAAACCACCAAGCTTTAACCCTAAACCTAATTTTAGTGTCTGAGCTTTTTTCGCTTCTACTGAAACAGTGCCAGAACTTTGAATTTTAGGTTCAAAGAAATATTGGTTACCTTTTTGTTAATAATTTTTAAATTCTTTTTTCTGAAAAGATCTAAGTCGGCAGTTTTTATGTGACAGCCACTACTTTTTTCCTTTTTTTTTTTACGTTCAAAACTTTTTTCTCTTTATTGGTTTTTAATAAAAATGTAAAACAACCAATAAGATTAAAAGAAACCATTCCATTAAGCACAATCAATATGCGCAGTGAATAACCACTAATTCGTTGTATAATGCCCACCTTTGACTCCAATACTTGTTTATACTTCACTTAAAATCGAAAAGCTTTTTGTAATCATAGCAGCTAATTTTTTTCTTCACTAATCTAAAAACAGATATGAATGCATTATTTATGCGAACAAATAAAGCAAGATGTAAGATTTTATAATTGATTACTTGTTAGCGCAATCTTATTAATCGTACTGTTCCTAAATATTAACTCATCGCAAAAGTCGCCAGTGTAGAAAGAAGCTTGTACAGTTACTTCGTTTTAACTACATATAATACACTGCGACTTCACTTTTGTTTGCACTGTAAAATAAACATCGACTTCTGATTGGTATTTGCACTTTTAGGCAACTTGACTGGAAGTAACAGAGTCCGGTAATAAGAGCGATCGTAATCTATACGGACTTGATTTCTTTCCTGTTTTCGTTATGTTATGCGTTTTTAAAAACGCTTTTATCTTCTGCTTGGAGCTTTTTTTTTCAAAGAACTTAAATTGCAGTTATATTATTTAATAATAAAAAAAAGCTATCATTCAATGAAAAATTTTATCTATTTTGTTATCTGAGAAAGCAGTGGTGGTGTCTGTTTGATCTTTTTCACTATTACCCTGCGACAAAGATAAATATTAGTTATGCTGTGAAAATGATAAAATTTTTACAAACAGATTCTGCTTATTTAATCAATCTCGTTTTCTTAGGGAAAATATCGTATGTGTAGTGTATTGTAATTTTGAGGTACCTTTCTGGATACCTTGATCTAGTTAGTTTTTTTTTTTTTTCTTTGGTATGACTGTTTAAAAATTCCAAAGCATCTGAGAGAAAGTTGCTTCTTTTGTTTTTGCTCGCTAGGAAGCTTTTACTCAAATTAAAGTTTTGGAAAATTTAATGATCAATATTAGGGCTATTAAAAGTTAAGCGAGTTAGTTTAAAAATACGCGGTTTGGGAATTTTCGGTGTTACTATATTTTTTTCTTAGAGATTAATGCAGACCCAAGTTTTTTTTTGTTATACACAGCTGTAAATTTAATTACACACAATAATTTTATAAAACCTTTTTTACACGAATTCAATGGCTGCTTAAATGAAATATTTATTGACGTAAATTTTATCGAAATTTTATTTCAAATCAAAAATATTGGTTAAATTTAAGTGTTCAATTCCAAATCAATTAACGTTTGAATAGGCAGTAATTTATTAAATAATCTTTGGTACTGCTCGTTTAAAATAAAACTAAAAATACATCATTTCTTGTTATTTCCAAAGAGGTTGACAAAAAATTATTTTTGAACAATAGAACGTAAATAACTTTAAAGAAGCAATATTATATATATATATTAATAAAAGTGGCAAGATTGACAATAAAAAGCTCAATGAAAAATCGGAGAAGCAAATTAAATTAAATTACAAGAGCCACGTAGAATTAAAAAACCCCAACGGTCTGTTTCGCCTTAACGGCTTATCAGAAGGTAACTCTAAACACAGACGAACAAATACATAATTAGATTAATCAAAATCGTCTGTGTTTAGAGTTAAGTTACCTTCTGATGAGCCGTTAAGGCGAAACAGACTGTTGGGGTTTTTTATTAAAATTTTTTACGTGGCTCTCTTGTAATTTAACACATACACGCACAAAGATAAGTGCTTTCCATTCAATTAAATTCAGCTACTGCAGTGCTCGATGATCGGAATCAAAGCAAAATTTTAATTCAATTTGAATAAGATAATCAATGACCTGATGAGTTGTTTTTCGGCGAAACACACTGTTGCGATTTAACTTTTTTAATGTTTTTATACTTATATATATATATAATTTTTTTTATGCATGTATTTACTGTATAAAATAAACTAATTACTGAAGCACTTCTCTTTAAAAAAATTTCATATTATTTATAACGCAATTGAAAATATTTATAAATAATGTCAATATACTTCTTATTGATTAATGTTTTAAATTTCTGTGATTGGTTTCTTGAGATTGTTTTAAACTTTTTCAACAAAAAGTATGATTAAATTCAAGAGAATTGAACAAAGATTTGCGAAAAAAGTTAAATCAGATATGTATTTGTGTTAGTCTTGCTACTAAATCATTGTTTCCTGACCAGTATGCCGTGAGAGGTCTCCAGCTCCTGGTGTGCTGCGAAAGATTTTGGAAAAAAATTATTTAGGGATGTCGAATTTTGCGGTTTATATACGTGAGATAAGTGAGATTCGGGGGGAAAGAAAGAGAGTGAATTCGGGGGGAAAGAAAGAGAGTGAATTCAGGCGGAGACTTTTTTTAGAGAGATCACCATGATTTTGGGGCCATGATTTTGGGACGGAAATTGAAAAATCATTAACAGATTTTCAGTGAAGACCTTTCTATTATCAGCCAATATAATGGGTGTGCCGCGAAAATTTAAATAGCTTAATAGTGTGCCGCCATATAAAAAAGGTTGGGAACCACTGTACTAAATGATGTAGGATAAAAACTAGTATATTGTAAAGTTTGGGAATCACCCCAACTATAGATTTATTTTAAATTGTGTTTACAGGTATCTTATTTAAATAAAGAAATAAAGAGCTTGAGCATAGAAAATACAAAAATTGTGATCAATAAATCACTACTCACGAGTTTGTTTGCAAGAGTCATTAATTTGCAGCGTTTTATCGTTTATTTATATGCGATATGTCTGTGGTTTAACTTATGTTTAAGAATTTTTTAACTGCATCCTTATAATTTCAAGGTTTGTTTTTTTAGTCAAATCAATTTTTTTATGCCTGAGATTATCGAACCTTTCTTGTTTGATGTTATACGTTGATGTGCGGAGGTGTGTTTTTGGATTTGATATTGATTTTTTGTCGCGCTTATATTATTTGCTCATTCCACAGTGATTACGACGTTTATACATTGATGTAATAAATCAACAAATATATCTTGTTTACTCTCAAAGGCATGTCAGCCAGCGTCGAATTTCCCATACCACTCTAGTTACGTCGTATATGTAATAATTTAAAGAGATAGTTGTGTCATCGGAAAGTTTGGTTCGAGTTACAAAATAACTTTTCGTGTTTATTTCCACCGGAAGCTCTATTTTTGTAAATAATTATAAGCAGTTACGCCTGTACCTGCTTCATGATTTCCTGTAAATTTTTCTTGCCTTTGAACTCAACCGAAGTAGATACGCTGACGTGGAAATGTTTGTTTTAACCAATCTTGACGTGGTTTGTTCTTTCCATTCATTTTTGACTAAATTTTTTTCGCGTCTCACTTTTTGCTTTATCACGAGCAAGAACTCAGCTCTATTTAAATACTTAATAATGTTATTTGTAGCAATTTCCGGATCAGTGATATTATAACTTTAAGATGTTTTTTTGCTTTTCGTTAATGTATAAGAATTTCGCAGGGCTTTTTAGTTCGATATATGATGCACGATTACATGCTACTTCAGTTTTTTGTGCTGTAATTGGTTTGTTAGCCTAATTGTATAATGTTTTATACTGTTCGTTTTAACTTACATCTAGCCATAACAGTGTTGTTCAACTTGACTCCAACCGACAGCCTAGTATTCACCTGATGCACATCTTCTGCGGTAATTTTTTCCTGCCAAAGCTACTTTGAAAAAATTGCCCGATGTCTGCAGAAAAAGAGAAGGTTTTGGTAATTTATGTCTTGGCACTGAAGTTTCAATAGAATAATTGGCATTGAATAATTTTATTTTTAATTTAAGACGCGTATGTTTAGAAGACAATTTAATTATGGCAAGAATTATTGAACGTGATTAAATCCACTACTTCTTTTCAAAAAAATTCATGCCGTAAATTGAGTATCGATAGTTTATAATTAATTTATAAGGCTTTTGAAGTTTCAAATGACTTTGGAACAGAGCTGTGCTTTATCGCGATTATATGAAGGAAAGCGCTAGTATACGTTATCATAAAGATAAACGAAATAAACTAAGCTTATCGGTTTGCATTTTGTGCTTGTGCGGAGGATCAACTTTGTTCAGCTGCGAGTTGCATTCTTCCAAAAGCGTGAAGCCCAACAAGATGTTTCTGCAAATTACGCTTCCTTGTATAGAATTCTGTTTCGAGTTTAAAATAACTAGCTTCCACTTAGAGATTGAATATTTTTAAGGCATTTGTTTATTCACGTGTGGGTGTCTAAACAACCGGTATTGAGCAACTTTTGTGCCTTAATTAAAAACTGTCGTAATTAAACTTATATTTTCTCAAGAGTATACTGCCGTGGTTTTGGAGAATGTAGACCTTTGATAGATAATCTTCTTATTGTACTTGGTGGTAAACACGAATCCTGTTTCGGTAGAAACCACTCGCCAATCAATAATTTGTTCTCGTTGGATTAATTGGTTGAAAACTTTGACCTATTTAATTTAACTTGCTTTTTGGATTAATTGATTAAGAATTTCGATCAATTAAGAAATTTTCCCGAAGTTTAGTTACAAGAAATCGATTCATAACATGCAATGATATTTCGACCAAAAGTGTCAAATATCACTTCAAGAAAAATAAGTTTTGTGTCATCGTCTTGGCACGCAGACGAAGATGTAGTAGTTATTTTTAATTTTGTTGCTTGTGAAGACAAGGCTGTCAAAATAAAATCTTTTCCAAAACGGCCAAAATTCAAAAGTACACGAACTTTTTTGGTCACAATTTAAATGTGGTTGAAAGATTGTATAAACAAAACAGGTCGTATTCGTACGCGCAAACTCGCGTGCAGAAAGACGCGAGTTTAATACTCAATTTATCAGATTAACTTGCGTTGTGCCCTCGAAATTCGCGACAAGTTCTTAAATGTGATCATGTTGCTTGTACGCAATAGTGATTACGCTTGAAACATAAACCATTGAAACATAAACCAACAATTGGATTAAAATCATCAAAAATCATTTACTGTTGGTCGTACAAAGAAGCTCGTCAATGTAGCGATATCAAAAAAAGTTCAGAACCCTGGTTAATGTTTTTAATATATCTTACTAAAAGCAGCATTTTGTAGAACGTCAAATTTTGCGTCGTTTCCTAGTCTTTTACAAACTGCTTTTTGGTTCTATTGCAAGTCGAAAAATCATAAATTGCTGTTGAAGTGAAACACTTTTCCTGAGCATCTTTTATCTTGCAAATATTTTGTCTGCCTCTCATCTATGCTTTATTTAACTATGTATTTTTAAGAAAAATTTTGTTTTTGCAGAAAAGTTCAAAGGAACCGAGTAAAGATTACAAGTTGACAAAAACTGCCCCTCAAGTCATTGAAGCGTTCAAATACTTTATTGAAGACAACGTGGTTGTTTTGGTTAGTATTTAGGCAGCTTTTGCCATTGTATATTTAAAAGGTCATACCAAGTCAATCTGCCATTTAATAAAACTCACTCAAAAGTTTTTTTTTCTGTAGTATCAATTGTATTTTCAATCAACATAATTGTTAACCGTAAAATAAAAGTCATTGTTTGGTCATATTACTCTTCACCATAGACTTTTAAACAGTAATACCGTGAATAACGGTTTTATTGTGGAAACATCAATTACCATATTTTGGTGGCAGTTGGACCTCCCATCCCAGCGGCCTTGGCTTTAAATCATAGATCGACACTTAAATTCGGTACATAGGACGTGTGGAAACCGAATTTCACCTTATAACTGTTTTCTCTTAAGTTCTTCCCTTTCATACATTTATATCTTTCGCTCCTTGATTTACCATAATTTTTTTCCTGGTGTTCTAACTTAAGTCTTGAATTTATTTGTTTTTAAGCAATATTATATTAGTATCTCAAATTTCAAAGCATATCTTGACATACATACAAGATTTGTAGTTTATATTAGTAACATATAAATTATTAAAACTATCAAAATATTGTTTTAAATTATATGATTTTATATGTTTTACTTTGTCCCGGTTTTCAATATATTAATTAATCTTTATGGAAATAAAAAACACTCTTTTAAGAATAGTTATAGTTGCTCTTGAGTTAATTATTGATGCCTTAACCCATCAGATTTTATCAAAAAAGAAAAAATTCTATCTAAATATAAATTATAAATTTAAAAAAATAAATCGACGTGCCTTAAAGAGTGCTCAATGGAAATCCAGGGTTCGTACCAATTTTTTATTTATTTTATTCGAATCAGCCCCTATGATTTATTATTTTATTGAGCATTGTATGATTCTGTTCTTTTTGTTGCTGTTTTTTGGACGAACTTTATTTTATGCATAAATGTTATTTTTTACTTTTTGGTTTTTTCCAGCTGTTATACAATTCAACACGTTCATAACGCAGGCTATAATTTATGAATCGATTAATTTTCTTCAAGTTTGATTTTTTTTCCAATTTCCTTTGTTGTTTTTTTAAAAAAATTTACTAAAAGAAGATCTTAAGTCCATGCTTTCTTCTGTATTTTTCCCCTTATTAACTTCTCCATCTTTTAAACGTCTGAGGTATTGCTACCCTTGTTTTTCTTTGGCTTTGTAAGTTATATAATGATCATGAATAAAGCATGAATGAATGAATGAATGATAAAGCACAACCACTGAAAATAGTCATTACTACAAGGCATCATGTTTACATGTAATTGTTTATTGTACAGTCATTACTAGTACTTATTAGAGCGTGAAATGCGGAAAGATATCACCGTAACTCCAACTTGAAATGATTCATTTCCAGCTTTTTATCTGTGATATTTTTAGTTTCCACGGATCGGTTTGTTTGACTGACTTGTTTGTCTAAACAAGCTGACTTCATTTGTTTTCTCGAATTTCTTTTTTGTGAGTGCAAAATGTTTACTTATCGTAGCCTTTCAATTTTCATTCGTCAATTAATTTTTTTCGTTCCATTGCTCGCTTACAATTATGATTAAAGAGTGTTTTGAATTTTTATTAAAAATCTATTATCAGTAATTTTTATTTGAAAGAGGGCTTACGTTTAGTTCTAAACGTCAACTGTTCTACTTAACTCATATTTTCAACAAATGCGTGTTATAGTTAAGAAGTAGATAAATATGGAACAAAAAAACGTCAAATTTTTAAAAAACGCCGCGTAATTTTTGTTGAATACATAATTTAAAGAGTTAATATTTTATGATAAGATACAATGACGACGATTCTATTTTAGTTCCTCTTTTTCGATTTCTTTAACCACAAAAAATTTTACTGAAATTATGTAAATGAATCGTTAAGGTTTAAGATTGCTTGAAAAGTTTGTTGATCTTTTGCATATAAAAGTTTTTTAAATTAAATCAATACATACGTACTACAAGTTTCTTTTTTCGGTCTTTCACTATCATTTTAAATTAGATGCTATATGCCAAATCAACAGTGTTATGATCAATGTCAATGTTTGTGATTTTTTAAAAGTCGGTTTGTAGTAAGTTGTCACCCAATCAATTTGCCATTTTCGTGGATAGAGATTTTAGAAAGTCGAAATCATCCATTAACTCAATTTTTATGTTTAAAGTGACCTTAATTTAGTTTTCTTAACGCTGTATTATAGTAGTATCTTTAAGTTTTACCACTTAAGTCCTCTTGTAGTTATTTATTTGCCTGGCATAACCTCAGTAAAAGTTATAATTTTTTAAAAGCATGTTTATTAAATTTTAATTTGTTTTTAAAAAATCTTTTAAGTTCATACTAATGGAAATACTTTATACCAGTATTCCGCAACTCTTGTATGCGGAAAAACGGCAATGTAAACAAACTATTTAAAATAGAAAAAATTATCCTTTTTTTTGGCGGGAAAGTAGCAAACAAAAAGCTGTAAGTTTTCAAAGGTTTTCTTTGCCTGAAGCTTTAATTAGGGGACAAATGAGCCAAAAAGTTTCAAGTTAAACAAGTAGAACAAGTGGAGACCTGTTTCTTGCTCTCCACTCATCTTCCAAGTTAGTTTTCTGCACAACACACCTGGCTAACAAACCTTGAAAATCTAGGAAAGAAAAAAAATCTTTACTTTTATTTGTAGAGGCATTAAATGTCTCCAACCCGATGCGAGTGTGGCCCAAATTTCCATAATGTTCTTAGGTGTGCTGCGGGCGTGAAAAGAGCACTCACTATTTTAATGCGAAACTTCTCGATAAAGTCTCGAGGAAGATTGTAAAAATACCAGTCGACTTTGACTGCTATTGAGCCTAAAGTTTTATAATGTGATACGCAATGATGTTAATAATGCAAATATCGTGATTATTTAGCATTTCAACGTAAACCTCGCGTAATTAAAAGTTTGTCACGTTTTTGCCTTTTTGCTGTTTGGTTTTTTTCACTATGTTTCAACTTTGCTCTTTTCTACGTGCGCCTGCAACGTTGTATTTCCTGTAACCTTTTTCCATCTCTTGAAGTTATGGTTTCCATGCCAAATATCTTGCTTTGCGATTTCAAGGACACCAGTTCACTGCTCTGTTTGGACGCTTGTTTTTTCGCAATTAAATTGGGCCATTAGGCCCGTGGGCCTTAGGCTTTCCAAGACCTGGTCTACGTCTGGCATATATGCTCGGCCTACGTTTGTTTGTTTGTTAAATTTTTTTATGTCAAGCTTGTAGGCCGAGGGTTGAAATTTTAAGGCCCGTTTCCACTACAAGCGTGGAAAAGATTTTTCTTTATTTCTTTTATTGATTTTTTTTGCTTTGCTTAGAGCTCGCTTCAATTTTGAGCGCGGAAAGATCAATAAAAGAAAAAAAAAATGCTCTGTTTCACGCTCGTAGTGGAAACAGGCCTTTAATAAACAAATAAACCTACTCGGAGAGTATTGGCCGATCGTAAACTGATATACAACAACCTTAAATGTTTTAAATACTTTTAAATCTAGAAACCCTTTTATCTTAGTCGATCACGAGTTATTTATTCTTTAGCAATACCGGTTTGTGATTGGTTAAAGTTTCATCCACCAGCCACGGCTTATCGTTCATTCAAAGTTTTTTTACGTTTTCAGCAAATCTTAATGCAATCGAGCACTTTTAAAACATGACTAATCAAAAGCGCTATCTGGCAGTAATTTCACAGGGTTGTTATTTATTTCATTTGGGCCCGTTGTCTTGGTAACCAGCAAAACAAATAGACCAATCCGGGTAAGCTGAAACACAGGATCCCAATCTGTGAGAAGTTTTATTTCACTTCATTTCATCAGTGGTCACCGTTCATAACTTACTCTTGAAGCACTCTAAAACACGTAACTTATCTCTTGCGTCAAAACGTGAAACCAAACATTTTTTTTAATATTCGAAACTGATTTTCCCTGCTAACCTTTCGAGCTTCGATTGTGCTAACTATAAATAATGAAGCTATTTAAAAGTGTTGTTTTTGTACTTTCTGTTTTAACAAAATTTTAGTTCAAAAGAATATTTTAGCTTAGGGTGGACAAACTACGAACTGTGGAACTGGTGGCTTAGCGACGAATTTCTGTGCCGCCCGCGAAAACCTCAAGCAATTATTTAAAAAAATTTATTAAACTTTTTTTGGTCTGCAATCGAATTTCCGGTTGTAAGCATTTTAGAAATTATATTTTGGCTTAATTATACTATAGTGCTGCCCTCGAACAAAATCAACTTCTGAATGTGAGCTAAGGTTTTCGAGACCTTCAAGCCTCATCAAGGCCCTCGAGCTAAAAATTTGCCCACCCCTATTCTAGCTAGTTTTAACATTAGATGCTTTTACTTTGCTGCTCATCAGAAACTTTTGACGTCGTAACGTGGCAACATGCCTTTGCTTATTGCGTCGCAATGCGCTAACTTGTTCGTTGTTTTTAGGAAAAATACATTGAAAGGCTGAAGCAATTACGAGAAAAACTGGAAGTCTCTGACTTTTTTCACAGCCACGAAGTAAGTTGAACGGTTTTATTTATTTTATGATTGTTTGCCATGTAAATCTGGCAGCAGTAAATGCTAAAATTTCTAGTTACCGTTGAACATAACCACATCGCGTTCAAATTGCAAAAGACACGAAACGCTTTTAGTTGGTTTCTTATTACCTGACCTGTTATTACCAGCATCATCCTGATCATCAATATCATCTTTTCCGTGGTAGGACAGGATCGTTTTCAAGCCATGATTAAACAGCCAAGCAATTCATTAAGCTATGTTGTTATTACCTTGGTCTTTTGATCTAACTGAATTCTTGTATGATATTTGTAATGGATGTTTATTTTCTAACCTCTTTAAGAAGCTTGTTATAACGACGATCTAGTTTTTAAAAATTGTTTGCGATTAACAAGGAAAACAGATTTTTACATGTATGTAATTTTTCTTTTTTAACGTCAATACTATGAAAGTTTTGGAAAGAATGGTAGAACGGATGTTGCAAGTATTGGCAACATTGAATAAAGTGCTGTTTGGTTTTATGCTAGAGGTACAGCAGATACTCCACCATATTAAGCAGATTTAAAAAATGGTACTATAATAAGGTAAAGAAGTTGTTTATATATATATATATATATATATTTTTTTTTTTTCTAGATATTGAAAAGGTATTTTATTGAGACTGAAGAAGAAAGTGTACGAGAAATAATGATGAAAGCTGCAATGAGTCTTTAAAGGTGGCAAAAGAAAACTCGGGAGTTAGATCCGGTTTTCTGCTGGAAAGACCATTCCCTTAGACCATTTCCTCTAGACCTTAGACCATTTCCCCTGCTGGAAAGGGGATAATAATAAATTCTCTCTGCAGATAAGTTGAGTCTTAGCGAGTGTCATGATAAAAGATCTGCAAAAAAAGTTTCAGAAATGAAAGAAGGCTTTTAAAAGTAAAGAAATGAAGGTAACATCCGAAAAATCAAAATAATGTTTGGTGGATCAAAAGGTTTGGAACTTTGTGGAGTGTAAGAAAAAAGTTTAATGATCCATTTAGTATTAGATACGAAATGTGAAAAATCGACACATGGGAGATGTGGGAGGGTAAAGAAAGGTAATTTTGATCTGACGAAGTCTGCGGTTTGCCAAATTTGAAAAAATTGCATTTGAGAGAAAGATTGAAACAGTGAAAGTTTTTAGCAGTAGCTGCAAGAATAAGAGTTGGTTGGATTAAATTCAAACAATGTGGAAAATCGTTTTCAGTTGTTGCTAGAAGCAAAGGTCGAAAGCTGTGGAAGATCTGTAATATTGTGTGGAAGTGAGACTTTAAGCTTGAGAAAAAATGAGTAAACCTTTTTAATGAAGAGTTCAAAGAATCAATGAAAGTTACGTGTGGTTGTTCAAGGTGTTGAAAAGAGAAAAGACTGTACTGTAGAGCTTCGTCGTCGTCGTCGTCGTTTGAAGGGTATCCACTCCAGGTCAGACATAAACAGGACTGGGGCCGAGGGTTTATCCTTTTACTACTCCAGACTGCTGCACTGCCTGGATCAGATGCTGGCAGTGATGTCATTAAGCCAGCAGCGAGTTTCGTCATCCAAAACCGTCAGACCTCGTACTCCATGTGGTGCCCGATGCATAGGGCACGCTGTTAGTACACGGTCTGCTGTTTGCTGAGAGGCGCCACACTCGTAATTTGGTGAAGGAGCGAGACCCCGTTTCTGCATGGACGAATGGAATCGCCCAACACCAGTCCGCAGGCGGTTGAGCTTAATCCAAGCTGCTCGGGGTAAGCCCATCCCAACAGGCCTGGCACCGGTCTCGGGCACAAAAGCATGGAGCCTGGAAGCATTTTCACAGTACTCCGTTTTCCATTTCTGATTTGTCCATTCAGAGGCGCGGATGCCAAGTCTGGCAAGGTTGTCCAAAAGATTCCGCGCACCTGGCACAAACGGACGTCTGGATCTTAGTCTCACTTGGCCAGTATCTGAGGACCCACTTAAAAGACCATGCAAGATATGATCGAGGTCCAGAGATCCACGATAAGCCAAGGAGAGTGTCGCTCCCATTCGGCGAAGCTCAGCTGGCTGGATGCCTGGGAGTACAGGTAAGTGGTCCGTTGGAGTGGGACGCAGGCATCCAGTAACCATGCGCAAGGCGTCGTTAGCTGATGGATAAGTTAGGTTTGAAAGAATCAGTAGCTGATTTGGAAAGAGCTAACGATGTGCAATGACTATGGCATGCAATGATGACAATGCTTTGAAAAACCATAAAAATTTAAGCTTGATGTGATAAGGAAAAATACTTCACAAAGAGAATGTAAAAGATGCAGAAGAAGGAGGATCTCGAAAGGATTGGTTTGCTAGTGGATGATGAAAATACAGATAAAGGAGGATCTCGAAGGGATTGGTTCCCTAGTAAGTGATGAAGATGTGGATCAAGAAGGATCTCGAAAGGACTGGTTCCTTAGTGGGCAATGAAGATGCGCATGATGAAAAATCTTGGAAGGATTGGTTTGCTAGTGGATGATAAAGATGCGAATGAAGGAGGATCTCGGAAGGATTGATTTGTTAGTAAATAATGTTAAAAATAGAGTAAAATACAGAAAGGTGTGTAGGGTCGCGAAAAAGATGAAGTGTAATCGGTGACCTCTGAAAAAGGTTTGTTGGTAAATGATGTTAAAAATAGAATAAAATGCAGAAAGGTCTGTAGGGTCGCGGAAAGATGAAGTGTAATCGGTGACCTCTGAAAACAGGAACAAACCGGATTGAACAAGATCGAGAAGAACTACAATGTTTAAGAAAGTAAATTATTAAATATTATTAAACGATGGAGAAATCATTTTTTACTTGAATATCTCATAGCGTTTATCGATTTTATTTGATTGTCTTGTCTATCGTTATTAACCGTTGTTTATACTAATTGAACTTTGCTCAGAAGCACAGCTTGTTATTTACTTGTTTGATGCTAGCTTAAGTCTTCAAATTGTATGCTTTATCATTTTTATAAAATTCCCGCTGGTGTAGCATACAAGTCTTAGCAAAAGTTCTTTTAAATTTATAGAACTTCATTATTTCACTGTAAATCTAGGTATTTAATAGAAATTAATTGCATTATAATAACGTTGAGGAAGTGCCGCCAGTGTTTTGTTGCTTAAAAACATTTACTTGTTGCAAAACAAATTTATCACAACGCGCACATTCTTGTTGGCGGTCTAACTATGAGGAAGTCGAGTAAACGCAGTTAATGTTAGTTGTGCATTTTTAGAGCACACAAACGCGTTATGTTACGAGCTTTTTTAAAAAGCGTCGTTAATTCCGAACTTTTTAATGGCTCTGTATTTAACTTGTTGGCAGAACTGACAAGACGTAGACATAAGCAACACAAAAAGCACCAAAGTAGAACCGCATTGCCTTATTTAATTTAGCTTTATTCGAGCCATAATGTTTTTTTTGCGTCATATTCTTCAATGCTCAACTCGAGATTTGCTCGATAAAAAAGCACCTCCTTTACATTTTTATTTTTATTAAATTTTTGATGTATGAATGCATTTAATTCAAAGTGCATTATATAAATGAGTCGTTGGCATTTGCTGCTAATTGACCGCTTATTAGCTTTAAAATTGCTTTTATGTCATAGGTGAATATTTATAGCGTCGTTCGTAAGTACTTTTATGCGATAAAAAAGCTAATTTTATTGCATTTACCACGAACGCGAGTTGAAACGGCACTGCGCAACGAGCTCAGATGACACGTGCTCAACGTGAAATGCGTCAATTGATTGAGCTCCGTTTTGACGTGCGTGTGCGCCGTTGTTTTGTAGGCATTATTTTTGTTGTCACGTGACCCTGCGCTTTTGTCTGCTGTAAGCCAATCACAATAATGATATCTGCTCTTCTCAATCTCGTTTGCAGCTAACGCATTTGCAATTTTCGATCAGCATTACTAGCTAAAATAGTCACGTATGAATTAAAGCGTTTATTAACTTTGAATTCTAGTTCAGCACCTTTTTGCAAAAATCCGAAAGTCGTTACTGGTTAAGTTCAATCGTTGGTTGCTTTAAAATGTCTACAAATCACTGTAAATAGGCTTTGCGCTTGGTTTTATGCTTACGTAACAATTTCATATGCTCGCTGCACCGTGAATGAAGAGGCTAAAATGAACGCAAGTTTGTTCTGCTTTCATATGCGCACCAAGCTAACTGTTCTCAATGTATGGTTTTGCTTAGTTTTGTTTATATTTCAGCAAATATTAAACGTTTGTCTATTTCGACTATGATTTAGTCCATTTCGTGAATATTATTTTGTCTTTTTTGGTTTAAATTACTGGGAAAGGAGTGAGTAATTAATTGCATGTGCTACCAAAAATCTCCAAATAGTTTTCTGTGGTTCATTGCTAAAAAATTTAAAAAAGCGGAAACGCTAAATTTGGTCGCTCAACACCAGTTAAAAAATTCATTATTTTCGATGGGCTGCAAACATCAAAATTTTCAAGACTTATTACCCCAAAAATTATTGGGGATAACACTCATATTTTAATCTCGCTCTTATTTGTTTGAATATTGGCCATATTGCCTGTTAGCCGAAAATAGAAAAAAATAAATTACTGCAACTTCAAGTAGTTTTTGGGTGCTCTGTCATAATGGTGTCAATTGGCATTTCGTAATTTGACGTTGATGATTAAAATGCATAGTAGTAGACCTACCAATTTCCGTTTTGCTCTCACGCAAATGGTCACACTTGGAAGCAGCTGGAAACCTGGCATTCAGTGAAGCAAAATTCATGTTTTTTCAGGCGATTGGAAGTTCGCTGTTGTTCGTTCACGACGCTTCGAGCGCCGCCAACGTTTGGATGATTGATTTCGGGAAGACTTCCCGACTGCCCTCTGACCAAAAGGTAGACCACAGAAGTGAATGGATTGAAGGCAATAGGTTAGTGATTGTTTTCTCAGCTTTCTGTTGATCAACTTTCAAAAACTTCTTCTTGCGCAAGCGCGTTGCTAAAGAAACTCTGTCGTACTTTGTGAAATAAAAACGCTTAAACTCGAATCATTTGTTGTTTTAAGTTGATAAACCAAAACAAGAAAAGACTCCCGAACCAAAAAAGATTGTTTTAAAGTTATTGTAAACGAGCCTATTTCTCAACGTCGCTCATGAGTTTCTCGGCTTAGCGAGATAATTTTTCTGATCTGCTGCGCAACCGGATTAATGACGTCATCTATTCAATCTGACGCGTTGACTGAATTTAGCTTTATATAACGTTGCCCCAGCGTGCTCACTTCGTTGCCAATACGTTTTTGCATTTCAATTCTTGCTTGATCGCGAGGTAAATCTACGTATTTTTGGTTTCCTGTCTTTCATTATTAACAGCAAAACTATTTTTGAGTGTCAGTTTGCGTTCATGGATAAAAAACCGTTTTGTTTGTACGCAAAAGCGCGGCTTACGCATTTTTATGCGCTTATTTGATTGACGTATTATAAATAGATTTTGAACCACAATTACTTTCGTGTATTTGCTGACGCTTATGTATTTTGCTTCGAATAATAAATGCATAACGCTGAAGAAAATGTTTTGTAACAGTTTTAATTTGTGAAAACACGAGATAAAACGATGTTCAAATCCAGTGCGTACGCATTTCTGGGTTAAAAAAGTCTACTTTCATGCATTATTCCTACTTAATAGGGCAGGCATTTTTTGATTGAGACTCTTAATATGTAAAGGATCCTTTGCAACAACAATTAAGACTAAGATGTGATTGACTTAATGATCCAGTTTTATTTCGGTTTGTTTTCTGTTTCTAAAAGCGACTGAATCCTCTTCTTCTAAGCGACTCTCCACACCCCTGTAACTTTACTTTATCTGCAGTGGCCTCCACGTACAATTCAATCCTTATAATATCCTGTTGTGGTTGTTGTTGTTGTTATTGGTCTTCCTCCAAGGATATCTTTGAGTAGCCATCCCTTAGCTTCTCAAAAAAGCCAATCTAGATTTCCACTCTTAGATCGCCCCTGCTGCTTCCAAACGCTTTTTCCACAAATTACTGGCGAGGTGTTGTGCTGGTATTTGACTACAGTTAAATAGATGATTAGTGTCATATGGAAAGGGCATTGCGGCGTGTAAGGTTTAACTGCATGTAGACAACCTTGCAAGAGTGGTGATTTATAACATCTTCTCGCGGAGCGGCATTTTTTTGTCGAGGTTTTTGGGAAAAGTTTATCCAAGGGATTTAAAAGTGATTCCAAATTGATTTTGCTTTTATTCACATGCTCACGTTCTTTGTTTAATTTCATTCTAAACCTTCTCTCGTCTTCCTTCCTTAACTGTTTATCTTTGCAGAGAGGACGGCTATCTGTTCGGCGTTGACAACATGATCACGTTGTTCGAGAACATCTTGAACGACCTTACTTCCGCCGGAACCCACACGTGCGCCTTGCCGACGGTCGATATAATCGTGACCGCGCCGAGTCCGACGATCGGCCGAAAACAGGGGCTTCGTCGTCAAGTGACCCATGCACAAGGTGGAAACGACGGGGTCGAAACGTTGGCTTCTCAAACAGACTCGAAAACCTCGGATAATTATTGGTTTTGATCGTTTGAATCCCTTTGTTTATGTATTTGATGATAGAAACTCGCCAGTTAAGGAAAGGCATTGAAAATCAGCTCGTTATTAAAGGGTGCAAAGTGTGCAGGGCGATATCTTACCTCAGCTTGGTGTTTTAACTTATCGTAGTCAGCGCCCATCTTAACAACTTGCGCTTCGCAGCAGGTTGTTCCCTATTGCAGTCAGATAACTTGCCGCTTCCCAGCAGTATTTAGATGCGCTTCTCGCTCGCACAGTGTGTCTGGCTATTTCTTGCAACCAGACCGGGACTGTTGCATTGTTTTGCATCCTTTGGAGACAATATGTTGCTAAAATTACGACTAGTTTCCTCAACAATGATATCGTTAAGTTTTTAAAAGTGCTGCCTTTTTGTACTTTAGATTGTAGTTCTTCACTTTTTTTAAATTTCTGCTCGCTATATAGCAACTGCTTAAAGGTTTATGTGTTTTTAAAATAATCGTTCTTCAACTCTTCAAACGTTTTTATGACGCTGTTTTATGCCTGCTTTTCGTCCTGTTTATTCTTTTTAATGAACTTCTTTGGTTACATCAGGCAAGCGGTTGAAAAAAATTAATTCAAAAAAGTACCATTGCTTTGAACTTTCTGACGTTATTCATCGTGTTTTAAAGACTGAATTTATTTCTCATTCAAGTTATTTATATCTTGACTTTATAATCCGCATTGCAATGCTGCTGGATGTTACCACCGGATGATCATCGCTGTCGTTTACAATTCGGCGTGGTCAGTTCACTGTGACCTTGTTTCTTGCTTTTTATGAGTCGCAATAAAAGGCCGGAACTCCAGCACAAACCCGTCCTCAACGGCGCAAATGAATCGTTAAAACTGCGGCCGCGCTCGTACAGCTCTCGTCGTAGCGAAAGTGACTCTTTGCTGTTTTATTCACACCTGGGTTGGACGGAGCTAGTCGTTTTAAATCGTCTTAAGGTACTATCATGCTTTTGTGCTTGCTTTTTTTGCACTTTTCCGTCAAATGTACTTTCGGTTCGCGCCTGAAAAAAAAGAGAAATTGAAAAGACCTGGTATTCACTTTTAAATTGTTTCAGTTCTCGCGCTCGTATTAATTTATTTGTTAGTCATTACGTCGAAGTTTGCATTGTTCTAAAACAATGGCGAATCTTTCTCCTTCGGTGCTCGTGCCATCTTTTTAAACACAAACCGCCTTTATGTTTGTTTAAGCTAATTTTCGCGTTTGAGCATTTTCTACATCAAGTTATTGATAAAAACGCGATGACGTCATAGACATTAACTTGACAGTTGCGGATTGAAATTGTAGTTCATATAATTGCTGTTACCATCATACCATAAGAACACGCTTTTAACTAGTGTTTAACTTAACAAATCTGCAGCTTGGGCCGGCGTAAACACCCTTAAACTCTGCGGTTGGGGGGCCGGCTCGTTCAGGGGGACCTTAAAAATATAGAATAGAAATAATCGTAATTTAAATAAGTCCAATTCGAGCTTTTTAGGTAGGGCCTCGGTTAACCTTACATCGGCCCTGCCTGCAGCGATTTTCAAAATCTTTAAAAATGAATTGTTTTAACTTCAACCAGTGAAAGGTGCACAGTGTGCTGTCACGCTAAAGCTGGTTGTATTGTAAAAGCATTGAGATTGCTTT